>OY763908.1:8276285-8912071 GCA_963667235.1 Nomada lathburiana
GAGTTATCTATTGTTCCCTTACAATTTACGACATCATTTCTCCGTATTACCGAAGAAGCACAGTACAAGCTACGCGATATTTTTCGCGGAATCGTTGACGGAATTGCAATAGACTGAATGGCAGTCTCGTTAAAGGTCGTAAAGGAAATAACAAGATTCTATCATGCCGGTAAATTGACGTCCATTACGTTCCCTTCGGAATGATCGGTCTGGAAATAAGTTCGAGACGGAAGTTGGTTTCGCGTGTCGCAGATCCGAAGTCGCGCAACCACCTTTCACCGGGAGGCAATGTCTAAATTAGCGGGGGAAAGTAGCCCAAAGTGGTGAATTCGCGGCAGAAATAATAACGCAATTGCCTTGTAGTGGTAAGAACCGACGTTGAAAGCTTCGTACCGGCGATCGGGTAATTTCGGTTCGAACGTTACGCGGCCGATCGAGGGAAACATTTAAAGTCTTTGAAACTGCAATTCAAAGCGTTTACAACTCTACCCTCGTTGGTAATGGATAGCTAGTTCTTCTCTTTTTCTACCTTTTTTTCTCTTCGGAGATGAGAAGGATAACGTTCTTCTTCGAAGATAGGACGCGTAAGAGAACAGAATTTTCAACGTTTTCGAAGAATCTGATTTGCTGTTTAATAGCACATTGGGACAGAATTATTTCCACACTCGTACGTGCTCTTGCAATTTCTATCACGCTGTCCTCGGTGTGAAATTCAGCTAATTGAAGCTGCTGTGTTATTATTTCCGGGATGCATGCAATTTTTATTTCAACGACGTTTAAGTAATATTAAACTAACCTCCGCTTCAAAGACGAAGGACGACGAAAATTGATCTTTGTCGATGAAACAAATTTCTAGTAATAATAGATGCTACAAATTGTACTGGCAAAATATTTGCTATCACCGGAAACAAATTGTTGACGCATCATAAGGCGTCGTTAAATAATTTACCCATAAATCATGTACGCGTTTTAATTATTGCTTATCTAATCATCCTGTTTCAACAATTCTCTTGAGACTGGTCGACGTTCGTGATCATATCCGCTGCATCTAGTTATTCAATGTAACCACACACTTAACACATATTGCAGGAGAATGGAGGCGAACCCGAAACTGGAAAAGTTTGACGGATTGGACTAGTCTAGTTTTATTGCAGTGCCGAAACAACTTGCGTCGCAAACGGAACCAAGTTTTATTACGGCCATCGAGACACAATTTCCGTTGCTCGTGGAACACTGTCCCAGCAAACGTACAGGGTGTTAGACAGGAACGGGGCTTAATTAGTTCGCTTAGGGGACGGGGCAAGCGGTGAATGGATTTTTAATTAACCTTGACACTAATTAAGTATCTCGAAGCTTATATTAAAGTTAATCGGGGCGTCATGACAGTAATGATGTTAGTAGCACATTGTATTATAAACTGCATATTTATTAATCGGTTCGCCTAACGACGGTATTATTTGGCAATTTGCTATTTTATCAGTGTTTAGTGAATTGTTCATTCATTATATCGTCCCGAATCATCGTACGAAAATACCGCGAATTCGTCATTCCATGAATTATGGAAACGATTGAATGTGAATTATTCTAAATAATTTCGCGCATGCAAATGTTTCGCATCTTCCTGCAGACAACGCTTCTTTTACTTCACTTTTATAAAATAAATATCGCGCATAATACGGTTTCAGCGTAAGGGGAGAATATCTAATAATTTCACCTTCAAATTTTCCAGTCTAATTGTTTAATGTTTAAGGCAAGTTGTCATGCTATAATCGAAGCACGCGTTCATATTAATATCTTCTCCCAATGACCGCGAAATACACCGCGATAACAACGCGTGCATTCGAATGAAAAGTCGTGGTGTTATAGAAAAATTAAACGAAAGGATCACAACGAAATCACAAAAGACAGGTAAATCCGTGCAATTCCAAAGGGATGATGAACATCAAACAGGTTAAACAGTCCTGTTCGAAGGACCCGGGGATCCTCCTTGTTAGAGCAGCAAAATATTGCTCGCCGTTTCTGGACGTATTTGTCGGAAGCATCCCGGCAGATATCGTTTAATCTGCCAACGTCGCCTCTGCTATATCGTTTACGAAATACACACTTTAAGGAGACCCGGTCTCGCCGAATAACAGAGCCACTCCTTTGTACTCATTGCCCCTCACGACGTAATTGGCTGTCGCATTATACGGCTTGCAACGAACGCGAGGGAGAGAAAAAAGAAAGGAGAAATATCTAAGGAGCGAGGCGGAATAAAGAACGCAAAAGTTAACTCTGCTTAACTCGAGCGAATAGCGAACAATGCCGTTCTTTCTCGTTCCAAATAGCCCTTTTCTTTAAACTATTGCGCTGTCTGTTGTACGCGGCGCACCTGTCAACCTGCTGCATTACAGATGCATGCCTCTTTTGAAAATCATGTAACAGAACCGCAAAGAGGAAGCAGAAAGTGGAGCGAGTAAAAATAGGGTTAATAGAAAACCTCAGAGTATTGGAGAACCTTGTTTACCTGCGCGTTTGCATTTATAGCAAGGTGTTCTCCTCGATACTACTCGGGAAGGGTTTTTGCCTTTCAATTTCTTAACATTCTTAGAATTACATTCTTTCGTTCGGCAAGTCCCAAATTCTTTTTGAGAAACATTTCAAGTATCAATGAAACTTAATTGTTGTTGTTGAACTTTTGTCAACTGTTGATGGTCGATGCGTAGAAAGTGTTGCTAAACACGCGAAGGACTTTTTCAATAAATCTGCAGCCTGTTATTTTTGGTACATTTAAACATATTTACAGAAATTGAATGTGAAATAACACTTACAGTTTATCACCATCGTGAAATTTTATTCTATTGTGTATGACAGAATTCGAGGAACATGTACATTATTCTATTGCATTAGCGTGCAATAAAAAAAAAAATAGATTAAACGGGGCATTAATGAATTTTGAATGCAAACAGAGAAAGGGTTAACACGTTTGTTAGCACGGTGTGTTGAAATAAAAACGTCCACCACAGAAAATCCTATTTTTTTTTTTTTCACATTTTTGCGCAATATACTACAGTTTATCGCAATAGTTTTTATTTGTTCACGCGTTTATAATTTGATGTTTGTTCGCTGTCACGTGCATGTATGCGTGACGTTGGGTTTTGAAAATAGAGTCCGTGCGTCACACGATGTATATGTATAACTGGCAACGAGTGGGTTAAAAATCAAAATACATAGTCAGTGGACAGTACATATGCAAATAAAATTCCATACGTAATTAACTTATTTTTATGAAAATTGACCAACAATATACGGTTTCCGTTTCATTTATTTTCAATGTAGGATTAGTGTAGATGCGTACATTTCTTTGTACCCGTTTCTGAATAAAGTTAGTTCGCACCTTTTCGCAGGGTCTGATTGAAAAATAACTTGTGCTAATTCAATAAAAATAAGGGCAGTGGTATAAAATCCTGTTACTCTCCATTCCAGTTCTTTCATTTGTTATCT
Source organism: Nomada lathburiana (assembly GCA_963667235.1). Taxonomy (NCBI): domain Eukaryota; kingdom Metazoa; phylum Arthropoda; class Insecta; order Hymenoptera; family Apidae; genus Nomada; species Nomada lathburiana. Next base: position 8,279,769 of record OY763908.1, read on the forward strand.
TTTTTTTTTGCCTTTGGCACAGTCCGTAAAGTTCACTTAAAAAATTATTCTCTCGTCTCTCTGCAACTGCAGTTGGTTCAGGTGGTTTAATCCGACTAAAGTGGTGGTGATTTTGGAAACGTCCAAGTGGATTCCAATTATCCATATTATTACTTTCCAACGCCTTCCACTACTCGATCACAATGGATCAGTTTTGCGTTTAATTTGCAATATGTTAGTTTGTATCTGTATTAGTGCACGGGGCAATTTTTTGAAATACTTTACGTACCAACGGGTAAAAGTAAGATATCTTGACGATATATCGTTAATTTATAAACGTTAACACGAAATAAATATGTTATATCTGGTGTTACGGTTCACTAGGGACAGTAACGGACAAAAATTTCGCAATATTGAACATGACAAATGATTTGTCCAAATAACATCTGGATAAATATGTTTTCGTCGAGAAAAAAAATATTAATGGACAATAATAATTGCTATAAATGCAATCATAACAGTAAATGTAATTATACAGATTGAGTTAATTAACTTTTCTATTGTGAAAGTTATATTCAATTTTTATTAAATTAATCTGACCTTTCTTCAAAAAGTTACTTGCATAAACTTTTACATAAAAGTTACTTACATAAACTTTTACATACATGTTACTTACATAAGCTTTTACATAGAAGTTACTTACATTAATTATAATTAATATCCACAACTTATAATTAATAATCTGCGTCTATTGTACACGTTGATGAAACTTTGAAATCTTTAGATACGTTTTCACATACAGGGTGTTCCGTAACTATGGGAACTCCATGGCTTGCTAGTGTGTCTCTGAACAACTTTGTCCTTCAGCAAAACGTTGTTCGAAGCTTCGTTTCCGGAATTATTAACGAAAAACACTGGTCGTGCACCCCTACAAATGCGGTCCACTAACAATTTCCAGGGACTTCCTCGGAAGGAGTTACTCAATCGTCGCGAATATACCCGTCGACGCGCAACAACCCTTTCGGCGGAACGAAATGGTAGCACATCGCAAGGAAACGAAAATATCGCTCGTGTTTTCTTTCCGCGTCCGCTGTTTCCTCTTTGTCGCGCGTCTCCGCCGTATGTTAAACGTGGCTCTTTCCCTTCTTTTTCTCAAAGAGTTCCACGACTGCAGAAGGCAGTCCCCTTTTATTTTCCCCTGGCACGTTCTTTAACGAAGCGAGTCCTTTTCAGAAAGCCACCTGACTTGCGTCACACCGCCGCGCACAAATATATTAGGTGGCGCGGTGAAATTATTCAAAGGGTTCAGGAACGTCTCGTAATGCACGAACGTAAAATATAATCGCTCAACGATGTTTGTGAATGCGAAAGGAAATTGTTGTTCCACTGATCGTCCGATTAATAATTTCTTGCGCTTCGATAAGAAAATCTTCATTGGACTTCAAACGATTCGTTCACACTTTGATAGTTCGTTGGGGATTGTTAGAATGTGCGTCGAGTGTAACATAATCGAAAACATTAAGCTTGTTTTGTTATAGCATTTACAGTATTTGGATCAGATTATTCAAGTTAAGTAATAATTCATAATATTGGACTAAGAAAATCATTATTCCGCTAATCACAGATATTTAATCGCGATTAATGATTCCGAAAGTTCAAGTATTTCTAGTATTTATTCATTTTTAGCTGTGTCAGGGTGAACAGTTAGTGTCTTCAAATTACTATAATATAAAAACATACAAAACACGTATATGTAACTCAGCGTTAGCAGACATTGTTTGCCATTAAAGAAAATATTACAATAATTAATCATCTGTATCTACCAGCAAACGTATAAATCGAAAATTATTTTAACCGTCATCGTCAATAAGTCATTCAAATATAAAGAAAGGCACAATTTCATTATTCTAAGAACAAAGAGAGAAACAGGAATAACATATTCTTTATAGACGACATGTACCGTTAAATAGAAAGAATAGGTATTATTAGATAAATTTATATTAGTCGCTCGCGAAAGAATGCACCATTTCTGTGCGAATAAACGTGTCCGATGTACTCAAACTTTCGCCATTCCGTCGACTTTTATCAGGCGAAGAAGTATACTGTGGACGAGAATTTGAAACTCGTCCAACTTGCGTCAGAATGCAACACACGAGCGAACCAAGCCGTGAATTATACAGTTTTCATTCTGAACTCCTTAAGGGTACTCGAGAACTACTACAACGCGAGATAGATTAGGATTAGAGTGATGCATTATCCTCGACGTTTGTTCCGTTTCACTGTACCATTCTTTTCCCCTCGTACAAGGTAGTGCTTGCACTTTCCAATGTTTAGAAAATAAATATTTAGTAAATAATGTGTTATTTTACTGTGGACTGTACACCTTTTATTTATTGCCAATACAGGTAACAATTGAGATATTTTACTGTTTACTGTCAGCTATATTATTTCTGTCCTTTGAAAAAGAATCGCTGGACAATCGAAGGAATATTGGTCAAGCAAATATTTATATTTTATTCCATTACATTGAGATCCACATTGATAATTTTAAAAAATTCTGCTGATTGTGACACACATGTTTCTTATTTCTTAGTAAAGTAGATGTAATTTTAACGTATAGAACTGAGATTTATTATTCCGTGTATATTCAATATTTAATATTTATAACATTTTCGCGGAAGTGTTATCAATGAATTTTAACTAATATCTGAACGTTACTGAATTGGCAAAAGTCGTTTCGCCAGCACAGTATTAAAGAAGTACATCATTATAAGGGCCAGACACGCATGCCTCTCGTGGTGGATTTTTTTCTACAGTTATGAATGTTTTGCAATTAGTCAGGAAGTTGAGCCAACCCGGCGAGTGGATCGTTAATAACTGTAGCCATAAATGAAAATGCATGAAAGAATATATGGAATCATTTATACAGCTCGAAATAATACGAGAATACCGGGTGTTAAAAAAGTTTCACACTTTTAGACTAATATTATATTCAAGAATTTTATGCGCCAGCAGTTTATTAACAACTCACATTATACAGATCGTGGTACCTCGATTGAAAAGAAGATCCAGCCTTTGGAACATTCATTTCGAATTTGTGAGCATCTTCTAAACTCTTTTTGCTGCCATTGATAGCTAATACACAGGATACGGGATAGCAATTATTTCTCGTTTAAGAAAACCAAGATTTTTTTCTTCAAAAGAAATAGAAAATGTTCCAACTGTGTCAGCACCAGGCTGTCCGCTTGTCATATTTTAATCCCTCCGTAATATAACGGCCGACTTCTCATCTTCGTGGCATTTCAGGTGACAGAAATTCAAATACATTGAAATTATCTACGTGTATAAATCGATTCCCTCTACAGATTGAACGTTTAGCGTTAATATCAAGCATGCATAATAAAGCGACATTCAACGTTTCTGGGCTATAATAAAAACGGAGGAGTGAGTGAGGTAGAGGGATCACTTGGACTTTTCAAGGGACTCCCAAACTGCTCGCCCAAGTAATATCATGCAGAAATAAACTGAAAAGAGCGTGCAATTTGGAGAATTATAAATTTGTAAGAAGCAATCAGAGGAAAGGTATTAAGGGCCCTGTACTTTGATAAAAATGTATTATTTAGACTTTCATTTACGAGCAAATGGAGTCAGGGAATTTTCAACTTGCCTTAAGAAAGGAACGATATTTAATTACAAATTGCAGGACTAATGAGATGAACGGTACCAATCTCGAATAATGGGAAAATTGAAATGCACCGAAATGAAGTTACATACGTCACGTAGACTGTTTCTAACAATAGGTTAAACCGACAAACTGTTCAATCAGTTTCACTCAATTTATAATGCCACGCAATTCGAATAAAAACTCGATATTTACTATCCTACGTTGTCTAAATATTTTCCATTCAATTTGGTAGTATCCCGAGTATTGAAAAAGCTTTCTGTTTATTTAAGAAAAGTCTATCCCCGCTCAAACTCAACCCACTGGCAATAAGAAAGTGGTACTAAAAGAGCAAATGGCAACGTCACAATTTTATTTAACCTTTACTGCACCTGGAAAAAAACATTTTTATGATCAAACTCGATAACACGAAACTTAAAGCACTGAAGTCTCTGAGCCGCAAGTCGATATTGTATAGACTTCAATTTACGTTTTCATGCGATTTAAATGTATACAGCAGTGTTTTCTACTTCAAAGACATCAATGTTTTAAGATAGTTTTGTATTATACATATTATCGTTTGATTAAGAATGTAGACAAGGAGTTCAATTTTAATTTTGAGCATTTTGTATTAAAGCTATTCGTATGGTAAACTGTTCAATGTTTAACTACATCAAATATGTACAAAACATATGTACAACTACGGATCCAACCAAATAAGCTCGCTTTGACAAATTTAAATCGAGAGATGACGTACTTCAGAAATTATTATAACAATGAAAAGGTAGTAAAAAGTGATTTCGAAGACGCTGTTTCAGCGAAAAACACAAATAAAAGTGCAAGTAACTTTATACTGCAATAGTAAAAATATAGCGAATCCATTGAATCGTACTTTCGTTACTAAATTTCTTTTTCCATAATAATTTTGCACATTATTCTATCTAGAGAACTTAATATATTATTGTCCGCTTTTAACTAATGTCCACGCCACATTATATATCAAACATTTCCATACAAGGGTAAAATACATCTCAGTTATTTTAATACCTTTCGTTGAAGTGTGATTCTTTATTTCCTACAAGACGAAAACTTTCGCTTTTGGAAATTTAAGCCGCGCATCTTACGCCCCCATAAGTTTCAATGGAACTCCCCCTCGAAGCTTATTTTAGTCTTGCTTTTCCAAGGTAAAACTGAGTTCCCGCGTCTCCCTCCGAAAGTTAGTTTTTCTCCCGTCGACTTAAACTCTCTATCCCGGCTTCGAGCGCGGGCATGGGCGAGTTGTATTGTTCGAATTCCAGAAATCGTTCCGTAGTAAGATAATTCGCACGATTTAAACGGAACATAACTCCGCCGTCCTTCTTCTCAACGAATTCTTCAGCGTCTTGCTCGCCCGGTTGCTCTGCATTCCTTCCTTTATGTCGAGGAACGAAGGCGACACCATCTGAGCGTATCCTTGAATATTGTCTCGATATAATCGTCAAAGTACAAACTGGCGCGAGTTAAAATGCTTTACGATCATAGTCGTGGAACGGTTCTCAATGAAGTATTGAAATCTCTGTAAATTTTGTACGACGCGGTTGATTATCGCAGTCGTATTTGTCGCTTGTATACGACGAATCGTAAGGAATTTACAGTTTTCTTGCGTCATTTCACATTCACCTCGGTAAAATCTGACTGTATTCGCAGGCAGAACATTGTACGAAGTTATGAGCGAAGAATTTTACAGAATAGCGAGCAGAAGATCGTATAGAATTGCAGGCAGAAGATCTGAAAGAATTGTAAGCAGAGAATTTGACAAAATTGCAGAATGGAAATTTTATAAAATTTCAAGCGGAAAATTGCACACATTTGCGACCAGAGAATTGGACAGAATTGCAACCGGGGAATTTGAGGGAATTGCGACCAGTGAATTGGACAGAATTGCAACCGGGGAATTCGATAGAATTGCAACCGGGGAATTCGATAGAATTGCAAGCAGAAAATTGTACAAAGTTGTAGTTGTATAGAATTGCAAGCAGAAAATTTAACAGAATTGTAACCGAATAAAGCAAAATTGTATAAAATTACAAGCAGAAAATTTCACAAAATTGAAACCAGAAAAATTTACAAAATTGCAAGCAAAGTTCTATACACTAATACGGATATAGAACGTATTTTATTTTCATATCGCTATTAAGAATATCACAGGTCTCCATTTCTTAAATCCAATATCAAAGTTGGATTTGTTTTGCGCTGAACGAAGTACCTTCGTACCCGTACAAGACTCAATTAGTTTGTAATAACTACATTTTACATTTCGCAGACAGCAATTTCTATCAACTCCTAGGAAAATGGCCTATATATTAGAATCTCGCACTGAATTGAGTCATATTATATTTTTCGTTTAAACTCCTTTAAAATATTCACAATGCAGTTTGAAAAGAATAGCTCCGGACATTTCTATTTTATATTTCTACTTCATTCCTAAAATTTTTATAAAGTACGTTACAGTGACTTTACTGTTAATATTACTGTTAACATTACTGTTAATTACAGTGCAGCAGTAATTACAATCCTGACATTCTTCTCCATTAATGTCACACATTAAATCAATTTCTGGTATCGTTTCTCGTATTGTGTCATATCGTGGCGATACGTGTACAAAACATGTTATACGAAAATGCTACGCACATTTAATATTCAGTAATAACGTTCACTTTGTGTCGCATTTGTACATCCGCGCTACAGATAAAATTATAAAATTCTAATTAATAAGTTGATGGATTTAATAAAGTCAAAACTGTTGTAATGAATGATTGTTCTAATGATTATCGAAAATTTAAGAAAAAAAAATCGTTTATTTAGTTACACACGTGTATAGTTTGGGATATTAATGTTCGAGAATGGAAATAAATTGTCATCGTACAGTCATATACATTAATTTATATACGAATTAGCGCAGCGTATAAACACGTCAGCACTGTTAGAATATTCATATCTTCGATTGATCTGTTCATATTTTGCTATTCAGGTTAATGGTGAGATTAATATTGCAGACGAACTGATATCTCGTGCAATGTGCAATGAGAACATCAACTTGAAGCTCTGGGGTAAATGTCTTCGTATGAAACTTCTCCGCTGTTCATGCGATATTCATTTCAGCAAGGTCCTTTAAAAATGAACATTACACGGCGAAAACATTGAATAAATACCTTCGATGCAATTAGTTTACTAATTGCAACACTTTGTTCTCTCCTTTTCGTGGCTTTTATGAAGTGGTAAGCTTTATGCCTGCAATTTAAGAACGTCACTTCACAACGATCAATAATCAGACAAAGATCACGCATTACAGTTTTTCCTTGCCTGTTACAAATTTTTCTTGCCAACGTTTCTTCTTACGTTAATTTCTTGCTTTTAAATTAATGGCACGTTGAACTGACAAACTGACATTGGAGTGTAGTGTATAAATTTGGTTCAGAAATTGTAAAGTGGGGTTTAAAATATTACGACCGCTCCATTTCATGTCCTGAACAGTTACATTCATGCTAATTTATATATTTCATACCTTTATGCGTACATATATGTATAATTATTTTGATATATTGTATATTTTGGAATAAAGAAGAGGTAAGTTACTATTTAATATTGATTACAATTGCAATATTAGAACGTTACATAGATTACAAATAAATATTAATTGCACAACATTGCATACATGCATTACAAAGAAATAGCGTTTAAGGAGCGATTATTATAAACCATACTATTTTAATATACGACAAAATATATGAACTTGTAACGCACGGAGTGTCACAATTTTTGTAAAACGTAAGTCAACTAGCCACACAAATAATTAAGAAACACACACACATAATTATCCTCTGCCAAAACATACTAACACCCCCTCCCAAAACAAACAACTTAAAGCCACCCCCGTCCTGTTCCACCCGAGAAATAATCGCCCGAACGGTATTAAACAAGATCAACCATAATCAAGCGACCCATCGCAACGACGGGAACGCGGCAATAACAAATATGCTTCGTTCCAAATTGCATTGCGTCATAAACGACCGTAAAGAACAGCAGTGGAGTGGGACGGGGTAGTTTAACGCCAAAGACGATACCTGAAGTCGTACAAGGGGGCACCTCAATGCGAAATAAATTGAATACCTCCAGGTACGAGGGGCCGAGTAATTTAGCGACAGCAAACGGTCGCGGGGACGAAGTAAAACGAAGGAGAAGAAAAAAAAGGGGGGTGGGTGGTTGGGAGAAAGAAGAAGCACGAGGGGATAAAATTCAATTACGCAAATGCAAGCAGCCTGGAAGAAACGGTCCACGGGATTCGACGCTGATAAATTCGGTTCCGCCGTGAAAATCCCACGACGGTTGATAAGCCAGAAAGTATTAAAAGGGAGAGGAAGACGCGCGCACACACACACACACACAGAAAGAGAGAGAGAGAGAGAGAGAAAGAAAAAAGAGGTACGAAGAGAATCAAAAACCGTGCGAGCGAAGCTGGATGAGGTCGTGCGGGAGTGAGCATCGAGTCGATAGGGTTACGAGAAGAAATTATGGATCGCTGACCGTCGCTCGTTAGATTCACACGATTCAGCATTGACCGAACGTACGATGCCCGCCAGTGCCTTTGGAAATCCACCTTTACATTCGACTCGAGGCCGTCCCTACCGTCTGTACCGGCGGATGAGCGCGACGTTCCGAAACGATCCTCGTTTAAATAATTCAAGCAATTGCCTGTTCCACCCGGCCTTTATCGCCGTCAAACCGTGATTAAATCCTTTACGGCTTGAGCAACGATAACGGGGGAGGAAAAACCCGTTCCCGAAGCCTCCAGGAAGCGAGCTCGCGCCGCGGCGGAAGGGAAAAGAAAAGAGTCGGATTATGGGAGATAAATACCTCTCTGCTGGAGGTCTGCGGTATAATGAAAGATGCTGACAAGCTGCACTCGGATAAATGCGCCGGAAGCGTTGTAATTGAGGGAAAGAGGAGTGGAACTCGTGGATGGGGAGACGGGTGCCCTGGTTCCAGCGTGGTAGGGGTGCGTTTGGCAAGGGAAAATTCTTTTTCGCGTGCGGAAATGTTCGGGCGCGATTGAAACGGACGAAAGCTATTGCGATCGGAATGTTTGAATTTCCTTAAGCCCGGCGGTTCTTGCGGTGTCTGGCTTCGTTAATGAGCGGCGGGCAGAGGGGAAGTAGACAGATAGTAACGACCAGGAACATGATAGGACGTCGGTTTGGAAAAATCGACGGTACTGTAGCTGCAATTGTTTCTGTTTCGCATTTCGTATGCGTGGAACCCTGTGGAGAAACGATTTTTTTGTTTGAATCCGAATAATCGGCGAAGCTACAGGACTCTAAGGAAGGACCCCAACTGTCCGACCTCGATTTTCACGAGCTTTTGCAAGATGATAGTATATAGGTTCCTAATGATAGGTGTCAAATATTAGCTTCAGACGCTCAATAGGTTAAAAGATATAAACAATTAAAGGTACGTACCTCTCTTTATGCCTTGAGTATAAACAGATTTAATAGAAACTGTGATGGCGTAGTCTGGTAGTACGGTGACTCGTACCACGAAAGTCCTGGTTTCGATCCTCCCCAAGTACATTTTTCTTTTAATTCTACTGTGATTCCATCGTACACGATTCAAATAAAAAAGAATGACTAATAACAATAAAAAGTTCTCATTCTTTAGATAATAGTTTAAAAAAGATACTATTAGTGTAGTATTGAAATTTGCTTTCAATTATTAATAATTTCGATACAATATTTCTTAATATGTAGTATTTTCTATTCGTGGAAGATACGGTTCGTAATCGATATCGTCGAACTGTAGATAGTAGAATTGATATTTGGTTTATCACTCATGCGTTGACCCAACGCCTCACGCACCATGTTTATGCTTTCTCAAAATGTTTATGTACCGAAATTTTCGTGGGTAGTCCCAGATGCATCACTAGGCGCGTAGAAGTTAGTTGATCCTGCACCGTCTACGATGCAATCACAATAGAATTTAAAAAAAAAATGTACTTGGGGGGAATCGAAACCAGGACTTTCGTGGGTACAAGTCACCGTACTACCACACTACGCCATCACAGTTTCCATTAAATGTGTTTATACTCAAGGCATAAAAAGAGGTACGTACCTTTAATTGTTTATATCTTTTAAACTATTGAGCGTCTGAAGCTAATATTTGACACCTATCATTAGGAACCTATATACTATCATCTTACAGAAGCTCGTGAAAATCGAAGTCGGACAGTTGGGGTCCTTCCCTTGTAAATGAAAGCGTGTCGAACGCGTTTTGCTTGAAACCATGTTCCTCGGCGTGACAGCCGACGGGTATCCGAAAATGTTCGACCGATTGATTTTGACGCAGTGTTCCTTACAAAGCTGTGCACGAAACAGCGCAACGGCTTCTCTTTATACTTCTATTCGTTCAATACCGATGCACCTTCAAAGCTGATTATTCTCAGCGGTAACAGAAGCTTTTACTTTGAAACAGTTTTTCCTAATTTTTGCCGCGACATAAAATCGTACGATACTTCGAGGGAAACATGTATTTCTTTCTTTCGGTTTTTTTTATATTCCAGTCATATTCACTGGGGGATGCCAGTTGACAATGTTTCTGCTGAAACATGACGATGGACAATGTTGTATAACTTCGTAAATTTTATAATTTCAGATAATAATGATAATATAAAAATAAAGATGAAATGTTACTTGGAAAAGATTCATATTACTTTACTGAATAATTACTCGAGGAAAAAAAGTGTTGAGTTTACCCACTTCTTCTACGTGGCGATGCACCCCTTGGTGTTTCATTAATTATAATATTTTAGGGTATGGAATAAGAGTATTGAATTGTTGTTTACCTTGGTGCAATCTTTTGATAGGGTTTACGAATTTAAAATCGTGTATCCGAAACGTATCTCTGTTTATATACATACATACATGTGGCGATAAATATGCTTTATACAGTAGTACAAGTAAATCAGAAATTAGGCAATGATATTTTTGTCTTTATAAAGCAATAAAGTGGACAGGTATAATTTTTATCTGAATACAAGCGCTAATAATTTGTTTAAATAATACCGAATATCATCGAAAATTTTAACCCTTTACATTAAATTCTCTCCATTTGATATCATTAATAATATAATTTACAAAACCTCGGAGATTCTTAGGAACAAACCTACATTCGACTAGCGAGTAAATTGTGTACTTATGTTAGTCGGCTGAAGTTTAATTCAAGTTAATATTACACGAATAATCATTAAATAACTCTGTAAAGATATATATATATTCTGTAAATTCTAGCATTTTTCATCGTTTGTGAAAAAATAATGAAAGAAATACTTCTTATCATAGTAAAATCGTGAATTGTCTGATGTTAAACCTGCCATGTACAGTAGACATGTTGAGGCTATTACGATTCTAATTTCTGCTGAAAATCTCTGAAACCGTGGAACTTCTACGACTACCGGTACTTTCGTGGCAGCGCAATTGAAAATGTTAATCGGTCGCAAACTGCAGAACGCCAGCAAAGAATCTAAACTTTAAAAAGTACGAACATGCTTTAGGCCTGATAACAAGTTTTTCTCGCAATTCAACAAGAGCAACGACTTAAGCTGTTTCATTCTATACTCATTTCAAGTTGCACGTAATTGAATGGAAATTGAACGTGTCTCGAAATGCATGAAAATATAAATAGTAAAAATATATGGTTCCGATAAAAGAAAAAAAGTAACGTTGCTATTGAAACCTTGAAAAATAACAATTTTATAGAATTCCAATATTGTATTAAATTTGTTCCGCCAATTCAAACAACATTGTATGAAAAATTTGTTTGCATTTTGAGAAGATAACAAAATAATTTCACGTATGCACTTCGACGCAAACATACTGTACTAGCCCAGTGGCGTGTAAAAACTTATTTCCTTGGAAGATAATTCACCCGTCCGCGCCATTTAATTAAGAAACAAGCGTTACGTTTGTTTGCTACAAATAAAAAATAAAAATATCAAAAAAATTATTACATTACCTTTAAGTTACCGCACTTACCGAAAAGGAAAAATAACAAAAACCTTTTACTGCCCCTTCAACGTACTGCACCTTATTCCTGCCAACGTTCGTTTAAAACTTTTAAAAGGTACCGTAATAAGTTCTTTGCTATTTTTAATTTTGTCGAACAATGTGACTGTAATTTTAGGTGGCCAACTTAACTGACTGTATGTCACATTCTACGACATATCCCCAAGTGTATAATCCTTCTAGTCTATCGTCTCTCTGACCAACCAGACCGTTGTAACACAATCCAGTTCCCCTATTTCTCTCCCTAAAACCGGGTCCTTATTTCTCAATGAAGAAATGCTTCCGCTGCATTTAACCAAGTGCAACCTTACCAGGCCATCAGCGAGACACTACATCGAAAGTATGTACGTATGCACAACTTTATTAGAAAAATAACAGGGCCGCGGCCCCCCGAGTTGCAAACCGCAGAATTGAATTAGAGGTTTAGGTCAGAGGTACGAACAACTGGGATGGGAAGAGTGTCGCGGATCCGAGCCATTGGAAACGTGCTGAGTTGGTCCAATTCAAAAAGGCTTAGACCGGCTTTGATGTATCTCATTAGCTAATGAGAACGAGATTTTGTTTCGAGATGATGTTACGACTGGTTGAGCCTCTGCGGACAAAGGTGCATGAACGCGTGTATGTGTGTGCGTCCGCATTCCTAACCTGGATTTGCAAGGTGTCGTGTGTTCTCTGTCGGTTATAATTTGTATTTTTATATATTACAGGTGAACATTGAAATTTCACTCTGACTAATTGCAGGATAAACATTTCTTTTCGTAAGGAAATTTCGGCACGCAGACAATGAACTTCCGATATAGAGTAATGTGACTTTGGTTGGTTCGAATGTTTCGTTCGGTTGGAATAAAATTAATTTCGTTATTAACGTTTCTAACCATCGGGCCAAAATTTCTGAGTTCAAGGTCACGTACGGGTCGTAGCGTAGTAGGTCACTGAATTCGTCATTACGTCAGTTGCAACACTATCGAGTCAAAAATAGGTAGTGCTATTTGAAAAAAAAAGAAGGTCTCCTTGATTTCTTTTATTGAAAAAGAAAATTTTTGAAAATTTTTTTTATTGCTGTTTATAGGCACGTTGAGGCCGATTATATATTGTTTCAAACATTTCTCCGTGAGATTATTGGAAATTCTTAAAAAATAGTGGATACTCTGTAGACCGTACACCTTGTATACTTTAATATCACTCAATTACAAAGTGAATTGAAAATTGCTATTTTTGAAGTGACTGTGTTTTCATTGAAATCTTACCCTGCGATAAAGCTGTATAAAATCATCGCTGAAGGACCGTTAGAAGTACAATACTATAATTACGATCATAAATAGTCGAAAATATTAAAATTTGCCTTCCATATATGTAAAAGTATTACTAATACTTTAATAATACTGAATAATACTTGAAAGAATATTCAAGTTTTGTCAAAAGTATTTTAATGAATATTTGTCTTATCTATTTTACTTGTTTTTTACTTGTTTCTCACAAGCATATGCATATGTAATTACGAGTATATTTGAAATCTGTCTCGAAGAACATTGAATATGTTTTTGCCTGGCACTGTATTTCTCAATGAAACTGCACTTATATCTCGATCATTTAACGTAATGTAGTCATCGGCACGATTTAAATATTGTGAGACTCATAAAAGATTATACGAATTACATTTAAAGTGTAGATATACTTGACTTGAAGTCCAATACGATATTTGCCATATCTCTTGCGCGTCCAAGTTTTAACATTAAAAACCATTCACTGACAAAGTGGTTGCCATGCTGAATTTTTAAATCGATTTCAACCCATCTCTTGCTATATTTATTACATTTTCCATCATATTTCATATTACGTTCGTTATTATATTTATATTTGTTTCAATACATTTACCCGATTTAAACAAACTTTACATTCACAATTACATACGAATACGAATACAATGAATCGATGCGCACATATTTCAACACAAAGTATAAACATCACCTAGGAAAGCAATTTCCACGCAGGAGCAGAACGTTAGATTAATATCGATCCTTCAAAATAAACAATAATTATAATAAATGACCAAACATTTGTCCCGCAAGTAAGACAAAAAAGGTGCAGGTCGAAATGTCCCATCTCACTATCAAAACAGTAACGTTATTTTCCTCCCTTAATCGCTCATTCTCACTCACAAGTCGAGTGGTTCTCCAGTATGTCTAAGTCTCGGGAGAAAGTACTATTTTCCCTTAAAAAAAAAAGTCTGCTTCCTTTTTCGTGCCTTTCTTTTACCTCTCTACTTTCTCCGTCACTCGTGCTCCCCTCTGTCACTCTCACTCTCTCTCTCTCTCTCTGTTTCTCTCCCTCTGCCTGTCTCGCGGTGAAAATTCCTTTTTCTCTCCCGAGTCTCTCCCCGTTCCTTCCTTTTTAACTGCTCCTAATCGCTCATTCTCCGCCTTTTTCCGCGTCGAGAGATTTCTCAAACAACCCACCCCCGTCTTACTGTACCGCGAACCAACCCCCTTTCCCTTCTTTATCCGCAGACTTTTCTCCCCCATTCTTCTCTCAATGAACGCAAACGGATGCTGGTTAACTATCATTGCTATGATACTTGGTCGGGAGGAAGAATAGGATACCTGGGTAACATCAGGCACAGGCCATTAGAACTAAGCTCTGATAGTGGCATAGGGCGTGTATCAAGGTGTGTTCAGGCTACGTTGGAAAATGTAGCGGCCATTAACACCGATACTTTCCTGGAAGACGCTGGGCGTTCCGGACGTTTACCCGCTCGCGGGAAACAGAGAAACTAAGAATAAGTTCGACTTGCACCCCAGTGCAAACCATTATTGTGCGTGCGGTAATTGCACCCCTTTGTTTCTCGCAACGACCGTCGCGTTTGCGTCAAATGCGTTCACGCGTGCGCTTATTGTATTATGTATTCGTTTGAATTTACTACGTACGCGCGATAATCCTTGGGGCGAAAAGAGTACAGATATTATTGATTTGCGGTTGGATAACTTTGGCGAAGTCTTGGCCTTGAACTGAGTTCAATAGAATCATTGTTCACTTCTTAATTGCCACGATTTTTAGTATTCATAAATTATCTTCCATTGGCGGTTGACTCCTGTGCGGAGAATTGCGCATTTTTGACATTTCATATCAGATTAACGCAGTGGAAAACAGTGTCGTGGTTTCACCGTCACCGTCAATGAAAGTAATTGGTTGAAATAGAGTGACGCATTTGAAGGTTTTTCGAATAACTTTTTGCTGCGAATGAGCATGCGTGTCAAGTTCATTTTGACAAAATGTTGGGAGAATTCAGTAATTCGCGACAAAAAATATATGAATTTTAACCCACCTTCAAACATTTGCTTTCAAGAAATTTCTCTTCCAGACAACATTCGCTATTTCGAAGGCATTTCCTTTCATCAAACGATTCCTTAACACAGCACGCCCGGCTGATTGCCTCAACTACTAAATAAAATTGTTCAATGTATCCTTTGAGCTTCGCGAGCCTCAACGTTGAAATTCATTTCAAGCGTCTGAGATTTCAATCTTTATTAACATAGTTTATGTTAGCTCGAAATAATGAAATATCTTCTGCACGAGCACCAATTATAAAACTTATTTCCATTGTACAGAATCCTTTTGCGAAATTCATTTTATACTTGTTATTCGAGAGAAATAATATATCTTATATTTCTGATAATAAGTGCGCGCCAAACAGGCACGATTATCGCATTGTTACTTATCGAATTATTAAATGCAATTCTACAGTCAAAATCAAAATCTTCGTGCATGAATATTAATATATTCCGTTTAACCCTTTCCTGCCAAATATTAATAAATCCCGTTTAACCCTTCCCCGATAATTGTTGGCGAACAATCTACAACAATATATTGCCATTGAAATTATTTATACAAATCATGCCTTCAGTGTTAGATATATCGATGTATGGATCTGACAGTGCTGCCCTTATCGGACATACATATATTATGCAGGGTGTCCCGTAACTACCGTAACATCGGGAAATAGGGGGTAGCTGGGGTGATTCTGAACAACTTTTTTCTTGACTAAAATGTTGAATTAGGCTTCGTTTTTGAGTTATTAACGAAAAACACTGGCCAATGAGAGCGCACGTCGGGCGCGGGTTCAGGCGCGTACCTCTCAGCTGCACTCGGTCGTGACGGGGGCATCGAGGGCATCGAGGGAAGTGTGCGGCAAATGTTACATCGTCTTAATTAAGAATAATGTGGAATTATTCGTTATAATTCCACCCTGTATATTATAATCAATTTTCGACCGCGAAGAACAGATAGTAAGAGAATAAAATTTGCTTCTTGCATTTTTCCAAATTAAAATAAATTATCACTATCGCTCTCCTTATCATTATCTACCCCGTCCATAATAATTAACTTCAGAGCACAGAGTGGTACCAAAAATTTCAAGGCAAAGGGTAAATATTGTATTCGATGGACGAACAACAAAGCACTTATTCTGTTATATTGGCACATTGCATACGAGGTGGTGCTAACGATGCTGGAGCACCCGACTCTCAATCGCTCAATAACTAACAAACGAAGCTGCGAATGGAAAAGTTGTTCAGAATCACCCCAGCTACACCCCTACTTCCCGACGTTCCCTGAGTTACGGGACACCCTGTATACAGGGTGTTTCAGTATATGTGCCGTTTGATGTAGGTTTGGGTCGCGCATAATGCCACGTTTTTCGTATAAACCTATATAAAACTTAGTAACAACAATCTAGAGAGAAATTTCTTATTTTGTATTAAACTATAATCATTGCACTTTACTTCTACAAAGTTTTTTGCTTCATGCTTTCGTTGTTTGTTAAGTTATATCACAAAATGTGGTGGCCTGCCTCGAAAGTTACAAGAACTTTAAAACAATACGGCAGGCAGGATCGCAGACATTCGCGGCCAAATTTTACTACAATTCGTTCTATGTATATTGTTTCAACTTGTTGTTAGTACCATAAAAGTTTCAATGCGGAACTCCTTGGAACTTTTTAGTTCTATACTATTAAAGTATAGACATAATAACTAAACGACAAAAAGGGGCATCACTTAAACAATTGATATATTGCTATGCGAACATTCACTTATGCTAATATACTGCACGTTGCATAGAGATTTAAGGAATGCTACTAATTGCTCGCATAAAACTTTCTCTAGAACCGAAATCAATGCACGATTTTGTTGTGATCAGGTTTGGACTTTTTAGAGATCGATTTCCGTAGTTACATAATTACTAAATTAATTATCATGACCATTATTAGTGTCAGTAAACATTGCGGAACAAGAATAAATGAAGATATACATATCCGTTTCGTGACATGACTTTATTCCACCTGTATTGGCCATTTGCCTGTGCAACCTAGTGGGACTTCAATCAAAAAGACACGTATTAGTCTTTCACGAAAAGTCTCATAGAGTACAACTTCCGATTCAGACCAGTGCACCTTTCCCTCCCATCAAGTTACTGATATCCATTCAAGCTTCCAGTCAATCATTCATTCGTATTATACGTTCGTTCAGCGTAAATCCAACTGTATTCCCCCGAAATACACTCTGTACCCCGACCAATGTACAGTAGCGGAGAAAAAAGTTACCACTTCATGCAAAGCGGATAAAAACATTATCACTAATATCAACTTAAAAGTTTAATATCTATTGATTATATTATTTGATAGAGATTTTAATGCTCTACACTCTATACAAGCTAGTTAAGATTGGATTTATTTTATTAACAAACAATTTGGATTGGAACTCTCAAGCATGGATGAGGGTGTAGCATTTTCCAAACGGTCATGAAACCTGCTGGATAGATATTCCAGCAGGATAATGACCCCAAGCATACAGCAAAGTCTGTACAAAAATGTTTTTCGGACAATAATATGCGGGTAATGAACTGGCCACCACAATCGCCAGGCTTAAACCCCATTGAAAATTTATGGGGCACGGTTAAGCGTGCGCTAAATGGGCAGAAATTCAAAAGACAAGACGATCTTTGGTGAAAGCTTGGAATAGCCTTCCTATAGGCCTTATTGAAAAATGAATTAATACAATGCCTAACAGACGTAAGGCCGTCCTAAATACTAAAGGCGCACCCACAAAATACTAGATTTCTTAATACTTTTCCAAAGTGGTACCTTTTTTGTCACTTTTACAAATGTACTATTTTTGTTTAATTTGAAATAAAATTTTTGCTGTTTACTTAAATATATACAATTTTATTTTGTTTCGTCTAATCCTTAATCCTCTATCAAAATATACATATATTAAATATACGTAAAAGTTTAAATTAGAAGTTGAGAAATAACAGAGATACAAGAAATCCGAAAATTGCTAACTTGTTTGGCCGCTACTGTACACAGCCCACTAATAATTTCCATGGACCACCTCGCAAGCAGTCCGCGTTACTTAATCGTCGCGTATATACCCGTCGATGGTGTGACGCACAACGAACCACCCCGATCATAACGCACACGTACACACGTACCGAGGGCAACGCTCGCCTAGCCTCGTGTCGAGCTAAACCCTTATGAAAAGATAGCGTCGTCGTAAAGAACGTAGCAAGGATAGCAGTGGATAAGTGGAGGAAGACATTGGAACCGTAGGGGCATTCAGTTCTGCCGGAAAGGTGGCTAAAGTGGCGCGGGAACTGGAAAAGCTCGAATATTCCATCGACTGCTCTGTCACGAACGACTCGGCCAGGACGTTTCGCCGCTTCTCGTCCCTTATCCCAGCCCGTTGGATGAGCAAAGGTGGCGATACGAGGGTTACCGGCGATTCCCTTTGCGACCGAGAAAGAGCAGCTGAAAGAGTTCGCTGACTATCAAAGGCACGCGCGGTGTCGCGTAATCCGTCGTTTGCTGTTACTGCGCCGCCCCATACCTCGTCCCTCGTACGCGAAGGGACGACGGATTGATCTGGCGATGGGTGGTTGATCGTTTGTTGTCGGGTAGTAAATAAACAAAGGAAAAGAGAGGCAATTCAGGGGGGGAAATACGTGGGTGGCAAGAAATAGGGGCGGGGGTGGTGTTCCCGGGTTCGCGATATTTCTCGTTTTCCCAAGAAACGGGGGACAGGAATTCTCGAGAAATTAAAGAAAGTATTGTGTTAAGGTCACGTGCCGGGCGCACGCTGCGATGGCAGTGAACAAAGCCGATTTTGAGAAGGGACGCGTCAATGAATTTACGACTTGTATATTTAAGAAGAGACTCTGGCCCGGCTGGAATGTGAGACCGAGTCTGGACGTGACATTTTGTAGTCGCGCTTTTGGGAGGAGAACTTTGGGTCACCCTTTTGGACGACCTCGGAACCGAATCAGATTTTTGTGAAATCGCACTTGAAATAAACGGACCTTGATAGAAGTGAAAGGCTCTCCTCTTGGACGAGCAGGGAGCAAAGCGATCTTAAAATAAACACTAGAACTACCAAGCAAGTGAAACCGACTTGCTTCAGATTTTTCGCTTCAGAATTATCGATGTGTAGGTATCGTTGTAGCAATTTACGATGACTTTTAATCAGACAGAATGACAATTGTATATCTCTATTAAATGTTCATTCGACGACTTTCGTACCAAAATCTATCGGCAGTTCTAGTGTTAAACAGATTAACTGTAACATTATACTTTACCATTAAAGAGCTTAGGCTCGCGTATTGTAAGAAATATATTTATTTCTTAAGATTGCAAAAATAAAGTGTGCAAAGATTATTTCCTTTTGCCATATATTCAACTCCAAGAACAGTGAAGGAGTTAACATTGGTCCTTCGAGCCGGATACTGGAGTCAACAGACTGCAACACTTATGTTTTTGGAATAACGTGGACGCCTTCACGATTGTTACTTCCGTTTTGGGTCAAGTTTTTCTGAAATCTGATTCCGTCACATTGGATCGTGCGACGAACGCGAAGCACCAAACACGTGATCTCGCACTTTCACATGCGTTTCTGACATTTGATGTAAATTGTAACATACGAGGGCATTAAAGTGTTGCCGGTAGATGAGTTTGTACATTAACGGTTAACTAGTAATTGACAATTTAACTAGTAATAGAAAATAAACGAGACTTATGACAATTTTCTTAAACTTAAGTTTCCCGAGAAATGAGAATTAAGCAGTTATAAAACTTCTCGACAAATTCTATTGGCCATAAGTATTTGGACTTCATGCATCTCCGTTTTGACACTGCCTTGGAAGGCTTGAATGTAGATACATTTTCGATTTAAGCATTGTGATTGTTTTTCAAAAAAGTCACACGGTTCTTGAAGCAGAGCCACGAATGCTATTTCCGATTATCAGCTTGTTAAGTTGTAACTACTTGGATGTACCATTCTGGCAGATTGAACTTGCAATTTAGAATAACGTTGGAAGTAAGTGCAGCAAGGAGTGAAGTGCCGGGAAAAACGCAAACGAATAATAAAAAGCAATAACCACCTAGGAGAATTTTTCATAATAACCATAAATTATGTTAACGAGTAACCATAGAACGACTGTTCAAACAATTAACACTATGAAAAGCGACGCAGTAATTCAACACCGTAAGTCTACTACTGTATATGTGCGAATACAAGGTTGAAGGTAGAGTAACAAAGTGGAGTGCATTGAAATCGAAATGGACACCTGTGCAGCTGCAAGGTACGTGATTGGAAAGCACTTGAGTTGGATCTTATCGATTGTTGTACCGAGCGGGTAAAAGGAAACGGTGCAACAGATAAGGAGAGAAGCATTTTATTTTTGTATTTAACTTCGCTTTCTGCCCTGAAATACATTTAATGGTGGCAACGTGAAAATGAGAAATTGCCATTTCTATTCAGGCTGCAACGGAAATGGACGAAGAAGTTTTGATATTACATCGTCTCCTCGTAAGGGTACCATAAAATCCAGTCGGTAGCAATGAAAAACCCATTGCCAGTCAGTAAGTATAAGTAGTCAGTCTTCGTGACTGAAGTATATAATCGTATAATAATAACAGATGGTTGCGATTTTTCATACAGAGCAATTTGTATAAAATTTAAATGTAAATGAAAATATTTGCACGATCTTTCTTAATAAGATGCCAAAGTTTGGAAACTTATTTTAATATCACCCTGTGCGTGTACAATAAATATCAGCGATTTTCGTACATTGTTCTTTCGTGGTAACTCAATTTCCTTAATCAATTATTCTCGCCCACAGTAAGAGCTATTACATTAGACGCAGTTCAGCGATTTTAACCGAACCTGTTTTCACCTACGTATATTCAAAGAATTACGTTCAATTAAATGGAATCCCCTTTAAAAATCTTTCTCCCCTGAAGCTTTACGAGAGCATCTCCTGTAAGATTTTACGCTCACTGCTAATTTACGACCACGCATCCGGCAAGATTGATATATCGAGGCATAAAAATGCGACGATCAGAAAAGGAGGAAGATAGGAAGATCTGTTACGTCACAAGACGATCTAACATTCGCAAGTTTACGAGCGTCTACTTGCTCGGCGTAGGGAAGTAAATTTGAGTAGAGAAGGGCAAACAGGAAAGTTAATTTTATGACGCTCTTTTCACGCATCAAGGAAAGTTCAAGCTGAGAAAGTTGAGCATCAACTATCGAGCATTACAACGTCACGCCTTCATTAATCGATTTCGGGGAGAGTACTCAAATTGTATAGGGACTTCGTTATTCGCTCTAAGGGAGAGGGAGAGAGAGAGAGAGATGAAAGGAGTGTTCGAACGAGAAAGTTTCGAAAGAAATTAATTATTTCATATTTAGTTTGAATTGTCAGTACTACGCACCTATAAAAATGTGCAATATGAAATTTTATATTGACCCTTTATAAAAAGAGTTTTATCGTGCACATGAAAATAAATATTGAGTGTGTAGTTTATATATGTTTACATGCTACGTTCTAATAGGGAATATGCTGTTCGGATAATAGGATATTCAGATGAGAGAACCTTCGAATAATAGAACGGTTGGATAACGAGTATTCAGATAATGAGGGTTCTATTGTAGTTCATAATTCTCGCAATTATTTTCGTAATGAAGCTTTAGTTTTCAAATTTTTCTGGAATTGGGCACCTCAATTTTTTATCATACTTTTTAATTCAGGAAAATCGGGTATCTCGATTGCTCAAAATAATTTTAATCTTGTATTATATGCATACAATGTATATCTGTTATTGATTAAAAAATCAGTTCTACTCAACACGGCGTAAATCATTATATTTACCTCAGCCCAAATGTGTAACCAACAGAAAAGTTTTTGTTAATTCATATATTCATTTAATAATATTAATTTAGCTAATTAATAAACTGTCTTATAAAGTATACATTGTACACTGTAACAAGGGTCCAATTATTTCAAACAATACCAAACTTAAAAGTTTCCCGGATCAGCTTGAATTTACTTGATGTATTGTATAATTATTCTCCATGAAAGTTGTAATATCGACATTGCTATAATCTTATCGTATTCCTTTAATGAAAAGTAGCTTGGAAATTTTAATACAAACAACGTAAATCTCGTAAGCGAACACGAAAGCGAACGGTAATTTTTATCGAAATTGGAAACATCCGATGTTTGTAGAACCTAGTTTCGTAATTAAGCATTCAAGTTCGTTTCTATTAAAACATTAATTTCAGATCATACTACAATACGTGTGTATATTTAATTCTTCAATACCCACAGCTGACATTGTGATCGAAAATGGACCATTTTATACATTTCTATCTCTACTGATACAAACAAACAGTCTCAAGAAGAAAGAAAGAGAAAAAAAAAGAATAATCACAGCTGACACTAGTTGCTTTATTGCGATAAAATGTTAAAATGTATATTAAATTGTTCACGACAGTGCATTAGATTTTATAAACTTTTATTTTCTTTATTTCACGAACCAAAAAACGTAGCACCTGTTGTTGCCTATAGAGATTGGATGATTAAAAGAATATATTTACATTTCTATAGTTAGAATCACCGAATCAGTACAACTGCACAACACAGTCTGTTTAAACAATTCGCAAATCTACCTGATGCAAGACACAATATCACGAAAAAATATACAGGATGTCTCGTAACTAGCGAAGTATCCGGAAATGGGGGGGTAGCTGGTGTGATTCTTAATAATATATATTCGCCCTGTACGCAGATTTTAAGCATAATTATTGTACAACTTTTATTCTATACACTAAATCCGTTTAATTTTACATGAAATCATGTATTCGTGAAGTTTACAAGATAATAGAATGTTTCAAACAAGTACAATTACTTTTAATCTAAATCTGAACCATTTTTCTTCAAAGTTATTCGATTTAGTAAATCTATTGCTCAGTTACGCAATTCTGCATCCTGTTGTTTCAATTTTCCGCTAATTAACGTGTCAGGAAAGACTGTTGCAAATGGGAATAGCTATTTGCATTTCTTCGATTTCACTTTGTTATACGCTGCCATTTAGCAGACTCAACTTCATTAGTCCCGTGCAGTATAATTAAGCGAATCAATCGCGGGGGTTAATTAAATGCAAACTGAGCGGCATCGATTGTTATTTCAGTTTATATTACGTTTCTGTATCTCGAAGAAGTTTCACGCGTGTCCGTTAATCGAGGCGTCATGTAAATAGTTGTTTCACGAACGATAACACTAAAAGGAATATTGCCACGCTTCACACAGATGTGTATGAATAATACAGACTTTCTGGATTCACACATTTCTACATTGAATAATAAATATTACTGTCTTTAATCATTTTCAGTTCCAGATTTGTATCATTTGCTGTTGCAAAAAGTACAGTTTTTCACTAATTTCATCGCAAGTTAGCCGACAAGGCGATACAATGCTGCGGTTTCGCAGAAACGTGGAAATTAATCAATGATTATTGAAGTAGTTAATGTATTCTATTTTTATATTTGACGCTATATCCGCGTGAAACGAGTATTGGTCTCTTTAAAGTTGAAAGTAATTTCAGAAAACGAAGGAAGGTTAACGTTTCAAAAACTCGTGGTGCAACATACAGGGTGGCCCGTAACTGGTGAAGTATTCGGAAATGGGGGATAGCTGAGGCGATTCTGAACAACTTTTTCCTTAATTTCCTTAATTTAAGACGATGTAGCATTTGCCGTACGTTTTCCTCGATGCCCTCGATGCCCCCATCACGACCGAGCACAGCTGAGAGGTACGTACCTGAGCGCGCGCTGTACGGGCGCTCTGATTAGCCAGGGTTTCTCGTTAATAACTCAAACACGAAGCTTCGAACAATATTTTGGTCCAGGAAAAAGTTGTTGAGAATCACCCCAGCTATCCTCCATTACTGGATACTTCACTAGTTACGGGCCACCCTGTATATTTGCAAGGTTTTGTACGAAATACGTATTACGTCATATAACAAATATTTACCGAAATAATTGAATTCCAACTACAATGAAGCCACCTTTAATAATTATTATTGATTAAATTGCAGCGAATATGTTTAGAATAAATTTGGTATATCAGAGTCTTGGTTATGAAAAATCAATGAATTGCCCGTTTAACACCTTTTCTTTATATCCGTTCATTTGAAGTTATTCGATCGAGAGAGCTATTTTCCAGGTCCCAACTTTGAAGGGTGGTTTCGCACCCTAAGTTACAAACGTGCATCCATAAAAAAAATATGTTTCCAATACTTCCGGATTCTACAGTAGCTTGCGAAGATTTGTTAAACCCGTGTGCACCAGCTCTATGACGTTGTCCATAAGATCAAGATACACAGGGTGGAGAAATAATTTTGACCACCTGATATAACCCCATTATAAATAGGAAGACAATAGATAGGAAGATATATTGTTTACACAAATTATAACAGTGGGCACGAAGTTATTTTGTTTGCAAAACATTTCACTAATTTCTTTTTGTTCGTAGAGACTTTTCAACGAATTTAAGATCATCTGTATATTGCTCAAATGTCTGCAAGTGGCATATTATAATTCCCTATCTCTAATAAAATAACGAACGCCTTGACGATCTATATACCGGGTTTCAATTTTAACTCGACCACCTAAATTATTTCGGCTACTATTGAAAGTAAGAGAAACCGACTAAATATTATCAGTGGTACCTCAAGAATTTGTAGCTACTTAACATGTACTGTGTCTCTAAACTCCTGTCACACGAGGTGACTTCAAGGTCACTTCAAGGTCATGGTGTAGAGGTCGTTGAACTCACCTTGACGCCGACTGCATCACTTCGCGTTAAAAAAAAAATACATGTTAATATGCAGAAAAGTATGATGACCTTGAAGGAACCGTCAAAATGACATTCACAGGATTTTTTATCACCATCAGACACACGCCTTAACACCATGTACATCCTCTTTGGTCATTTCTTCGTACTTTCAATAGTAGCCGACATAATTTAGGTGCTCGAGCTAAAATTAACACCCTGTATACATTTGCAAAGTAATGTGACGTTAAATAATGGATTGTAATGACGACCCAATTTGTCATGGGAACTCGAGCAAATCGACGTTCGCAACGTTGCGTCGATGCTGATGCACGCCATTTACTGTTACAGTACCCGTTATGCCGTAAGCGACGTTTTTCCATTAATTATAAACAAACAAATGAAACTCTCCGAGAACCCTTCGAATCTCCCAACCAAAATGATCAACGACGTACTATAATCATCTCGATGCCACACAGCTATTACAAAAAAAAACTATTTGCACATCGTTAATAAAAACGAAAAGATACTTCAAGCGATCCGAATTAATTGTCACGCCCAGCGCATACTAATCACAATTCAGAATCAAATTTTCAGACAAACCAAATCCCCCCCTCAAGGGACACGGGGGTGCCCCCAAACATCCTGATCGATATTTCGCAAACGACGCATCCACTCGCATAACCGTGCGAACCGAGACTTTTACCCGAACCAGTATAAACAATTCTCTATTTCTTATCTCTCTTCTCTTTCTTTGTTCTATCAGAAACATTTCGCCAATTCCGACGAGGCAGGATCGCGCGGGGACCGTGACCGCGGACGGCATTAAAATGCAAATGCAAAATATTTGAAATGTCGCTTCAAATCCGGCGTATTAAAGGTCGAGTTTAATCCCTGGACAAGGGAAGTGTATGTATGTATGTATATATGTACACCTGGATGGAACAGGTAAGAGAGCGCGGCAAGCGGCGCGGACTTTTTCCGCTCGGCGAACGATCGGCGCGTTTCGTTAGATTAATTAAAACGAATTCCCGCTCGACGGGACCGACTAATGACGAACGCATCCGCCACGTTTCTCGTATATTCATTAGCCGATGAGGCCTCCGGACGGACGCGGGGGCGCGTGCGCGGATCGGCCACAATTTCTGTCGGCATTCCCGCGTGGAATAATTAAACGGCGTAACGAGAGCCGGGGAAAAGTGTTCGCCAGTTTCGTAGGACATTGCACAGGTTCCGGGGCAAGTGGATCGAGGCATGGCGGTCGTTACGGAAATTCGTGTAACTTTCACAGTAATGAGACGAAGAGGTTCGAGGTAGACGGGCGATTAGCTCCCGGCATTGTCTTCTGGCGGTGATATCCTCTTTAATCATTCGGGGGACTGTTCAATTTAGTAATTTAATCAGTAATTTATCGTGCAATGTTGTCGGTACGTCCTGCGGGACGCGCACATGAGATCTGCGAGTGCAGGAATCTTGCCCAAATGACAAATGAACAGAGATCGCAAGCGCGAATGAATCAGACCGAAAAAACTTCTTGTGCGAGCGTGACCAAATATGAAAATACCCCAGCCTAAAGATCAAGCAATGATTACGCAATCTATTGATGGAATCAGCATCGAAGAATACGCTGGAGCTGTAGCACATTAAGTAGGGCCAAGATCAATTAAATTTCTATCACGAATTGCAAATGAACGTATCTGCCTGTATCTGGGCAACGAAACGACCGTTACTAACCTAACATTGAAATACAAATCCTTCTGCAATAAATAAATAACGAAAACATTAAAATCCGCCCCATGATGCTGCCGGCTCAACGAATAATTCTCTCGAACGTCGCACCAATTATCTCCAACTCTGCAATCGAGGCTATTTTTAAAACGCGGAATATTAAACTTTACTCGAAAGTATCCCACCGGAAAGCAGGAATCGTTGATCCTGAATTTTCCCACATACTTAGCTTCAGACGACAAGTCTACGTAGATCCGGATGATGCCCGAAAAATCCCGTGCCCCAAAAAAAGTTCGTTCGTAATTAACTTCGACGAAACTCAGCACAGAGTTTTTACTAGCTCAGACAAACAGATCTGCTTTGTGCGCGAACAAGAGGGACACATTGCCAAACAATGCCCCAATTCCGGCAATACAAATGACAATTACGCAGATAACTCCCGGACGAAGTCGAGCACCAACCCATCTCATAATCATATTGCGGACCTTCAATCACGAGGCGCACTCACTAACCTGGCTGAAACGGAAGAATTAAATGTAAATAAAACAGACAGCAAGAGACGGCTATCAATATCATCAGAAGAATCCAATCCTCAGACAGTAAAGCTAAGGGACCTAACCATTAAACATCCAGATCAAATAAAACGCACGTTAAAATCTTCCCGTATCCCGAAAATATGTGAGCCATTTTTTGTTTTATGAAACTTCGTAGAGTTACACAGAAGAATTATTTTAGTATTGGTAATATCTGGCTTGTAGTTTAACAAATTCCAGCAATGATATTGGTTGAATTGTACAATTACAGGAAATCGCCTAAAGGTTTCCATAACTAAAGTCATGTTTATATAAGTAATTTTGAAACGCAGCATGCGACACTTGTTCTTATTAAACATTTATATTCTGTCCATTGTTTTCCAGAAATGTATACCATCCTTTGCGTAATTTCTCATTCTTCATGGTTAAAGGCATGATTCTTCATCGATCCATTGACGTCTGCCGTTACTGTATTCACGATGTTT
Source organism: Nomada lathburiana (assembly GCA_963667235.1). Classification (NCBI taxonomy): domain Eukaryota; kingdom Metazoa; phylum Arthropoda; class Insecta; order Hymenoptera; family Apidae; genus Nomada; species Nomada lathburiana. The sequence goes on from OY763908.1 coordinate 8,307,412, forward strand.
GCAATCTTTCTAACGGTTGACTGTAAATTTAATACGTGCAGGTTGATTTTGTCCCAGCAATTGAAGGTGTATCACTCACCCGACATTCCATCAAACGAGTGATGAAATCATCGCTCCTTTTTCTCGAGCACAATTGATCAACTTCAGTTTCTTTGATCTGTGCAATCTGCGATTTAGCAAATTCATTTGGCAAATCGTTAGATTTCTTTGCGAAGTTTGTCTAACGGCGAACACATTGTCGACATTATTAGCTACTTTGTACAAATAATTATACAAATAATTCGTGCTTCCAGCTACTTGCGATTAGCAATTTTGGGAAAGTGTAACGACCTCGATATCTTTACTAGACTTGAACTTAATGAAAATGAAACAAACACTGTCCAGCACAATTACAAATATTACAATATCATTTTTAAAAATGACTCTCAATAGACTTCCGTGAATTCACCGTGCCAACCCACTTTCGCCCACCAACGCGTATATTCCTCTCCTTTAATAATAACAATTATACGAACCTCCAGTACTGGCCACGTACCGTAATGCAGTTTCAAATTTATGCACACAGCGCGACGTTCGGACAGTTTATCACATCGCGGTAAAACTTTCCGCTCGTGTATTACACAAGGGATGAAATACTGTCAAATTGTCTAATATTTCTGTCGAATGTAAACCGTCACTGTGTTTGGCAAACATTGGTGACAACGATACAGATGTATGCACACCGTGTATCCCATAGACATTTGGTTCTCCGATACGAGGAAAACCGTGGGAGGTATTTTTCTCGTCCCTTCGCTCTCGAAAGCGTTCCCGTTTCAGTAAGTCGCCCGGAGAATAAGAACAGTGCGAGCCAGCGGGGCACAGGTCAACGGAACCGGGGGATAGAAGCAGAATTTTAACGTGCTCGACATCCGGATCTCCGCCATACTCCCCGCTCGTGCATCACGCGAACTCACAAAACGCTCAGTTTAAATATCCACCTTTTCGTTTATGCATGTATGCGATGTAGGTATCATTGTTCCGTCGTTATAGCTGTTTCGTTTTGTTACACGACAGCAGTCGAATAGGATACACGGTCCAGTAGCTTCGAGTTTTCCCTTTAACCCTTTAATTCGTAAATCGTTCAAAGGCTGCAAAAGAAGCCGAAGAGTTTTTAATATTTTAAAAACGTCAGCCGGCTTTCTTTATTCGTCCCCATTCGAGAGTTACATTTATGTTAAAAGGTTATTATACACAATGGAACCGATTCTTAATGAACATTGTTTATATATTGGGAGGGAATCAAGGCTTTCTAAGTTTCAATTTTATTTCCAATAAAGCACGTCATCGAACAAAAGGAAGAAAAGACGGTACTATCCTGCCTTAAGCTTCTAAATATATAGTTAAATTTCTGTTACATCATCTATACAAGGATAAGAGAACAATTATTGTACAAACACAGTGATACTAACATTTAATATCGCGAGTTAAAATATTTAGCCACATTTTAGCCCTGGGAACGAATGGATTAAAGAGAAATGTCATTTATTACCTTCACTCGCAATTAGTCATTAATCTTTTATTTCTGACTCAATCACGAGGCAAAATGCGAATCGAATAAAAATATAAGCCGCCTGTCGATAAATAATAAATCATTTTTACGAACTTCCACGGTTTCATAAAGAAGCATATCCTCGTTCCATTGCGTCAGTTTTATTTCGAATGCGTTTTAACAAACGTTACTCCGAGCTCGCTACACTCGTGTACCGAATACTCTGCAGAATCACGGGGCAGTGATTATGTGAAACTTGCTGTGATCGCGTTGACGCTCGCCAGGCGTAAATTTTTGGTGCGTGTTGTTTGCGACACACGCTCTAATATTGTGGCGCAGCAAAGATGCGGCGCTTTTTGTTAACTACTCACGATTGTTGTGTTTTCTGCTTCTGCTGGGTGACTTCCGAAACTAACTGGGCATCATATTATACAAAGGAAGAGGGTTTTGGGTGGCGCTGAGCGTAAATGCATGGTCGAACAAGTTCATGTAACCTCGCAGACCTTTTCGAATTTCTAAATTGTTTTTGGAACTATGATGTTCGATTCACGGAAAATGTACAGGAATAAGAGACAATTATATCATGGCTCACACGGGTGATTGTACAATTTTGATACGACGGAGATCTGTTAGAAAACGTTCTCGAAACTCGAGGTTAAATATCTTTTTCATTGCATTCTTATATTGGCCGGGCAACGAATATCACTTTGTTCGTAAAGAAAATTCAATTTTGATAAATATAATACATGTAACTCCTTATTTTGTTGTCAGAAATTACTGTTCAGGTGTTTGGAACATTCTAGAGGCCACCCTACCCTATTCTTCAATTAATTCGACAAATCTAGCTATTATCTCGTAATAGCTTAAATATTTAAGTTCATATGAAATGTTTCTAAAACAACAAAACTTAATTAGATACGGGAAAATTGGTATTGGATACATTAACAATTTAGAATGATAAATCCAAAGCTATGATAAATGCTTTCAGAAGTGCATAAAATGTAATCGCTCGGACCTTGAAAAAAGATGGACAAAAAAGTGCTCGAGCTTGCAGAGGAAACTTTCCGCATGACCTACGACCAGAAGAAAAATGACAGTACCCACCGGCAATCTGTCAATACGCCTAATTCAGTAGAGTATAGTTTATGAGCTTCGGAAACTTTCATTGTCTCGAGTCATCACGAGAACCACCCCGCTGCTCTCCAGAAGGGTGCGACAGTTCTGAATTTCTTTGGGGTGGCGAGACGATCCAAGGACCGAACAATTTTACACAGAATAAGAAGTCTGGCTCCACCCTCGCAGGTTCCATATAAAATATGGCGACTGGTGCACGCAAACTCAGTTTTTCTTTACAGTCTCTTTTGCAGTTTTTCACGACTGTTCTTCTTGACAGTTTTTCTGGAGTTTTCTTGACAACTCCGCGACCAAGCCGTTACCAACTTTTTACCCAGATTCCGTTCGTATTTATGCCCGCGACTTTTGAATTTTTATATATATATTTGTGAAGAATTCGTCAGTTTGTTTTCATAAGGTTTCTCGAGCTGTGAAGAACCAAAAAGTTTGTCGGAACTGTCAGAGCTATGCAGTTCCTCAGTTCGGGAAGCAATCAACTCTGGCGCCCATAAAAATGTCAAAAATCTTAAGGATGGGGTTAATGATAATTGTATCGTACATGTTTAGTAACATGGAAGAATGGTAAATTTATACGAATTATAATGAAGAAAACGCTTGTCACTTTCAAGGCATTCTTCGGTGGAAGACTGCTTCTCTTCAGACGATTTCTTAACACAGCATTTCTAGCTGGTTACTTTATCAGTTGAACAAAATCGTCTAATAAGTAGCCCCAGCTTTGCGAATTTCAACGTAGAAAATTTCAATCGATGAATATTTCACGTTTCATTAACCCTCCGACAGCGATGCCGGAGTCACTGGTTTGGAGACCGATACGCACACAGTGACGGAGCTGTTTGTGCTAGGCGCGAGCGGTCCTTTTTAGCAGTACCCCAAAATTGGAAAAACCCTGAACTCGGTTGGGTGAATGGAAACAAACGTGCAGAGAGGGATTATTCTTGCGACGACCAGCGACTTGAGCGAACCTCTCTTCGAATTCCTTTACAGTTTTCCGTTTTACTTGAGTCTTATACGTTGCCAAAGAAACTTTTTTGTTGTTATTTCTTTGTTGTTTTTATTAACGCAATGTCTGTGTTACGAACAAAGGAGCAAGTCCTTTTTGGTGATTTTCCGGAAGACCCCTACAATTCTGAAGAATCATCGAATAAATTACAAAATGTATTCCATGTAGCAATACAAATTTATAATCAATATGTTTATTACAATTCACAAAATTATTATTTTTCCTTATACGTTTTCCTATACGTAGTAAAGAAAAACATACCTGAACGCAAAGCGAATAGAATACAATGTATCCATGAGGGTCTAGGGACGAGCAACCGTCTCTGGTTAGTACAATATCGGTGAGGGTTTGGGGGCTCGGAAATATGTGGTAGTGAAATATCGGTGTGAGTCAAAATGACTCCACGTTCGCCGCCCGAGTCACCGCTGTCGGAGGGTTAACCCTCTATACACCCTTGTCCACAGCTACGTATATTTTGTAAATCTTATCTAATTTTTTTGTTAAGTAATTTTCCAAAGCATTTGGTAATAATTGCGCCATTCTATTGAAACTATTCAAAGTCTTTCGAAGTATGAACATGAATAAGGCATGGAGTATAATTTATTTCAGATAGAGGTAAGCATGTTCGAATTACTAAACTTTTTTCAATTTGTATTATGCTATGTATATGTATACTATGCGCACACATACGTATACCATTAATAACCATTGGACGTAATATAAATTGTTCAACTTCTACAGATGTCCAATGCAGAAAATAAAAATTCCTTTCTATTATATAGTTCTGTTTACTTCCTTACTCGATTGAAATTAGTATGCAACGAAGTCAATTGCTCTCTTCTATGCAGGGTGTTCCGTAACTCAGGGAACATCGGGGAATGGGGGGTAGCTGGCGTGATTCGGAACAACTTTTTCCTTGACCAAAATGTTGAATGAAGCGTCGTTTTTGAGTTATTAACCAAAAACACTGCCCAATGAAAGCGCCCGTAGAGCGCGCGCCCAGGTCCGTACCTTTCTACTGCGCTCGGTCGTGATGGGGGCATCGAGGGTACCGAGCGAAGCGTGCGGCAAATGTTACATCGTCTTAATTAAGAATAATGTATGTAGGAACCGAATAAAAAGGAAGGGCAGGCTTCGGGAATCGAACCCGAGATCTTCGTATTTCTAGGCACTGATCACTCCATTTACGCCACGGCCCCTTCCTCATATTAGCTGTTCGTTTGTTCCTGTTAACGTAGTTCTTTGATGGAGGCGCCCATCCTACATGTATAATTATTCGTTATAGTTCCACCCTGTATATTAGAATAACTTTTCGACCGTGAAGAACAGATAGTAAAACAATAAAATTTGCTTCTTGCATTTGTTAAATTAAAATAAATTATGCCTTTCGCCCACCTTATCATTATCTACCCCGTCCATAATAATTAACTTCAGAGCACAGAGTGGTACAAAAAATTTCACGGCAAGGGGTTAATATTGTGTTCGAATGGCGAGTAACAAAGCACTTATTCCGTTACATCGCCGCATTGCATACGAGGTGGTGCTAACGTTGCACAGCCAGCTTGTCCAGTAGCAATCGAAATTATTCTGAATTGCTACGAGGGGAATCCGAAATACGTGTTTCAAGCATTTCTCCGAGGGCCATTATGACGTGAACAACAGTGGCCGGAAACGTAACACGAATACTGCCCAGCGAAGGACGGATTCGATTCATTTGTCATTTCACGATATTTCGATCAATTCGAGATCTACAAACAATTCAGCGGGTGCAATGATTTCAACGGGAAAAGAATGTTTATTTATCGCAGGTCGGTGCGAATGGGATAATCAATGTGTGTGCAAACACCAATTACGAAAATATTTTTTACAGTTTCCTCGGTCGTTATTGAATTGAAATTGTCGACTTTTTCAACTCGAGACATCCGTACAGATGTGTGCACTTGTGGTAAGATGTTAAACGAAATTTTCGGGTAAACTGTATTTCCTATTTTATGTTGGTTTCAGTGAGTTTCGTTTGGAACAATTTTTCACATGTTACGTGATCAACGGGATTCAATATAAACACTTTAATTAATAAGATATTTAAAAATGAAGGCGAGAAATGTGGCGTCTGTTGTTCCGATGTTCAGAAATTGATTCACTGATTTGTCCAAATTTTGTCTACTAGTTCTTTAACATTTATTTAATTTAAGAGTGTTGGTTGTTCACGCAAAAGAATGTTCCAACTACTTTATTCTATTATGCGTATTCTAGCGCATAAAAATGTATGTACCATTGTGTTTAATTAATGAAGGGCGGTCATCCGTTTTCGTCACCTGAAAATACAGTTCACTGACAGATCGCTGACACCTGAGTTTCAGAAAACATCGAGCAATTAAATTAAATAAACTTGCCAGCCGACCCAAATAATTCCAAACAAGCCTGCAACCAGTGCGATATTGACTCACCGTAATTACTAATTACTTAATCGCCAGAAATTTACAAGTTTCGCGCAAAGCTTCGATAAACTGAAACTTCTTTCACCAATCCGTTGATACGCGTTACATTTTTAGAGTTTAATTATCTCCAACCCTAACGTGTTATAACGAGAAAATTAAAGGGAACACGTTCCTGTAGTAAATACCAATAAAAATTGTTCAGGAAAGTGTATGAAACACGTAGCAACAGAGGAGGCGGAGAAATTCATTCTATTCCGGAATGGAATTTTCTGTAGATTCTTGAAAGTTCAGGAACGGTCGATTGGAAGTCTGCATAGTCGAAAGGCGCATGTAAATTTCTCTTAAACGCATCGTTCGAATCACCGTCAGATCTCGCGACGATCGAGAATTTACATAGAAACTCAGCGTTAAGTCAATTCCCGGGAGCACGATTTCTGATTATCGAGCGGAGGAGCCTCAGGGGATCTCCGCTCTCAAAGCTGGCCATGAAGAAAAGAAAAATAATCCCGTCCAATGGAACGGGTATGCATAAGTGGTGTTTGAAACACCGAAGGTCGGATGTTTCCGAATTTTCTTATACCCTGTGTTGAATTGAAATGATGCTCGTGCACGGTATGGATGAAAGAGTTGAGTTGAGGTGAAAAACATTTTCGGGACATTTACGAATACGAGGAATGAATTTTCTTAACAATATTTTACTTCGTCGAGAGTACTTCGTTCTGTCAACCGCGGAACTGGTGAAATCCGTGTTTCCATTGAAAATGTACGTTGAAAATCGATTATCTCGAAGACCAAGCCACGGACAAATCAATTCAATTCTGACCTTTTCATTCATTTTTGGACAAGCGGTTATCCTCTTCTCGTTTGCAATAGTATTTTAGTTACACCCTGCAGATTTCACGCCAAAAGTGTCCATCGATCCTGCTATTTTCATTCCCTCGATCGATTTCTTTCGTTTACCTACGACCTGCACTCATTCGTGGAAATTCGATGGCCAGCCTTGTCATTATTGAAGCAAATTTCACTGAAGCAAATTCGAACACATTTTGCTGCAGTACTCTACAAACAGTATTAAATAAAACGAATACAATTGTATTATATTATTATTACATTATTGTTTAATATTATTTTCACATCTTTTACATATCTATCTTACATTTTTTAACCATCTATTTTATGTTCTATGAATATTCAGCTCATGTTTTCTAAATATTTATTTCATGTTTCTTGTACACGCGTACAAATATCGGATCCAATATTTCATCAATCTTGAAAAGTGTTGCTTAAAAAATATTTGTTCAATATTGGAAATGAATATTTGTGCAATGTTCTTGTGCTGCTAGGGAAGATTTCCTTTTGTAAACCTTTTACAATAAAGTTGCGCGACTGATAAGAACGTTGTTCAGAATCTGTCAAATGATCATTACGTTTCATTCCACGCAGACACCGTTTTTCCAAAACCTCACATCAAACACGCAAAAGTCACAATAAGAAGTCCAATATCAATCTGCTTCTTTCGATCCTGAGAAATTCAATTTACAAGACGGCCATTTGCGGAAAATAAAAATGGCATTTACTTTTAAACATTAAGATTTCCATACTTCCTGCTGGAGATAATATACACACGTTTCCATGCCAAAAAATTAAAAGAGAATTAGCACGAAATGTCTCGCAGAATCATATCTCCAGAACGAGCAATAAAACGAGAGAACTTCCTCGCACATTCTTCGGTCGCAACTCAGGTTCAACTTGAAACACCAAAGGAAACCACCTGAAAGCACCGGGGCGTTTAGCATGCATCGCGCGAAACGTCCGCCGCTAATTTCCTTTTCGCATCTCGCCGCTTGCCGCGGATACTCGTCGGGCTCTCCCCGAAATGTTTATCAACGATTCGATTTCTGGCGTATCGGGCAGAAATTGGCCGGCGCGCAGGCGAACGCCCGTTCGATCGGTTGTACGGCTCGACTATCCGACTCGCGGGCCACCGACACTCGCCGATCGCCGCGGCGTTCAAATGTCGGCACTCGTGCATGTATAGCCGCAAGTATTTTCCGTTGAAAGAGCTTTCCGTTCAAACTGATCCCCGCACACCGCCCCCAATTTCATCCGCTTACCTTTCCATCCGCAATGATGAAATCTTCGGCGCCGCGAAGCCCGTAAAGGAGAAATGAAACTACCAAATTTTTTTTTCTTCACGTTTCTTCATCCTCTCGCCAACTGTGCAGCGAGGACGATGCACCTGCTACCCTTGCAATTCAATCTTATCCGACTTTTACGACCCTCATTTCCCTCTGGCGGCGTCGCCGCGCCACGAACGCGTTCTCCTGCAAGACGAAACGTTAAATGGGTCGCGTAAATGCAGGGATGATCGCGTCTGCGATTGTCGGACGGCTTTCGATAATTTTCGACGGCTTTTTTTATGTTCCCGCGAGTTCTCGATCGTGTACTTTCGTGTGCTTCGACGGGAATGATGCCTTACGGATGATTCTGTTTTACTTTTGTTGCGGCGTTTCTTTTCTTTGCTTGCGATATATTGTCATTATTGTAGATATAGTGGTCATTTGGATGTGCATAGTGGAATAGTGAATGGAATTATTGGTTCGTTTAATAATGGGAAATCAAGTTTAACTGAGATGTAATTGACACCACATGATGCCCCCCTCGGTTCTGAACAACTTTCATCTGAAACATTTTTTCGTATAATCAATATTTTTGGGTGTTATTCGTCTGTAACGCTTTATAATTTCCACCCTGTATATACAGGGTGGTGCGCGCAACTTGCACACCTCGATAACTCTCAAAGTATGCGTTCTACGAAAAAGTCTTGTATACAGAAGTTGCATGGTTTGAGGGGCTACATTACGTGGTGTATTCATTTCTTTATATAGGTAGAAGCGTTTCGGAGATTAGAAGGTCAACTTTGTTTTTTCAAATGGAATGCTATATTTTTTATACCAAAATATGGAAGAGTGTCGAATTCTGAGTAAAAAAGTATTGACATTCATTAGTCCCATACCTAATAATTAACGAATAATTTCACTTTATTTGTAGAACGCATACTTTGGAAGTTATCGAGGTGTGCAAGTTGCGTGGACCACCCCGTATATGTACGTATAGAATCGGAGAAATTAGTATTTAATGTTTTTATTTCTACACTAATTCAGATACTTTATTGCAATCTATTACACTGAAATATTAATAGTTCTATATAAATTTATGTATAAATATGTACAAGTAGATGTACAAACTAAATAACTTGTATAGATATTTTCCTTAATAATAATTTGACGCATCTACAAAATTTGAAATGTATAACATTCTGTCAGAATTAAACACGGACCCCAACGATAAAAGTTAAGTATCGGGACTGTTGGTAACACAATGCCTTTTCGTAGCAAATAATGAATTCATAGTAACCGAAAATTAATAATTTTCGATCGTCCAAACAATACCAGTTCCATACTTACGACATATACACAACGTCCCTTCATTTCTGGATAACCAACAAATCAAAAGCAAACAAGGATGGAGTAGATTAGTTACGATCAAGCTGGGTTTCTATAATTTCAAAGATACCGAAGTTTCCCAAGTAATCTACGTAGATCGAACGTTCCGGATCGGAATATTCAATTGCGCAAGTATTAAAATAATCGCCTCGCGTACGAACGAAAGCGCTGACAAATATCGAATGTTATGGGCCTGTGATTCACAGAAAAATTATACTTTCACGTTCAGCTCGCTCTGGAAGTTAGTGTTCCAGTCAATCTAAGGAGGCATTGGATTCACATTTGAATTTTAAGCGATCCTCCAAAGAATTGGCGGCTCGCTCCACAATGACCTCATTCGCATTAAGGTGAAAAGTTTCACAGACTGTCTTCCAATCGTGTCTGTCGAACTAGTTCAAGCAGTAATTCCCAATTTTCCTATTTTCATTAACTCTAGCTTTAACGGGGCTCTTTTAATATCGAATGCTGGACGCCGCCCTTCTAGAACGTAGAAGGGGCGCGAGAAAAACGATTGTGCACTTCGAAAATTTCGTTTCATTTTTCTTAGAATGGACCATTCGTTCCGATTTTACGTGAAATAATGCGAATAATAGATCTCATCACAGCTATTCAGTGGAACTATTCGGACGCGCTTCAAGGACGTTATTCAATAATTAAGAATTTCACCGGCGAATGAATGTGCGAAATTACAGGTATCGTTCCGGCAGGATAAACTAATTTGCGCAATAATGATGTACAAACATGTTTAAAATCGGCAAACTGACACGACTAAATGGCATGTTCGTTTGCGTATTATGTTTTACGACATTTTCCACATACGTACGTGGGTATATGCGCATACATGTCCGGTGGTCGATACATTATGGCCGTATGTACAGTTCGTTAACAAGCTTTCCAGGATTTCGACAGTCCTCCGATTTGAACGTTGCTGCGTGATTTCGCGAAATATCGGAATACCTTGAAAGCCGAAACGTTGTTACAGATATGAAGAAACAGTGATCCCTTGCATCGGCTGTCAATTCAACGGTCTAATAACAATATGCATTCGAATCACTTATTCATTATCTGACACTTAATTACCAAAAATCGCTGACATTGATGTAAAGTGCGAATTGTCCAAGGTATGGTATTCTGTGATAGAAAAACCTTGCTACGAGCCTGGATTAATGGCGTAGGTTAAGCAACGACGAGTATGCTGACAACAGGAAGGTGGATACTGTGGAGAAACCTACGGCTAAAGGAAGCCACCAGGAAGAATAGTTTCCGAGAACGAATCCAGAGCTCAACTGCAGAGAACCGCTGGGAGGATAGAAACAGCGTGGATAAGCCTACAACTCAACCGTAAGGGACACCAGGAGGTCAGAAGTCATGGACGAACCTAGAGTTAAACCGCAGGGAGCGATGGTTTTAATATACGAGTCTATAGTTCAACTGTTGGGAACTATGGACTCGCAAGCTGGGAGAAGCGTGGACAATCCAACAGTTCGATTCTGCTAAATTATTGAGAGAATTGGAGAAAATGTGGATCAAACTGCAGATCAATTTTTGCCAGCTATTATAAAGTTGGAAATAGGATGGGAGGCCCTGCAGGTCAATTGCAGGCAACCACTATGAGCTTGGTGGACGAACTTATTGTTAAAATGAGGAGATACCTATCAGGTTTGAATAGTAGGTACATGAACCTACAGGCCAACTATAGGGGGCCTAGAGAAGGTTGAAGGAACCGAAAGAAACTACAGGTCAATTGTTGGGAGCTACCATGAGATTGGAAATGGTGGTCTAACATTCTGCGCAATTGCAGTGATCTACGAGAAGGTTCGAAGCAGCGAACGAACTTACAGATTAACCATAGTGAAGCTCCAGAAGGTTGAATGTTGGAGAATCCGCAGGTGAACTTTAGAGGGCCGCTGAAAGGTTGAAAGTGATAGACAAACCTATTGCTCAAATGCAAGGGGCCACCAGATTGTTTCCATGGTGGACGAACCTACAAGAAGCTATCGTGAAGACGGGCGTGACGGTTCAACCTTCTGTTCAACTATAGTGATCTAATTCGAACGTTCGAAGTGGCGAATGAACCTACACGTGAACTATATAGTGAGAGTCCAACAGTTCGAAACTTCAAGGATCTACTGGTCAATTGTACTGCGCCACTAGAAGGTTGAAAATGGTGGACGAACATTCTGTTCAACAGTAGTCATGTATTCGAAAGTTCGTAGCGGTGAATGAACCTACATGTCAACTATAAAGAGACTATAGAAAATTGTAAGTCATGAAAAAACCTGCGGATCATTTGTAGGAAGCTTCCACGAGATCGGATGCATTAAACGAGCGTACAGTTCAACTGTAGAAAGTAACTAAAAGGTTGGAAAAAGGATGGACGAACATACAGCTCAATTATAAGAAGCCATTAAGTAAAAGGTCGAAAGCACTGCACACAAAACAACAGCTTAACTGAAATGTACCTACCACTATGAGGTCATGAACGAACTTGGAAGAGAAGTACAAGGAACTAGTACAATGCTGGAAATTGTAGACAATCTTGCGGCCAAACTGTAATATACCTACTAAGAGGTTGGGAAGAAATGTCGACATACCTATTCCACTTTAATGATCTACTAACCAGGTTGTAAAATGCGTGGATGAATCTGCAGCTCAACTATAGGGAGCCACTAGTAGGTTGTAAACCGTGGATGAACCTGCAGGACAGATGTGGGTAGTTACTAGGAACCGTGAGTATAGCTCGCATAATTACATACTTGACTCACTTGGACTGGCTAAAGTCGTCAATATAGATCAACCCTAAGCTGTTCATTCAAATATTAAGAAGACTCCAATTGGAGGGGACATTTACTACAAATTTCTGAACTGCTGTAATAATATTTTAAAAAACCGTACATGTCCTGAAGCGTATGGATGTACCACGTTAAATCGGAATTGTACTTCCTTGAGTTTCACTCGCCGAAAAGTGCAGAAAGCACCAGACAATAATAAACGTGCTGCACTGATAAACGTATCGTTCCACCCTAGTGCTATTGCGCAAAAGTGCGCAACCAGTGTCGGAAATATGTCTGCCGATTTGAATCGAGCAACATTCAAGAAAAATTTTGGGTCTGCTTGGAACTGAATGTGACCGAAGAATATAATCTGCGCACAGCTGAACGGAAGTAGAATTCTTCTTGGTCACTGCCTGACGTTCGCCTAGGGACGCACGTATTTGTGGTACTATATCAGAATAGCGCGGAACGATATTGTTGCTCATGCTGTACTGTATCGTAAAAAGCTGCTCGACAGGGATTCGTAGCTGATCTTGCCATAAACTCCCTCAATAAGGTTACTATGTACATCTGGGTCACACTATGTGACCCTTCTATGTATGCTGGAAATATTAAACAATATAACCAGTGGAGTTACGACTGTGCCCAAGTTATGGATATTTTTAGAACAAATTAGTGAGGATATTGTAATCCTGTCTTAGCCCTAGAGCTTCCGAGCTCAAAGATCGAGTGGTAGCTGAGAAAATAAAGTAGTTCCCCTTTTCGTTCAGGTGGACACAGTTTCTTCTTCACTCAAGAATAGTAACGCAACAGTGTGCAACAGCAAATGATTGATGGCCAACTTTTTGCACAAACGATACCCACAGATTAAAACAATTTTTCGACTCCTGTCGTCAAAAACCCCTACCTCACTTAGGAGCTTAAGGGTTGAACGTTAAGTGCCTGTGTTCCAGATACTTCAAGGGTGGAAAAATTACAGAGAAGTGTCATCTATAATGCATGCAATAGGAACTCGTACTGTATGTAATATTATATTTTTCTAACGCTATAATTTTTGTTGCATTTAAAAGTCAACTGATTGGAACACGTCGATATTTATGAAATGTTGTACACAGCTAGAAAATGAACAAATATTAGGCAATGAAGAATATATATTTTTCTACGAGCGAGGGTTTATGTTTGAGGGATGAAATTACCCCCCGAAAGTAGAGAGCTTACAAACTATTAAACCAAATAACTTGGGAACAAATGAAATTAGAACATAATTTTTAATAGAAAAATTGCTTGACCCTTCGTGAAGAATAACTGCGTGAAAGAAATTCGTGCAATTTTATAGGTGTCGCCACGTTAGGCATCAAAGGCATTATTGCAAAAATATTTTTTTATACGACACGTTAGATTTCTTGTGTGAACTCCTGTGGCAAAAACTACGAAAAGGACCGAATGAATGTATACATCTCTTAACTGTTAAATATTGCTGACAATTAAACAATTATCGATTACAACGAAATATAGCAGCACAATAATAAATCATTCGGAATAATATTTTCGTCCAATCACATACAGTTAAGCATTGAACTGCTCTTTCCAAGTGAATCAAATGCTACACCACTGCAGAGTTTTATCTCTATTCCAGTCCAAATTGTGTGCCATGCATTTCTTCTAAGAAGAAGAATTAGAGGGGGGAAAAGATGGAGAAAACTGAGTCCTCCTATCGTTCAACAAAGGAAGGACATTATCAAAGGCTTTCACGGGTGCAGAATTGATCGCTTGTTAGAATAGTGTTGGCGAGCTGAAATGGCAGTTTTACACTTCGCGATGCGAGAAGATGTTCAGAAACAAAGGTGGACGAAGGGATGCCTCTCCTTATTAATAGTCGACCATTCTGTAGCCAGTCGAACGACGACTGGAACGCATAAAACCACCCTTTTCTTGAACTGGAAATTAATACCCCTTCTTGTTAAATTCAGATAATATATATTATTACTGTATAACAGTCCACCTTCGTGCATAATTAAATTTTTGCTTAAGAGAAACTTGATTGTTGTTAATTGCGTGTGTTGCAATAACGTAAATAAGCATATATACAAATAAATTGTATTATATTATAGTAATTTTTCTGTGGAGCTGGAATGCTTAGTTTAACAAAGAAATTTGTAAGAAATAGAAAGAAATGACGTTGGTTATTGTAATAAGTAAATTATCTCTGAATAACGCATTATTAAACAATAAAATTGACGGAGTAATAGTGGATTATTTGCTGGCACATTTGATATTATTTAATACACAATTAAGTTGCATTTATATTAAAAAAATTCTACGTCGTCGCCAATTCTTCCCCTTTGTTTCGAAAATTCATACATTGCAGCTGGAACATGCCTGAATATTAATAAATAAAATAATGCCAATCACATTATCACAATGATCCTCTGTTAATGAATGCCGGTTAACAATTGCATATTTTCTTCAGATTTCCCTTTAAGTCGAAGAAACATTGTTTTCAAGTGTCAATGACATTAATCTTTTATTAGGTAATAGGTCATGGTTTCATATTTGGAGTGCACAACTTTCGAAACCCGACACTACTGTACACACACCTTGATACTCGTTGCCATAATTTCCTTGTTTGTTGGCTTTGTTAATGAACTTTACTTTACATAAGAAACACAAACACAAGCTGCAAACTGTGCACTGTTTGAGTTTTTCCTTCACGTCTAGGTTTTGATCTCTTATGAAGCGGAATAATTCACGTGAAACTTGATACGTGGTAAATGCTATTCTATTTTCACTTTACACTGTGCGTGCAATGTTAATATTAGTAAAAGTGAAATAGATTTTTACCAATTGAATTTAATTCGCGGCGGTCTTCAAATCTTCACCGATCCTCACTTCTTAGAATTCTAGAAGATCAAAAATTATATTCGTGCAGTTCGTGATGGTGAATTGTTTATTACGAATGGAATAAAGAGTTAAGTCATATTCTCTGCGTAATATCGAATTATTATTATTATTATAATACGTCCGTTCAAAAGTGCTAATTGCGAATGTTGCCAATATGGAACTAGAAGAATATAGAAAATTTATTATAATATTTATAAATGATCAGTGCCACGCGTTTTCTATTGCACCTTATTTATTACTATTCCGTTGTAACATTAGAATTATGCGACTCCAAAGAAATCAGCTCTCGGGTTAGCGGACTAGGATTTTCTGCCAATCACGACGTTCCGCAGAAGGTTGTTCGTTACCTGGTCTATGAATATTGGTTCACCGCAACGGGGGCAAAGAATTTTCGTTTGCACGAGCTGACAAGGTATGATCAATGGTGATATATTGTTTTCATCCACGGCCAGAGATGAAAGGCATATTGACACTTTTCTCGAAAAACGTCAAATTGATTTTCAGCCCTGTACGAGCTAATATATAACTCCGCAACAATATTCTTTTAATACGCCTTCGAATGAATAATTTTATTGCAACGCTTTTCCTACTTACTCTCTTCGATTACTTTTATAACAAACGAGAAATAAAACGTGCATCCCACTGAGAAAGAATAACGGGTTGAGTGAGAGTAGGAGCAAAAGTTGCATCTGATTCTACATTCTTCCAGTTTAAGAAGTGGACATATCAATTGTTGATTAAGTTAGGTAAATTAGTAATAGTATCTGGTGAACTTTTCGTTAAAGAATATCCACCAATGTTCACTTATAATAAAAAAACAATTATAATTAGTTATAATTGTAATATATGATAGATCATAGTATATGATAAAGTTCATTCTTTACACTATTTAATCTTTCTTTCACGCATTTTTTTTATTGCCAATTTGGTAATTATAAATAGCTTTATTTTATAATAGACAGCAATCGGATATTCGCAGAATTTAAATAAAACGAAGAGGAATTTAATTATTATTATTTCTTAACTGTTATAAGTTTTCTACATACGTTTCATTGAATTTTGGACTACATTATTGACGTTATACCAGCGCACTGTATGGAAGAGCTCAATCATTAATTTTTCTTTCTCAATAACCAATTTAATTAATCACTTTCTCGTCTCATGTACACCGACAATGAGTAATGAAATTATTCAAACGGTCGTGTGCTTAATGCTTCAAAATATACGAAAATTGTCTGCTTATTGAGGAAATACATGAATATTTGCGAACAATCACTCAGATGACGTGTTAAATATTTCCACAATTGCCAATGTTATAAATCAATTTTAAGACGTACTACTTCAATTGCGGATAATAATTTATATATATGTAATTGTTATTAAAAAAATTATTATCCAGCTTCTATTAAAAGTACCTTCTTACAGCCATAGGTGGAGTAATAAAATGCTAGCACACAGTTATAAATAGCACGACTCGTTCAAAAATCTATTCTTACATTTTTATATTTGCATCAATTAAATAAATGTCCTGTATTCCCCGTACGTAAATGTAACATTTATGGGATATCTGTCGACCCACCTGCAATTTATTTCAATAAACGAACGCTTCGCGATGTAAAATCTGCCGCAGCTCAGCGAACTGATGTTCTAATACAATTTCTCCGAGCGTAATCCATTGGTAGGATTGATTGCACAGTGTAGGCCAAATCCCTTAAGACGTTGAGTACGCTTGTCATTGTACGCGTCATTGACCACCCTCTCAATCTTCCGGAGCGTTAATTGAGCCTCAATCGTAATAACTCTTGTCACGAGAATAATGGCGCAACGAGTCTTTTAATCACTCAAATGCTTCTCGGTGCGCTCATTCCTCGAATACCTCGGAATCGATCGATGGAAGTGAACTTTACAGTTCTACGAAGAATTGAACTTCGGTTCTGCGCGAATTGCATACAATATTCGTCGATGTAAGATGAATCGGGAACCAAATTACGCAACCATTGTCCATTATTAGTTGCTAATCTTGGGCTTACATTACATATTATAGAGTCAAGAAAAGAAATTCTAATTTATATTATAAACGTTCGCCGAATATACAAACGTTACAATGAATATTACAAAATACCCAGTTAAGTCTACGATATTTAAAAAATGTGCCCGTTGAGAAAATAACAACGGTGCGAAATATCGTAGGAAGGAAATAAAATCTGTGCACAGCAGTGCGAAGACAACGGTAAGCCAAGTGCCACCAACGAAAAAAATCATACGCTGCCGAGCGATAATAATTTAATCGACTCCCGTAATTCGGCTCGATCGCGCGAAACCAGCGTCTCAATGAAATTAATCGCCCCGGGCAAAAATACACCTCGGCAGGATGATCGAGCACGGGCTGGCACTTCGCAGGCAGCGACGTGTCAATTCCTACCAGCGCTGCTATAATCGTTATTGATTTCCCCGCGTGGCGGAACTCGCGGCGAGAAAAACGCTCCGACGAGCCGTTCCGCCGTGGCCGCGAGCAAATTTGCCGCGAGAACGACTTGTTCGCAGATCGCAAGGAAACGGTAACAACACCCCTGGTCCACCCCGCGAACGGTAAACGCAAATTACCCGGGCAACCTTAATGAAAACGCGAAGCAACTTGGAACGAAATAAACCATAAGCCGAACTGCTGCTTATTTACTCACCGTTGCTGCAGTAGGCCAGGAACGGGCGGCTTCGGAATCGCAGCACAAAACAACAGGACAACGTCGCCACCACTGATCACTCTTTAAATCCACGTGCACTCCACGGGATCAGATCCGCGGATCCTCTCCGCCGATAGTCCACCAAAAGCCTCCCCCGTAGATTCGTCCCGCGGAAGCAATCCGGCGTCGCACTGGAACCCCGTGTCGGATCTATGGTCAATCGATTCTCCCGGGATTCTCTCGCGAATACCGTGGAAAACCCGCGCGGGGATGGAAACCGTTCTCACTCGTTTAAGAAGGAACGGGCACGGGGACGAGGGTCGCCCGGATCGTTGTGGTTCCGCGATCCGCGATCGATGAAACCTCGACGGAACGGCTCGTCGTTCGGCCACGAGTTAGGATCATCGATCGAGGTGACCAGCTGCGAACACCGGGCGACGGGTTCGCGCGGACCGAACGGGACGCGGTACGTTGCCCGATATTCGCGACGTTTATCGCCGGCGATGAATAACAGGGGGGGTTCGATCGAGCAGACTGAGAAGGACGATTTAGTGAGACAAGATAAAGGCGCGCGCGGTACGGCCGCGGAACGTGAGTGCCGCTTCGAATGCCAACTGATCCCGCAGGCGGACGAAACGCGCAGGTCCTCTCGAGCGTTCGACGTCGGCCTCTGGGTCCTCGTCCCGGCTCCGGTGGACGGGTGCACGTCGTGCCAGCGGGAACAGGACGTTCCGCGACCCGCGGAACGCTCCCGCGAGTTTACCATCGCCGGGCGGAAAGATGGACTTTAGTTCGCTTATGGCGAATGCATGGCGAATGTATGGAGACAGTTGTCCGACGCGACATTTCTTGGCACCGAGTTATGGTTTACACGCTGCTTGGTAACGACGTTCAAACGGAACACTGCGGAGTGGCCGTGACGAATGTTCCGTATTGATGCCGGTTTGCGTAACTTTTGTAAGCGTAAGCTTCTTACTGGTGAGTGGGCTTCGAATTCTTGTGGCCACAAGTATAGGAGTGGTCGTGTCTTTAACACTGTTTCTGCCACGATTTTGTGTGTACCTATTTCGACCGAAGGGTGTCTTTTGTCACGTTTGCGGTTCTATGCAAATAATTGACAAAACTGTCGGGATTTCAAGTTGTCAGTTAAATATAGATAATTTATTGATACATTGATGCGTATTTATTAGAGATTATTTGATCGGGTTGTAAATTGTAGAACTAGCCACTGCAACGATCCACACTAAAATGCAACATGGCGTGAACCAAGTGAATATCAAAGTTATGCAGCAACACCTGCATTTTCCGTTACAACAGAAATCGGGATACTCTAAACTCTAAACTGATTATAATTAATATTATGCAGTAAAGTGGTGTTGATATTTTGAATAGAATAGAATAGAACATATTGAAAATTAGAATTTGGTATGAAGTTCTTAAGGTGTCAAAGGACACGTCATGGTAGAAATAGGTACACCATGTGCATACTTTTAGATCCACGATGAGCTGGAGGAAAATTATGTCGCTGAATTAATATAACAACTATCGTACTAAAAGTCATGAAATTAGTTGTGAACAAATGATTATACTTGGAGAACAATTTAAAGATAAAATTGATAAAGTGTCTTTTGACACCTCTCGGTAGAAATAGCGTTAATTTTATCACAATATTTATCCGATACTTGTACCTGCTAGTTTTCATTCGTTATCGGTTTCTTAAATTCGACTACCCAATGGTTATCAAGTTGGACCGGTGCGAGTTATCTAACTGGCTTCTGTTCAACCTGTCAAAGCCTCTGTATCTCGACCAAAAAAAAAAAAGACGAATTATCGTGCAGGTTTCTTCAAGTGAATCCGAGGATGAAGATTGCCTTTGGATGGTTTGTTCCTCTGCCTTTGCGGAATCAGTTATGGGCGAAGAGCGGATTCAGTGTATTCCTTGGGAGAAATGGGTCAATTCGAGCTGCACGGATGGTCGCAATGCCGACAATTACGAGGGCATAAACTGCCTGCCTGACAGCGGCTGATTTATTTTTTCATATTTAGTTTCAAGAGATACTGTTTAGTTTGTTCTGTTCTGAAAATTGTGAAAGCGTTTCCGATTTACGGAGGTACTTTCTTAAGGGGGTATTCTAGTGTGACGGATAAAAAAAATACATTTTTTTGTATATTTTCTCAAATTAGATGTTATAGAAAATAGATCTGCAAAAGAGTTACAGAGGTCGGAACGTCCAGCTTCGGACTATTTCTCTGTCTTTGACACTTATTCATTGGCAGTTACTAGTCATTTCTCTTGACAGAACTGTCCCTTTTGTTTTACAGGAGGTCTATAGTGCACATGTGCACCTCGGCAGACAAGCTTCCGAAATTTTAGGAAAAAAGCGAAAGATCGATTTCAAATTGCTGCCATTTTGAGAAATTTTAATACTTCAACCCAAATCTGCTACCTGTGATAGCCAGAGCCATATAATTTCGGAATCCTTTTGAATTTTGTTTAGTTCCGATGACCAGAACGAGCTGAATCATGGTAACCAACCAACCCCTGCTTCTGTGCGCTGTAACGTCATCTTCATTAACGAGTGTTACATTACAGTTCAAGATGTCGTGAAAACACAGTAAAAAGTTCAGTTCAAAAATCTTTCTGCAAGGCCTTATAAACAATTCCTAAAAACAGTGGTAAAAATCGCGTGTCACACTAGAATACCACCTTAAGTGGTCCAATACAAGGACCTTTCCCCGTGTAGATGCATAGGAATTGTTTTGCTTCTCAATTCAGACTTAAGGTCGCGTTAGACCTTGGAAAATCTAATTTTTCAATTGGAAAATATTTAAAGGGTACGACGGGCGCGAGGGGGCGAGTTATCGGCTAGAGTTAATTGTTAAACGGTTGTAGTGAATTGTTGACGCGAGGGCGGCATGATTTTACGCAACTCTGACGAAACTCCGTTGGGCGTCCCATTTGGGAATTGTTCATTTTTCAGGATGCGTTGGAAACATTTCGAGTTCTACGCGTGTTTCAACTATCGAGCGAAGTTAAGAAGCCCAGTATGCTTCGCAGACTTCCAGAAGCGGTCTAATTTATTTATCTTAACCGCTTTTCGGACGGTTTTCATAGTTCACGATGCCCTGTGCATCGTCTAGTAAGTTAAATTGCCCCGAGTTTGCAACTGAAACGTAGACAGGACGTTTTATTATACAGGCTGAGGCATTTGACACGGGCCAGCTGAATAACTCGGTCGCGATTGGCGATGGAAGAAAATGCGTCGGGGGAACATTGCATGGTTTCGAGGGTGGCATAATCTCATGTTAATAGTTCGGATAAACTGTTAACTAACTTACCACTGCACGATTCAAAAGACACGTACAGTCTTCAAATACTGCAACAATCGTGCGCAGCGTGGGTACCCACAAGATCGGTCTCAGTGCCACGAAAACTCTCTTAAGAATAGAACTGTCGATTCGGAACAGTACCATTAATATAATTCCTTCCATTAATATATTTCTCGGAAATACGCGTGACACGACATACAAGTCAGCTAACAATTTCCACAGACTTGCAAGGAGTCACGACAATGTGTTTCGAAAAATGAATTATCGTTGTATTCGCTCAGCGTCCAATCTTTTTCTCGTCGCAACATTAATGGGACTCTTCACTCCTCGATCAAGGTGAGTTCATCGCCGTGAATCCGTGCGACTTTGTTCCCGGTGAGGAATTTCGATTGGCAATGTTCGGGGGCTTTGTATCGGATCGATGGATCTTGGACCGGTTTCGAAATACTATGGGATGGACGGTGACTTTCGCGAACGTAGAATGGTTTTGGTATGGATCGTCGGAATGAATGGGGCAGCTAGGAGAAAACTGTTACTGGTATGATGCATTGTTATGGTTGGCGAAGAGAATGCCGCTCCGTTGAAGAGATTTTTTTACTGCGCAGCGGATGTATTATTGCACGATATTTTTGTCGGGATAGGTTTAAGGGGAATTTAGACTGAAGGTTGGTTCGTTATTAGAAGGTCGTGAAAGTAGGTACATTTATTGTTTTTTTTTTTTTTTTTGTAATGCATATACCTGTGCCAATTTCATTTGATGTATTAACTAATTAAAATGACGTATTCCTTTCAACGTCATTCCCTAATTTGCATGGCTGTGTAAGTATTGTTTGAAAGTGGTTATCAAAATCTTTGTCGGAAAAGTTTAAGAAAATTTATACCCAGGTCGATGTCAAGCAGTAATCATTTTCTCCTTGTGGAACCTTTTGTCTTCGTAATTTATAACAGTTCAATAATAACTTTGCCCGATAGACATTTCGAACTTACGCTTTTGTCATGATAACTTCCTTATTCTTAGTAATTTTGCAAATAATTTTTACATGTAGTAACATTTAAGCAAATCCATATTCCTCATTAGTTGACCCATAAAATGCTAGAGAAATTGATTTTCAAAGATCAAGCTGTTATGGTTCTGTCTGATAATAATTTTTAATTAAATCAATCAACAAATTATAGCGCCGTTACGCTATCGGTAAAACATATTTTTCTACAAACTCAAGGATAACAATGCGAAAGCAAGTTTACAATGAGAGGAACAGTTAAATAATTACATCCAAAAATGTATTCGCTCGCGAAATCAATTACCTTGAAACATTTGTACAAAGCCTGCGTACAATCGAAGTAAGAATTTTTTTCGTTACGAAAGGATTCGCGTGATGCATGGTCCCATTAGTTTCATGGTAAAAATCCAAGTAATCCCGAAGCCACTGAAAAAGAAGAAAGAAATACGCAACCCGCAAAAATTGATCGCGGATATAAATTCAGATTAAGGCGTTAAACACTTTGTAATGGAATATTAAAATGATAAAACGACTCTCGATAAAGACACTGTTTGGCTGACGGTGGATACCTTAAGCCACGTATTACCACGGTTTTACGCAAATCTTTCCTCAGCGTCTGCGCACGTGCATACACATGTATGTGCATACGAATTGGAACGGGGTTTGAGGAAACGAATTAATGACCTCAGATTATAATTCAGATCTTGATAGAACTGAAATTGCTTGCTATCGTCTACTGTTGCGTCGTTGCTTACTTACAGCGGGGGGAAATATAGTGTGCGGATCTCGCAGCAGTAGCACGCGAACTTCAATTTACCACGCATAACATTGCTACGATTTCATAGTTCAACCGTGGATTACCAGCGACACGGCGAGAATACACAATGACGGCTGTAATCAAAGGGTTGCTACATCAAAGGGTAGTATGCATGTAAGTATTCTATAATTCCGCGGGATATTTCCTTCGATATCCTCTATTTTGAGGAAATCTGGTCTTGCAATCGATTATGAAAGGTGGCTGCACGTGTAATTAAATTGAAGCCATTATTGCTGCATGCGTCAGACGATAGAATGTAATCTATATAGGTATTTGGATATTTGGATGCATTTATTTGGATATCCTGGATTTTGAGCAAATGTATTCTTGCATATTAGATGTAAAGGTGTGCTGCGTGTGTAAGTAATTACTATTATATACTGAAGGGTAGTATTTATGCAATTACTCTGTAATTCTGTAATACGGGATATTCGTTTTGGTATCCTTTATATTGATGATACCTATTCGTGCGCAGTGGCTCACTGCAATGTTCACATGAAACTGATACACTTGCAATTAGAACTTAGAACTTAGAACTTGCAGGAATATGAATATGAATTGATATATTAAATAAACAACGAAATCTTAATGCATATAAAAATATTTGATTAAAGTGAAATTAGTAATAATAATTCCACAATGTTCTCTACTTTGATGGTACGTATTTTTGCGATTAGATATATCAGGAAGCTGTACGCATAAATAAATAAATAAAATCTTGTATTATGATACACACGAAAGGGTATTATGCATACAACTCTATAATTGCTTTTAGTATATCCATACAAGGCAGCTATCTTTATATGTAATTAAATGAAGTGTGTTATAAAAATTTGGACAATAATATAGAATAATAAAATACGTGTAAACATAAAAATATATATCCAAATATCACGCGTGTACTTGCATGTACACAAATATATTGACATTGTTCTTACCTGCTAGGTGATGGAAAACTTGAGTGCTGCCAGTCTTTATCTCCTTCTCCTTTGTAGTGCATATAGTACGACCGAAGTAATGATCAAACCTGCTACAAAACTCTTGAGATTCCAACGAGCAGTAACCATCGTTGCTTCGGAATTATTTTGAAGCGAAGGGTGAAAAAGTTGTTCCACATTTATTGAAACTAGAAACACAGTACCATCTTAAGCGTGCATTTAATTTATCACGCGAACAATTATAAAATATTTCGCTGCTTCATCATTTGTTGTACTCGCGCTGTACCATTCGTTGCTCGAAGAATTTCTTTAATATATTAATACTGGAATTTTCGTCGTTCATGGCTAAACTGTAGAATCGAGCTTCGTAAATAATCTGAATATAATGTGTTGGTCGAGATAGATAGATAGTACATGTATGCGCTTTCGCTTATAACAGCGAGAACAAGTACACTTGTTGATACATGTCCCCCCACGATTTTGCGTTTCACCGTGTTCTCGTATCTTCGAGGTGTACATTAGAATTTCAACAGGAAAGTAACATAATTTACACTCATCGTTGTTCCAAGGAAAGATTTATTAGACAGATTCTATATACAAGCATCTCGCAACATTGTCCTGCGTAATAGATGGAAGCTCGCCAAATCGATGCAAGACGACCAAATATTAATTGTGTCCAATATTTCGCAGATTTGAATCGTGTGATATCAGACGAAAGAAAGTGATGAGAGAAATGAAAAATTGAGTTGGATAAAATTTTATCACTTACGAACAAGACTGCACCCTGGTGTGTTTAAATTAATACAGACACTAAAAACTGCCGGGAGAAATGTTGCACAGAGAACAGCAGGATAAATGGTGCAACTTTTTTGAAACGAAACGCTGCGCCACCCTTTTTGTTGGCTCCCTTGAAAAGCTAGTTTATTCGCAAAAGTAGAGGAAATTAGGTTTTCGTATTGAGACGAAAATTACACAGATAAAGTAAATTGAAATAATAAAAGTACGATTGCTGATGAATTTTTAAGACAGCTTCGAGTGACTGAAATCTGTTGAAGGAAGAGGATTCATAGTTACATTCGAGATAATTTTTTAGGAAATTATTGTCAACTCGAACAATATTATTTTCGCTATTCGCGAGTAATATTATTGTTTAATCAGAAGGAAACTCGTCAAAAAATGTAAAAGATTTATTTAAACTGCAAGAAAAGACTGACTAAATGTAAAATTATATAAATTTTATTGTGAAATACTTACGATAACTGTAGGAAACCTGTATTTCAAAAATACTTTAGAATAATTTATTGGAATACAGAAGTGTTTTGAGTTTAAAGTATGAATGATATATTATGTACATATTTCGTATTGACAATTAGATGTTAAAATCTTACGCTGCCGTTTTGAATTTCGCATAAAAATCACTTAAATGTGCAAGGGGAGAATTGTTTACTGTAGACTGACACCACTTCGACAGACAAATTAAATTAATTGCTATAAAAATTAATTTTAATGCAGCCATTAATTCATTTATGAAATATCACTATATTATCCTATGATAAATATTGCCACGCTATCGATTACTATTATATAAACGGAATATCAGCAAATTATCAGTCGTTATATTAATAGTACGAAATTAATTTTGTTAGCGATATGTGAATGTTCCAACGTCTGACCGGTAAACGGGTTAATTATTGCCCACGTATGCAGTTGTGCTTGGTTTATTCTATTTTTCCGTCGTCGTTTTACTGAAATTCATTGAAACTCAACAAACAAACAATGGTATTAAAATGTTCCGAATAAATGCAAACTTTTAGGAAATTTGGATACAAAACTTTATGTATTTCAGTTTTATGTTATTTGATATCGTGTAAAGTAATTTCTAGATATTCATGTGCGGAAGATGCATATACGTAAATGTGTACACCTGTTGTAAATCAGTTAGGTAAGTGAATAATAAATTTCTATTAGTTCATATTTTGAAGTTTGATAGAAAACGATGATAAAAATGAAAATCTCCTTTGCGAGCTCGAACGTTTCAAGTGGTTTTAGTATCACAAGGAATTCTAGCATCTCAAAATAAATATTTAAAGGAAATATAGAAATGATCGAAGTGCAATAATTCAGCGCTTCTTACAGTCACTATAATGGCAATGACATGTTCGTTTATATTTTATTATTTTGGCAGAGGAACATTTCTTACATGTTGCAACATGCATAGAAACTAACCGTTTTGTTAATTACTCTAAGCCCCTAATAAATATTTATCGATACCTTGTTGCTGGTTGAAATGAATGACTTTAAGTTATTGCAAAGAATCAACTTCAATACAAAGTACGAGTAATACGATTACAATAATTTGTTTCCCTTAAGTCTTAATAAAGTTGTTGAAAAATGTCGATAATTAGTGGCAGTAACAAATGTGAATGAAACTATTCATCAACTGACTTCCTTAAATTGAATTCGGCGAAGTTTATTCGAATTAAAAAAAGGATTACTCACACGTATCATAATTTAAGACGACAGAACATACACATTTATTAAATTTAAATTGAAACTATCTTGCAAAAGTATCGAATGGAGTTTGTTCAAAACAGAACGTAAGAAATAACGATACCGACTTCCAATCTATACAAATACGTGTCGTCGAAACTATCCCATTCGCGTTTACTCTTTTAAATATCGTTTCATCAGATTATTCCGTGATCCGTACAACTGGAACTTGAACAAATTCCACTTTTCAAGACGGAAGTTGGACATTCAACGTCATTACTTTTTATTCTAAAAGTTCCTGTAGAGGTGCAGCATAAGAAACTTTCATCCCTCCTTTCATATAAAACTAAAACGCTATGAGAAGTTTCAGACGGACTAATTTTCCTTTGTCCTGTCCACAATATTTTCTAATCGAATACGAAGAGAAATTGCGTACAATTACTCGCATCAGTTCCATCAGCAAACAAATAACGACAACAAACTTACCAGCAATAAACTATTTAATCAAATGTTTATTTCGAATCTGCTTCTAATTTTTGCTAAATCTTTCCATCACTGTGCTATGAATTTTTATGAATATTTTCTTTTATTATCAAAAATACAGTTTGCTTTCCTTTTTACCAATGTTCCAAAATAATATAATAGATAAGAGCTGTACCATTCTGTCAATGGAGTATCGAAATAATGACTGCTTCAAATTACAATTTCTCCTTTTGCTATTCGAAATGAAAAGTTCTCGATTACTTTATAATTGATTGAAAATTCTTCAAGCTCACGAGAAATATTCCAAATATTTAATAATCGAAAGGCATAGGATGGTATCTTCTTTCGATCCTACTTTCAAAAACGAAGCTCCATGGGCAGACAAATTTATTTCATTACCTGCTACTTGGTTCTTCGAAAGAAATCATATCTTTTTCGCTGCTACAACAATTATTGCGATAAACTTTGTATACAGGTGTTACAGAAAATATATATCTGAAAACGTCCAAAAACTTTTCATTTTACTTCAGTGGTACAGTTCAGTGTACAGAATGAAATTGAGATTTAGATATACTTTATACGTTACAATGAAACCATCGTGGGCAAAGTTTTACAACTCGTAACTGAACGATAAAATACTTGACCTCACCCCTATTTACGAGCGATCATTTTTCATGATTCTGAGCCTCGTACGGTCAATTTGTCCTCGTAAATTGATTCGCCGCGTCTAGCGCCGGGAGACACGCGTGAACAGGTGTATCCCTCAGGTGTTGGTAATATTTATTAAAAACAGCCGCGCTTCTGGCGAAACGTGAAACGTTGTTCTTATCGCACCAACAGTGCTCGAATACGAAAACGCGAAATACAATGTTCCATGATTTCATCGTTAATAATTGAAACATAATATTTCCAGCATTGCGTGCAACATGTATTATTTGATTTCTGTATGGAAAAGTTGATTAATCATTTATGAAGAGATTTCGAAACAAATTAATTCGAACATTTTTAAACACGAAGACACATACAGGTATTATTCGTAATAGTGAAATACGATATTTTGCTTGTGCGTTACTAAATGCTATCGTAAAATATAATTTATCAAGTCGAAATAAGTTACTATGTATGTACAATAACGAACACGTATGTAGCTCCGTTTCTTGTCCTATTGTTAATATTGTTCAATATCACGGAACATGAATTATAGTACGTAATACACATTGTCTTTCTGAAAATATAGTACGTAGGTACATTGCTTTTATTTAACGAGGATACCTTGGACCCTACAGATTTCTTTATTAAGTTGTAATGATTACTATTAAAATTTCATAGGAGGTATTTTACTTACATGTACAGGGTGTTCTTAAGTGGAACATCTAAATTATTTTCGTTACTATTAAATGTATACAAAAAATGACAAGGATACACGTATAGTTTATAATGTTTATGTTTTTCTTCTTTAATTAAAAACATCATTATGTTTTATAAATGTCAAATCGAACAATGGACGAGCAGTGAGCATGAAACAAAGGATGAAGATTTGTTCAGTATAAAAATTGCAAAAATTAATTAATTGTAAAATCGTCTAAATATAAAAGCTTTTGGCGAGAGAACGTCTTTTATTATCAGTAGAGATTCGTTAGAAGGTTATATGCAGCTTTAATAACGAAAAAGGAAAATGGCAAAGGATGACACTCACTGTCTTTTTGATTCACGATAACGATCCTGATAATGGATGTCAGCATGTATTTCATATTTTCACCGTTTTCATTTGTTTAGATCAATCCAGATATAATTATCTGAGTTGCGGTCTCAAATTGTCCCAAATATTAACAAGTGGGTAACTGATTTTGTTGCCTAAGACGATCAAACAAATCAAACATTCTTCAGTTGGATAATATTAATAAAAAGCCTAATAATAGAAAACTATCGATAGACTAACTTAATATAATATTAGTCGAGTGCAGCAACTTTAACGATTGACCGGTAAAACAAATAATCGACTTGAATTTCCAGCGATTATTTATTACCCGACGGATATATTAAATTACCAATTGTCCATACTGTAAAGCTCGTGGACTCACCGGAATCAGTCAGAGAATATTCGAAAACGAGCTGCGCGCGTCACTGGCTTCGTCCGATAATAATTTACGTCCAATTCTGCCCATCGTCACAGTTTCCCATCAATTTTTATACGTATGCGGCGTGCAAAGGTGTAACGATGAAACGAAATCAGGAAACAAGAGTAAACCAATATTGCGTAACAGGTGGGAAAATTGCGTCGATACGAGCGGCACGTGTGGCTCGCAAAAAAAAACCACGCCGACACACAATCAGTTCCCACGAAGCGGACAGCAACCCCGTACGATATTTCTGGGGGGGGAAAGAACGTCGCTAATAAATCGCTCACGATTGTCAGCAACGCGTACTCCCTAAGCCGACCGCTGGCTTTCCATGGGGGGGGGGAACTGCAGCGAACCCCGCTGTTGGTCAGCGGATGCGAAATCAGCAGGTCGTGTCGAAAGTTCAGCAAACCTGCGGACCGGAGCCATAGTCGAATGTCTGATACCGCGGCCGTAATTTCACGGTGTCGTGTAGTGCGCGCGCGTGTATTGTACGTGGCGGTTCGGGTGGTCGGCCCTTTCTGTCTCGAACTTGGAACGACGGCCTGATTCCGCCCTTGGACCGTTTCATTCCGGGCGTTAGTCGCCGTATCGCTTTAACGCCGTATAATAAACCGCTGGTCAGCGATTCGTTTATGCCCGACGCAAAATATTTCAATCATGCCCAGGCCTCGGGCCGTAGGGCTCGAGGAACGTCAGACTATTGGTGAAGGTGTGAACCTTCGGAAAAATTCGATGGTTTTTCAATTGTCTTGGGGGGCGCAGTTTGGAAAATATGCGCGCGAGACTCGGACGCTTGAACTCGCGAAATTGATGATGTTATGGATTGTGTAAAGGACGCAAGGACGGTGGTTTGCTGCAGGAATAATCGTAAGCGGTTGCTGCTTTATTAAACAGTGAGATTCCATACGTGAAAATACTGTTTGAACGTCCTAGATTATGTAAGAAAGCTAACATTTTTTGAAGTATGCAGTTATATTATTCGAAACTTCGATAATTCAAGAATTCCGTCAGAAGTTGGCAACTGTTGAAAACGAGAAAAGTAGTAATTGACCATACGTTAGTTAGTAGTTAACCACTTTGACCGAGTAGAACCAAAAACACTAGAGTCGATTACTTTTATATGAAACGAAGTTAATTCCGTGTAAAATCTAATTCAGGAGTAAACGTTCTGCATACATACGCTCTCTAGGCTCATTAATATGGGAAACTACATTTTCCCAATCGTAATCTAGTGCATCACGAGCCTCTGGTCGTTTCCACATTCGCCAGAATTATTATTATTATTCTTATTTCTTCAGAATAATTTCTGAAGGAGTACTTGATAGGAGGCGTCCCCAGCTCAGTAATTTATTAATCTACAGAATAAATGCCTAACTGAATGCACTTGAATATTTTGTTGATTTTAATAATATCACGTGGTTATTTAACATATTTGGCAGTACACGGAGTCAATAATTGACCGTACATTCATTCAATAGTTGACCGTCCGGTCATGTACTAAAATACATTGTATTTCAAAACCGGGCGCTCTGTTCTTTACTTCCGATGAAATTGTATGTAAAATGGATATACCGCAATTAGTAAATAAGTTTGAATAGTATGTTCCGCGGCAAACCCTCGGAACCAACACGCGAAATCTATTGCCCACCCAATAAAAAGTCGGCTAACAATCTGCAGAAAGAACAACCTTCGACATGCAGATGGTTAAGGCGTTTATGACGCGCTAGCAATAGAACTGTTTTTGAGGAAGCCACTTTTGTCCATAATCCGTCAGGATACAAGAAATTAAGCATATACGGCCTCAACAGTCAATTGCATGCGTCATAAACGTGAATTTCCAAAAGGGCTCACAGCTGGGCCCCAGCAGCAAGACCAGGTCAAAACTCTGGGACCCTGGCGGAAATTCCCGTGCGTTGACAGGTCAGCCTAGGCGGTCGGGGTGCACCCCCTCCTTTGGAAGGCGCGCTTCGTGCATAAAGAAGGATGGGTGTGTCCCCGTCTTAAAAACACGCTCATTGGCATTTAGTCCCTTTTTCTAATGTCCAATCAGCGTGCCCAAAAATTACTTCCGAGTCGACGTGATACGACACACTCGACGAGGAAGTCAGTTGTTACCAAGAACTCGAACAGTCGTCACTCAGAATACCGTCGGTCGTTATTCAGAACCCCGTCGGTCATCAGTCAGAACTCAGTCAGTCTGCGATCAGAGTCATACCAGTCCACGTTCAAAGTCTAACACGGTTTCCATTCAGAGTCCAACACTCGTCTTTAGAAATCGATCACGTTACATTCAGAGTTTCACATTCTCAGTCAGAATTGTAAACAGTTTAACTTCAGAATCTACACAGTCCTACATCCTACGTCTAAAGGAGTCTCTGACAGGGTCTTTCGCAAGAAAAGGAGGCTCCATACCACCTCCTTCTTCTTCTGTCAGTCTTTGACTCTGAAGTGCGAGAAAACAGTTTTTTCTCGCACTGCAAGACAACGGTGCCGACTTTGATTCGAAGACAGGAAGAATAGAGTCTTGACTTACTACATTCAGAGTCCATTACTCAATCCATTATTCAGATACTAATACGTTACATTCAGAGTCTAAACAGTCCTACATCCTACGTCTAAAGGAGTCTCTGACTCTGAAGTGCGAGAAAACAGTATTTTCTCGCACTGCAAGACCACGGTGCCGACTTTGATTCAAAGGTAGGAGGAACGTTATAATCTCCTACCCCGAGACATACGGGAAACAGCATCTTTCCCTAACATTATTTCACTAGATATTACACACTCAATAGATCCGTTTTATTATTACGTTTTCCTTCATTATCAGTCTATTTATCTTTCGTCAACAATCAAAGTCATTAGTCAAATCTACATTCAAATCAATTTATCACCCCTACCTCCGTAAAAGGTCGTAGGGTCATACGCGTGCAACGGTGTCGATAGAAATCGAAACGGAGATTTACAACCTCCGTATACTGGGCTCTCAACGCATCCTGTAGTATCATCGAAGCCGCGTATTGCGTAAAAACATAGTATATACCAGTGATTGACCACGCTTGTCGACTTTTAGAAATAATCGGAATGACAAGATTCAATACTTTGACCCTACTGTCAAATTATATTTATCGAGGTTCAGACGACAAAAATATGACGTTTATTAAATAACGAACTCAACGATTATTTAGGCCAATGAAAAGTTGACGACGAAAGATGAAAGGTGAGCGATGAAAAGGAATTCTAACTTTGCACAGATATTTATTATACTATTACCTGCTTCTATTTAAACCAAACAGATTTTGAAAATCATTAAAACAAAGTACTTCTTTATTGCAAAATTACTGTGGCAAATTTCACGTTTTCGTTTATCAGCCCGCCATGTCTGTAATTTTTGAATTTCATAGAAACTTTTTAGTTCGAACAGAAACTACAAGTGTTGACTACTAAAACAAATTAATTTCACATAATTCAGACGAACGATGCGGCCGCCACGGTTCCCGTTAAATGCAATTCGACTTTTACATCGCGCAATTTCTTCTCGAATTCTCCCTCCGAAAAGAGAGCCCCGAAACGCGACGACAGTCGCGCGGTACACCCTGTTATGGTATATAGGAATTTCCGTTTCCCATTCCAAGTTCATTTCCAACGGCAGCGAGGTTCGACCGGGGGGATCCTTACCTTCGAAAACACGGGGACGAAGTTCAGACCCCGAGTTCGACGAGGCTTCCATAATAAGGCAAGGGGAACGGCACGGCGCACTCGTCGAAGCGTAAGATCGGTCCATATTTCCGGCGATTCCCAGACAATTTCCGCGCCCCGATAGCTCGGTTCCCCCAATTACGTGCCGCGTGAGACGGTATTATTGGGATTTTCATACGGGCCACACTTTCCAGCGTATCGTTGAAGACGAACGAACCTCCTGCCGCTCGTATTCCACGGTCTAACGGACATTCGTCTCGCGATCTTCCCTCGCCGGGGTGGCCTCCGCATCCTTCACTGCCGAGGGAAAGAAGCGGGGTAAAAAAAAAAAGGAAAAGGCGAGGGCAAAGGCCATGGGGGGGGGGGTCTCTCACTCCCGCCGGTGTCGCGACCCGTCGTGCAGGCTGCTTCTTGAGCCTTCATTCTATTATACGGAGGATACTTACTGAATTACATTAACCCCCTGACGTCGTCCTACATTATCGGAAACAAAGAGCGAGGACGTTTCGAGTCGAGGGAGGAGACGCCGAGGTAGGAAAAGACCGCGGAATTCTCAACGAGCTTCTCCTCGTTCCGAAAGGATTCGTTCGTGCGCCGGTGTAGCTTCCGGTGATTCTTCGTTCCGCTGTTTATTTCTTTGCTAGCCGCGCGACACGTTTGAAGGAAGGACGGGGGAGATCGGCGGGGGGGAAAATTCGGACGATTGGAAATGACGAAATTTGTTCGATTGCATTGGACAACGCTGGTTTATATTTTGATGAGTGGCGCCCGTTTTATTCGAGGCGCTGCGCAGCGGGGCAAAACGCCAATTTAGGATTGGAAAATTAATCGAACGATGCTTAGAAGCTTAACGGTATTTCTATTTGCAGGAACTGCGTCAACAAGGATTAGGTGCGTCTAAGACGATACTTTTTTCGGAAATTTTTAAATAATTTATAGAAAAATTTATTGAGAAATTGCGACATTCAGCCGTATCGGCGTTAATTTGTATATACACGTGTGGAATAGGATGTATAGTTTATGTTTTTATTAAGTCGCATCAGTGCGGGCGTGCCCCGCATCGAACTATTTTATAAAAAATGAAATAACTTGTTCAGCTGCAGTCGGCTGCAGCCAAGTTTGATAATGCATAAACTAATACACCCCATTCTACATGTGTATATAAAAATTAACGCGAGTTCAGGTGAATTTCGGAAGTAATAATATATTATTATTATTATTACATAAAAGAAAGTTTAGAAAATTGGTTTGTTCAAACTTGCTTGAAATAAATTATTTAAACATTTTCGAAAAATGTATCTTCTGAATTTTATACATTCCTAATCCTTGTTGATGCAGTTTCTGCAAATAGGACTACCATTAAGGTCCTAATTCTTCATTTTTATGCCATCTTTAATTTTTAACTCTTTGCGCTCGAGCGGCGCCGAATCAGCGCCCGGCGGATTTGAAGCGCCAACTCGAGCGGCGCCGCTGCGGCGCCCGGCTTGTTTTAAGTGTCAACTCGAGCGACGCTGCTACGGCGTTACGGTCTTTAGTTACTCGATTTGCTTACTTACGATGTGTGATAAGATATTTCTCTCGGAAATACTTTCGTGGACTAGGCTCGGCTTCCATTTATAACCAAATCTTAGCTCAGTTTAGTTAGTCTCAGCCTAGCATTCGCTTGAAAAAGTCTTGGCAGTGAATATAGCAGTTGAAAAGTTTTTGAGCCCTAAAAATATGGATCAAGATCAGATCAGCTCAGGTTCGGACGAATTCAATTTTGCCACTTTGGATGAAGAAATTAGATTGATTTCCGACGGATTACGCCACGCATCCAACGAATCCAGTGAAGAAAATAGTGAGGAAGTAAGAGGTGTGAGAGGCCGAAAAATTCGAATTATAGAGAGCGAAAGTGAAGATGAAAGTGAAGTCGAAGGTGCAAGCAGTTCAAAATGGGTACTTTGCAGTGGGTACGAAGAAGTGCCGCCAAACGTACAATTTATACCTGGCCAAAACCCCATAGCACCACGAATAGTTTCTAATATGAAGCAACCAATGGATTTTTTTAAACTGTTTTTCACCAATGACCTCGTGGAAAACATTGTTTCTGAAACCAATATATACGCGAAACAAAAATTGGAAGGGAAGGCGCTATCTGCAAATTCGATATGGCAGAGCTGGCGTGATGTGACGAGCGCAGAATTCTGGGCATTTATTGCTGTTGTAATCAATATGGGCACAATGCCGTTCGCTAATTTGCAAGAATATTGGTCGAGGAATATCGTCAGTTATATTCCTTTCTATTCGGATACATTTACAATTTCTAAAAACACTTGTCGAGCAATTGAGAGGATCATATCGCCAGCATCGTGAGCAAGCGTCTACGTCGCGTTCTGATGAAATCCGACTAAATGGGAAGCTTCACGTTGTTCTAAATGGGCCAAAAAGGGACTGCAAGGTTTGCTCTGACCGTAATACGCCTGGAGGTAGGCGGGAAGTAACATATTATTGTGATACGCGTCCTGATAAACCTAGGATGTATCTTGGGTATTGTTTTATTAGAAATCACACAAAAACTAATTATAGAGTGTAATATTTATCAAATTTTGTTGTTTTCGATATAAAAATAAATAAATTAGTGAAATTTTATTACTTGTATACGTTTGTTGGTTTATAACTGATTTTAAAGTACTTATAACATGTATCCCTAATTTGGCCGAAATCGTCTCGAGTTGCTGGTTCGCGCAAGCGAAAAAGGCCTCGAGTGCAAAGGGTTAACATTCGTATCCCTTGCCACGCTTAAGAACAATGGATTTGAGAAATGAAAATATCGTTTTTAGCTCCTACGGACATCTATGTTGATATTGGAAATAGCATCGACGACCTACCCCGTGTTTCGTTTTTTAAATTTTGCAACCCTAAATTGGCGTTTTGCCCCACTGTGCGCTGCCGTGCAATTGGAATAGTTCCGTTTGTTTGCGTTCGAACAGTCACTTCCTCTGTCGCTTCCGTTATGTGTAACATAAGCGCCTGCACTCGTGCGGTTTGTGAGTGAAGTTAATCTATAAAAATCCCGGTCTCAACATTGAATACCGATAGAAATGTGCGCGGTTTATTAAATTTCAATTGAGTTTAATCTTTTCAGCGTCGGGTTATGTTGATTGTTTAACCGTTGAACGTACATTTTCTTCGGGAATCATTCGGTATTTTCAAACGGACGATCGAGGTGTCGGGGAACGATTGAAAAATAATTTTAAATATCAAGCTCGGGTTTTGATGTATTTGTTTTCTTTTTTTTTTATTTAAGAAAGAGGATTTTCAGGTTTCGCTTGAACATTACGAATGGAGAGCTGGTGAAATGATTATCGCGCGCTGTCTTCTTTTAAAGGAACTGAAGAAGGTATATTTAAATGATCAATGAGTGATCTAATCTTCGCATAATAATAAGTTTCGCCCAATGAATGTCACAATTGTGTATTTAAGAATGAATTGCCATCTTTGAAATAATATTGGCAGCGGAAGTCGTGCTATTATTAAGGCAGTAATGCACAAAAATGTCACAATGATCGAAGTTTCCAAGAGCGCTTCCTAAAATAAAGCTATATTCTAATATAAACGGATGTAATTATCATTGTACATATACTTCGACTGGGAATATTTGCATTTGATTTTCGGACTTCATAGTTCCTGTAGAGTAACATCCTTCTGTCCACTTAGATTTGGATCCCATAAGTCTCAACCAAAATTATTTACGCTTAACAATTCGTCACGCCGACTAATCATATTTGTAAGCTATATATGATTGGAATATTCACTTCGTCTTCAGAGCCGACAGGTAGTACAATTATTTTATTAGGCCCTTAAAGTAGATAGCAATTCTCGATTTGATGCAATTGAAAATAGAAAAGAGTAAAGCTTAATATATTAAATATATAATAATTTCATAAAATTTAATAATATATTAAATTGTATAGTAAATATTATATTAATCCAAGAACAAAGTGAGACTCCAGTTTTTTCCAGATTTAAAACTTATTAAATCGTTCGTCTTGATAATAGCCACACGTACATTTCGAAATACGAAATCGTCTGCAGAAATTCCAAGCAGCAGTGGGTACTGCAGATTAATCGAAAAGCTTGGTTTATGCATACCTTGTAATTGTACAAACTATTTGCAAAAGAATAGTTAACGTAACAGTTAGCTTAAATTCGCACTCAAATAATATGTCGCCAGTGTCATTATTCAATTATGTGACAGCAACTCGATTTAATAGAACCAGAGAGCTATAAAGGAAAGTTAATTGGTTATAAAACTGCACTATCATCACTCGGAGGTGTGTGAGCGAGTACTATGTGTACCATGTACACAGCCGGGTTACGGAGATCCTCGCAGTTTGAAACAGGAATTTCTAGCGACGTTATCGCGAGATTTACCATTGACGTTAACACGACTGCTGTCATGTGACAAGCTTAGATGATTCATGTTGGACGTTTGCAATAAGTCTATCAAGTATCTTGCTAGTCACGTGTAAGTGTACGATATGAATCTCTCATAGTAAACTGTTTCACCTCCTGTAATCCGCTGCGCTCTTGCATTGGTAGGACATAAATAAATAGAACGAGCGACAACACACTGGACAGTGCTCGTAAAATCTACAGACAATAAATAGATGATGCATATTTTATATTTGATAATACCATTCAAGCCTGTATTTATGTACATGCAACATATAAATGCAAATTAAAGCTGACCTGCAACTATGATTTCCAATTTTACGTCTTATTTCTTTATGAAAAGTAACCTGATATGCGTTGGCAGCATTTTATTTCGTGTTTCTATAACTTATAGAATGGTGAATTACATTTTAAAGTGAACAAGAGAAACAGGTTTCTGTGCAATTGTGAGTTAACGACGTTTGTTCATAAATACATAGAAGAGTTATTAACAAAGAGTTGTTGTAAATAAAATAATTCACTATATTAATATGTTTTACAACAGGTCCACGTAAAATATGAATCATTGAACGAATTTTAAATTGGGAATGGATATTTCTGAAATAATCGCGAAAGCAGCGTTGCAACGTAATCGTGGTTTTTAATGAAAAACTCAGCCCCTACAGTTTCATGGAAAATAATATTTATTAATTGAAATGCGATTTATTGGATTCAATACGCTTGGTCCATCGCGAAATAAAATTATTTATACCTTTTTCTTTCCGACAAAATCTGTGCTTTTAGATGAGAGAGAGTGGTTGAAAGCACTTTTTAACTGCGTTCCCATGAATCGTTTTCGAAGCAAATATTTCGTCTAAAAATCTTTCAATCCAGAAATAATCCAAAATGTTTAATGCACAGTTGGTCACAAAAGTATTCAGCCGCGTTAAATATTCCGTAAAATTTATGCAAAATTATATACATATATAATTTCATATTTGAATCATATTTTAATTAATAAATACTATATATTATATAGTTTTGCATAAATTTTACGGAATATTTAACGCGACTGAATAGTTTTATTATTATAGCGAAGAAACAAGTGACTCAGAAACTGTTCAAACAAATATGGAAAAGCTGTTTTAATACCATTGTGCAACGTAAATTTTAAATACATATTATAACATAAATGAATAATAAATGAAATTCATCGATTGTGTTAAGAAGTCAAATAGTTTTTCGACCAATTGTATTTCTCAATCTGCTTTCCGAGATTCTGTCTGACCAAATACTTACATATATCACTGGGAAGAGTTGAATAATATTTCTCCCTTCGCTTCTCGTTTCTTTTCTCTGGCCGACGATATTTCAGAATGCTCTAAGTAAATGTAACGTTTACCCTACTAACAATTTAAATATTACATACGCAGCAATTTATACCTGTGGCAGAGTGTACAACGAGCGAACTGGCAACTGAAACCGGCGAGATTCTAACTAGTGCATGCAGACAGCTGCTATATTTTGTTTTATCACGTGCTTGGTGAATACTAATGTTCGCAACGTACATGACCATCAGGGCGAGGAACACGCGTGTCCTATTTTTCAGCTTTAAGAGGGTAAAGCAGATGCATTTGGTAGTTATGCACAGAGTGCCTTCGAAATCGTGATTTTGGCTGTAAAAGTTGTGAGCCCACGGGCGAAAATAGGTCGAAACTATCGAATGATATCTTTTCGTATGAAACGTGAAAGTAAATGAGAAAGAAGTAAGATTAATCAGTTATTATACTATGTAAAATTAATCGAATAATATTGTACATACTACAAAATATTTGAAGTTTACCGGGTTCAATTTTTGTCATTGTGTCAATTAAACAAAAAATTTTATAGTTATCTAGCCTCGCTCATTCTTTTTATTTTGCAAAAATTAATGTCACAAAATACAGTTCACGGAATTCGTCGAATTATCAACTGGAAATGAATAAATTTTTCGCTTTACTGCAACTTTTGCTGAATAATCATATAATTTTAAATAACGTCAAGTAAGGAAAGATGGCCATAATTAGAATCACAATAAAGGCTGAAGTAATCGCAATTGAGTTTTGGCAATAGAGTTGTTTCAAGGTCCGCACAAGTCGCTAACTGATTTGAGAAAGAAAATTGCAACCAAATACAGATGGAAATTTGTTTTTTGTTTTGAAATAGCCAAGGTATGTGAATCAATTATTATAATTCTACATATAATTTCCATTTAAAAATAATCTGCTTTAGACCATGTTTCATAGATATTCAATTAATTTTATGCATTCCAGATATTACTTTCTTGCGAATAGTAACACAGTTAGCGTGTGAGTGTAAACGATATTTGTGGTGAAATTTTTGGCCACGTATTACTGATCGTAAAAATTATTCAAATAGATATTTCGAATAGATAATTCATTCTTATTATCATTTAAGACGAATGCCTCAATATGAATGCTCTGAGAATATGTACTATATGATTTCTACTGATTCCTATTTAGACATTCGACGGCTCTCTAAAATGCATAACCGATTCCAGAATTTTTAGAACAAAGAAATGTTAATTTATAATTAATTAAAAATTTAATTAAATTAAAATTCGATTAATTATGCAAATTTACAATCCGATAGAAAATATAATCGGCCAATTCATTGGCTAGGTAAGAAAGTTTTAACATCAGACGTAAGTAAAACAATTACCATACCGCTAAAAAATTTATGATATACTAATAAAATAATTACTAGGCTATAAATTAATTATTAGTGGATGAAAGTAAGTCAGCCCATCTCGTTGCACAGCAAGTAATAACATCCCCCCTCATAAGTGTAATATGAAGACAGTAATGAACAAACTGCTTAAAATAAAAAATATATAATAAACAAACTGCGTAAACTAAAAAAATATATGATAAACAAACTGCTTAAATTAAAAAATATACAATAAACAAACTGCGTAAACTAAAAAATATGCAATTATATATTTCATATATATTCCCAATATTGAAACAGTTACGATTAAAACAGTCATTGCCATTATCGAATAGAAACCTCTGTCCGGTACTGTTGTTCTTCTTATTATTATTATACAGGGTGAGTAACGTAACTTGCACACCTCGAATAACTTATCCGACCGATTTATCTTAAAATGTCTCGTTAACTATTAGGTTTACGATTCCCATAGGTTTATACTTTTCTACTTAAAATTTAATGTTCCTTCGATCTGCGATGAGTAAAAATATATTACGTTGGCAAGGATGAAATTTGTAGTTAATAATATTGCCAACTTTAACAGCTTATTATTTGACATTGGCTTAATATTTTACCGCTCTGTGTTTGTTGTTGGAAAGTTACACATCTTGCCTGTTCAAAGAAATCATTGTAAGCTCTATAAAATATTACATACTTAAAAAAAAAATTAATTTTGTTGAAAATGGAACGGTCGGAAACTCGCACTATTATGAAGTATGAGTTCTCACGTGGAACCACGGCATCGCAGACCGCGCGAAACATTAATAGCGTACTTGGCTCTAGTGTTACTGCGAATCTAATTCCGACAATGCTGCAAAACTGGCCCTCCAGGAATTCATTGACTCTCGTCCGCCAGTGTTTTATACCACCGGCCTGAACGACCTGCCGCTTAAATGGCAAACGTGTATACACAATATGGGTGCATACTTTGATGAATAAAATAATTCCTCATATTCATCAGTTATCAACCGACTTTGCCTTTTTTTCTACAAATTTCATCCTTCACGACCTGATATCATTCAGGTATCAACTTTCGGTGAAACAGGTATGAACGTTACGATCGAAAAGGTCCTTGCTATTATCGGATAGAAATCTCTCTCAGGTATCGTTCTTATAATATCGATATATCCACCGCGTTGTCGAAAATATTCCCACAAACGGCCACTCTGTACCCCCGATAAATATACACCTCGGCCCGCCCGAGCAACAGACACGCAATCAATAACGACAATTCCCT
Source organism: Nomada lathburiana (assembly GCA_963667235.1). Taxonomy (NCBI): domain Eukaryota; kingdom Metazoa; phylum Arthropoda; class Insecta; order Hymenoptera; family Apidae; genus Nomada; species Nomada lathburiana. The sequence continues at coordinate 8,348,671 of OY763908.1, forward strand.
TACCGCGTCTCTTCGTTTCACGCCGTCGAGGGTGCCGCGACGAAAGGAGTCTAGCACGACAAGCGTTCGCGGCAAGTCGACGAATGGCAGCCAACGGCGGCGAAGTATAGACGTGTTTATGCACGCTACTGTGTCGGCGGCCTCCAGCTAAGCTACTCGACGGAACGTTAACGGAGGAAAAACGCAAAGCCGCGGAACATCGAACGGGACGCGTCCGTATATGCACGATTCACGGTGCATACACCGCCGCGCCAGTCCTCCTTCTGCTTTTCCGAGCATCAGACGACGACAGCGTGAAAAGGGGTCCCGGGCAAAAGGGAGAATTCAAGGTGCACACACTCCTGCGGGAACAGCGGGACTGGCGACGTCACGGTTCGACAAGCGGGTACGTAGTCGCTGTTTCCGCATCCTTGAGCCGGGGCGACTCGCCCTCTCGTCGATTTCGTTCCCGGAGTGGGCGCTTCAGACTGAAACGCACGAATCCGCGTGTGCACGCCGTTGCTTGGCCGTGGGAAGAGGAAGCGGTCGGAGACCCGGTGATTTCACCGGTGGTGACTTCCTTCCTCGCCGACGAAAACGTGCCCGCTGTGCCTCGCGTAAAAAGTCTCGCACCCTCGTGCCTGCCTCCGCGTGTTCCTTCTCGCTCGCTGCACGCCGCGAGGTCAGGCGTCCCGAGGTTCGTGCGGCGGGCTTTACAGACGGATCTTCGACGGTGACGTTTTCAGTTGTTGCGTCGCGGTGACGCGCCGCATAGATTCACGCCGGGCTTCGAGGGTTGGAGGTTCACGGCAGGATCGCAATGTGAAGCTATTTTTGGGGATAAGGCGTGTCGTATTGGTCGCGGAACGCGGGACTTGGATCACGACAGAACTTACGGAGAAATGATTGTGGCGTGAACTCCGGAGAACGAGTTTCTCCATTATTCACGTAATGTCAAAACTCGGCTCGCGCCTCTAACAGTAAGATAGGCTCGGGTTTTTGTTTTTAGAGGTATTTGGTCGATGGTTGTTGAGAGGCGCGACATGAATCCGGAGGGTTCGGTTTAATCGGGTTTCTGACACGGTGAAGCTAATGCTAGTTTTGGGGAATATTTTTAGGGCTTCAACCATCTCGCTGGTAGCCTTCGGATGGCACCGGATTAGAATAGCACCATTACTCACTCAGAACTCAACTAGAATTTCCATTTTAGAGCTCAGCCAGAACTCAACTGGAATTACCATTTTAGAACTCGGTCGGTCAGAATTCAGCTAGAATCACCATTTTAGAACTGAGCCAGTCAGAACTCAACGAGAATTACCATTTTAGAACTCAGTCAGAACTCAACTAGAATTACCATTTCAGAACTTAGTCAGAACTCAACTAGAATTACCAAGTCAGAATTCAACTAGAATTACCAAGTCGGACCTCAACTAGAATTACCAAGTCAGAACTCAACTAGAATTACCATTTTAGAACTCAGTCAGTCAGAATTCAGCTAGAATTACCATTTTAGAACTCAGCCAGAACTCAACTAGAATTACTATTTCAGAACTCGGTCAGAATTCAACTAGAATTACCAAGTCAGAATTCAACTAGAATTACCAAGTCAGAATTCAACTAGAATTACCAAGTCAGACCACAACTAGAATTACCAAGTCAGAACTCAACTAGAATTACCATTTTAGAACTCAGACAGAACTCAACTAGAATCATTAAGTAGAACTCACTCACTGATAGCATTAACGATTATTCAGTTCAGAAGTCAGGGAGAAAACGCAAGTAAAACTAAATATATATGTTGTGGAACGCAAACATATCCAAACATTAAAAAACTCTAACAAAACCTACAACCAAATCACCGTAGCATACACGTTCGATTAGTATCCTTATTCGGACGTCAGCTTACGCTCGAAAAAGCGGCCGAAATAGTTTAAAATTTTTCAATCGCGTAAGGTATTAGGAAAGTGCGGATGTAGGTGTGATCCTGGAAAAATAGCATATAATTGTGTTCGTTAAACGATGGAAATGGAGAAAAATGCGATGGTGTAGTAGGAATGTTATTTCCATATTTGGAAGTACGGTATATTTTCTTGTTTTATGATTTGGCAGACGTGGTGCCCGGGTGGTTCGAGCGTTTGTAATTTTACTGCCGGTCTACGCTAAGCGTGACGGATAATTAGTCAGCCTGCTGATTGTACATCTTTTTAGAACGAAACAAGGAGTTTTTTTCGTTCATTACGTTGTATGACTTTAGATTAGGGGTTCGATCAAAGGGGCATTTCTGTTTTGAACAAGGTGTAAAAAAAACTGTTGGGCCGTTCTACTAGTAATTGATAATATTGGAAAGATTAGCTATTGTTGCAGCTACACGTGGTGCTCTTAACTTTAAATTACATATACCTGTGTTATTTTTCGCTTTTCAAACAAAGTGCATTTTGTCCTCATACTTGTCATCTTCCCAAGATGAGTCTTTTGAACAAATTTTGGAAGAGAAAAAAGAGTTTCTAAAACAAGAATGAAGAAAAGAAGAGAAAGGTATCAAAAGACAAAGAAATTGCCGATATCTGTCCGGGATGTGATGAATTATACACATGCAGATCCTCCTTTAGAGAACTGGATACAATGTTGCAAGTGTCAAATGTGGTGGAATGAATATTCCTAAACCTACTTTACCACAGTATGATCATCATCTTAGCCAATGATCGGGCAAGACAGGGAAAACGCTTATAAATTAGTGTTCCGTCCTTAGACGAAATTTTGTATTTATTTCATGGACTATAAGTGTTTATTTCAAGGCGCCAGGATTCTTGAGTATGGCGAGACTTTTCACAGTCGGGGCGCCAGTTTTCCTGGCACACAAGTATAAGTCAAGGGCCTCTTTGTACTCGGGCGATAAGGACCTGTGAGGCCCGATGACAGAATTAGCGGTCCTGCAGTGACGCTGACCGCCCGCGTCGTAGGGTTTCCCACGACCAGTTTTTCCCTTTCCCTAATTATTAGGGGAAGGTCTTATTTGGCACCCTTGGTGGGAGCTATGCCGAATTGCACTAATAAAGTTGCACTGTTTTAAAAAACATATGGAACTCCACCCACTCGGAGTCCACCTTGTAGAGCGTGATGAGCCTTTAGTTTAGTTTACCACAAACCAGCGTAAAAAACAGTTGTACCTATCCATAACACCGTTGTCTATTTAGTAATAGCTGTAGTTCTCAATAAACTATATAACATTGATTGAGAGCTACTGTGGTTACAGTTCTTCAAAGGCTCTCTGATCGCCTAAAAGTTCTCGCCGCCATTATGTTGCCGTCGGGAAGCGCGGTCTAGGCAACTTACTTATAGCAAAGATGACTATAAAATGATTTCTTTTTATACACGTAATATTGTTACTACGACATGCAAGACTATTATAGTAAAATGCTGTTTTTGTTACATAAGAAATAAGAAAATTATGCTTATTTTCGCTTAGGGTGTCCAACCTACCCTATCCTCCCCTAATTGCGAAAGCTGAGGGTCAGCTTTTTGTACATTTATCATGGTAAATTGTTAGTCAAACGTTATCTAGCACGCGACCCTTGATATTCTGATTTTATTTCCACAGGAACACAGAAATGATATATTTTCGTACTGTGGGTTGAATACTTCGTATGGTCATTTAATTAGGACCACGTGAAAGAAATTTAGTTTTCTAATGGTAACGCTGTGACATAAATGGAAAATTGTTCCAAGCTGTCCAAATTATTACTAAATACGTAGACGACCATGCATTGTACTACTGTGAACTCTTCTCATGATTGTTGTCAGTAGTACTCTTCTCGTGGGTTACGCAATTCGCCCGATTTGAATACTATATAAAATGTGGATTGACCATAATTCTATGGCCAAGGACTGTAGTTTCTGTGTTCAACGCTGGGTGGAATTTGAAAGGAAAATATATGAATTACAATCTTAAATAATAGATGCTATACAGGTCAGATAAGTCGATATTTTAAATGGGAATCGAAATTTTGGGAGAAAATAAACTTTTGTTTCCGTAACTTGAAGCATAAAAATATAATACTCTAACCCTGTATTTGAAATATGTGCTTCAAATATCTCTTGGCAAGGAGAGTAAGTTGCCGAAAGAAATAGTAGTATAACATAAGGAACTATAATAAAAACAAAACTGTAATATTTGGCAAAGTAAATTTAGTTTCAGTTTATGTACGACTATTCACGTGCAATAAAATATATCATTTAAAGTTTTCATCGGTCAGGATTGTTCCTCTTTGACACAGAATGAAGCCAGCGAAACTAGACAGCTTTTTCAACTAGGGCAGACGTTAGAATTGGTGTACTATATTTTTCTAAATATTTCATATAGTTTTTGTATTTCTTATGAACTAAGAATATATTAAAATTACTGAAATATTTCCAAACGACACTCCACTGTTACTTCGAATATAATAAAATATTACATACTAAAACATTAAACAATATATTGTAAAAACTCGTTGCTACGGACACAGTATTTTATTTGATAAATAATATATTCACTTTATATACATATTTTGTGTAATGTGTTAACTGAATACGTACATTATAAATAATATCTTAATTTCACCGTCGCGAAACACTGTACAGCTGCAATACATTTTCCACAAATTTATTGGGAATGGAAATATGCATTTTAAACTGCTACTTTGTATCCTTAACAGGAACCATTAAGAAGATTACTGATCGTATTCTATTCAAGCCCATGTAGATTAGTGCACGGTAAAAAATATGAGGGGAGCACAGAACGAACGATATTGGGGCATGTCCTTATTATCCAGCAAGGCTTCATAAATTCCATAGCCGGCTACCTAATTTTATAATTCACCCTTATAAATTAACTACGAAATTATGCTACGATATGAAACTCTATGAGCAGCAAAATACCGAGATACTTATATTTTATGTTAAACTGAAATCTTTGCACAAATTAATATTTATTCATTTATTATCGATCCATCAGATTCAATACATATTTTTACCATCGTAAAACAAGGTTATTTCTATCTTTATTTTGAACAATCTGTGTTTTTAGCTTCAGTAAGACCCGCATTTATATTATGCGTAGCTTCTTATAATCAACATTTTCACAAGATTTATCGAATCCTCAAATGAAATTATTAATCATGTTGCAATTTTGAATACTAAAGTTAATAGTTTTATAAATTGAATTTAAATTCACTGCACCAATCTGTTATGTTGTATTCGTACTCGAATCCTGAATTAAATATTTTGTCAAGCATACAAATTTTAACGAAAGATTGCAAATAGTAATAATATAGAAATACCTAACATTGATGGATAAAAAGGTACTTCTCTTTCCAACCACAATAATGCTCAAGTAAAATAGGAGAAAACGGAGTAGAATTCACTTATTCGAACACCTAGAAAGGCTATACAAAATTTAGCACTACGAAAAACATTCTATCAGGTATATCTCTCTAAAAAAAAAAAGGAAGGCATAAATGATTAATTAATAAACACCATGGATACAACTTTGCATCCTTCCAAAAATGACTTATTTAAAAAACTCATCTGAAACTGACCAAACTCATCTCCAGAAATACAAGAGACGTTCCTCGCGTCGTGCTATCTACATACACGTTTATTAACCTTCAGCCAGACAAATACAATAATCCAATGTATCACACGCGTGTCCGTGCGTTCTTTCTCCACCTTGCCCCGTTCGATCGAAACACGGAGTTGGACAGAGTGTCGGCGTGTCGCGGACGTCGAAAAAGCTCGAACTGCAGTTGAAACTCGACGACGAATAGAGCCAAGAAATCCAGTTACGAAAGACTTCATTGCTCGAGAGGCGCGCAATTACCGCGGCGACGTCGCCAGGCCGATAGTTTCTGCTTCCGTGTCAGTGGAAGAACTTCTCCCTTAGCAGTTAAGAAAGAGTGTCCCAGCTCGTAGAAGATTGATTCTGGGACAACCACCTCCGGGCATTTCGTCTCCGCTCGTTTTCTATCGTTCGTCTTCTGCTCGTATTCTCCTTCCACGTGCCTGCGGCGAGCTGCTCGGGTTGTTCTTCGGATATTCGATGGCGCAAACGAATATGGACCGACAAGTCGGATCCACAGTTTACAGGACAGCTGTAGAAAATCGATTCGTCCGAGGAATAGGGGGACGATTTTTCGCAGGCGACTATGGAACCGGTCTTCTAAAGTAACGTACGTATGGATGTATATCTATGCATGGGTATTTGTGTGTTGTGTGTTGTGTGTTGTGTGTTGTGTGTTGTGTGTTATGTGTTGTGTGTTGTGTGTTGTGTGTTGTGTGTTGTGTGTTGTGTGTTGTGTGTTGTGTGTTGTGTGTTGTGTGTTGTGTGTTGTGTGTTGTGTGTTGTGTGTTGTGTGTTGTGTGTTGTGTGTTGTGTGTTGTGTGTTGTGTGTTGTGTGTTGTGTGTTGTGTGTTGTGTGTTGTGTGTTGTGTGTTGTGTGTTGTGTGTTGTGTGTTGTGTGTTGTGTGTTGTGTGTTGTGTGTTGTGTGTTGTGTGTTGTGTGTTGTGTGTTGTGTGTTGTGTGTTGTGTGTTGTGTGTTGTGTGTTGTGTGTTGTGTGTTGTGTGTTGTGTGTTGTGTGTTGTGTGTTGTGTGTTGTGTGTTGTGTGTTGTGTGTTGTGTGTTGTGTGTTGTGTGTTGTGTGTTGTGTGTTGTGTGTTGTGTGTTGTGTGTTGTGTGTTGTGTGTTGTGTGTTGTGTGTTGTGTGTTGTGTGTTGTGTGTTGTGTGTTGTGTGTTGTGTGTTGTGTGTTGTGTGTTGTGTGTTGTGTGTTGTGTGAAGACGTTTGTCTGGATAAATAGAATTTCTGGAACTGGGTCTGTGGTACAGCGTAGAAATGAAATTCAGTGGATGAAACATTGAGACATGAATCTGTAGCGATACGGATTAGAAGCGTGAACCATCTGTGGCAGTTTCTTGGATTGGGTTTGTTGTGGCGTTCTCTGGACAGAGGGAGACTGGTTTTTATTAATCTTCAAGATGATGGAGTTGTTTGGGGATTATGGGGAAAGGTTTTGCGTTCGGTGTTTTGTGATGTATGTTTGTTTGCACGTGAGCGGCGACCGTTGAGGATTTCAAGCGTGCAGCGACTGCCAAAATATTCTGGCCAGAATGTGATTTTGTTACATTATTGGAGAAAAGATTGGATAGAAAGTTATTGTATATCAAGAGGGAAATAAAGCTGATTAAGGGTGGCACAGTTAGGTGGGACACCTGTACGTGTATATTAAAAAGCGTACTTATACAAGCAATAAGCACTATACTGTAAATACATCTATTAAAAAATACTGTTTACTACCGTCATAGTTTCATATCTCACAATTGGCTTTCGCGAGATATAAATTTAACTAGTGTTTTCAAACTGTTTCGACCTCAACTACCAAAATGTGTGTAATAAAAAAAGTATAGTTTCAATTAAAAAGTTATGATCTCGTAACATGTTCAAACATACGTGTGAATTATTTCGTCGTATCTCTTATATTCTTCGCGATACTATCTGTTCTCGCTTAGAACTGTCGAACAACAATTCCCTTCTCATTTCCCACGCATCTCCTTATTACCCCTTTCTAAATCGTAGACAGCCAGATGCACTTTTGCTCCTTTCCAAATTCTACCTCGACGCCAGTCATATCAAACATTTGGGTACTTGACCCATTACGTCTAAATTCTTTTCTAGGCGACACTTCAACGGCATATTTCGGTATGTGACCCGCGACATCCAAATTCTGTCCTAGGGCATCCCCCACTCTCGGTTTTTCGACATTTCCCCCAAAATAAAAAGGGAACTCGCAAGACCTAGAAAGATTAGTAGTCAAAAAGTAGTCGGTAGTAAAACGTTAGTAGTGTAAGGTATAGATTTGACTTTATTCGACCTTCTTTTACAAAGGCTGTAACGGCACTGCTCGTTGAGGCACTGTCGTAGATCGACAGTGCTCTCCCCAAAGCACATCGCTACGCAGCCACGTCGATGGCTGCACCAACTGCCAATAAAACACAATGGTTTAGGCTTCACTCACACATACATACTCATATACTACAGTAGCAAGTGGTTAGTTAAACTGTATCTCTCTACGGTGTTGGACCCGAACGCAACCAAATCTGTAAAATATGGTAACTATAACTAAAGCTTGAATAAATTACGATCAACAACAATTCATCTTGGGCGATTCGTCGACAAAACGGACTGCACTGTGCACACAGGCACGTATAATTCAGAATTCACGTCTGGGGAAAGCAAACACTCTTAATTAGAAGACAATGAACGGAGTGATGTTGGTACGTATACATTTGTACAATTCGAATGAATGCACGAATTACAACTAACACATTTAGCTGTCCAAGTGTTCAGTAAACATTATGTCATTCCTAGCGTGCCAGACGCAACAACACTATTAAGCAGACGCGACTCATTGAACGAGATGGTTCTGCAAATGTTACAGGGAAACTGTACGCCATTGTATTTGTACTCCGTTGAGAACGAATTACTTAGCGTTCGTATGTTAAATAGATGTAATCGCCATTAGTATTATATTAATCGAAACGGTTAAAACAAACTTTGAAGCATCCTATGCATCTACTTAAAATGTAAATGGTGTAAGTATGTCACAGGTTTAATAAGATTAACAAATCCATCGATTAACAATATTGCGTAGTATACTTCATACTGTTCGAAGGGTTCGTACTCTTTACGACTTGCTGTTAGAAAGAAATTATTCTCTTACTATTTTACTGTCACATGCTAACTAAACAATGAAAACTGAAGTACACAAAATATTTTCCAAATAGCTTTCTCTCGCGGATAATTCTGTCTGAAAAATGTGTGCTTGACTAACTAAAAAGTATGTTAATCTATTCCATTTTGTATTCACATTGACGAGTATGTCTCGACGATTACTATATTATTACAAAAACAAGAAATTGTAAGATTCGATATTAAGAGAATTAAATTAATCACAAAATCTCAGTGATCGCTACACCTAGAAAGAAATTACTTTCGTCGCGTGACATCCCCTTCTAGATGGCCAACTGACATTCGCGTGAAAACATTTTTGCCTTACCTTGGATTAATTACAAGATCTAACAACGTTTCTAGGTGAACCGGACACACTCCAGATACAAGAGTCACCCTAGAACTAATTTGACACCATGGGCTCGTTCGGTTTCACGCCCTGTGAATCTTAATTTTATGGACAAACTTGTTCAGGAAACTTGTACGCCAGGCAGGAATTAGGTAGCTTCTTAAACGGGTATTTAAGTAACCGTGATGTATGTTCGTTACGGGCCGATGGATGTGAAACGACCTCACTGGGCCATGAACTCGACAAGTAAATTCGCGGGCTCACTCGTAACATTTCATTCAAACAGCACGTTACTTGGAGCTGGAAATGTATTTAGAATAATTGCAGGAACGCCAATTAATGCGGATGCCGTTTTACACGGAACCGATAGATACTTAATTATCTATTACAATTATTACAACGCGATGTATGTTTTATTTGTAGCGGGAGGTTGTTCGCGTTGAGGAACTCGATTGAATATTTATTTTGTAGAATTCTAGCGACACTAATTGACCATTTATGCCGCGTGTACTATAAATTTTAAATATATCGGTGCACTTGCAATGGATATTCGGCAACTCGATAATTCAGAGAAATTTGGAACTTTGCGCAAATGTAGTTGATATTATGCTAACGACGGAACAATTTTTGTTTCCTGCTCAAAACCGGTCCTGGGGGTGAAAACATCCCTCCAAAGAAATCTTTCTTTTTCAAATACAGAAATAGTAATATTTTTTGAAAATTTCTCACATCCGTATTATAGGCCATAAAGACCCGTCCAACTTTTAATTCAACTTTTATCCTGTACCTTGAACAGTTTCTTAATTATTCACGATAATATGAAAAGTCAAGATTTCTATGGAGGTGTGTTTTCCTCCCTAGCAGGAAACAAAAATTGTTCCGTTGTTAGCAGAATATCAACTACATTTGTACAAAGATTCAAATCTTTCCGAATTTTCGTGTTGCCGAACTTCCCTTCTTACTTAAATCAATTTTTCATTACTAGAAATACCATTTTGTTTGTCATACGTAAAAATATATGAGGGATCAATTGCAGCTAACTAAAGCACATTTAATACATTAAATTATGCTTGAGAAGTGTGATACTGCAAGAAATTAAATGTTTCCATGCGACATGCATCTGTGTGTTGTGTGTTCTGTAGCGTACAATATGTTTTTTCATTGGCCAAAGTTGTATTTGACAATTTTTATCCTTTTTCCGAGGAGAGAGTAACGTTCCATTCGTAAAATCATTTCCAAAGTCGTGGCCGAGATATATCGGATTATGTATCCATTCAACGATTGATAATCTCGTGTCAGTAATCGTGTTACACGGTAATGCATTATAGTATTAACTGTGGTAATATTTGGACATTTCACTGATTGCGTTGTGGCCGGTGATCCTCTAAGCCATGCGCTCAAATTATAATCATAGGTCAAATACGTGATGTTTAAAGGTTTCGGACGCAATTTAACGTGTTTGCAAAAGGTTGTCAATGCAACATATTTACCATGTTTCCGAACAGAGCGGAACAAATCCCGTTTTCGAAAAATCAATCTACAAAAATCACATACGCAGTAAAGAGAAACGAACGTGTTGCGTTCGCAAGCACGTCACGTTGTGCAAATATTAAGTAAAATATCGTCAAATTTTTCACGAATTTTATGGAATCGAATTAATGTTAACGATTTATAGCAGTTCTTTTTTTTATTGCAACACGTTTGTTTGATTGTCTTTGAATGTGCGATGTTGGGTGTAATTTCTCTAATGGCTCAAGGTTAAGAATTTTAGTTCGCCAATAGTTATTCTTTGAAAATTAGAGAAATCTTCCTGTATTACGGGAACACTGAATTTCATCACTGAAACGTCGGGACAAAACGATACCATCGTGACAGGTTGCATAGTTTACGAAAATAGTAGTATTATACATATATATGTTAACCGTGTACTACCAAGATTAATTCTTGTCTTTTGCAACTATTTTTGTAGTTCCAGTACCAACGTTGCAAACTGGACAGCCATGTTGTAATTTTCGTTACAGTTAACTGTGGAAAAATACACTTCTGTTTCCTCAAATAAAGGAAAAATGGTTATTACGTGACGTCAAAAGCAATTCGGACAGTGCAGGATTAATTTCACACTTTTCAAATTTATTAATTGACTTTGCTCAACAAATGCACAGATGTGCGTTCGTTCCGTACGTTGTGCAACGAGTACACGAAATTAAATATGGTCTGTGGTATGGTATTAAATGAATTAGATTCTTTTATATTAAACGAAAAATGGAGAATACCGTTAGTATTTTTATAACACAAAAGCTAGACGGCAGAAATATTAATTGTCTCCGCTGGTCAGAATGCAACGAAGCAAAAAGATGAACAAATATACGAAACAACGTTCCTACAGAGAATAAAATACAAAACGTACACGTCGACGCATTTAGCACAGTTCTCACGATCTTCCACAAACTTTCACAGATTCTCCTCGCGCACATATACCACGCCCTTGCATAGAATACCGTCCCGATAATGTAACATTATTAAATCTCGCGTCAGAACTGCAACAGCTCTACCCGAATAACAATATTCGACGACGAACAGGGCACAGCATTTCTCATATATCCCCCAAATTCAGAAAACGCACTACAATCCCAACGCGCCATTATTATCCAATAATAAACAGTGTGCAGTGTTCACCGCCTTTCGTCGACATCGCAAATTTACCCCCTCCGCGTATTCACCTGCCCCTTCACACGACAATGATCGAACACCGCGAAAACTCGCCGCATTTCACCGGATTCGCGATGGATACCCGCGCCTCGATACTTTATGGGCACACGGGAATCCGTGAATTCGTTGAAAAGAAACCGAACGATCGGTTCGTTCCCGTGTGTCTAAGGTTCGTCTGAAACATCGGCCAATTGTGGGTTCGACATACGAACAGCGGGGCCGCTTCGCTGTACAGGAGTCCGAAATACTGCTGATCCAATGGAATGAAAATACACTGCCTCCAGGGGAATGGCTCTTACGGGATATTGATCTCGCTGTAGCAGCATCTAGACCCTCTATACCGCGGCATTAAACGCCGTTGCGAACGATGACACGCTGCACGCGACAGAGAATATCACGGGGAATTTACACGAAACTCGGCGGCACGTGGAAAATGTTGCGTACCGCCGACGAGGTCGTTTAGAGCGGAAGTGAAAGAAGGAACGAAGGAAGAATGAAGAGATACACGCGCGCCCCGGGTGGTACGTTTTAATTCGGCGAGATTGAACCAAAGAATATAGAAACGAGACCGGGGGCGGTTTTGTTTCATTTTGAATCGAAATAAACGCTGCTCAATTAAATACGTTGCGGAAAATCGATTACAAGCAACGGGGGAAAAGTTTTGGGAGGGGCGCAGAATTTGTATTGAACGTCGACGAATCTGGTATATTCGTCGGTTAATCGAATTTATTGTTTCCACGTTGGGACGGTATTATTTGTCGATTTTGTTGGCGAACCGGCCGTCTCGTTGCGGTGTTAGTTTAACGAGTTATCGCGTTTAAGGTAATTCGCGATTTACCAACCGGACGCCTTTGTTTTCGTATTGAATTCGCTTTTTTCACAAATCGTATTACTGTTTTTGACCGAGTGAATGGAGATATTGCAAAAAACAATGCCACTGTTACTGTAACCGGTTTTTTTTTGTAATAAAATATTAATCTGGTGCACAGACAACCTCCCCGTTCCATAGTATTAAAAATCGCATCGCAGAATAGTCGATACTTCCAGCAAAAACGTTTCCTCGTACCAGAAAACCACCCAAAACTTTCTTAACGATACTGACTTAAATTCCCAAGTCAAAGAAAATTTGACCAACCCCCGGGACCGACGTTCACCTTTATTTCAACGAATTCAAAGCTACCCGAATGGCGAAACATTAGCCCTTCCAATTCTTTGACAGCTTTTCGAGAATATCGATGCCGAAAGATCCATTGCGACGCGTGGAATTAATTACAATACAATTCCCTACAATTACAATTCCCTTCACCTGAATCCTTTCACTGAGAACATCTAATAGTTGACAGAGTACGTCGAGAGAGAAGAGGGTAATGGAACGCTCTGGTAATATTTTAATTACTTTGGCCGGTAATTGAAGGAATTTCTTATCAGAACGACAGGACTGTACGTAACTTACTCGGGGGCCAATCAACGTGCGTTCTTACTTCGGGCAGAGTGTGGATTACGTTGCTCCAACGACCGCGTCGCGTCAGCAATCGCGAACAATAGGCTTCCCGCAAAGGACGATACAAGCAGCCCTCGTTTTCCGTTCGTCCAGACGCTCGTTGATTTTCCAAGGGTGCTTCGAACGTTCGCGATACCCTCTCGCCTTTTTTCGCGAATAAGAATCCCGACAGGGTGTTTTTGTCTGGCTAGCGTTGTTAATTAATCGTTGGAGGTATGTACGTGGATGTGAGAACTGTTTCTTTTTCGTCGAGGACATTAAGCGAAAGGGGAGACACTTATAATGGCATTTAGTTATGTATATGTTTTATTACACGATAGGAAGATACATATACTAATACAACTTATAAATACGATTAATGTAGGAACAGAATAAAAATGAAGGGGAGTAGTCATCGGGAATCGAACCCGAGACCATCGTATTACTAGGCACTGATCAGTTCATTTACGCCACGGCCCCTACCTGGCATTAGTTATTCGTTTGTTCCTCTTACGTTGTTCTTTGATGGAGACGCCCGATCCCACATTAATGTGAATAAGTACGAACTGGAAAAACTAGGATCCGCGTGTCAACGACCTGGAATAGTAGTCGAAGAAGAACAACGCACGAATGTGACCACACCGCAGTGCCCTCGCACAAGACGCACACGCACATTAATGGCGTGAAGAGCAAACTAGGATCATTAAGTATTCGCCGGTGAACAGGAAAACGTGGAGAAATATGCGGAATCAATTTGTCGCTTATTTTGCGTTCCATCGATTTGCGTCACAAGGATGGAACGATTTTAGAGAATTATTTTAATAATTGGAAATTGGACAGTTCATTTGGGTAGGTGGCTGTGACGTTAAACAGAAGTTCAGGTCGTTATTATCTTGACAATGGTCTCGCTCTCAAAGGAAGGGCAAAAAATGTATTAAATCGTTTAATTACTTTCATTGTGCGCAGCCATTGGAGCAGTGTTAAAGGACATATGGAAAGGTATGATGGATTTATTGTAGTATACCCCACCAATTTATCCGGCGTATTTTAGAGCACTCGAGAGATTGGAATTTGGAAATCCCATTATCGTGGGAAGCGAAGAAAATCAGGACATTGATCAATATTACTTAATCACAATTACAATTATTAAATATAGACGTATATATCTGTGTTTAACTTGTCTTTTAAAAACCGTATTATTTTTCATTGCTACACGTCATTCGCAAGGTACACCATTAATATTGGAAGTTGTCTAATTGTAAATCGTACGAACTTTCAAAAACAGACATTGAAACTGATTACGTTATAAATGCAAGTATTTTACGAAATATATTGTTGCACAGCGCAAGAATATTTTTCAACGCACTCGAAAGACAAAACTGAATCCCGAAATACATGAATTTATTGTGTAGAATAATAGCGTTTATTAAAATGATTTTTCTCTATTACGTATAGTCTCATATATTTCCAATTAGACCCAACTATTGCTGTAAGAATGAATGTACAATTGCGTAATGAAATTATCATTTAAAATTTTTAATTTTAATTTTGCATTTATTATTTTTTCATTTATCCATCTTATTTTCCATACTCGTAATATTTTATTAACTAAAACGAAGACGCAAAGTTCGTTCGTGCAGAGGATAAATTATGTAATTCGAATGGCCCCGAAGTCAGTTCTATCAATCGACCCCCTTTCCATTTCTTCCAAACACCTTCCGGTCGCCGCCTTTTTCACCGATCATTTGGACCTGGTCGTTCAGCTCCTTGCGACTTTTCAGACTCTATTTGGATCCTAATTAAGAGTTCGTCGGGCAACTTCGACATTGTAATTACGATAAGAGAGGAGTTTCGAGCAGGGGAAAAAGAACTGGCTACCGTCTGATAACCCACCGTTAATTTGAGAACTCTTTGTCGGGGTGAATTGCGCTTCAATTTTTTTATATAACAGTTCGTTAAAATATTTGTCTTATTACCGCGCGAAATTATTGCCAAATCTGTGCTACATTAGTTACAAAGTTATGCATTAATTGTTGCTATAATCAGGCTCACGTTTACCGACGACACGAGGTAATAACCAAAAAGTGTAATTAATTAGAAGCAGAATATTTTTATGGAAACGGAATATAAATAGTGATTCACGTGCAACGTTGTAAATGCGAAAGCAATGGGCGGATGGTAATTGTCAAATTATTCGAATTCCCGGGATTGAAAGTTAAGGGGAAACATACATTTTCCCTTGGGAACCTTGTAATAAGTATTACATTCGGCGCAATAACTATGAAAGCATTCAGCCATTGCAATGAATATGTAAAAAGTAGGAGCTGCGATTCTTTCGAACCGCCTCGTTTTACGTACATATACGCGAGCCAGATTTACATACCAGAATTTTATTCAGGAATCAAATTTTATTCCCCGATACTAAACTGAGGTAAATCTCTATTAAAGTCTGTAAGGTACAAATGTATAAGTCGGTCTTTATTTTATTCGATATTTTACGTTGCGTCATGTAGAGAATGAAGTATAGAGCGAAGTATAGCATTCTTTTGCAAATCAGTTTCAGAGGAATTTCAGAGGAAACCTCAATCTGGCATGGAAAATTTAATTGTTTCGGAGAATCGACAAACACGTCTTCATGCATGTACTACCTGTGCAATAATGACTACATAATATAACATAATATAATATTACACTACTTTACTATATCAGAATTTACAAACCGATATTACGATTTATATTTCATTCAACAATATATTAAAAATGTAACATCAATATTTCTCCGTCCCTATGACAACCAAAATTAACGTTGCGCAATTTATATTTCATTCAGCGTTATATTAAAAATGTAATTAGCAATATTTCTCCGTCTCGATGACGACCAAAATTAATTGTTACGCAATTAAAAAGTACGAGTCCAGAACCGAAGAAAGAAATATTTGCCGGTTCCCATCGTGGATGCGTGTCCATCGAAAAATATGAAAAGCTACCTGCTCCCGTGATTTATATTCATTAAGCGGCGTGTTACATATGTATACAGTATGAGGTAGTTACGCGAGCCCGGAAAGTTCAGAAGGTTGCTTCATAAATCGTTTCCTCCAAACTTTTTCCCTCGACACTCCTCTGCTGAGAAGCAATTTGGCCGAGGATGCTTCATAGGTAGATCATACTTTGCAAAGGGATAGAAGTGAGTTATAGAAAACGCTTACTTCGCGTACTCGATATGTCGATTACGTTATATCCACCGTTCAAAGTGAAATCCTTATAGGCATGAAAGAATACCATGAAACGAGGGTATCACTACTATATCCAATAAATATGATATGCTGTTGCGATATTTGTTGCTACAGGAAACAGTACACCGTGCGTAATCCGCAAAAGGAAGTAATAAAGTAATGTTGTAACATATAAGGTGGTCTGTTAAGTTTCTTTAATGGATGTTTTAAGTAATGGAAGAAGGAAAAGCTCCAGAGGTTTATGTGTTGAAAAATACGTAACATATGCGAGGGGAAATTTGAATTTTACTGTTGTTGAATTGAAATTAATTCAGATATTTGTTTGATATGGAACTAATTTTTTTTTTCAACGCCAAGACCTGAAATGGGGTTCGTGATTTTAAATCTTTATTAATCCGAAACCGAAGTAACTAATCAGATATATTTTCGTCGCCCGGAAACATTGCAGCGTAAAATCTGC
Source organism: Nomada lathburiana (assembly GCA_963667235.1). Taxonomy (NCBI): domain Eukaryota; kingdom Metazoa; phylum Arthropoda; class Insecta; order Hymenoptera; family Apidae; genus Nomada; species Nomada lathburiana. Next base: position 8,365,644 of record OY763908.1, read on the forward strand.
TATAGTGCTACAAATCTGTAACATTCATCCAAGTATAATTGCACATGGAAAATTGTTCAGGCAACGAAGCAAAATCTTAAGCTTATAGTCGATGAAGGTGCCTTTTTGAATTCAGAATTCAATATTCCTTTCAATTTTGACAGAAAAGGGTTGACTTCTGAATCATCGTGGCTACTTCTCTCGCACCAAATTGGGTCCTCTTCTTTACTATATTACATGCCCTCGAAAATTATACATATACTGTATTTATACTGACTGGTGTCAGAGATAGTTTATAAAAATAAAATACATAATAAAATGTTATGCACGATGGAAATTACTTTGAGGATAGAAATTATGCAGTTACATTATGACTATATCTCGCTATTGTTCTATACCAACAGAAACTCGAAAACCAAATTATTTCGAGAAATTTAAACCAATAATCGACTTAAAAATTATACCGCAAACCTAGAAATTTATAAAATGTACAAAACAACTATTATACAACACTATTCATGTCAGAGGCTCTTAATTACTGTTTGACATCATTTAGAATAAATATCGATGTCAACGTTTCCTTCTCAATTTTCTGAAAGAGTTCAAAAAGAAAAATATCGGCATTTGTATAGACACTTAACATTACGCACAAAGCTGTAGAAATAACAGGCCAATGACATATATTTATGACGCGCGAATAAGGGTGCCAAGTAATGCCTTATTCCATTTGTTTCTTCGCCCCCGACAAAATTAGTAAAAACACGCGAACCTGAAATTTCACGACGGGTTGTTTTAGATATTCATAGAAACGGGTGTGTTGTTTACGTGCGAACGAGAGCACGTCTGACAAACGGGGCAAATAACCATACGTGCTTGAAATACGAAGCAGATGAACGATCGCGAAATTTGTTGCAGCGTTTCTCCCGTTTCGTATTTATGAAAATAATATCCGCCGATGGACAGGTCGCGTCACTGAAAACCAATAATTCGCCTGGAAGGTTAATAATTCGCACGTCGCTGATGTATCGACAAGTGCTGTGTTTGCTTGTCGATTGAAATTTTTCAAATTCCTCTTTCATTCTGCTCCTGTAATCCCCCTCCAATTTTTCTCACGAGCCAAATATTTCAAGTGGCGTTGAAGGAATGACGAAAACGTTTGTTTCATGCTGCAATCCAAGCGCAAACAGCGCAATTAAAATAAAATGTAAATGGAATTCTTATATGTTTCGATGCAAATAGTATGCGAACTAATCAATTATGGTATTTTTTTTTTTTTCAACATTCGATAAGTGCCCTTTTGATTGGTTGTCACTCTTGTTGGGTGAAAATCGCCCTTCAATGTACGGTTGTAAAACTTATTTAGAGGAATGACTGATAACTGATGGAAATAGAAACGTACAATGAATATTGAATAATTGGTACTATTATTTATGCAGTTGTAATGTTTAAATATGCAAAATTTATTCGAAATGTATATTCAGGATATATGTAGAATATTTGTTACGTGTGCCCTTTGTTATTTTGTTTATTGCAACTTCAGTTATAGTATGCAGAAGGCAAAATGTATTACAATATCAAATAAGGAAATATTACCTACCAATATGAAATTAATAATGCAGAACTTGTGGCATACTTATATAAAGTATGCTGTTGCTACGCACGAGTTAAACAAAAATGTATTTAGTTCCATATGTATTTAATTAGAATAGACTGTTAATTAGAAATAAGAGTGCATAGTCAATAGTTAACGGCGACACAAAAATCATTATGCTTTAATACATTGCTTTAATTCCAACAAAATAGAAATAATTACCTACAACAAATATAGAGACAATAACTCGTCAATGATTCCAATAGAACAATACTTAAATACAATTGCCAGGCATTATTTCTTTCAACAGGTCTTAAATAATATCGAGAATGAACTTCCAATCGATACATACGGCAACGTAAATACATTAATAATACCAAAAAAAAATGTCACAATTGCCTCTATTCCAAGTTATTTAATCCAATACTCCATAATCCCCGATTTCTCGCAACTGTCGTCCATAAAGAAATCGCACATTCCCGCGACACAAAGAAGTTTAAACAACCCCAGGAAGAATTCCAAGCCTCCACCCCCCCCCCCCCCCCACATCAACCCCGAATTCCACCGTCGAGCAACAGTATCTCCCCAACGCGTCAACGCTATCTCAATTCACTCTCTTTATCCTTAGAAAACGAGCTGCGCAAGTCCGCAGATATCTGCCACCCGGCCACAAAAGGCGACGGCGATGCCACAAAGAACACCTTCGAAGCATTTTGGGGAACCCTCTCGATCTCTTCCCGGGTCCAGGGTTCCGTCGCAACAGACGCCGAATCCTACGGGAAGCGAGTTCGCGTTCGTTGTTCGCTGAAATCGCGCGGATCCGAGGAACGCGGAAGAAACTAGCGCCCGAAGGAACCGTGGGGGATACAGGTGAATCGGCAAGGTATAGTGCGTCCAGAGCTAAATGAAAAAAGTGGTGTGGGGATTTCTCACCCCACTAAACGAACTACAAAGCTCGACCACTCGTCAAACCGAGCAGGGCAGTGCCATGCCAATTTGAAATGGGTGCACATATACAGTATACGATATGCTGTTGATCAATGTGTAAATGGTTTGAGACAGTGTCAGTAGAACGGACCCCAATTTCTCGAAGTTCGCGGCTCGCTTTTGTCGCTAGGTTGTAAAGGAAAAAACAAAGATAGAACGATAGCCGAGGCAGCCGAGAAATTTAAATGCCACCGTGTCGGTGTGATACACAAATGCAAAACGATGCTATAATAAAAAGGACAGCTTAAATTTTTTATTTTTAGTTTTTTCGACTTCCAATTTTTTTAAACATGTTATTGAAATTCTTCCGATTAAAATGAGACCAAACATGATATATTTCAGACCACATTGTATCTTTATCTTTATTGTAAGGCATTTATTACATATAATTAAAAAACAAAGTATATTAATGTTCAATTTATTATGTTTGAAAACCATTAATAAATATTCAGGAATAATACATATATCTGTACAAATATGTACAGAATATATATATAAATTAACAAGATATAATTATATCGGGGAGACCGAAGGTGGTTGTTATACTTTATAATTAAGTATTTTTGTTTTAATCGTCAGATATTTAAATAAATTTCCTCATGATCACCTACAAAATAGATATCTCTAATTTTAAAAAAGATACTGATGTTACAATTTTTTTATTAATTACAATAGTGTACTAGGTGACAAGTATCCTTACTTGTCACGAAGTACAAAATGTGAGTCTAAATATAACAAATAGTAACGGAAATAAAATTGTATATAGAAGTCTCTGCTATCCTGGCTTGTGGTTTTAAACGGAATGACCAGAACATTGTCTCTATATTTGGAACATTAGAGTTTGTTAAAACAAAAGATGTCGCATTGGCATGGTAGCTCTATGAGCGTTATATTTCGAAAGTGGTTTCTGTACTACAAACCAAGGATAATACTGCGCAAAGAATTAAAGTTCTATCAAATACTTAAAATATTGAATAAAATGTATAGCTATACTAGTAGTAACTGAACTATTAGTGTAAATAAAAATTAATTCATAAGCGTCTCATCTTATTGCTTAGAGCGCAACATCGGCAGGGCGCTACGGACGGCCCTGCCGATCGGCGGCATCAATCGGCCGCTCTCACTCCACTTTTTTCATTTAGCTCTGGACGCACTATACGTGGAATCGAACATCGCGCGATGCAAAGTGTTCACTCCTCGGGTCTCGCTGTTGCGTGAATGAACGTCGCCGATCGGGCGCGTAATACAATTGAACAATGATGATACAATATCGGAACGCTGCGAGGCCAGTTGTGCGCGCGCCTACGCGCTTTACGATACTGCAAGGTTCTCCCCGCGAGTTTTATTTGCTCAACGAAACCGAGCCACGCTCGTTTCCGTTCGCCGCGCTATCGGCATGATGTACGACCCCGGCTATCGTTCTTCGAGCTTTTCGAGAGCTTTTCGACCGCCACCGGCCGCTTCAGAATTTCACCAGTCGTTTGGCTCTAACCACCCCCCACCCCCCCTTCCAACCCTCTTGCGCGAACAGCGGGGCCATCTTCAGCGTCCATTTGCATTTTTACGGGATCGTTGAGCGCCAATGCGGGCGGCTTATAGAGTCGAAATGGCAATCGTTTCGCCGCACCTGAGATGCGGGTAATTTGCTTTCGTTTTGTTTGTTTCCCTTCTTCTTTTGCGACTTGTTCGAGAAATGACGAACAGCCAGCGCAATTAGTAACGGGGTGCGAGAGTTAATTAGCTAGTTATATTTGTAGTTGTTTGGCTTTCTTCCAGGGGGGTGTTATTGTTTATTATTTTCACTTCATTTTCGTGCGAATGCGATGAAGAATAGATGGGAAATATTTGTAAGAGGTCGGGTGAACCGAAAGGAGATGTGGAAATAATTGATTGCAATTTTAATATGTCGGAGTTAACATTCAAAGTGCGCGCCAATTAGTGCGCATGCGTGTGAGCGTTCGCCTAAGTGTGAGGGCGTTTTTTCATGTTGGAGGAAGGCTTACAAGCGTTTACATAAGCATAAGCCACGTGTGTGCAATTTTATACATCGTGTAATCTTATTAAATATAGTGAAATACTAAATACTTCTTGTGTGCCATTTTTAATCCACAACCTCACCCACAGACCTCAAACATAATAGTTTAAATTATATGTTGTGTTATAACATAGTTCTCTAAATTGATTGACGAAGAAATTGCACGGAATCCGTTGATCTTTTCTCCCGCCTGTTTGGAAATGATGAATGCACGCGATTGATTTTGATGAATTTGCATGTTAATAAAGTTGTACCTTCAACCGTTCTCGTTGAAGAGACGGATAGACGCCGACTTTTATCGTTCGCGTGAAATGAATTATTCTACAACAATGTGTGGATCGAGATGGGACGATCGTTAAATCGTCAGGACGAACAATAATTCGATTCAATACGTTTGTTTGTAAATTTATATCCGATCGTCGTGTACGATGCAACTGAGCAAGATTGCGTGCCAAGGAAGGACGTCATATTTTAACGTTCGAAATATTCTGAGAGACATAAAAAAAAGGCTGCAACTAGCTAACCAATTGCGCACATGAACCTTTATATGTTGATGAATATGTGTATGAATATGAATATGAATAAAAAAAATGTACTGTGCATCTAGAATCAATTTATTCATATTAATTAATATTATTATAGCGCACTAGCGCATTGTCCGAAGAATATATGAAATCAGTGAATTCATAAATTAATAAAAACATGTATATTGATTCTTAACGGAATCACACAATACCTACACGTTCTTTAAGTAACGACACACATCACTGTGCGAGGAGAATCATTTTCCATGCAAACACCCATAACAAATAAATGCTGTTGCCGAAAGAAACCATCAACGAAAATGTTCATAAAATTGACACAATAAAATCTGGAAAATCCTCAATTCACGAGAATTATAGGATGCCGTGAGACGCATTAATGCGTGGTTCGTGGACAATATTGTCGGCCGAATGAAGTCGCGAAAGTAATATTGGCACAGCGGTAACAGTCCCATAATATTCAGGCTTGGGTCGAAGTAGTATAAGCCTGCGATGGTCGGCCGTAATGACAGTCTCAGAATACGCGGCGGGACCGCGAACTAATGGCGGCGATTAGTGGCAGTCAGTAAGTTTTATCCGATGGCCCATAGAATTTCAATAAACCGTGGCGAGGACAACTAACTTGTCCATACGATTCTCAACTAGTTAAAGCCCCATGGATGCGCGCGGCCCATTCGTTAGCCTTTATCTAGCACAGACGTATAGATCCGTGGATAGCGGAGCCGTGGTAAACGCCGCAAAGTAATTAAAAGCCCCGCTTATCTGCGGTATAACAGGAAACTGTTAGCAATAATGTTCGCCGCGAAGGTAAATGAAATTTTCCCCAGTCGACGTGCCACGAAAAATCGCTTACCGGTGCGATATGTGTACAGTCGGTTCCACAAAGTATTCGTGCCCCTACTGGCAGCAAAGGCAATTGGATGAAATTGAACGATGTGTGTTGAGGTTCTTCGCTAATTTGTTTTATGACAAATCAACACCAGCAGCTACGGGCGAAAAATTTACGAACGTCAAAGTTTTTCGTGTTTGGTCCACTTTTGCAGATTTCTGTTGAAGTTGTGTAAAAAAAGTAATTACGCACATCGATTTGTACATATTTGGACCAAATTTAGCGCGACGAAAGATGTCTCACGATTCCGAGTATCTGTAACTGACTGGGACCAACGGTTGTCAAGCATACTATTATTAGACTGCGTATGTTTATGCAGAGTAAATATGCAAAAAGCATGTGCCATTTGTGCACGAAAAATATGCAAATATACAGGGGAAATATACAACATTGACAATGCATTTTGCGATTATTGCGACATACCACAAGAAAGATATACGTGCACAGAGCGAATAACACATACAATAAGTTATTACAAATGTTTTTCAATATAAAACATAAAAACATATGCATTACGCGAAAAGGGCAAAATGTAAAATATATTTTCAGGATGCTCTAATCGTAAAACTTATTTTTTGCCCGCGTCCTATTGCTCTATCTGTTTTCGGTAAAAATATACATAAACATCCGGAGTCCAATTATTATCAATAATTGGCGAAGTTGCAGCACTTCAAATGACTGCACGTTTTGTCAGGCGAGAAAGCGTTTTTCTCGGAACCATGTTTCTGAACCTGGCACCCAATGAATCCTCGAAACTTTTCATTCGAACAACTTCGAATTTTTACACATTACTCCTTACAGAATTATCTACAAAGTAACTTACGATTCTCCTGATATCACAGTTCGTTCAATTGTTATGAATATTCCAAGCTGAAGTTTTTACTTCAAGTAGCCGTCATTTCCTTATTTTGCAAAATTTAAATTAAAAAAATCGAACTTAATCGTTACTTTGGAGTTAATTGCGTAAGCAATGATGTGTCAAAATTGAAAGTTGTTCGAGTGAAAAGTTTTGGAGATCTACTGGGCACCAGTTGACACGGTTCCGTTAAGGCAGTGTTGTATAACTCCGCGACTTTGTAACGTCTCAGAATAAAAGATATACTGCAATAAAGTTAAGATGCTACTTAACAGCCCCTAAAAAACCTGGGTACGCTACGCAATAATTACCCGGGAACAGTTACAACTCCGACGGAAGTATAAGTAAAAGTGAATCGAATGCAAAAAAGATCGTCGTTCGGAAACTTTTGTCCGCAGATGTATACAACATTTATTTGATCCGAGTTTCAACAAAAATTGTGCAAATGATAGCAAAAATATATGAATTTTACGTGATTTCAATAAATTTCTTGAATTAATAGTGAAATTACGAATGTCTATGAAACTGACTGTTAGTGTTGCTGAATTACGAAAGTAACCCAAGTGATGGTATATTTCTCGAACGCTTTAAAATATTCTTGATAAATACTTGAAGTGGATTTCAAAAAGGTGCGAAATAATTTTTTTAATTTCAACATTTCCACATTCATAATTCTGGCAGAAATAAATGCCGTCCAATGGATTCATTGACGTAGTTCGAAACCCAAGCCCTTCATAATTCAATACCTTTTGAATTGTATTTATAATACATTTGTCAGTAAAGCGTTAATTTAATATTGCACCTTGACAAAGCGGGTGCAGCAAAATTCGATTTCGCACAAAGGCGATCTTTAATCAAAAAGTTTAATTGTCGTTCCGGTTCCAGACATTTTCCTGCATTACACATACAATATATTGTACAGTCTGAAATAGTTGAAGAAAACGCGGGTGACATTTCTAGATTGGAACAGTTGCACGTAAGTGCACGGTAACTCTTAAGGTACATGCTTTGGGAAGAGCTTCTGTTTCAGCTCCTGTTACTACTTTGCCCGAAATAGTAGTTGTTTAGTCGAGTTTGTTTACTCCTCTTAAGGTACGCTATTTTTCACTGCGCCATGATGTTTGCTGTGCTTCAGTTGATTGCTCATTTGAAAGCTAGAGCGCAAAAGCTTCATTCAACGGACGCACTGTATTCGTGTCTCACATTTCGCCGGAGTTACTTAAATGCAATTCGGCAATATTTTTCATCGATACAGAGCTGTTTAATCGGATTCCAATTTCAGTAATGATTTACATGCAATATCTCATCCACTTTTCAATTATTTACTTACGAATTATATATTAGAATATATTTTATCATTCACATTAGTTAAAAAGCAGATTGTATAATTTAGCAGGAGAGCAATTCTTATCCTTCCATTGTCATCGACAACAATTTCTTTAACTTAAGCGTTTCATTTGGAAATGAATCGTTTCAAAGTGAATGATTAGACGAAACGTACAAGATTACTTATTATTTCGCTCGAAGTTCTTATCTGTTTACCTGAATTGCTTATCTGCTCAAACGTAGAAGTAAAAGATAAAAACCTGGTTGGAACTCTTGAGGACTTTTCATTGTTGCATCGATTATCCTGAAATGTTTTTCAGAAGAAATACGTTGTATTAACGTGAACAAATCCTGGAAGCTCTAAAATACCATTTCTTTTGACAATTCTCTCATACAGCCGTTTAACTTGACAAACAAGTAAGATAAATACAGTTCCAGGAACTGACGAGGATTACTGTAACATAATGAATATCTTACTTCGCGACGTAGTGCAGTGAAATACCAAAGTTTGGAAAGAAAGAAAAGGAAAAATAGAGTACTACCAATTGGTGCGCCTACCTATGCACAACCAATCCGAGAACCTTGCGAGAACAATGCGAAAACAATGCGAGAACTACTCGATAACCTTCGCAAAAACGCGGCGCCGAAAAATATTGCTGAAACGAAGGAACAACGTTTGCAAGTCTGCCCGAGTATTTCGCATAAAACGGGAAGAGGGGTGAAAAAGTGTCACGATGACAATATGAGCCGACGCAAATGCACGGAGCGGAAGAAAGCAGCGGCGTCGTGTAAAAGATGTCGCGCCCGGATCCAGTAACTCGTCTCGCCGTAAATCATGGCGACGCGATGCAATAAAGCGCGACAAAATGTGAAAATACGTCTCTGTTTTTTTCCCCCTTCTCGCTGTTCCCCTCGCCCGGAACGCTCTGTCCGTCCGTTCGCCAGCGGCACACCGTCGTCATTGCTCATTCTATTCGGCGAACACCTGCCCGATGTTGGCCACGGAACAATGTTAACGACAACCGTGGACGCGCTGAAACACTCTCGTGCTTCAATATGTAGGAATCCGCTCGTCGTCGCGACATCGACCTCCTTTCAATTGCGCTGCCTTTCGTTATTACACAGGCGTATTGTTTCAGCGACCTGCTGTCCACCGGGCTCCGGACATGTCGTCATTTTGTTGCCGGTTCGCTTCCGTCAATAGCGAGGCGTAATCACGAGTGCGATATCTGTCAGCTGGCGAATTTCAACGGGGCGCAACATTAAATCGTTTGCAAGGCTCGCGAGACTCCGCCGTAGTCGTCCACGCTGGGCAGGGGCGTCATTAAGAACGGTCATTAGCGATGTAAGCGTCGAGCAGCGACGCGAAGGGAAGACGTTTTGACCTAAATGACATCACGGGTATAGGATGGGGATCGTGACCTGAGCTTGCACACGGTGGATACTTTCGAATGCGACATTCGAAGAGTGCAAGGGAGGAAGGATGAAGGTTCGCCGAGGTTTCAATGCACAGGAACGTATTTTCTTCTTTAGTCAATTATTTTCGTTGGATACGGGAGAAGATACGAAATAGAATGGTGGGGGAATGGAGGGTGTATTGGGCGGTGAAATTGATAGTTACAGAATGGATTTTAGTTTGTATGAATTTAATTCGTTGCGCCCCGGTCGATACAGTTCTATGGAAGGAATACTAATTCGTTCATGCAGGTTTATAATTGAGAAGATTGGGTGCATGCTTTTGTTGCAGAAAAAGTCATTGTGTTAAACAGTTTTGATGCTCGCGTTGATCGTTTCGACCCACCGATCCTCGAAAGGTAATTCACCCCCGAAACTGAAATCTCTGGCATTAAAGGAAAACTTGTCTAACATTCTTTTATTCTGCAGCTGCGTGAAAAGTTTTATCGTCGTCAATGTGCCATTATATTTTAAGTACAACTGGCCAACGAAGCAAACCATGCAAATTATACTATCCATAATATTTTTTGTTCAAAATTATCTGGTCGACACGTAAACGAAGTTTCTTCAATTCATAATAGGACACCCTGCATACAGGAAGCTTATTTGCGAACAAATGAAACGTACAATTGTTATGCTATTAACGGCAATTATAAAATAGTAAATAACATTTATCCCAGCCGGCACAATTATGCAAAGATACTTAAAATATTCTTGAAGAGCAATTTAATGTGAAACAAAGCAACGTCTCAATTATTTTTTTAAAGAATAATGCGGTCAACTGGAATTACTTCAAGGTTCCGACATTTAAGAAAAAGACAGGTACTGCAAGGAGCAGGTACGTGATGTATGATAACCAACAATGCGTTGCGGCAAAGACCCGATTTCTGTAAACAACAGCCCTGCAGGCTATACATGTGCACTGGCCCGGATAATTACTGCAGCATAGCGTACTTAGCGGTGACAGCATTATTACCCGTTTATAAAGTAATCTTGTCCACTTGTGAATTGTCGGTTAACAAGTCGCGATCGTTACTATTGTTCACAATATTTATGCAATTAATATGATACGCGTACTATAATTTGGCAAAATACATTACGCGAAAATGATTTATTGTCGCTTATAATAGAGGAACAATGATTTGCGTGAGAATCAATGTTGTTAGCAAGAATGGTTGTTACAAACATCTATGTTCGATATTCAAATAATTTCGTGCACGTGCAACGCTGCACGGTAATATATTTTTTTTACCGAATATGCGTTTTACTTTGATTAGAATTTGCATGCCTGATCTAAGCATATTTATTACGGACACCCCTATTTAGCCCTTTGCACCCGAGCGGTGTCTCACGGGTACCACTATTTTTTACACTTTCAATAATTGCACCTATTGTAATAAACGTATGTGCAATAAACCTTATTTTGATATATATTGCGATTTTTCAGATCTGCTTATTACTTGAACATTTTCTTTTCAATCTTCCTCGTTAATGAACGGATTCAGTTTGTTGGGTGCCTATATTGAAATAACTTCAACTGGAAGGTGTTAATAAACAAAAGTTAACGAATACCATGAATAACACATTTACCCGTAAACACCCTACACTAATCTGTTCCTCGCTGTATACAGGATGAATTTTCATTTCAATTTGCAGGCAATACATTCTAACATACTGGACTGTTATCCGAACCATAATTTTGTCTAAACAAACTCGCGAAATAGCGAATTGCCAAATTTCGATCGGTCCTAAAATGAAACGCCCTGCGTATAGATATAACGGGTGAACGCTTGAATGCGAACGGTCTAAAACACGAGTGTAATAACCGGGAACGTTGATTTCCATTCCCAACGATACGCGGAAAAGTTTCCAACTGCGAGAGCGTAGTACGTGGTAATCCCGGAAATGCGGGGAATGTAAATTAAAAAATTTCACCGGCGCTTCGACTTAAGTAGCTTAGAAAGTATCATCCGTGAAAATTCACAGGTAACAATCGCCCCGGTGTAATTTCATTCGCCTGTCCGGCTAACAAGATACACGAATTCCAGTGAAAGCCGCGTGAGTTACACGGATTTCTCCTCTTTTAAAATTAGACAGTAGTTAGTTTGATATCGCCTGCATGGTTGCGGATAGGGTGGTCCATTTGAAACGGTGAAATTTTGCAACTTCCTTCTTTGCTACGGCGCGGAAACATTTTCTCGTTTATATTTCATCATGATTGATACATAAATGCATTAGTACTGGTGTGATTTAAACGCAGACAGAGTGTTTTACACGGTGCACACAATTTGTTATAAGTGCGAACGCTTCGATAGTAATATGCAGATAAGCGTAGAATAGAATAGTGGAGGTAAATTTTATTGTCGCGTATTCAAAACATAAATTTGCAATTGCTTTCATGCGAATCGAAAGATTAAAATCGATGTTTCGCGTTAAGAACTGTGTTATAAATCGACGATAACGCATAAACAATCTGAAGCATGTACGTAGAATTTGTCGTCGTATTATAGTTCTTCCAAAAATAGAGGAGTCGTTTATTTTACAGTCGCAATTTTCCAACCCTTTACATACAATCATTACAATCACTAATATTTTCTTTCGCTTAATAATTTTCTAATCGTATAATGTATTTACGTCAAATATAATTATCGCAGGCCAAATCTATTCTTATAGTTGCACGTGTAGGGAATCATATTATACAAGCTGTACATTGTACGTTGTATTAACTGTATTCTACACATGCATAACCCACGAGGAAGGGTTGGCAGTATTAGAAGAATTTAAGAAGAAACATACAAATATACAAGTATACAGTTGTTTAACATTATAATACAAATATATTATCATATACACGGGATATGCAAAATTTTCCAAACTAAAATCTAAACATTTCTGAACATTCTGAACTATACAGTAGGACTGTACCGTGTTAAACAGTTATTCGAATATTTCTATCGCGAAGTGAAGCTAATTTTCGAAAACTCCACCCCAATCCTTAAAAATATATAAATACTCGTATATATTTATTGAATGTAATATTATGCATATATACAATATGTTTCTCCTAGAAACCGTGTCATCAAAACGTAATTTAACTACCCCAAATTTCTTATTTGCGATGTATCTACAAATTCCACGCAACGGTTCAGCGTCTGACAATTTGCGAGCAACTGAGTTCTTGCGTCTTCTCGATAATACCCATCGCTGTACCCCGTGCAATTTCGCAGTATTACATAATACTTGAATTGCACGAAGATATGCCAAGCATGCTTAAGCTCGCTTTGATAGGAGCACACAGCCGTTGTATTAACGTCGGGAAGTTGAGACGTGTTTCGACTAATTGTCATACCGCGCATCATTGAATATTTACTGGATTATTGAGCAATTAAGTTCCGTGCAACTGTTGTATTAATCGATAGAGGTGCGCCGCTCACTTGCGCCAATCTCTAACGACACTACCGTCGCGTTCGCTCGCTGTACGATATTCTCAAGAAAGTTTCGAATAATTACATGCGTGTCAATTAAAGTTTGACAGAGTTGCAGCATCATAAACGACACGTTCCGTATGCAAACTTAGAGCTAAACATGTGTGGCAGCGAGTTGCTCGAACATCGTGGTGACTAACACATGTCCTCGAAACTTCGATAATTACAGAAACGTTTCTTGCTGTATTTAAATGGTATATGAAATTGCTTTCATCAGATAATCATCTAACTACGAGTTGGGGTATGTAGATCTCCTGAATTCACCGTTTTCTTACGGTTTTTGTAAAGACATTTTGCAATTTTATTTTATTTTCTATTCTTCCATTTGTTGTTTTACTCGTGTCGTTGCATAAATTAATTAAGTATCTCTTTCAGAACGAACACAAATATTATACGCGGTATAACTCCGAAAATCAATTAGTTACTGTAAAAAATTGTGTGCCCATTGTGGAATGAATTTATATCTTATGTTAATAATATTACAACACACTGAATGTATATACATATATGTATATACATTAATCTCTTTGGTGTCAAATAATGTTTACACTGTCTTAAAGTCAAATACGACGAAAAGCTGAATGTGTCACATTTCCACTACTGGAAAGCGATTAATATGTTAGTAAAAATATCATGTAATATGTGTCTTGAATTCGTCTCGAGGTCCTCTACAACATGGTAAAAAAAAAATATGTTTTCCTATTTGTTTTGATTTCGCTATGAAAATAAACTGTTTTCGAAATTTTGTTTACTGATATTTATTGTACACTCTATACCCTGCAACTTTTGGTTCTAAACTTTTTTTGACAGATGGCTGCAAGTGGACGAAAAATCGTGCATCGCGTTATATATGTGTGTTCTTAATCTTAATACTACACTTATACAAAAACTACGACTTCGTTATAATTACCTTCAACCATAGACTACCTATATGAAAAACTAAAGATAAGTAAATAAATAAAATTCCCAGTGTCACCTAGTGTTTTACAATTGCCTCGCTAAAAACAACCTCACAGCCATTTATTTATTTATTTAATTTATCGTGAACGAAATTAAAAATTCTCCATTTTGAATAATAAGAAAACTAAAATAGCCTGGTCCAGTTAATAATAAATGTCTGTATCGCGATCTAAATTATTTAAAAACTTGTTCCATAAAATAGTATCAAGTATTGGGGAAATTTTCAATTTATACAGGAAGTAAAGGAAACTTTACAATCACTTACAAAGAGCTCAAATCAAATTTTATATCGAGACAAACTATTTTTCGTCTATGTATATCTAAAAGTAAGAAATTTTGCTGAATTTTTTTATAATGTACATACAAATAAATGAATGACACGAACTTGAATTAATCAAAATTGTACCAACTGATCCAAATAAAACAAACCATAAACGGGGTCAATTTATACGAAAAATATTTAGTGACTATATCTAGATTAAGATATGATTACAGTAACGAAATGAATAGAACAATTGGTTATGGAACATTGCCACGCGTCTGTAATATATTTATTAATTACTGGTATCGCGACATACGTGATACGCGCAGCTATCAACTGCGGCCGAATGAAATTCTTAATTTTCCGCTAATAATTCCACCAGTCGTACCTAACAGGTATTAACGCAGCCTGCAATCATCAAACAAAATGAAAATTTCAATTAAACACGCATCTTCATTTACGGCACAAACAGGGAATAAGTTCGAATGTCGCGTTTGCAGCAAATTACTGTTTAATTGCTGTTCCCATGAAGAGCACGAGATGCACTTTTATCTCCTGCGGTTGTATCCTCCATATTTCACGTCCCAATATCTTCATACGCTAATTGGTTATTTTAACGATCTTGTTAATAAAAGCCTCACAATTAAACTCTATCCACAACGCGAGCAATGCATTATTGGTGATTCAGGAGAGTAATGCTTGTTGTGCAACTAACTATGTGATTAAACAACACGAAATGTAAAGATGAAAACGTTTTAATTATGGTAAAGTAAGAGAAACATTATGTATATTATAAACTTGTAAAGAATATCGTTCATTTTTGTATACTTGTTTAACGCACAATTACAGAACAGATGGTATTTAACTTGACCGACCGTAAATATATGTCCGTCACTACGGATAAATCTATCTCAGTGTAAATATTTTGTTTGCAATGTGTTGCACGCAACTTTCAATGATATTTTGAGGTGGATAGATAATAAGGGAATAGAAGGTATTTAACCCTGCATTTATAATTTACGGAGGATAGAACTTTGAATAAAGTATGAAGTTGGAAGATTTCTTTCTATACCAAGTGTAATAATTTATTATTAGCAAATATATAAATAAACAATGCTTTATTAGACCACAATTGAATTTAAGAGTACTTATCAATCAGTTTAACGCACTGCGAAGTATATTTTTCAAACATTTTTTCTCTATACTATTCGAAATTTCCTTAAGTTCATTTTTTAAATCCTCTTTACTCGACATTTCATCGTTTTGCAACATTTTTCGCGATCCATCCGCACTTCTTGCCCAGTAAATTGCAATTTATCCCCAGCTAGACGTGTTAATAGTATATAAAGGTCGAAAAGGCAGTCACGGACCCCCATCAATCTTCCCGCCCCCTTTCCTACAGTTACGATTTTCCAAATGGGTACACAAGCGACCAAAAGTTTGACATCGCTGCAAATTGGTAATATGACATAGATTACCAAGAAATCGGCAATATTGCATTAGAAATAGAAATAAACCTCTGGTCCCTGCGATATTAATTTCAAATTAATCGGAAATTATCAAAAGACACCGTAATGTGAAATCGGAGAAGTAATTCCAAACATTTAACATCTCACGTGTCCAACATTGACCCTTTAACTCCTGAAGAGATTGGTCGAACATGCGGGTAAAAACATATTTAATTAGAACAATTTCTTTTATATAAAATATTCTCCCAAAAATGATTTACTGTCGTTTATTTACTCAAGTTTCATACTGTAATTACTATTGCCATATAAACGGAAGCTGTTCATTAGTGTGGTGCTTATTTAATTTATAAAAATTTTCTTTTAATTAACGCACGAGACTTTATTCTTTACATATTAACGGTTGCTACCAGGCTATGTTTTTTAATGTTTAAGCAAAAAATTCAATTTTCTTTTCAATATATTATTACGATTTTCAAATACATCTACTTAACATTGGAATATTATGGCTAAGTAAGTTTGTAAAGCGACGACTTTTAATAACATCCAATTCTCATTTATAAAAATCTGTTTCATTAGGTTACTAAAGTCTGTTTCCTGTTTCTGCTCATCGTTTGAGCCACACAATTTGCTGTCCCATATTCTTCATTGAGAATTCTTCGAGAAACCTCTGAAATATTACGGAACGGAATCCAATTTGTCCACGCAAATGTAAACCACTAACAACACCGCTCTCAATTATCGCACAAGCCGATACCAGGGAAGTTGCACTATTGACATAACGCGTCGTTACAAAAAACAGAAAGTAACCATCGACCATCGAACCGAAACCACGAAATTTTCACGCATTCCACCGCTTCGACATGGAAAAGTCTCCCCGACAGTTTCGCTCCGGCTGCTCGTCTATCCCTGAAGCACTAAATTATTGAAGACAAACAGTTCGAACGCGCCGCCGCGCCGCGCCAGGGAAAACCCGTTGGCCGGTTTGCACGCACGGAAGATCCATCAAAGGACGATCGTAAAAGCTGGACCGGGGTGTTGCATGCGTGGTGGCCGGTTGAGGCGAGGGTCGTTTCGCAGTCGAGTAAGTGTTTTCTTCAATCGTATAATTCCGCGGGAGCGGCATCCGAGCATCCGGCGGGCCCGTTTCACGGACGCCGAAGCATCCTCGCAGCACGAACGCTAACGGCGCGTAAAAGCACCGAGTGTACTTCACACGGCGAAGCAGCCGCGCGTTTCTCCGGCCTTCTTATTGCCAATCGTGACACCGGTACCTCGGCCGAGCTGCGCGAAAGGTAAACGGCCGCTCACGGTCCCCGATAAGTCGATACACCGGACGGAAGTGCGCCGTCGACATCGCGGGCCAACGTGAACGACAGACGATGGATCGTAATTTGATGCCCGTTCGTATTTGCCACGCTGTTAATTGCGAAACATGGCCCGGACGAAAATGCGATGTTGGTCGGTCTTCTCGGTTTGATTAAAATTAACGACGCCAATTGATGTTCTTTATTCAGGTGCGCGAACCACGGATGGACGAAAGTAATTGAATTCGAATAAATGGACAGGTAAATGCATTTTTGATTATACGAGGAAAACGAGGTTGTATAATTTTCCACGCACGGTCTCGCTTTGATTCGCCGAGATTAACTTTGGAAAATTGAATCAAGGTCTCGTGATAAGTTATCGCTTTGTGTAATTTCCGCGGATAATTGGGTAGGGTTTAATTAAATTGCGTCGGATAAAGTATTTTCATTTCGTGCAGGAAGTCAGATGGGACGCTTGAACGCAGGAAACAATGTTAATCACACTTAATTCATTAGTGTCCAGATGCTGAAAAGTGTTATCATTATTATTACGGGCTCTTAATGATTTTCATGAAGCAAGGCGATTAAGCCAACTGGTTCGCTTCAGTGTAGAACGTTCGCGTAGTACATCAGGTATCGTACTGGTTGGCAGTGGCATATTTAAATAAAATATTCCATCTGCATTTCATATCTTAGCTTGTATAGCAGTTGGAACAAATAAATTCGACATTACCCAGAGCCCCACAAAATACCAAAAGTATTCTAACTTCGTTTACAATGTGAGGAATATACGATGCTCCAAATATTTCAAACTATCTCAAAAATTGTTAAAATGGTGGTAAATATTTCAAACTAAGAAGCACAGTTTTGTCACGCGTAAATTTCGTTATACTCAACTCGAAGTAGAGGTCAGATCAACTTCAATATGTTCTCACAAATACAAGACAACTCCGATGCAACAATTTTGTTTCATGGAAGTTGAATGCCGTTCACAAGGGATCACGTTTCATTTTATATAAAATTTAGTCTTTTTCTACAAGTTTATACGTTTCACTTCGTACAGAATTATACCCAGAATTTTCTAATCTCCCGATATCAAAAATAGAAAATTCGACGCTGCATTGGAAAAGACGAAATAGACCTTCGTATCTCCTTCCGCTTTTCAAAAAACGAACTGTTACTAATATTATTAATTGCTTCAAATCCTATAACTTTCATTTGAAACATTTTCGAGGTTTCGTTTTATTTTGTGCGTTTGTTAATTATCCCGTGAAATTGTCTTCGTTAGTATTTTTGCATCATCTCAATGTATTTGCTATATGAACCACATCTGGAGCAATTCAAAGAAATGAATAAGTCCAACAATATCTTACTATCCGAGGAAAATGAGACCCTATTATTTTCTTTGCCTCCTGTTTCAATTCAGATCAAGTACACGTAGGGTTCGAAAATTTGCCAGTAATTATTATAATGTTTCAAAGAATCGAAACAAAGAAACGAAACTAGTGCTCGAACGGTATCGCAGTCAGAAAAGAACAATAGTACAGGATCGAAAACTTCTGGTTAAAGTACTCATAAAATATTCGAATCCACTTGGTCAAAGTTCGATTACAAGTACCACCTACTTATTTCGAAGTACTTATAGAGAGCTTCAACATATCTCGTATAGCTTGGCGTCCACTTACTGTTAAAAGTATTTATAAACCCCCCACCACCACCCCCCTGTTTCGAAGTACACGTGAAGCGTTTGAAACTTTCGCTCGAGATTCAGACTTACTTGTAATTTGTTCCGTCCCATCTTTAGTCTGAAGCCTGTTACTGGATCGAAGTTAACTGCATAGAACGATTCAACAAGTTACAAGTATTTGCAGGAAATTTGAGTATAATTGTGTCGTCGCAATACATTCTCGAACCGATTCTCCTATTGCAATCCTGTGGCACAAGATCTGAAAATGCTATAATTAAGACAGGGATAAAGGTACGAAGTTTTGCCCTCAAATATTTGCTGTACCTAAGTAACAATGAGTGATCCACTATTTCGCGATCGCTTTCTCGAATTGCAATTTGCGTTAACGCATTGCCAAACAATTTATTCGTAAAATTAATTATCGTAACGTTTCAAGGTGTCTTCCCATTTCTTGTTCTTCCTATTGTCTGACATGTAGCGAGTTTCAATGCAATTAAAACATTGCGTTTCTTTGTGGTAAAATTGTTAGGCTCTTTCATTATAAGATATTTCCGAAACATTTGTTAGACGAAACACGTTCCGCCAAACAATTACGCGATAATAAGCAAGGGGAATATGTAGTGGGCCAAAGAAGTATTCATACAGTGGATAGTTTCACTTGCAACTTCGTTATTTTGACGTTAAGATAATTCTTCCTGAAACAATACACATGGATATGAAGCAATACTTTTTTGGCCCACTGTATGGAGGGCTGAGAAACCAATCAGTGCAAGTCCAACTTTCCCTGAACATGAGTTTCGTAGTTTGAGAATCTCTTTATTGTTAAAACTTTCAGTTGATAAATGAATTAAGTCACTATATTCATACGTAGGCGATAGATGACGGCTATGTCATTTTTTCCGAGTAATTTGTAAAAGCCTTCTTTGTCTCGGTTTGAATGGCAATGGACTTACACTGATTGGCTTGTGAACCCTCCATATTTACAAGATTAATAGACCAGGAGAATATTTCCTAAAATGCAAATAGGTAATAAAGACTACGTTTAAGAAACGTTGAAAAGTTTTAGAATTTTCGACAGTCTTTATTCCTGGTGCAGTAGGGATATCATAATGTTAATACTGAAGTCAATATCAGGGTGAGTTACGTGGAGAGGTCGCCTCTGACCCAATGAGGTATGCAAAGGGGAAGTAATAGTCTTCTCCCCTTGATCAACCATTAAAATTCCTCGTAAATACCATTTCAATATGGGACTAGAATTTTAATCGTGACTAACTTTGACCCTTTTCAATCAGTTTATAATCAATGAGCCAATGAATTTAAAGTCAATGTGATTAAATACGACCAAATATTTCTGCCTTAGAATTGACATCGACATAACAATCTGTCTCAAAATATGAACATCTATATAATAAAATAAAATGTAAGTTGTATATAAATATTTTATTACATTGCGATGTCCAGAATAAAATTATATTTACATTTAATTCATTAAAAGAAGGGTTTAAAATAATATTTGTTATCATTACATGTAATATTACTGTAAAATACATTCTTGTGTATAAATTGTTTAACTAAAATATAATAATAAAGTTCTTGTCCATCAATACTAAAAAAAATTAAATCGCCACACCACTAAATGTGAACTATCAACAAGTGTCCAAGGTCTCAGAAAAATATTTACAAGAGGCGTGGAATCAAATTAGTGTAGAAACAATTAATAGGCTGATAGTCATATTATCGCGGATTATTTCAAGCAATCAAACGTTCGTCAATGTCACGTTATTTATCAGCTTCAGGACAAACAATGTTTAATACCGTTTTGATTGGAAATTAATGCTCTTTCGAACTGCCGCAAAAAAAAATATAGATCATTCCGTTTAAAAAAAAAACAGAAGAATTGCTCTTCGAATCTCCTAACCTAAGCCGCCACTTATTAAGAAAAATCATACACACCACACGACACTGCCCTCGATACCCTGCAACTTTCGTCCCTAACAGATTTTTCATTATACGTACAATATAGAAGTTATTCGAGATGATCAAGTTTGGTGTCTCACCCTGTGTATTACTATATTCTGGCACACTTTTCAACAATACTCGCATATTCCCATTATTGCCTCGCAATTTCCACTGCTCGTCCACTGTCCCGCACAACACTGTAACTCCCCCGAACCTCGAGAAACCCCAAACAAATATCAATCCACCACTCTCTTTCGTATTCGTTCAATCGCGTCACGCTCTTTATTGCTGAGCGCGGCGCAAACGACATTCGCGGCATTTCATCTTCGGTCCATCAATAATAACCCCGCATCCCGCGAACGAAGGGCGGAGGCGAGAGACGTGAGAAGGCTGGAGATAACGGAGGGCCGAATTATTTCACGGCGGGACAAGCGGTCCCGCCTGATGTACGTTCTAAGTTCGTTTCGGGGCGGGCGAGCTCCCGCGGCAGGAATCGGTAACACATCGGACCTTCATCTTCGACGGCTAAATGAAATTCTTGAGAAGTTTAATTTAATTACACCGGGGCCAACCGAGGCGATTAATCGTGACGTACCAATAACCGAGCACTCCGTCTTGTCCCCAAAGCCAGCTGCTCGCCCCGCTTTGTCCTTCTTATATCGATCTCTCGCGGTCGAAAACTTTGCCCATACCGTGTGAGGGACACTTTGAGACGCCGCCGTGCCTCGGCCAGCGTGGACCGAAATTGTAATGAGATTAGGGCTGAAATGCTAGTTGCCAACACCTTGGAACCGTGCACCTGCGATTAAAGCGAGTCGTGCGGTTTGAAAGTCGCGCCGCCATTAGGCTTCGTGCCTGCCGGGACGGCGTTGTAGTTGTAATAAAGTATTCCTGCGAACCGCAACGGAAGTGTACCAATTGCGGGAACTTCGCGTGAACGTGTACGGGTACGAATATTGCGATAATGTATTGTACAGTGAATTAAATCGATATTCCTTGACAAATGTTTGCGAATGTTTGATAAATGTGTTAGAGTGTTTGCTTTGACGGTATAAGGGAGGTATGATGATACTTTTATTATCGTATACGGTTGTTCATACCGTATTTATATATCTATGCATTATACCGTAAACTACAATTAGGGGCACAGTAATTACAAAGCAGGTGCTCCAGCGGCTAGACTAGGAAGAGAAAAGATAGGCACCTGCAGAGTTTTGGATAACGCATGTTGCAATTGGCAAAGAATGAGCATACAATATTGTGGGATTGGAAATACTGCGTGACTGTTTAGAATGATACCGAGGTGTGAAAGATATGTATCTGGAGCTGAGTACTTGAGAAAAAAGTCGCGGGGGGACGCGACTGACTGTCGCCAAGGAATATCTGCAGTGTGTATCCTAAATGAGTGAGAGCAAATGAGGAATAGAATGAGAAAGAAACTAAGAGTGAAAGAATATATAGAGTGCATGATGCGTGCGCGAGGCAGAGTTTAGGGTGACTTAGAGGAGAGCTGATTGAGAATAGAGCAGAATAGTTCAAGAGAGTCGTATCGTGAGCAGAGAGTATTGAATTGAGAGTATTGCGAGTATCGTGTGAGACTCGTTGTTCGTTGAGAGTTGTCGTGTGTCGACGTTTTATATTAATAAACTTAGTGTTTAATTGAAGGAGACTGAAGTCTTATTACCCTACCTGCCCTCTATTCCAATCTACGCGAGGTTCACAGAAAATAACTTCCACAATATTTTTCACTCACTCTATATTTTAGACAATAATAATACCAAAAATTGAACCGGAAATATTAATGATTACGAAAATTGAAAGTTCACCTATTCTTAGAGCCCCAAAGATTACGCAGAGGATTCCAATTTGCCCTTAGAAAGTGGAAACCGCGTAAAGCCCCATATATCTCGGAGCACCTCGAAAAACACTAAAACTAAGATAAGTCCACAGCAAACTTCTAATTTTCATCTATCTTCGCGCAGAAAAAGCGTTGACCACTTTACACGTACGTAGACAGTCCCCTTTCAATCTCCACTTCATATTTCATCTACTAATTAATCGCTACAGTGATTACGCGTTCCGCTAGCCGAGCAGCTTATCCGCGGCGAAGGTTTTCAACGTCCGCCATCCTTTCGTCAAGAAAATATCATAGACCCAGCAGCCGTTGCGATACGCCAGGCAGATTGCCCCTGTGCACCAAACCTAACGGGATAAGATGGGTACACGTGTGCAAAGAAAGGATCCGATGGTAATTCGGTTGCTCGGCCATGCGTGTGCACATGCACGTTCGGAAAATTTCCCGAACGGCGTAGGAGACGAGTTGGCGGGCGGGGGGCGCCGGCGCTGAAAGGCGAACGAGGTGGCTGCTGTCTGAAGAGGGATTTTCACGAAGGAGAAAGGATTTGTATAACCGAGATGTGCCTGGATACTCATCCCCGAGATTCCGTGCCTTTCGTTCCCGGGAAACGTGGAACGCAGGCGCGCGCACCTGTGCTACAAATTCGAAAATGGATGTCGGTTGGTTTGACTGTCCACGACGACGCTTGGCCGTAAGCGACGCTAAATGAGTTAAGCTCATATCTCGAGCGAAGCACGGCTCGCGGTCGTGGTATTGCGGGCTGACCTGTTAAAAGCGCAAACGGTTTTCCAGGGATTATTGGACGCAACGTTTTCGTTGAATTTTTCGCGTAATCGGACGGAGAAGCTTTGGTCATTTAGTTGGGAAATCCTTTGTGTAACAATTGAATATGTATATTAAAAATAGTTTAAGCTTTCTCGTTATTCGGTGCTGTCGGTTTTAACGAAGTCGTATTTGCAATTAATGAGGGGTACAATTCCAGCCTATCAACAGCAGATTTGTACCTATAATATAGAATGTAAAGGTGTCGATGGTATTATAGTTAATATTAGTATATCAGTGTTATGTATAATATAAAATACAAGAGCGTAATGTTAATGTTTAATATAGAATATTGGAGTGTTAATGTTGATACACAGTATTGTATAAAAGAAGTACACATGAAATTATTAGGGAATGCACGATACAAATATGTAATAAATATTGTCAAATATCGCAAGCAGAAGTATAGTATTTTCTCGACACGGATCATTTAGTAAGGTATTAGTAATGGAAATTTGTAATGAACTGTGTATAGGAATTATTATGTTTTAATACGTGAACTGTTCAATAAACTATACAAACTGATCTAATTAAATCGTGCCTTATTGATTTGCAATATTGTATTATAATTCCATTGCCAATTATTATATCCAAGTGTACTTATAATTCCAGATTAGATTTCTGAACACTATTTTCATCGGTTTCACTATGCACATTATCTGCACAAGTATCGCGGTAAACGATAATACACACAAATATTAAATATAAATATGCATATGCTACTCCCCATTTAAACATCACACTTTCAGCATACTTCATTGAAGCCACTAAACAGGAAAGACAACTGAATTGTGTGAAAATAGTATTAAAAATCTCGACAAGAAGGTTGGCAATGTACACAAATGAAATTGTCGCGTCGTAATATGTGCGCCCCGCAGAGGAGGCTAGAACCCATGGGCAAAGGTTTATGGCACGATCGCCAAGTAAAGCTTTTCTTGACAATAAGGAGTTTCTTCGTTGATTGCCTTTATAACTTACAAGGAAGGTTAGGCAACCCGAAGATTCAGAAATCTATGAAACTTTGCATACAAGTAGAATATGTCATCCGCAATTCAACCCTGTTTTCCGTTCGTGTCATAATTCGGTTTTAAGGGGTGAAATCGGTCCTTGAAGATAATTCAGTACGATCATTTTCGTGACTTATCTCAAGAACGATGAGAGATATTTTTAAAAAATTCCAAACAAAACTTGCGTCGCTCTATTGTGTTTACAAGACAACGTGAACAAATTTTGTTGAAAAGTCCATGATTTTTTTTTTTATCGCGGGTTTATCAAAAAAACATTTCACGCAGTTTTGTAGACGCAATAAAGCGATGCAAGTTTTGCTTATACCTTTTTTAAACATCCCCCAGCGTTCTTGAGATGTTTCACGAAGAAGGACTTTCTGAATTTTTTTTCAAGGGCTGAATTCACCCCTTGAAACCGAATTATGGCACGAACGGAAAATAGGGTTGTGTTACGGATGACATACTGTACATGCATGCATAGTTTCATACGTTTCTGAATCTTCGGGTTGCCTAACCTTCCTTGTTAGACTCTAAGTCTTACGATTAGAGTGTGTCCTGCCTGAATAGCTAAAAGACATGCCATAAACCAAAGAGTTTCCGAAGGAACACAGCCGAAATATCAGGCCACGGAAATGCCTGTGACGGTCAACTATCGCCACCATGTAAGCAGGTAACCTTCCACCCTTCCAAGGACAGCACGCCGAGGGCGTTATTCTTACTAGCCACGCAGATTGGCATTTGAAATAATCGATTGCCGATCAATCAGCGTGACAATGAGGAAAAACCGAGGCTTCGTGGTAGCTACACCGCCGACAAAAAAGCAGAATATATTCAAAAACATCGAAACAGGAACAACCTATAGAAATGACAAGTGCATCAACTCTCGCGTCGAACGAAAATTATCCGAACAACTATACGTGTCAATTTTACTCTATGAACCTTTGCATCGCCTTGTACATTAACTTGTTCGTTAACTTTACGAATACATATATTTATTTGCGCACACGAACTGTATCCCTCTCGTTGTGTTTTGTTCGGTGATCAGTGCAGCCATTGAACTATCCATCTTGCGTTAAACCGAACGCGTGCAAAATGCGTAAATATGGAAATTTGCCTCGATTGGTGACATTTCTTCATTTGAGATACACTCCGAATGACTCGATTCTGCGAACGTGTTTCACGAAGAACCAAATATTGAGAAATCATTGGAATTTCACGAATGCCTCTCGCGCTAAATTATCCGCGAATGAAACACCGGCGCAGAAACAAACATGCCACCCGGCAATTATTCATCCGCGAACGGTGGCCGCGTGCGAACCTTATCGTTCGGGCAAATGAATTCTTACCGCGAATGCTTGTACCTTCGAGGGGTAGTTAACGAGCCTGTCTGTTGGAACAGCATCAAGAGCCTTGCAACGCGGAATGCGAGTCGTCGCTCAATTTATCGCCCTTAATTCATCGTAAACTTTCGTCGTAAACGCACTGCGTTAAGAACGAGCGACGTGCTTTGAGTTTATCGCACGGACGTGATTGCTCTGCCACTCATAAGATCGATAATTCTGTATAATTCCCCGGTTCATTGCATTCTGTTTATTTCCTCGCTACGGGAAACGCTTAGGCCGCGTCTACGCTGACAGACATTCCCTGCGACCGTGTGTCCCCCGAGACATGAAAAAGTCCGCCGGTATTGTCTCGTCGTTTCCGTTTCCATGGGGAAACGAAATACGGGGCCGAACCTCGTCGATGGATTGTCCGAAGACAGGTATTTCAACCGCGAATATTGCGATTCGCAAAATCTCCCCGTTAACTTTTGGTTACACGCGCCCCGTTATTCGATTTCACATCAAATATCTGTCGGCACAAGTGAGATCTTGGTTAATGGTGAATGATATGCGAGAAATCGTAGGAACTAACTTTCGTCAAACCAATCAAGACACAATAGACACTTGGCGTCGTATTCGTGCGAAATTGTAATGACCCGACGCGAGTAACCGAAGGTTAACAATAAGTTAACAGTAGGTTAACATAGTCCCTGATTACTGAATTGAGACAATTTTCTAACTGAAACGTTATGACATTAATGGCATATTGTCCTTAGGTGTGAAGATTATTGCCGAATGGTATCTGTACGTAGACATTTATTTATTACCACTGTGAAAGTGGTTTAAGTGGTTCGAGCGTGTAATTCGTCGGACCTGAATGCTATTTAAGTAATCTGCAGTCTACTCAAGTCACTTGCCCTCGCATCACACGTCACACGGTTTGAAAACAAAAATTGTTGATATTTGGCGAAGTAATGAAGACATAAAGTATTCATTTTTTTTATATAAGCCAAGGTTATTTGCCATCAATCTTTTGCGAAGATTATAAGCGATTGTGATGTGTGGACTATCCTCGTGGCAGCACGCGTGTGCTCCTCGAAACTTTGTGCAGTCCCTTGAGTCTTCTGATATGTAGGCTGTCGTCCAGGAGGATTGTTGCTTGGGAGTTCGGGTGATCTTCTACTCTGTTGATGTGCTTGTTGTTGACATACCGCGGTACGTTTGCGTAAAGTCTTAGGGTTTTGGACTGAAATCTTTGTCGTATTTCTAGGTTTGAATTGCTGACAGATCCCCGTAGCTGTATAACATGGGTCCACACTGGTCTCATTATTGCTTTGTAAATTAGTAACTTGTTGTTCATTGACAATTGGCATTTTCTTCCCAAGAGCCAGCGCGTTTTCTTCATCGTGGGGTTAAGTTGCTTGCGTTTGGTTTCGATGTGTTTGCGCCAAGTAAGTCGTCTATCGAGATGAATACCTAGATGTTTAACTACGTCTGATTGCGGTATTTCATTGTTTTTGAATTCGACCGGGTAACAGGGTGTATTCTTTGTGGCGAAGGTAACGAGTTCTGATTTCGCCTCGTTCGCTTTAACTCGTCATTGGTTGCACCGTTGCTCTATCGGGGTCGGATTTCCCTGCAATCGCTCAGTGGCCTTTTCTTGGCTCTCGTCTGACACAAGGAGCCCCGCGTCATCCGCAAACGTTGCGGTTAGTGTATTATGATAATACAATGTATGCAGAGTATGTACGTTGGAAAGGACAGGAGCTGTCACCGAGGCAAGGTAGAAAAATACAAGATATTAACACGTATTTGTGCAAGACCTTAATAGTTAGTAGACTTTGTTACCATAATTCGTTCAGAGGTGTTAACAGTGAGCTGTTACAATTTTATCACGCCCAGTTCAATATTCAATCGGCTGTTGTTCAAAATAATAGTGATATCGAATCGAAAACGTTTAGAAAATAAAGTTTGTAGATCGTACGATATGTTCTGGTTATCAGAGATAACGAAATGAAGCGACAGCATGTTGAAACAAATGATTAAAAATGACAAGTGCCCGAAAAAATTAACTTTTTCGAAGGAAATTATTACTCTTTATTGTTTAACATTACTTGCCAAACATTTCAGAGGATGCTGTTAATATGTGGTACTTTAAGAGAAAAAACAGTTTTTGTTGCACATTTCGTAAAAAGTATCTATCTGGCATATCGTAGAATGGCAATTTTTGAACAAACAAAGTGATATAATTATTATAAATGAAAGAAATCAATTTATTGGCACAAATAATTATAAAACTTGTTCCATTTTAATTATTAATAGCCAAATGCAAGATATTTTCTTCCAAAGTCGAAATATGAGTCTTCTAAATCCAGTGTGACAACCCAGAGTTAATTCTAATTTAAAATACCTGAAAGGAATTGAATTGTGATGGCCCTATTTCGATGGCCTGAATTAGATTTGAATTACGATTGGATTTAGGTTTGCTGTGAACCAAAATCGTCCATGATCACTTAACCGTGCCAAGTCACCGTCTCTTTTTCTTTCAATTTTATCTTATTTTCTATTATATTCAGATTTCCCGTGCCACAGGGCACAGGTGTGTGGAGCAGGAAATTATTGTCTCAAGGGTACAGCGAAGTCGTAAAATCGGTGGCCTCTTAAAGCATAGGTGTTTCATGGATTGGAATAAACCATGTTGATATAGGGACACGGAAACTTAATAATTTGCAACATTGCTGCCAGAAATACAGACTGTTTCCAAATTGCTGCATTAATTTCAGAATTGCACATATTAGACCAATAGTTAACTTCAATGTCCTCGAAACGTAAAATTACTGTAAAAAAAACTGTAATTCTACATTTTCGACTATTTTTTTTACATAATATATGAAAATTAAGCTTACTCTGAACAATTTTTATTCTACATTTTCGACTATCCTTTTATATGTACGCAAATGAAGCTTGCCGTGAAAAATTTATTCTATATTTTCGGTTTCTTCTTGTACGTACGTATTATGTATGTAGAATGTAGAATCAGCCTTTGTCCACTTGGCCCACCATTCCCACCATGTATACATAGGGTGCCCCAAATCGGTGTTACGTCCCTTGGGGGCATGTTGCCCTCACTGAATTGGGCAAGAATTGGAAAATTTGCCACCCCACCTTACTCTCCAGACACTGTCCAATATTATCGTGATTTATCTCCTACACGCAAACACTTTCTAGTGTCAACAATTTTTAACATCGACGCACTAAAAAGCAGCCGGAAGATACATTTCAATGAGAACGCAAAGAAATTTCACACTGACAATACAAGAACTATACCTTAAAATTAAAAAGAGGTGGTGAAATAAGATTGTTTTTACGTAATACGCGGCTTCGATTATTATCTAACGGACGCACTGAGAGCCAAGTACACCGAGGTCGCAAATCTCCTTTTCGATTTCTATCGACACCGTTGCACGCGTATGACCCTACGACCTTTTACGGAGATAGGGGTGGTAAATTGAATGAATGCAGATTTGACTAACGATATTTAACTGTTCAATAAATATCGATAGAATGATGATGAAAAATGTAACAATAAAACGGATCTATTGAGTGTGTAATTTCTAGCGAAATAATGTTAAGGGAAGATAATGTTTCCCGTGTGTCTTGAGGCAGGAGATTATACTGTTTCTCCTACCGCTGAGTCAAAGACTCAGACAAGAAGAAGGAGATGATACGGTTTCTCGTTTTCTTGCGAAAGACCCTGTCTCGGACTTTGTTTGTACACTGTTTAAGATTTCGAATGTAAATCGTTTACACTCTGAATGTAGAGTGTTAGACTCTGAATGTCGAGTGTTAGACTCTGATTTGCGGATTTTTACGCGGAATTGGCGCGCACCAAAGATTCTTAAATTTTGTTGATAAAAATGAATAAATTGATAACATTTTTAAATTACCTTTCCCTTTCTAATTATTTATCCATTTATCTAAAATCATTAGCGACTACTGTATCACAGTTACAATTACAATGTTAACGGACTTGACATAAACGGGACATGTTAGTTAAATCTGCAAAAAAAGTTGATCGGTTCGGTTAATTGAAAACGGTTGGAAAATGTTGAAAACTGCACTCCGATTTTAATATCGTCAGGATATTATTTTCCAACTATCGAGGATATTGCGCCGTTTTCTATCACTATCCTTGTTTTACAGGTACGTATCACGATTCCTGAGTTCGTTTATTTTTCGTCGCATGTAACGAGACCATCTGATGTTTGCTTAGAGGCCGCAACGCTCAATGCATCGCAATGCACAAAACGGTGTACACGCTCGTCGCGAAATTATCAGCGAAATTACGCGAAAACAACAACCGGTGAATGGTTGCATTTAATAGCCCTACATGTATATATCGACTACCGACAGGTCCCCCGACTTAACTCCATTATCTTGCCACCGGCAAGGCGGCCTTGTTCGTCGCAGGTTAATTAACGAACTGTCAACCGCGCATTGTGACATTTAATCTTGCGCCGTGTCTTTCTCAGATCGGGGCAACGTGTGTTGCGTTTAATCGCGTGGGTATATCTGCGATCGATTAGCGACAGATTTCCTCGAACCGTGAAATGTAAACGCGAAATTCGGCTATCCAAGACGACGACCCGTTTGGTGAGTGTATATGGAATTTCAGTGAAAAATTCATTAATTCGGGGACCGTTGTTGAATTTCAATGAAATGATTTGTACTGGAACATAGTCGGTTAAGCAAACATTTGTACGAGTAATTTCCGCGAGATTGCTGTGAAGTATTTATCGACTGTCAGATATACCGATACCGGGTCACTTTGGACCCACGTTGTATTTGCATACTTGTCAGTTGAGATTCACGTCACGCCTACAGGGTCGGAATTGAGCCAGCGCCAATTGTTAAGGCATTCGAGAAATCTTTGCCTCGACGAAAATATTCTCTAACACATTTAGTAACAATATCATTTCTTCAGTTTTAATATAGCCGGCTATTCGAACTATTCTGTTCGAGCAGCGAATTAAATATCTTAGAACTGTCGCGTCGAAAATCTAATAAAATGCCGGAATGTTAAATTGAAACTGTCAAATAAATCATACTTTTTTATTTCGTCTTAAGTGTTCATTATGTTGGATATCGTTTTTAGTTGCACTTAAGTATAACTCCCTTGTTCGAACAAAAATAATCTCAGGTTAATAATCAGCCATCGAACTGTATTTGTATAACGGGTGGCTCGGGTTTTCGTCGGGGTAATAAATTTTGATAACTCGCGCGCAAGGTAGCACGTTGATGGAAAGCGATAAAGATGCAAAAATCTGCATACATGGGTCACGAAGGACGTCAATAAATTTCTTTCCATTCCTTACCAACTTTCAATATTCACTCGCACGTAAAAGTATACCGCACCGAAAAACAAAAACAGAGATGGGGCAAACCGACGGAGTTAATACTACGAGTGAAATAAATGTAAAATAAACGAACGATGAGCTCGCGAAGTTAAAGGTGGCATTAAATAATAATTTGCACAAATATTCATGTAAACGGACAAGTTCGAACATTTCCAAACTCCTGTTAGGAACTGAAAGTGCGCGTCATGTGGTGGAAATAGCTTCTTTGCACACAAGAAGGAAAAAGTTTCGACGTTATGTTCATTTGCTTAACGGGACGCCATATTTCTGTTCGCTTGCCATCAGAGCGAAAGTGGATATTAAGACGTGCCCGACGAATCGGGATACTTTCCCTTGCATTTATTAACCTTCACTGATCCACGTTCAACTTAATTCCATGATATATTTTCGTTCCCCAATCCGATTATATTAAATCGATTTGGTATACGTCAAAATTAATTTCCAATCCTATCGAAACAAATATCTCTTCTCTCATAAAAATTCCTCGAACTCAATTGAACACTTCGCGCAATAAAATATATTCCATTGGGCGACCAATTCACAATTATCCAACGCCACAGAACAATTTGTATCATGGCAAAACCGTGACACCGCCTTTCGCGCAATTAACGCAAACAAATTGAACCGTTCCCAAACCCCTGCAAACAGATTGCGTGCAAAGGTTTGCGCAAACGGTAGAAAACGTAACATTAAAAAAAGAAAAACGAATAGAAGCTAATAACACATTTTGTCCGAGAAGAACGGAAGCTGTTCGCAATCGTTCGTTTCAATCAGCTTCGTTACATTCCATTTTCCCCGTTCGTTTCCCCGGCGAGAACGATAATCGCCGCAGCGTCCAGCCGTGCAATAATCGCGCAACCTGCAACAGCTTGTATCTTCGCGTGGCGAGTTGACGCGCTGGCGAAACAAAACGAATCAAACGGGACTTCCGGGCTTCTCGGGCTGACCGAAATTGAATTCACGCCGGTCCGTTTCACGGCGACATACGACGCCGTGCGTCCACGCTCGGCCCCCCTCGCCGGGCATGAGAGAATTCCTCGGCGCCAGGTATAACCCGGGCATCGACGCGAAGCGTGGAACAATATGGACGCGGGTACCCCGGCACCTGCGTGGCACGCAGAACGATTTTGCTGGATGCTTTCGCTCAGATTTATCGTTGCTCGCCGGCAGCGATAATAATTATGCGACCCCTTTGAAGCGCTCCGTCCGCCGCGATTTCCGCTCGACACCGCGGTGCTTTCCGTCGGCGGTGACGCCGCGGTTCGGTGATCTCTGCGTCGGCCGAAATGTTATGGGATTTTTTTTCAGCAATAAACGTGTTTTTACGCAATACGCGGCTTCGATGATACTACAGGATGCGTTGAGAGCCCAGTATACGGAGGTTGTAAATCTCCGTTTCGATTTCTATCGACACCGTTGCACACGTATGACCCTACGACCTTTTACAGAGGTAGGGGTGATAAATTGATTTGAATGTAGATTTGACTAATGAATTTGACTGTTGACGAAATATAAATAGACTGATAATGAAGGAAAACGTAATAATAAAACGGATCTATTGAGTGTGTAATATCTAGTGAAATAATGTTAGGGAAAGATGCTGTTTCCCGTATGTCTCGGGGTAGGAGATTATAACGTTTCTCCTACCTTTGAATCAAAGTCGGCACCGTGGTCTTGCAGTGCGAGAAAATACTGTTTTCTCGCACTTCAGAGTCAGAGACTCCTTTAGACGTAGGATGTAGGACTGTTTAGACTCTGAATGTAACGTATTAGTATCTGAATAATGGATTGAGTAATGGACTCTGAATGTAATAAGTCAAGACTCTATTCTTCCTGTCTTCGAATCAAAGTCGGCACCGTTGTCTTGCAGTGCGAGAAAAAACTGTTTTCTCGCACTTCAGAGTCAAAGACTGACAGAAGAAGAAGGAGGTGGTATGGAGCCTCCTTTTCTAATGCACTGGGGTCTTGAGGTAGGAGAGTATACGGTTTCTCGTACCGCTGAGTCAAGGACTCAGACAAGAAGAAGGAGGTGGTATGGAGCCTCCTTTTCTTGCGAAAGACCCTGTCAGAGACTCCTTTAGACGTAGGATGTAGGACTGTGTAGATTCTGAAGTTAAACTGTTTACAATTCTGACTGAGAATGTGAAACTCTGAATGTAACGTGATCGATTTCTAAAGACGAGTGTTGGACTCTGAATGGAAACCGTGTTAGACTTTGAACGTGGACTGGTAAGACTCTGATCGCAGACTGACTGAGTTCTGACTGGTGACCGACGGTATTCTGAGTGACGACTGTTCGAGTTCTTGGTAACAACTGACTTCCTCGTCGAGTGTGTCGTATCACGTCGACTCGGAAGTGATTTTTTGGCACGCTGATTGGACATTAGAAAAAGGGACTAAATGCCAATGAGCGTGTTTTTAAGACGGGGACACACCCATCCTTCTTTATGCACGAAGCGCGCTTTCCAAAGGAGGGGGTGCACCCTGACCGCCTAGGCTGACCTGTCAACGCACGGGAATTTCCGCCAGGGTCCCAGAGTTTTGACCTGGTCTTGCTGCTGGGGCACAGCTGTGAGCCCTTTTGGAAATTCACGTTTATGACGCATGCAATTGACTGTTGAGGCCGTATATGCTTAATTTCTTGTATCCTGACGGATTATGGACAAAAGTGGCTTCCTCAAAAACAGTTCTATTGCTAGCGCGTCATAAACGCCTTAACCATCTGCATGTCGAAGGTTGTTCTTTCTGCAGATTGTTAGCCGACTTTTTATTGTGTGGGCAATAGATTTCGCGTGTTGGTTCCGAGGGTTTGCCGCGGAACAAACGAGATATTTTGTTCGCCAGTGTAACCTGACTCTGGTAGACTTTGCTTGGACACTGTTTCGGAATAGCTGACAGTTCGATTGGTCGACTTCGAATGGATATTGTTCAACGCGATAAGCAGTTTACTTAAAATTTGAGGAACGTTTTCGTTTATAGTTGAGGTCCTTCGAGTGCCGCCAAATTTTGTTTGTTTCGTTAAAACCGGACGTAAATACGAACATTATGATTGAAGGACAGTCTGCGATCCTTTGCGGCCTTCCTAGGAATACGATCGCAAAGGTGATGAAAAAACGTGACTCTTTTCGAATAAGCAGCAAATCCTCCAAAATAGATCCGGAAGATGCTACTTCAATTTGTTAGATAGTTTATGATATAAGTATCGGTCCCCTTATGTACTATATAAACTAGGCTGAAATGTTAATGAGATCTTAAATATTAGTGTTTAAATCGCAGCAATCACTTCTGAACAAATGCATCTCTCGGCAGGTCGTTGAAACGTAGTGCAATTTCGGCACCAGGAGGTAAACGAATATCCGAACGATGTCCTTCAGTTTTAAATGACAAAACTGCTACGTTAAGTAATAATTGAAAATAATCTAATTTATCGAAAGAAGTATGAGACGAAATCTCCTTGTTTATCCCATTATTTAATTTCTCCGTGTATACACTTTATTTTATATAACGTATCACAAAATATCATAATTACAGGTGTAGAATCATTTTTGGAATTTTCGCCACGTTTTGGGAATTTTACACCACTGTGCGACGTTTAATCAGCGTACTGCTGTAGTTCTGGTTCTGATGTGTGATTAATTATTAATTTTGATGTGCCGGATGGCGCACACAAGAATTTAGAATAAATTCTAAATTGTGCGCCTGACAAAAAATTTTTAAATACAAAAGTTGCAGGGTATCGAGGGGTGCATCGTGTGGTGTACATGAGTTTTTATGTGGTGGCGTTTGGGAAAGTTGAAGGTCAACTTCGTTCTTTTAAATGGAATGCCTCATCTTTTTGCGGTAGTTCGGAAGAGCATTAATTTCCATTAAGTAAAAACGTATTAAACATTGTTTGCCCTAAAGCTAATAATTAACGAGATATTAACGAACGTTAGATGGTATTCACTGCTATATACAGGGTGGCTCAGTATTGATGGAAAGGATGATTCGATAATGTCGACTAAACTTTGTTCATTTAAGGCTACGCTTTCGAGAAAATCGATTTTCGTATATCCGCTTGAAATAGAATTTCAAAAATTATTAATAATTTTACGAGGCATATCATAATGAATAAGTAAAAAGTTCGACGTGTCGTTCAAGTGAACAATCTATATAGTTAAACCCCGAGTGTCCAAAATAACCGAAAGAGATATAACTGTTCGGTTACGTATACTTCGACCCTCGTAACGAAATGTGGTCCAATCTGAACGAAAGCAGGGACAAGAATACCCTTTCCTTATTTTTAACGAACCATTCAAACTACCGTATCGTGTTCGCAGAAGAATAAATTATGGTACAACTGTCATGTAAGAGATCTAACATTTTCAGTGGCAGCATGCTATTTTATTTTGAAACTGGGTAATCTTTAGTCTCCATGAAACGACCAATACTACTGCGACCTATTCCACTTGCAATGAGATTAACAGGAAACTTGTGCACCGAAGACATTCAACTGAATTTACTCACCAAATTCTCTTTCAAATTGTTATTAAAAATAACCGTGGAAAATTTAATTCCATTACAACACAGTATCTAATTATCCTACTTTAATATTACGCTATTACACAGTTCGAGGGAAAATACGCTTCACTGTCGCGTCAATGAAACACGACAATGACGCCGGACGAGGAATGACAGACACTTGCTACAAGAAATATACGAAATACCCAGGCTGGACATGCAGAAATGGGGGTACGCGGCGAAGTTTATTTATAAAGAGGAAGTTTGGAACAACGGCGGCCACGTTAAGCTCTTTGGCCGGATAAACTTTCCAGACTCCTGCATCGCCATCGATTGTGGCCCAGAGCCAAGACCTCCTTATCCTACATAATATTTTACGAGCGTGGACTTTGTTTTGCACCCGGAAGACCCAGAGGGAAAGGCACAGAAACGGCTCCGCGGCGAATGAATAGGGAAGGGAGAGTGAAACGTAAATTCTTCTTTTTTTTTCTCCCTCTCTCTCTCTCTCTCTCTCTCTCTCTCTCTCTCTCTCTCTCTCTCTCTCTCTACTTTCTTCTTTCATCTACAGACCATCTTTTTCATCTACGGGCTTCACTTTTGACCGAAGGCAAGACGATTCGACGTGGACGACTGAACATTCAGTTTGATCGCTCCGCGTCTTGCAATTTACTGTAAGGATGACGATCTACGTTTTTCAGCGGGATAACGGTATGCAGTACTTTTTGCTTTCGTCGATATTTCTTCCTCCTTTTCTTTCACTCCCGCGCCGTCTGAAGTTATTCTCGGTCCTCGCACAGGTGTGACACTGCACGCTCGAGGCAAGTTGTAGTTGAGTGTTGCGAAACTTGCGCTGTCGTGTGCTTGACGCTTCTGCCTCTGGTTTTCTTACGTTTTCGAAACACACGATACGAAATTTATTGTCGCAATAGTCGATTCGAATGTATAACGCTGCGCACTGATTTGTATCTGCCCGGGGGTTGTAATGGTATTAATTATGTTGATTGTATTTAAGAAGCTAAATATTGCACGACATAAATATTAAATAATGGGTACCTATTATTTTATTTGTTGCAATAAATCGCAAAATAATTAAGCTTGTACAATATGCTGGGGAAAAATTCTTCTCGATGAAAGTCAGGAGCCAAGGAGTTACATAATTTATACCTTTTGTTTGTACTATTTTTCAAGTAAGGACAGTGTTGATGCATTATTCTTAGAATGGGTGAGATCCAAAAATATCTTATTAATCCTTATTTAGTAATACTAATTTATTAATATTTATAGATCTACACTTAACGAATAATTAGAGTAATAATGGCAATGTTTTTCGGATAAACGAACATCCGTATTAAAAGATATAAAACTTTAGGGTAAAAACCTCGCAACACTTTCAAACTTAATATGGCGTCGAACAGGCCCTTTTTCGAATAAGACGCAAAAAACAAAAATGTCGCATCCCCTCCACTGTACGCGTTTCGTCGCATCGGCAAGAACCGGAAGCTCGCGCTGGATATACTATATTTGAATTTAAATATCCAACAATTATCCGCAATTATGATTATTTCTGTTATATGCTACGAGTCAGATTTCGCATACATTTCAATATTAAGGGTAACGGACTAGAGTAATTGAAATTGTAATTAAACGCAGGTTATACGCATACGAATAATCAGCATTTTCGCTTATACAGTGTGTAACATAAAGATATAGTCCACTTGGATTTTCTGCCATAACTCTATACCTAGTCAACCGATTCGGCTGAAACTTATTCAACATGTAGCCCGGACACTATGGAGTATATGTGCAAAATTTCATATTAATACGGTGCCTTATTTTTGTGCAGTACACATGTATCTGACTTTCGTCAATTTTTCACCGTGACAAAATGGCAGGTCCACTTGCAGAAAAGTAAAAACCTTTAATGAACTAATACATAATAACTTAAAACTATAAATGTTTTCAATAATTCATTGCTCTTCCACGACTTCTTATTAATAAATTCATTCTCTTCGTCATTGATTGTGCTAAATTTTGCTAAATTTGTATGTACGAATATGGTGTATAGTATGGTATACTTTAAATATGCACTTTCGTCAGGAATCAGTAAATTCACCAAATTTCTGCACTAACTTTCATACGTGTATTATACTATTATGCAGAGTGGTGGAAAAATCGCGAAAGGAAATTCAGTTAAATTAATGTTTTCGATGCACAATCCCCCGTTAATTTAAGTATAAGTGGAATTAGTCGCAGTAGTATTGGCCGTTGTATGGAATTAAAAATTACATAATTTCGAAATAGAATATTATAGTTGTACTGAAAATTGATATTTTCACATTTTGTTAAATTTCCTCCCGGTAGTTCAACTATAATTTAACCATAATTTCGCTAAATTTTTTTTCGTTCTTCGAATCTTTAAGATACACGTGGCAGAGTCAATATGAAAGCGTTCCATTATTTTCAACAGAAATCAATTTTAAATTAGGTATCTTTAAGTTATTATTAATAATGAAAGCCTCTTCGCGACTCTTGCGCCACCCTGTATGTATAAAATAGGCTCGAGCCTTCTGTGTATACAGTGGACCCTCGTAAGTGACCGCCGGATGAAACCGCTAAGAATTACTGCAGCGGGAACGAGTATCGTTTTCCTTTTTCTTTTCATGTTTCTTTTTACAATCCTGTGGTGCAAGCAACGTGAGCATATTATGCGGGAAAGGAATGGGAACAAAGAGCAACAAGTGACATTTAAACCTCAAGTACACGGTCGGTTTTGTTGCATACCTACACACCTGTAAAAGTTAATCCAAGTGACCGCTAACTTCCATTATGAAAGCGATACATAATGTCAAACAAGTACATAAATGTATGTTCAACCCTTTTCATGCCGGGAGTGAATCAATACGTTATTTAATGAATAATAGTTATACAAAATGCGATCTTCTCAATTTTTCCCCTGACAGAGTGGCGAATAAAGAGTCTGTTAATAATGATTAATTAACCTGTGAGACAGATAAGGCAAATAGGTGGAAAATTATGCCCCGATATCATAACTCTCTGATAAAGGTACGTGTGACATCTGTTATAAGTCGAGATATAAGTATGAAATTTTCGAAGAAATTCTATATGAAGGGTGGAAATTATTATTTGAAGTTATTATTTTAATATTAATTGACTACTAAACCGTTACATTCTGTTTCTACTTCTTCTGTTCTGTTCCATTCATAATATTATGAATAGTGTTCAACTAAGTGTTCAGTCAGTTATCCGTTTAAATATCAATTTATTTTAAGATGAAATAATTCATGGTAGTGAATGTGCATTACCATGTAATGTAATCAAATATGTGACAAATAATCACAGATATAATTCGTTTGTAAAGAAGTTTTAAAAATTTACTTATTTAAATGTTCGTTGTTTCCCATCGTGCAATTATTGATCCTATTTACTTATTGTTCCCATTTCAAATAAAAAACTTCCCAGCTCTAAAACATTCGATCAGAAAAAAAACACTTTCAAGAACGTTTAGACCATAATTCCTTGCAAGTTACACACTTGCAATTAAATATGAAATTCTCAACACTGCAACGACGCGCCGGCAATCAACAAAATTTTGTCCACATAATTTTGACTTCCAAAAGCACAATTGCAGGAAAGTACTTCTTGGCACAATTATTGAAACCAATAATCAAGCGATGGTCGGCCGGACCGGGGCCAGACGGTATATTCGTTCGCATTTGGAGCCGTCGAACGCTATTTACAGTAGGTCTCGCAGGTGACAATTGTTGATTTACTGTTGATCGCGTAAGCAAACTGTTAACGCCAAACACGACGCGAGGCAGCCCCTTCGGTTCATTCAGCATCCCTTTCTCGACGGGCCTTCCATCTATGAGTTCCACCCCGTTGTAGATTTATCGTTGCTGCACCGTGACATCGAATGCTTTTTGCGGAATAGCCGTAGGGCTTGAACGAATTTAACGCGTTCCCCGAAATGTAAGCTGCCTCCCGTTTACGCGTCTGTTCGCATACGTACCTTCATGCGCACTAGTATGTACATACGTATGTTAGTATGTATGTACCGGCGAATGTGTGTGTAGATAGCGTGCATGCGTATATCGTTGCAGCAAAACCGTTTTGTAGTTATCTTGTATCAGCGAAGGGAGTGAAAAGTAGAAATATTGATGGCGCAAAGTGGTGGGGATGAAATATAAGCGGGCGGGAGAAATATTCGAACAATAAGTAAAGTTTGAACTACTACTTTTTGTTTTTTTTTTCGACTTTAAAAAGTAATCGGAGGATTACCCTTTTTTATGTTGGAAACTTGAAAA
Source organism: Nomada lathburiana (assembly GCA_963667235.1). Classification (NCBI taxonomy): domain Eukaryota; kingdom Metazoa; phylum Arthropoda; class Insecta; order Hymenoptera; family Apidae; genus Nomada; species Nomada lathburiana. The sequence continues at coordinate 8,405,681 of OY763908.1, forward strand.
AGTGTGGCGCAGTGATTTGTGGGTGGAAATTGGCAATCAAATTTAAGATGGTTATGAAATGGGACAAGTTATTTTATTTTCTTTATATTACTACCGTAAAAGTACAAATCATTGTAAGCTTTGACGTATCATCAACGAATCCAATTTTCTGTTACAATTATGATCATTATTATACGAAATAGTTCAAAATTCTTAAATAAAGCGTAAAGTTAATGTTCCAATTTATATGTATAATTTAATTTGACACGTCAATAAAACTTGAAAATTGTAACGATGATTTCATTACATCAAACAGGAGAAAGTCCAAGTGTCATATTAATACGTAATACTCTTTAAAAATATTTACTATTCATAATGTTTTTGCATATAAAATTGTATTATAAAATAATTAATTTTGCATTAAGAGTCTGCTATAATTTAAAGTTCGCATCATTACAATTATTTCTTCTCTTTAAATATTTACTTAACTCTGTGTTGTCATAAATGATTGAAAACATGCCTGCAAAACATGTTTCCCCTGGCATCAATATTTTTCCGGCCTATGATTAAACATAGTTCTACATTTAATCCGGAAATTAATGTTTGCAATAGTTTCCAAATTGTTTACCTTCACTCTAAAACGTAACCAAACACTCGTGCCACTCTGTGGACTGGTAAATAACTGAAATTAAAATAAATTTAATATAGTGCAACATGTAACACCAAAATAATAAATAAACGAAACAAATAATCCGGCAAATAAGAATAATGAATATGTTTATTTGCGAAAGTAAGGATCTGTGTTAAAGTAATGATCGAATTTTATTTGAAAAGTGAATTACTTTCCAATGAATTATTTCCACAATATTTTATTACTTGAAGCAATAACATGAAATAACAAACAACCATTGCTGTGCATAATAAACATGTCTCTTACTGTAAATTCGTTCCCAGAACCACACGATATTCAAACATCTCATCAGATAAATGACTCGCAGACTCGTTAATCATAATATGAAAAGAAAAGGGCCGCTCAACTGAACCTGACGAATGCATTAAAGTGGAATCCTCTGCTGGCTTGATGACAAAACGTATAAATCAAAAATACTGTCTGCTTACGAATTCGCGCTGTAATCTTACTTGCGATATTAAACGGGCAAGAAAACTTGAAAACGAATCAGCTAAGCAGAAGTATGAAAGGCGAACGAAATGATAAAGGACCCAAAGTAATTTTTCTTTTCAGTCTTGAGACAATTCATATTTCGTTTCGTACCAAAGCATACTTAACGTTGACACGTGTATAAGTACTGTTACACGTATACATTGCGCACGACGTGCAATAATAATTTTGATTGCCTGCAATGTGCCTATTCTTACTAAGAGAATACAGTATACCAGTAATAATTTGTCACCAGTCACCACGTGTATTTCTTTTGAATTATATATCGTAGCCTTTTATTATTAGTAGAATAATATATTTGAAACGATCCACAATGACCTGCGACGACCAAATAATTAATATTAATTAGGATATCAATATTCACGGTGTAATGACATTAATTAATATACTCTGAGTGACTCGTTACACATTTTTCGTATTTTTGTACGAGAACATGCAGTTCTATTCATTTCCAAACTTAATTGATGCAAGTGTTTATTGGAAAAATGTGCTGCTCCCTGCCCTGATCAAAATAAATTGGATACGAATTATTTTGCCAATCAAGTTTCCTACGAGTATCGTGGACAGTGATGCGATAAATATTTCCAGTGCTGTGTATTGTGCACTTAATCATGGAAGGCAATCAGACAGCTTTCAGAACTCGGCAACGGACACGTTTCTTCGATGCCCGCGAACCAAGAAGCAATTACTTTCGAAGCATGACGGTCACATCTGGCCCATTCTAATATCTGCAAGCCATACATAAACTATGCTTCTTATTCCACGCTCATGCTTACCGGTTTGTATCGCGGTTGCGTAAGATACTTATTTTCTTCTTGCGACATTTGGCGTTCGTCGCATCGTTTTCAGATGAGAGGAAATAGATGGTACAGAAACTAGAGACAAATCTCGGGACAGAATACAAATGATTAAGCGCATACAATACGTCGTTTGTGCCGAAAATTGTAGTAAAAATTAAATATTTAGTTGTAATAAATGCAGAATTAACGAGTCCTATATTTAAGAATGCCAGAACAATAGACTTATTATTTTTTATTTCTTCCATATTTCTTCTACATTTGCTAGACATTATTAAACGCAGAATTATTGGAGAATTTATACATGGATATAAAAGAAAATATATTTAGTTAATTTGTATGTATGATGCATGTTTAGATCAAATTTAAATTAAATACATTCAAAAACTCCATTGAGTTTTTTATTAGAGAACATCGGCATCATTAAGCACAGAATTATCAACCAATTTATAGATGAACATAACATACTAATATTAACTGATGTATAAGTAATTAATTGCATTGAAGTGTCGAAAATTTAATTCGTTTGGCATTTAAAAATTTCGATTGGTATCCTAATGAAAAGTGTAACAACAGGCTGTAAAAAAACCTCAATTATTAGTTTGCGAACAAACATAAGTGAATAATAATTGTTAAACTCGCTCGCGGTAAAATAGAAATGCCCCGAGGGAATTATTTTTCCTTCTGGTGCACGTTCTAGCTACGTCACGTTAAAATATATAATGTCACATTACGACAGAGTATTTCCTGAGAGGACATATTTATTTCCTCTGAAGGCTTTTAAGGTAATTAAGATAAGCATAACGTGAAGTAGAAAAGGCCTGTACATAGCCAGACAAAAATGAACCGTACAAACGGGTGTAAACTACGTCAGGAATATTGAACAAGAATCACTTAAGAACACATTCTGTAAAGTAGTTCTGGTTGCAAGAAATCAATTAAATGAAATTAACAATAATATTGAATTGGATTAATATACACGCTGGTACGTTGTTGGTAATAATAAAGAAATCAACATGTTGTTCTTTACAAAAGAGTATGTTGGAAATTGAATTCTGTTTTCGAAACAAAACGATATATCAAAAGCTTGTTGCAATATGTACATCTGCATTTGGATTCAATAAGTGCAGTAAATTTCGTGGAGTTTCAAATGACACTTATTTATATTTACAAATACCCTGAATATTATTAACTACTGTGAACTGATTTTGTTTGTACATGAATGGGAGACGAGAATATTGAATACCCATTTGCATCTACTGACGTAGAAATTGTTTAAATTTTCTTTCAGGTAGCTGTATAAAAGACATGACTGTAAAAGTAGAATTACACGACATATTATTAATTATTATAAAATCGCCGTTGGACGCAAGTACGAAAATACAGAACTGAATTATAATTCAGTTCAGGTGAACAAAATAAATTTGAACAATCGATTTTTCCAGAAACAAGCGTGTATTCGAAGAGACGTTTGAAGAAACTATTTGTTTTCGATCTATACTGTTCGTCATCACCGGAGTAAGAACGAAAGAAGGAAGTCGATAATTAAAAGCAATCATTATCGATTTCGTCATGTTCCTTCCTTATCTTTCTTAAGAAACTCGACAAAATTAATATTTTGAATCGATTCTAGTTTGCTTTGCAGTCATTAATGCAGTGAAGGTGCCATCAAAATTTAAAAGAAGTCGTTCAAGTTTATTTAGTGATATCACGCAAACCGTTTCGAAAGGCGCACTTTTGAGAAGAACGCGTCACGTTCTTCGAACAGCCGTCATTCCGTTAACTTCAGAAATTCAATCAAAACGGTTCGCACATATATGTTTGCAACAATATTCTTGAAGAAAATGCAAAAAAATCGATCTTTCCAAAGGTTCGCAGCTTGCACACCATGCATGCAATACACGTCGTGTAAAAACCACGGATGTAACATGAACGACGACCCAATTACACGCGTCGCGCCAGTCGAAGTAACAATGAGCACGGCCGGTGAACATGTTCTGGCGCGAACGTCAAATCAGTTTAGCCGGAAAATTTAGTGCCAGAACAACGTTAAGTTGAGCCTTCGTTTCGCCCGAAGACATTCCCCCCTGCTGCGTCTCAACGCGGTCGTACCCGGCCGCCATTCTGAATCCCGAATCGTCGGAAACGGAAGCGAGCCGAGCGGGCCTTTGATTTGCTTACGGTTGACCGCGTGTACAGTGGCGGCAACAAAACAGTGACGGAAAATTGGCCGCCCTAACTTTCGCTGGTGTCCGACCGAGTTTGTTGCGTTGTCCGCGCCGTTCGCTCTGCATCCTGGCCTCCGGGTCGGTTCCCGTTGGGTCGTATATAAGGGGGAGCGGAAGCCATGGTTAGCTTGCAGGCTGGCCACGGCCCACGGAACGACACGAACCGAGTGTCACGGGATGAATGTTGACGCGACAAAGATGCGACGTAACAGGGAAACGCGAACGACGTGAACGCGAGACAGAGGGGAGAATGGAGTACGGTGGATGGTCTATTATACGAACACCTGTCATGTTCAAATGTTTTACTGTTCGAACGTTCTGTCGCCTGAACAGTCTGTCGTCAGAATAGTATTGTGGGAACAGGGTTTCAGGAAGAAGTGGAGAAACGTAGGAATCGCATGGGCTGGATTCGTCAATAGCGTGTGCAGACCCTACCTCAGAGACAGGGATGTGAGAAATAGGCGTGGATATTTAAAAGGTTCTATATGCGAGGTTCTGCATCTAGAGAACGGAACGGGCTAGAGCCCTGCGCAAGCACTCAGTTTACGGCTATATTCTTCGTTTATGAACGTGCCGAATTTCGATAAGTTTGCTTCAGGCTACGGTTATAGTGGACGCATTTTGTTTAATGCAGGGTCTGCCAAATGGTGGCCCGCGGCCCTCTCGTGGTCCCTTCCACTACTTATATCTTCCAGCTCCAGCGAACTGGTCGCGCGTCACACGACAAACATACAGACAAATGACGCTCCACACACCTATGCGTATTGTGTTAGATGCCATATCAACGTCACATTCGATATGGCCACATTGCCTTTGGAATCATTCTATTTCACTCTGCCTCGATATGCTCATCGTCCTGAGCTAATAGCAGCAACGCGTGCAGTAGCAGGAGAAGTGGAACGGAGTAGAGCTCTGACTATCCATGTTCTGGCAAACGCGCAGTACCGCAGTTAACGGCGATTATGTTGAAAAGTAAATAGGGTATTTCGCAGCTAATGAATCGTACTTTCATTCCCCTTTTGTTTTATTTCGACAACTGCATTGGTTCGCGAGATACAAGCAAGTATGCATAACGCATCAACGCGGGTGCTGAGCGACCACTTGCGAGAAACCTCGCGTCGCAGCGAGCTGACATCTGGTGGCGAACTCTCGATCTTCGGAGCGTCTTACGTCACATCCCTCACTCCTCGGTCCGCCCCAGCACTCGTAAGTTCCATTCTTCCATTAGACTTGGATATGGACGGCACTGATGTCGCAGAATATTTTCTTGCGCTACCTTTGCGCTGCAGAATCAATATCTCCGACTATTCTTAAGGAACGTCAATTTTAGGTGTGAGAAAGATTTTTTAATTCTCACCTGTATACGGGGATCCATAGGCTTGTCCGTCTAGGAAACATTATACTCGTAGCAGAGCTCGAGAGCGGAGTCTAAAAGTGGTAGAAAATTCACCACATGTGTGGAGGAACATTACCGAGTCACACAATGAAGGAGATTAAATTTTCGCAGCGTGTTTTGCTAAGGGTTAACAAAAAATTACAAAAAAAGTTGTTTGTTTTCCTTTTACTATGGGTAATTTCTTCATTTAATGACAGTAAACAGAATATCATATTTAGAAATGTACACGTAGAACGATCTATATTTTTTGGAGGAATTTTGTATATAAAGGAACTAATTTCTTTCTCTTGCAAACTATAAATAGGTCTAAATTTTATAAGATATATGGACATAAAAGATTGTTTTACCTTACCGAGTAGTCACTAGAGGCACCTTGTAGATATTATTTGATCATTTCAATCACTGCGGATGGTAATTCTCAGTGAAATACGTAATTTATCGTAACGACAATTTGTAATAAATTATAGACTTACAATTCTATTTCTGTTTACCGCCTTGCTTTATATTTACCCCATTTTGCGATAAATACCTACAGTTAGTATTTTTATCCTTTGCAAAAACCAAGAAGATTCTGTGTTAGGAAATATGAAGAACCTTGCAATTTAAAAACATATATTCTTCGTTGCATTTTTGTTTTTATCAGTTCGTTTAAATTTTGAAGGGGTCTTTCTATATATCTTACTTAGTGTAATCATGCTAATTAGGAGTTTCGATTTAATTGTAATTAATTGTTGTTTCACCCTATACGAAGCTTTCATTAAAGAAACTGTTTTGTACATCTATTATATATTGCGACGGGAATTATTCACGTCTGAACAAAAAGGAGAAAGAGAAATAAAATGTTACTTGTCGGTTCAGTGTTTAGTAATAAGTTTAGTTGATTTAACTTGATTTGCGAAATATGTCGGAATTTATTAAGTGTGGTCCGTGGATCACGAGTAATATCGCATTAATTTAAATGGCGTAAATCAAGGCGATGAGATGTTAAGACAATTTAATCTCGATGGTAGAGACTGAAACCGAACTTTATTCATGATGGGTACATCGCTTTTATGCCTTCGGGTAGTGTGAACAGTGGGGTTTGCCTTTGCCTTAAAACGTTTACGCGGCTTTTGCCGATGCAGACGTTGGTCGCGGTGTTACGACGGGGCGTTGGTCTTCGTTACAATATTATAAAGAAAAATAATTATTTCTAGCTTTGATAGCAGTCAATTGTAATTATAATCTGCAAAGAAAATTATTAAAATTTAGGGATACCAAAGCCATATCAGATAAGGAAGAAATCGATTTCTGTTTTGTTATATGTCCTGAAAGATTTCTAGGCACAGGATACATCAAGAACATATGAAACTGAAACCCGAAGAAATAAAAAGTTGTAGTCGAGTACACGCGTAGCACACCACAATATAATCTGATCACAAAGTGAATGTACATGACTACGACAGTGAAAATACGATCCTATTGTACAATCGATTCTATAACATATTGAGGTCAATTTACGATTAAAAGAAGTGTATTAATCATGTAAAAAATTGTTGTCTGAAATTTTGTAGAATTTCACATTAAATCGCGTGCATCTAGGATTCACGTCATTATTTATCGTACCTGTATTTAGTAATTGAAAAATGCTTCCACCCTAGATACATTTTCGCAAGACTACACATTACAATTACACCAAAATTGCGAGGATATTATAATAAATGGCTTAAATCTCATATGTTCTTATTTCGTGCACTCTGCTACACAAGAAAACGCTCAAGAGCTTCCTTTAATTTCAGAACGAAAAGCACCATGTTATAAACATCGAATAAGCCGTAGCAATAGTGTAACCCGCGAATAAATTATATACCTGAGTACAGAAAATATACAGGGTGGCTCAGAACTCAGGGAACATCGGGAAAGGGGGGGGTTGCTGGGGTGATTATGAACAACTTTTTTCTGGACCAAAATGTTGTTTGCACCTTCGTTTTAAGCGTCCCCCATTTCCCGATGTTCCCTGAGTTCTGAGTCACCCTGTATATTCGTTAATGTGCAAAAGTGGATTGAACACTTAAACGTGCTTCTCTCAAAAAATTAATTTGAAATTCCGCATACTTATTTTCAATCGCTGCCTCTGTTGCCAAACGCAGTGCAACTTTGATTTAAAAATAAATATTATAAATAGAGTAAACAGGCAATTAGTACTTTAAAGGAAAAATGAAACGTTAAGTTTGAACTCTCGCCATTTCCACAGAAAATGGAAAAAGAATATATGTATTGTAATTAGTTGCGGGCGTCATTGAGTTTGTCCGAAAATAAATGGATGTTATACGCGTTACCTGTTATGTTTTCAGTGGCGGCATTGAGGGCTGTAGACGTCGACGCACCATAAAGTTCGTCGGACGTTCAAATATACAAGATGATCGACAGCGGCTGGCCGAAATAAATACAAAACGATTTATTCGTGAAACGAAACACCCCTTTCGATCGATTCTCGTGGGTTTTATTGTATGAAACTTTGCGACTTGATTATTCCCAAGAACGATTAAACCGCGTTCCTTTATTGTCGAGCATTTTTATTATCGAAATTTTGAACGAGCGAAATAACATAAATGTTATAACATTGATTTCTTTCTTTCCCGGCATCACCAGAAATTTGTGAATACGCGTAAACCTTGTTCTATATTAATGTAGGATAATGTACTGCATTTAGTATTTATCATGCAGAGTGTTTCAATAATTTGTATCGAAACTGGAAAGCACGTTTTCAATGCGCGCGTATTTAAATTATTCTCAACTGCCTCTTCAATGTCCATTTTTGCAAATATCGGCGCAAACTGAACTGAAAGTACATCATTCTTCCACTGTGCACAGTATAATCGTGGGGCCTGATCAGTCTGTCTAGAATATTGTTTTGATGGTTATAAAAGTTAACAGAATTATGAATATAACGGTTTGTGCGAGCAAAAGGTAGTGACCTTGAATAATTTTATATACCTCTACATTGGAATACACTTTACACGTGAATGGCCTCAAAGGCACAGCTTCACCTTTAATTTTTCGGTCGCTTTTATATCATTAATTAATTCAGACACCTTTAATGGAGACATAACTTATGGCACGACTATATGTAGCTATAATAAATTTAATAGTTAAGATAATAATACTAATGATAATAGTACAATAATAATAATAATGATAATAATAGAACAATAATAATAATAAGAGTAATAAATTTAGCAAACTTTGTACGTAAATCTTGGGGAAAAGACTCGAACAAGTGGTGGATCCAAGGAAGCCCCCCGCGCGAAAACGTTAGAAATATGCGGACAATGAGTGATCGAGTGTTGGCGTCGATCGTGTGCTCGCAGTTTAATCGAATCGGCCGACAAGTTTCTCAGCTAGGTACCCAGCCGCGCTCATGAGAATTCGAACGTGGCGCGACTACTACACGGGCCGCCCATGAATCGCGATCCACGGCATTTCACAATTTACCTAATGGCACGTCCCCAGAATTCTGATAGCCACTATCATCCCGCGAGGCGGTCTTACTATTCAGCCTGTGCGCACGTTGAGCTCTCTGTACGATAATTAGCGAGCATGTTAATCCGTGTAATAATGTTGACTTGTGGGGGCCACTTGCCTATTGAATACGGGAACCGTAAGTTCGAAAATTAAGAAGCGAAACATTTCTCGTCAATTGTCAATTGTGAATAGCGCAATGTTAATTTTTGCGCAATAGCCGTGCAGACGTTTTTATTTCGAACATTAAATTCGATTTCTGTCCTTGGTAAAGAAGAGTTTCTTGTAAAGTTGAATGTTTTATTTGTACATATTTACACATTTTCCCAGAATTTGATTAATAAGTAATAAATATAAGAGAATAATAACAATTGTTTGGTATTATAAATTTAGTAGTAAACCAGCATTTTTATTGTTTCTTTGTTAATTCATGATCATTTATAACTGTTTTATTAAAGGTGGTACAAAAGTTTTCAGACCACCGTCGTGTAATAATTTCGTCCCTTATTCTGTTCTAAATTAGCACAAATATTTTTGTTTCTTATGTAAGTACTTTTCATTTACGAAACACATACATGTAAATTTAGCAAAATTTCTTTGAAGGCACGTATGTTCTTTTTTCACAACTAACTCAAATCGTCCGGGTAAGGAATGCTTGATATAGGTTACAATATTCTGTACAGTACTAATTGAAAATGGATAAAAATCCGAGGTGTCTAAAATTGTTAACAATATTTTTCAGAACTTCGTAATAAGTGTTACAGCTGTGCATTTTTAAATAATGGTAATCAATCAATATTTATGAACAATCTCTTCGGTCTCGGTTTTACACTCAGAATTAACGATAACGTGCCAAAAGAGAACTTGTCCGAAAATTATTCTAACAAGTCTGAAAATTATATACAAAGAAAAACTGAAAGAGCAGAGTCAGACATATAGTCAATATTTAAAAAGAAGTCTATGAACTCTGTAGTGTCTCACTGCAGACGTTCAAGCAATATTGGCCGCAACTTAGGTCCGCCGTATGCAAGTACTAATATTGACGGTACTTTGAAATACTGATTCTATGTGGTCGTTATTGACGCAACGCCGTTGAGTTTCGACATGGATTTGGATTTTCAGACGCTCTAATATCAGTATCGGCGAATATCGGAAATTCGGGCAGTATTAATAACGGTGCATAAGTATTTGCATTCATGCGAATGTACAGGGTGTCTCGCAACTAGCGAAGTGTCCGAAAATGAGGGGGTAGCTGGGGTGATTCTGAATAACTTTTTCATCGACCAAAATGTTCGTCGAAGCTTCGTTTCTTGAATTATTAACGAAAGACACTGGCCAATGTGAGCGGTCGATCGTGGTCGTGAACCAACGCATTGGCACAGCGTGTTACATCGTCTTCAATTCAGAATAATGTGTGATTATTCGTTGTTCATGATTAACAATTTAATTAACAAGCCGTTTAATAATTGCGCCATACTTTTATTCGTTATTCGAAAGGAACGAAGCGTTTTATTACTTATGAAAAGAATGTTTCTCTTAACAGCACGTTTTCGGGTGGATAAATTGGATGTAAGAAAAACGATTTGGATAACTGATGTTAGAAAAATCTGCTTGCCCATTCGTCCACGAATTGTTGACGCTGGGTCAATCCTGACCTTTCTCGGCAACCCCGCAACAGCTGATATTACGGCCGGGTCGGTGAAAATTTCCCTTGCCAAGCTTTGGCAAAGGAAAATATTGTTCAGTGTCACTCCTGCAACCTCCCATTTCCGGATGTTCAAGTTCGTTACGGAACACCCAGTATACAGTTAACTCAAACCCAGACATCGGCATAGCTTATTTGAAATAAAGATAAAAAATAACAATTTTAAATAATCGATCTTTTTAACTGCATTGTTACTTGTATCGTAGAGATACTATTGGAAAAGTAAGTAAATTTTGTGTGAAAATCAAACGAATCATTCGCAAGTACCTTTTCATTTGAGTTCATTTATTCAAGTAAATCCAATTTCTGGAATCATTTGTAAAAATACAATTTAAGATCATTTGCTTTCGTATTTCAAAATAATGTCGTGCCAAATACGATGATATAATTTCTAAATAGCCATGCTTCAAATATTTTATTTGGAACCTGCTCATGGGCTTATCATATAACAAATTAATGTGACAGCTTATGTAAATTATTTTTCGTCCTAACAATCACTGCATCATCTGACTATATTATTATTATCAATATTATTATTATTACTATTATTATTATTGTTAATATTACTTCTTTCCTGCTTTTTTATATTATTGCTTATTTATTTATATATTACTACTTTTCATAGCAAACGGATGTTTCTGCCACGTGACATTCACCCTGGTGGCAATTACACCTCGCGTTTTAGATATTATTTCACCGAAGAACGAGTCTCGAGGCGTGAGACTCATTTATCCAGTCTAGTACAACCTCGACGTGGAGAAACATTATTTCCTAATTATGGCCCATATGCTCAGTGTCATTACGGTGGTATTTTTCGTATATATCTCGTGTGACACGATCTACATGAACGTCGTCCAACACCCCTGCGGACTATTAATTGTTTCTGGGTAAACGGTTCAAGTTCATTCATATTTCTTTTCGTGCCAAATAAAAGTGGTTTTTTAATATGTCCAATCGAAAAACGTTCGTAGACACCGTTTCAAGTGGGCAATCAAGGACACCGTCTCCAAAGGCGAGATGAACAAAGCTACGACGATAGACGAGACATACAAAAATGTATAGAACTCGATTAAGGCACACCAACATGCGTTGAAGTCAGTATGATCATTTCCAAATTTCACTGAGCTCGCAAATGATCAAATTCAGTGAATAACATTATATAGGGTGTACAAAAAAATGTATGCGCGCTGTTAGATACAAAGTGGCCTTTATGGGTATACATTGTTTTGGCACATCCTGTATTTGGTTCATTTGTTTCATTTACATGTAGCTGCTATCTTTATTAATCGAGACAGTATAATAGATTATACATATTTGAAACAGATATATTATAGAGATCGAGCATGCTCATGACATGTATCTCTTCATCGCTGTAGCACTGGTTATGCTATCATTCAGTATCACACTGGTAAAGGTGAGTTGATCTTCAGTGTAACGTAAGTCTTATCAAACGACTAAATCACGACACAGTCGAGTATTTGAAAGCAGGCATCGATGATGGATCCCTGCGTGGATTTCTACAAGTACTGTGGTTTCTTGATGGTGCAGCTCGTTCGCCTGATTTTCCTCTCCAGTCAAGGATACTTCGTTATAACATCAAACGATGCGGTTTACAATAATATGTAAGTGCAGACTAATCAATGCAAAATGCAATTCGAACGTTGATGCATTCCCGATAATATTTTTAATGTAATTGATATAGTGTTGATTTAATATATTATAACGTAATGTATAATTTCATGTGAGAGCCGAACGGGAACACATCTAAAAATTGCTAATACAGTTGCTAACTGCTGGCGGACTAATGACATTTAATTTGGATAGTTTCTCTGAAGTAAATGTAACAATCGACGTTATCGTATCTCGCTATTTCAATAATGATACAACATCTGTACGAGTCCTTTTCAGATACTAAAGGCATCCGTTTCATACTTCACGCTACTAAAATCTTCCTGAATCACGTGAAACGATTGATTGGAGTAAAGTGAAAGATAAGCACGCGTCATTTTTGTACTTGAAATGGTACTGCGATGCTATCAGTATCTTCTGTTAACTGCGTGTAATCATTACTGTCCACTAGTATAATCGTAAAAAAAAAAAATGGATATAACAAAATAAATGAAACAGTGTGACAATTAGGGGGAGTTTTTTTGTTACACGCTAACAACAGTGTATTTCAAAGGATGTGTTATTATATAAAACTCGTGTAATTTAATGTTTTTATAACTGTTCATACATACGTACGTACGTGAATAAGAACGTTCTGTCTCTTGATTCAGATACTTTCTATACGGCATGTACACTTTTCTATCTGCACTATACTTTGCACTAGCCTGGAATGAAAGCACTTTTCAAATATCGCGGTGGATTAACATGATCGACAATATACGTACACGCGAAGTATAATCGAAAAGGGGAATATCCCGTCACTGGCCAGACACCGGATAGGCTACCGAGAATTCCCAACAAGTCACGAAATACGTTTCATAATGCAACAGCACTTAATACCAATATCCAAATATGAAGAGTTCGACTTTTAATAATAATCTTTTTTTTTTACCAAGAAGTTATCGATGCTATACGGTTTCAAACTGGTCGGCGTAATGGCAACGATTTTACCGGGGAATCGTAATAGGGATTATGATTACTTTGCAACAGCTTGTACAGCGATATCTAACTGCGGAAAGTATCCATACGCGTCGGAAATTATTTAAAATGTATAGAGCATGCCACGAAGGAAAGGTACATAGATCACTTAATGTGAATGATTGCGAGGACCCAAGTTCCCTTTCGCTTTCGTCGCTTGAACCGTGAACACGTATACATAACCCCTCGAACTCTTAGATACGATTTAGTTTCACGTCGGACCCGAGCACAATAGAGAAACGATTTTTACGGATTAACAAGCAACTCGGCTTGCCAATCGCCGAAAAGATTTGCACGAATGGTGGTGCTTGGTTTGTTGGAATCTTGTTACATCGCACAGGTAATAAGTAAGAAAATACTTTATACGTTTCGGATCACGAATAAAAGTATGGAACAGTTATTAAACGATTTATTAGTTTATCTCTTATTATTGAATAACGAAAAATTCCACATTATCCTTACTTAAAGACAGAATCACTTGCAGAATCACTTGCAGAATCAACCCAGCCATCCATTTCCTGATGTTTCGTGTAGTTACGGGACACCCTGTATATGCACTATAATTTACAAGCTTGCGTACAGATGCGAACGACAAAAATATTGTCAACACATTTGTAAATTTTCTCAGACAAAAGGCGTTGCGTTGACATAATTGATAATTCGATGCTATATATAATTCGATCTTTTAACAATTGCGATAAAATTACTTTCCAACAGAACTCTGTTCTTTCCGTAAAACTGATATGTTTGATTTAACGAAGAATTAGAGAAAGATGCAGAAGAAACGACAGTGATTATTGTAAGGTATAAATTTGAATTGTTTCAAAATGTATTGATATCAAATTGTTAACAGCAAAATCGGTAAAGAAATATTCAATTATTTATTGACATGCGTAATAAATGGATCATTTTTTTAGGAAACTCTTTCTATATCTGCAAGTCCGCCGGATGAAACTTACTCTGCGTTTTTCCAAACTATGAACGAGCGCTTTCGATCCGTCCCCCTCCCCTTTCAAGAAAACAACCACTGTTACTGGGAAGTTCAGTGATATATGCATGTGCAGTAAGCGACATTAAATTGACGCCCTTCCTCAACCATATTAATTACTCGCGCTGGATTGGGCCGCAGCCGTGTAAATTATCCTGCAACTTTGCGACTGTTCCATTTATCTTCTCGCAAATGGAAATAAAATGAGCTTTCCGCGTGCACGAATTTTCAATTCTAGTTTTAAAGTTATTTTCGTGTTTCTGTGTACTCGTGCCGTTGCCAAACTTCTCAATAACGATATTTATATGCATATCAAGCGATAGTAACTCTTTCACTGACAATTGCACCTTCACTTTTTTTTTTTTACCATTAATGGTTACTGTATTGTACCGTGTCAGCCTCATTATACCGGGCAGTAAATTTGTTCGTTTCAGAATAATTCACTGATAGCCCGAAGATTATTTCGTGGTAACTTTTTGAACACATCTCAATACACAATTATCGACAGATAATTAAGTGGCGCGAATAAATGCGATACCTGGTAAGCACTATGGTGTTTATTATAAATAATGTGGTATGTTTTACATTTCTTTTCAGTTACTTATCAGAGACATTATGAAGAAATCGACTCTGTTAGTTTAATCATATTATTTGCAGAATAGATTTTTATAAATCTTAATTGGTTGTGCTTAACAGTTACTGGTTCACAAGTTTACTTTGTTATGATATTCCAACGTCACATAAACGTGTATAAAAAATATCATAACGCGACGAAGGGAAACTTACATTTATTTCCTTAATGCGAGTGTATCTCTGCCAGTATTGCCGCACTGACAACGGCAAATACCCCTGCCGTTCTTCGTTCGCAGTGACGTAACTTGTCGCCCTACTCCTCATCGAGGATTCTTGACAATTCCGCTCTCACATTTATAAACACACCGCTCTTTCAATTCGGTCGTACTGAAACGTTATGCGCTGTGACAAAATTCCAATTTCGTACACCGTGCAACGGAACAAAAAGCTCCGTCGCGCCGAGGAAAGTTTAGATTGGTGAATTTTCGATCCAGCCTACCGTTAAACACTGCTCGAGGATAGAGCTTGCGGGTATCCGCTTCATGGACGTCCGTCTCATATATTTTACGGGCGGGCAGCAGTAACTAACAATTCCTAGTTTGCGGGCCGCCGCTATATTTTCGTCAGCTCGTTCCCCCCGGGGTACTTGGGAACCGCCGATTTATTACCGCTCCCCTATACGCTTTACCTTCGCGCCGTCAGGATGCTCGAGATTCTTAGTCAAACATAAAACCGGATAGCAGTTTATTATTCAAACGCGATCCTCCATCGCGTGGCGCGCCGGATGATTGGGGACCGGTATCGTTGGAGTGCGATACATCCTGTGTTTACGCGCATACGTTCAGTCGATCTTCTTGTTCGTGGAAATTTAACATTCGTAATTTGTTTAATTAATTTTTGCATGAAATGTATTGTAACTTGTAACATATTGTTTCATGGACAGCGAAAAGCGATCTCTGCGAATTGTATTTGATTATTTTCGAAACAATTCAATTTTATACGTACATAATACTTTTTCAATTATTCTTTCGCGGCTTTTGCGTCGCCCTGTAGATTTGGAATTTTTATACTTGCTATCCTTTACAGCGAGGAACCGCAAACTGTTTTTGGAAAGGGCCGGACAGACTCGAAGATTTTTTTACACGGGTAATTATACTCATAGAGCAACAACAAAAAAACAGCATGTGATATTTCTGCATAATATTTATACGCGTGCTGACACTTAAAACAAAAAAACCAATAAAATATTTCCGTTTATTAATAAACGTATTATAGAACTGGTTGAATTCTATTCTAATGCAATGGATGTAATTGCTTTTTCTGCGATAATATTTCATCGTACTGGAGTTCGAAGTTGGGACTTCCTATCATTAAAAGTTGTTTGCCAATTGGCATCTGATAATAATGATCTCTATTGCGATTTTACATGCTTCATTATTCTCAACTCGACTATCGACCGTTGCGTTACAGCGCGTAACTTGATTAATTTTTCATTTTTTCATGGAAAAAACAATATTAACCCGCGGGCCGCAGTTTTCCGACCCCTGGTTTACGCGATACTTTGTAACAGAGGGTACACTCATCGATGTTTTCATGGGATTCGCGCAATGTTCCTTTACAATATCCAAATCATGTGTTGAAAACATGAACGGGTTCTTCAGAAAAAAATGTTTTAAATAAAAATTACATGGTTTTCAATATTCCGAAAGAAAATACTAAAAAAATGTTGATCTATCTCAAACCGTTTCCGAAATAGCACTTTAGGGGTTCAACTTTGGAGGGTGATTTCGCCCCTTAAACTTGAGTTACCGATTCTTCAGGTTTCTGAAAGTTCTCATAGTTTTATTAAAATTGAAATCTCACCGTTTGCAACCTCTCCTTGTGAGTATAGGTGAGATATCAGATTGAATATACACAGAGACATCAAAATAGGTCTCGGGTAATTATTTATAAGTATAAAGTTTTAGTAAGGAAATATGGAAAATTTTCAGCTTTACACTTAAATTATTGCTTTATTTCACTTTGTAAAAACAGAATGTTTTGTATATGCACGTATGGAGTAAAGAAATGCATCCATTTCAGTCGGCAACGATTCAAACTCGTTGTCAGTAATTGTAAGAAACGGGCAGAACTTTTAATGAAACTATTTCGTGTAAAGGGAACTGTGACTTAATAGTTTGTATATTAATAAGTCGTTCCTCGAGTAACGTCGCTTTGCAATCGATTATTCGATATTCCGGATAGTACAACATCTTATATCGAATTAACGACACAAATTTATTAATGGTTTTTTAAAATTATTTACAATAATAATTTATTTAATATTATAGGTGCTATTGCTATAATACTTTGCGCTTCGAACATTTAATATTATGTCGCCGCGCAAAAAAGAATGGTAGCGACTCTATTTTACAAGAAACGATCAAAATTTGCCACCCCGAAATTATTTCTTAAAGTTCATCTGCAGTTCAAATATTCTGTCTTTCTAAGTTCCCGCACTGCAGTTTTATAAATATTTTAAATCCCGTGTAAAACACAAGTGCAATTTCGAAAGGTATTCAAGCCAAAAACGAAATTATTTACAAGATAAACTGTATCGATGATACTTATTGTTAGATTTCCACCAACTTTTCACATCTCGTTCTTTCCTTTAAATGCGTGCCTCTGTGTGCCAGCTAGTCGCCTTATGTATGAGATCTGTACACTTCTCCAACTTTGTATTTACATTTCTTTCGCTAGTTGTATGTTATTCCAACTTCGTGCAACTCCAAGCACCGTATTATTCAAGAGCAACACAATTTTTAACTGTGCCTTTCAGTCGCGCGTAGTCCCGACTGAAGTACCGTGCTATTCGAGGGCACCGCTGTAAAAAATATAATTAAAACGATGAAACGAAATTCATTGTGAAAAGTGTAATAATGTATATTTGAATTCCACAGGATTCCAATTTCTCTCTGTATGTTATTTAAATTCGAAACGGTTGATGATATTTAAACGAAAGGCACAATATCGTTTTCTGGAATAAAATGTATGGAAATACATTTCTATACCCGTGTTTCAAAGACCTCAATTGCACCAGTGATGAACTGGAGAAGCCAAATTATTTCGCAGCTTTTAATCATTCCTGTACTATTCGATCTCATGGTTGTTATTTCAAAATTTAATTATTATTCTAAACTTGTTATCATCCGCGGCGGTTCTTCATTATACGTTTCAACGTTGTAGATGTGTAAGTGCGTAAGTGCAGTAGGCGCGTACACAGGCGAAACTTTCAATGATCTATGCGCAATAAGCAACATGAAATTGATGCCGTGCGTAGACCACATTAATCCTATATTAATCGTGCTGCACCTAGGTTGAGTCACAAATGGATCAATTACTCTGTAACTTTCCAGGTGTATCATTTATCGCCACGGAAGTGAGAAACAAGGTTATGGTGCACATACATTCATAACACACACTGTGAATATTGTTGTACGTGTACTGTGCGAAATGGGCGGGGGGTTAATTCAAAGCAATTTAACACTTTTAATCGCTTCTTTTAAACTGATTTCACAATTAGTATAGTAATAAATAAATAAACGTAACACGAGACAAATAAATCAGTATTACAATGAATATATAAATATATCGTGGTAAGATGAATAAGGGAAGTGGAAAGTAAAGTAAGAGAGAAAAGGGAAGAATAGGGAGTGCAAGAGTGAAGGAGTGTGAATGAATGCGATAGAGAGAGAAGGGAGAAAAATCAAATGAATTACAAGTCAGTGTAAGGCACAGATAACAAATGAATGTAAATAAATAAATGTAACGTAAGCTAGAGGGTAAGGAACGTAATGTATGAGATTAATAGATGTAACACAAGTTCCTTTTCATGGCTGTGGCGTCGAAACGCAATAAAAATTCTATTGTATTCTATAAATACATCGAGTAGTAAAATTCTTTATTCTACACTGCCAAATTTAACAAATTCCTGAACGAAATGCGTTTAAAGCTACGAACTTAAAATATCGATGACACAATATCGCAAAATGAAACTTTTAACGTTCCAAACAAACTATGTCTCACGCAAACATAATTACAAATGAATTAAATTATTGTGCAATTTATTGGCAAACCAATATTGCCAACACCCTTAAAAAATATTCACATCACAATAATATATATGTTACGGTAAATGTGATTAATCCGGTGTTTATGTATAATTGCCGGTTATTCTACAGGATGTCTCGTAACTACGGTAACATCGGGAAGTGGGGGTGGCTGCGGTGATTCTGAACAACCTTTTCCTTGACCAAAATGTTGTTTGAAGCTTCGTTTGTGAGTTATTAACCAAAAGCACTGCCCAATGAAAGCGCCCGTAGAGCCCGCGCCCAGGCCCGTACCTCCCTATTGCGCTCGGTCGTGTACGGGGGCACCGAGGGTATCGAGGAAAGCGTACGGAAAATGCTACATCGTTATTCATTAATAAGAAATAAACTAGTTATTCGTTTAATCAATCGCGCACGGTCGTGGTCGTCATTCATGAATAACGAATAATTCCACATTATCCTTAATTTAAGACGATGTAACATTTGCCGTACGCTTTCCTCGGATACCCTCGATGCCCCCGTACACGATCGAGCGCAGTAGAGAGGTACGGGCCTGGGCGCGCGCTCTACGGCCGATTTCATTGGTCAGTGTTTTTGGTTAATAACTCAAACACGAAGCTTCGAACAACATTTTGGTCAAGGAAAAAGTTGTTCAGAATCACCCCTGCTACCCTCCGTTTCCCGATGGTGCGGTAGTTACCGGGCACCCTGTATATAATCGCCGCTAAGTTTGGTAAATGTGATAAATTCTTGTGATAAACTCTACCCTCTCGTATTTTATAAAATATTGAATGATGGCTGGTATGCTTGAGCGTTTTAACTCCAAGTTAGTTAATATCATGAACACTAAGAAAGCAAACAGTGGTTTTCCGACGAAAGAAAGATATGATGACTTGTTAAAAAAAAAGTGAGTAATAGTCAAAACAAAAGTAGTGGGGAAAAAACCGGAAGACAATCAAAGACTAAAAAGATACGACGCAATGAAAGTCCGCAATGTCGAAAAACTTATCTTTCCAGTAAATAAAGACACCTCCAGTGTTAGATTTTACGTGTATACTCAAGAATTGATCACATTTACCAAACTTGGTGGTGATTACATATAATAACCGGCAATTATACATAATCGCCGGATTAATCACATTTACTACCGTAACATATTGTATGTATACATATACATATACCTCATCAGTCCGCTCAGCTCCCATCAAATTAATCTGAACTCATTCGCAATAATTTCAAATGTTCGGCGAAGCTTCCGCAGCAGGAATGGGGCGAGTTTCGCTGCGAAGACGTGCATCAAGATCGCCCGGGGTTTCGTCCAGACAAGGAGGCATTCGATTATTTAGGGAAGAAACTAGGGTCAAGTCGATAGGAGGATAAAGTGATCGACTGGCCATAATCGACCAGGACAGGTTCCCGTGGGAGCTGTACCAGGAAGCAGTGAATTACCGGCAAGGCAGGCAGACGTGTGCACACGTGTGCACACGGCGATCAAGTTTATTTGTCGAACGGTCGCGCAAAAAACCGTCTCCTCGCGTTGCAAACTTACGTTGACCATTTTGATGGCCGTCAATGGCTCGTGGTGCACTTCAACGTCATAACTCGCGGGTGATAAAGTTGGCAACGATGAACGTCCATGGGGCTTGAAATTATCCACGGTGCTCGCGGTTCGCTTCGTTCACCGTTATTTACGGGTGCCGAAAGTTTCACGTTCCGATACGTACGTCTCGTCCTAATTCTCAGGTGTGTACCGCTTACAAATTTTATGTACCACCCGGCCTTTTCTTCTTCGTTGTTCCACGGCGGTTAATTGCAATTTACAGGATTTCTCGCGCGACTGGAACGCTATTCATTATGGGGATGCTAGATAAGAATAAAAGTTATGGGAGGAAATTAAATGCTGCCCGCTGTCCGATCTAACGACCTGCCCCGCTACCGGAACACGCTGCTGCACATGCAGCGACGGATATAATCGTATTGGCAGAGTAAACGCAATTCGCCATGCAAAATTTGGATGATTATTTGATTAAAACAATAATGGTATATTATTTGAACGAAATTTCATAATATATAACTAATAAAAATGTGTTATAGAGGCTAATTATGAATGGGCAAAGACATGAGCGGATATTCGTTGATGATGCGTTTAAATACTACATCTATATAATTCAATATTTTGATTAAAAATGTGTCAAAGCTCGTTTTTGTATTTATTTTGATTGGAATGCATCTCGTAGGATTATCAGGGACTACTATATTGTTACTACTGTGTAATGAACTGAATAAGATTAGTATTGTAAAAGATCTGTGGTTTTTAACTATAACTATAAGGGTCCTTCTAAAACTTTGGTGGCGGTCAAAATTAATTTCAAATTAATTAGTTATCTATTATTTACTTTCTTCATACTGTTTTGTTCATGTGTTACAAATAGATAAATAAGACGTTATTAGTAAAGACCTGTATATAAAAGAAGGGGGATGAGTAATTTATTTCTATCGAGTTTTTTTGCACACCAAGGTCATTTGAAGGTCAACACACTATACGTGTCTGAATTCCACACCTGATCGGGTATGATAATATGATAATAAAAATATACCATTATTTATGAAAAATCATCGATGACCTTGAAAACTCGATGAAAATGACCTTGAAAGAAAAAAGTGACAAATCGTAATACTCTTCAGTCTGAACCAAAGAACTTTATCCTGAGACATTTTTCCGTATCAAAGAAAATAACTACGTTACTACGATGTATGTTCCTCCTAAACGAAACACCCTGTATATACACACATTCCTATACCCTAATCGAGTGCCCTAACAACTTCCTTTCGATAATATTTTTCGGAAAAGTTCAGTTCTCACGCTTCATGCGACTCATCCTGAATGTAAAATATAAAATGCATGAAAGAGTAACGAGCCAAGTAATTGAGCTGTAATTTGAGAAATAATGAACGCTACACAGCGATACCCATAAATTTCTAACTGTTCACAATTACACTCCATTCGTTCCACACGTTCTACAAATGATTCGCAACGGGGACATTGTTCGCAATCGCGTAAAACAACACGTTCAATCGAACCGAAACTGTTACACATCGCGTTAACATTGAAATATAAAAATCGCAATCAATATTGTCTCATCGTTTAACCACGGATTAACGGAATGCTGGAGTTCGCGTTACAGCCGAAAGGTGAACGGAGGAGAAATGGCGGCGTGCGTTTCCCGTGGCCACAAATCTAGCATCGTAGCAACGCCGCGGCACGATCTTTGGGAACACGTTTTACAATAGCTCCCGTGGGATTACTCAGGTTGACAGGATCGATACATCTTTCGTTTGTACCGCTACGAGCCCGCAGAAGGTCGCTTAAAAAGCGGCAATGAATTAGGGGCCCCGGCGAATTCATAAATCGTAATGCAACCGACCAAATACCGTGGAGAATTAGCCACAGGCTGAAGGTATTACAGCGTAAGTCAAATCGAACCGATTGAGTTATCCCCCGATATGGCCCGCTATACATATGTGGCCAATAGTTGCCTTCGTCCAGTGATTAATACCACGATTCAGCGACCCCTCTACCCTCGCCGAGTACCTACGGCCGGACAGGAAAGGAGGCATTCATTCCCCAAAAAGGACCGACGAAGGATTATCGAAGGGCAACGATAAATTGTCTAACGACGAGGACTGGAGGAGTGGAACACGTTCAGCGGTACCTTCCAATCGCGAAGTAAATGTACAATTCCTGTTAGACTTTTTACCCCATATTGGTAGAGATAAAAAATGATGTCTGTTCCTGGTAGAAGAGAATCATCGCCCGTTATATCTCACGTTGCTGAATTGTGCGGCGCACAGTGGGGTATTTGGCCCGAAAAAATATTGTAGCGTTGTTTATGAGCTCAAGGTCATAATGTAGTAGGTCGTTGAAATTATAATATTATATTAGTTTATAAAATTATAATTTAATTATTAATAAAAAAAGTTGTTTTCGAAATTGCATATATTGAAGTTTGTAGATGACAGAATACCATTTACCTTTGGTTTAAAACATTTTTCTATAAGACTGTTCAAACCCCTTGAGAAATAGGG
Organism: Nomada lathburiana; assembly: GCA_963667235.1. Lineage (NCBI taxonomy): Eukaryota > Metazoa > Arthropoda > Insecta > Hymenoptera > Apidae > Nomada > Nomada lathburiana. The sequence continues at coordinate 8,428,848 of OY763908.1, forward strand.
TCAATAGTAGATTTGGTCAATTTGATGCGTACTCTCAGGCGACCCTATTTCGACTAAATGCAGCGTAACATTAACGTCTTAAATGCCAATACAACAATTTTTACTTTTTTTGGAGTTGTTTTATGACAAGTTCAAGAAAACACGATCATAAAAAAGTTTGCCTGGTAACGAATATGCATATGACATAAATTAGTTATAAAACGTGAAACCGGACGAAACCGGAACCAATTTTTGTTGCATTGTGATCACAAACCTTTATCGAATGCAATGACACCAGAACGAGCTTTTGAACACGCTAAATACCGTAACAAAATCGTTAATGAAATCTTGTAACCGTAAAGAAAAGTACTGAAATATTGATTATTCTCAAATATTAATAACTGCACAAATATGTGTGCTAAAAGTGTAAAATCTTCCAAAAAAGCTTCCATAACGGCAGAATTTATACAAATTCCTTAAATTATTCATAAATCGCTAATAACCAACGATGTTTTGGAGAATGGTGAAGAAACAAACGCGTGCCATAAAATCTGCTAACTTTCGACGAAAAATCCTGCTCCCTGAGTTCATAAATACGAAAACAAAAATTGATACATTGTTCCTTACATATTCAACTATCTCAGACAACAAAAATTGTTGTCTTTCGCAAAACTTTGAAAGTTGACTTTTGTCCGGTTTTTCGGGCCAAATACCCCACTGTGCGGCGTTCGAATGGCTTATACGATTCAGCCGGGTGGGAAGTATTCGATGGAAAAAATGGAATGTAGATAAATTTTTGGAGGTGGAGTTTAAGATAGGAAAATGTATGGTGGAAAGTAACTGCTTGTGCAATTAATGAAACGAATATCATTATAAGTGCCTTTGACTATGTCGTCCTTTTCGTCCTTTATCATTTTCTGTTATCAGTTCGCTTTTATTAATTACGCCCGAATTTCCGCACAACAATAATATGTTATTTTCTTATCAAGAACTCGCAACTGTTTTAAATGGATAGAATTGTAATTGATTTGTCTCTTAATTATTGAACGTATTTTAACGAAGGGATTAATACTCAATTATGCTACATAATCCGTGCGATTACAATTGAACGAGTATCATTAGTTCGATTAACACACTTCATGAATTTTTTGGCATTGCTCCGGGAATAAACAATCCGGAAAGCAGATTAAACACGGTTCCCGATAAATCGATTAACGTTTTATCTCTTAATATGCAGAACACCGTTAACTATGTGCATAATGCTGTTAAATGGAATTTCTTTCGGTGTACAACATCATAATACTTTCAACGGTTTGCTCCGAAAATATAAATATAATACAAAACATATCGATAACCATGGATGTAATTTATCATGAGCATAGAGATTTTCTATCCCGAATATTTCTGCTCTTAATTATTGTCCAGAATTCTTGATACAATCACACATTCTGGTACAAACCAAATTAATTATTGTATAGAACGTAAGTGTAAAATTATATCTTACAATTAGTTATTATTGATATTGATTTGAATCTGATTCAAAAGAATCATTTTAACGATAACATAGAACGTTTGAAGGTTCTTTTAAAGTTCAAAAGAAAAGAAAGTTTAAAATTTAAACCATTAAATTAGATTATAAATGAAAGTTGCAGATATCTGGGAAAATATTAATATTGCAATTTACCACCATGTTACGTGATCCGTGGAAATATTACTTCGTTCGGATTTCTACTACAAAATAATTGATTTCTCGTTTATTTATAATAGAATCGCCGTGACATTACTTCGCGGTTAATAGATTCATAAATTTTGCAATATCCAAGGGTGAACCAATAAATTGCTAAACCCGCAGCGGCGAATATCTTTATATAGAAACCAAGAATCACACCTTGTTTTGTAACATTTATCTTCTGTTTCTTAAGGCACATCGATATTATTCCAAACAATTCGTGTTGCAAGACTGTCTGACTCCAGTGAAAAATTAATGATCTACAAATAGTTTTTGATTCTCGCGTAGAAATAAAGGATACGAAAGCATAAATAAACGTACATAAAATTCACGACGATAGCGGACAAACTTATGAAGCATGCTCGAAGTAGAACTGGTTAAAGGTAGATTTTCCAGGACACGTTTCACTGGATATATCACGTGTCTGTCACGTCTATAAAACATTTTCTGCCGATTAAAGTGTTCTATTCGAGTCGCACGAGCAACATACTGCGAGTTAGAGTAACGACACTTTAAATCAGACGTATGTACTCGGATAACCATCCATTTAATATCTTCGGACATTGATTGGTCCCTTCGACTCCTTCCCTTCCAAGGTCCCGTAAGGCCACCTGGGGTCATTCAACGTATGCTGTCGTCCGAGTGGCTATGAAACATCCCTTAACATAGTAATTCGTCGCAAGAATTGAAAACATTGCAATTGCTTCTACATCTAGCGAATACGAGTATATATATATATACGTTACATCGTTATTCATTAATAAGAAATAAACTAGTTATTCTTTTCATCGATCGCGCACGGTCGTGATCGTTATTCATGAATAACGAATAATTCCACATTACCCTTAATTTAAGACGATGTAACATTTGCCGTACGCTTACCTCGGATACCCTCGATGCACCCGTACACGACCGACCGCAGTAGAGAGGTACGGGCCTGGGCACGCGCTCTACGGCCGATTTGATTGGTCAGTGTTTTTGGTTAATAACTCAAAGACGAAGCTTCGAACAACATTTTGGTCAAGGAAAAAGTTATTCAGAATCACCCCAGTTACGTCCCATTTCCCGATGTTGCGGTAGTTACGGGACACCCTGTATAACAGTAGGTATAAACATATGGAGGGTTCAGACGCCAATCAGTGTAAGTCCATTAGCATTCAGACCGAGATAAATAAGGTTTCTACAAATCACTTGGAAAAAATGACAATATAAGTACCGTCATCTATTGCTTACGTCGGATAATAGTGACTTCATTGATTTATCAACTGAAAGTTTGAACAATAAAAAGCCTTTTTAAGTACGAAACTCTTGCTCAGGGCAAGTTGGACTTACACTGATTGGCTTCTGAGCCATCCATATGCAGAATTATAGCTTACCAGAGTACCTGACAGAAAGGGCAAGTAGAAATAGTTGGAAGACTGCTATGAGTTGACAAGGGGGAACTGCACTATAAAGATATACATTCCGCTGTGCGGAAGGAATGTAGAGAACGTAATCGATTGGTTGGAAAATGCGGAGAATGAGATAAGGAGATTGAAAGAAAATAATAATTAGTATGATATGTATGATATGACGAGCGTGGGTTAAGTAGCGAAAAATAAATAAAAATAATGTAAACCCAGTCCTCCCTAAATATTAAAATATTAATCAGAAATAAATCAATAAATTGAATACTCAATTATACATACAATACCGAAATTGTAATGCTTCTGATCACTTTGATGTAGTAGCAAATAATTAATAAACGATAACTTTACTATGGAATCAGGTGATTTGTAAAAATGTATATCCAGACACATTGTACATTATTGGGTATTGATTTTTGACATCACGTCCATGGCACACTTTTTTCTTTAGTTTACCTCACTGATCACTCAATATTTTAAAGACACCAATGAACAACAGGACACCCTGTATGGTTAACCAGTTGAAGCACATTTGCTTAATAGTATTTATCAATTACAGGCTGCAATGATATTTTCGTAAATGAAACTTCGAAAGCTTGTGAAAGATAGTTCACTCGCTATTCCTGCGACTCACATTTCTGCACATAATCACCGCTAAATTACATGTGTTCTGATGGGCTAGATAGGAAGCGGATGTGGCGTATTTTGAACTCTGCGGTTCTGACGCTTCAGAGTTTCTTCGTATGAAGCCTTTTGAGGATAAAGTTTTCCATGAAAAGCCGAATATCATGGGTAATATGAGAAGTTGGATCATATATGACTGGTGTAACATGATCAAGGCAAACTTTGAGGAGATAGAACTGTAGCTTATAGTAAAGTCGTTTCCGGAAAATTATTAAAATTATATAATTTAACAAAATTGCTCTATTTAAAAAGATATAATGGCGTTGGGTTGTTTAACAAAATTAATCCTATGCCAGCCAAATGCTGTGTCATTTTTCATTACTTCTTAGCTGCACTGAAAGAAAAGGTAATAACCCATTGAATTATCTAGTAAGAGTGAAATTCGTGCACACGTACACCACATACACCTATAATACTCATAAACAAAGCATCATCCTGAAGAATACCTAATAAATATGAAAAAGATGTAATATATAATTGAACAGTCCACCCACCCTCTATAAAATAATAAATTATAGAATTTTCGAAATTCTTTCAAATCTTTCAAGGCTTAGTTATTCACAAGCCAACTGCTCCTCTTTAAAAATTTATCTTTCCAGCTCTCTATTTATTTAAATATAATATAAATATAAAATATAATTATCCGTGGAAATTTTCATTCTTTTTACATGTATAAATATTTTCATATTCCGTTCATCGTCACAGTGAAACCATTCACGATACTCCAAACGAAAGCAATAAAATATCTTCCCCGAACAAACGAGTTCATCATTACTATAGAAAGTTCAATTTTTCCGTTTATATACATTGCATCGTGAAATAGAAATTGAGGCGGTACTCGGACGACATTAGGGTCACTAGACAGATTATCCGAATGCGTAGCATGCATAATTCCACGACAAGGGTGTAAATTGAAAATAATATTTATACAGCATCGTTCCAGCAAACGACATGCGCCGTGCAAAGGAAGCGAAGTTTCAAGGCTCGAACTTGTTGGAATAAGAAATGGTAATTACTAGCCGCGTGATTTAGATCGGCAAGCTAGATTGCAACAAAAGTGCCCCGGCAGATCCATGTTTATGCAACAGGGAATTTTTCCCGCATCGTAATATCTGTTTTCAGCCGTATAACACGCCGAAAATGATAATTAAATTACTACAAAAACGCGAACAATTTATAACAGTCCCTTTGCAAGCGTTCCTCTCCTTTTTTTTCCTTGTCGCCTACGACATGAATGAGTCATGCATACTGCAACCCCCATTATAAAGAGGGGACACGTATAGCCCCTTTTCAACCGGTAGATGAAATCTTAAATCTTAAGTCGATACCATACGTAATTTCGATTATACGTAAGTCGATACGTAATTAATTAATTGTCAAGAAGTTTTCGATCAACAAGAATGATACGAAACTAATATATGAGATCACTGAGGTACAAAGTATTATTCCATTGTCATATATTTGAGACACGGAAGAAATTGGAATTAAATATAGTATGCACGACAGTGTTTTATACTACGAAGGTCTTATTGTTAATGTCTTTAGTTAGTTTCGAATTCTTTTGTTCGATTCGAAACTGTTTGCCACGGGTGGTAGTCCTCATCTAGTAGCTAAGATAGCATCCCTTAACGTAAATACATATATACTTCTTTGTACCAAATTAGCATCGTTAAACTTCAATGTGCGCAGAATTAATTAACAAAGTGAGCAATAATCACATTGGAAACCTGACAATTGTCAAAATAGAGTAATACCTCAAGTTAAACTATTGTTATAGAATAGCATCGCCACTTCAAATATTATTCCCAACGGGGTTTGATTAAACAAATGCCGAGGGTTACAATAAATATCATCAAAATTCTGTTCGATATAAAGGGTCGTCCAGTACACGCGATTACATGTTTCGATTTGAATAAAAGACAAACTATTTGAAATGTTGTCCAGTTGTTGTCTTTTATTGAATGTATGGTCCATTGCAATTATTCGTTCGCAGACGTCAATTCGATTATCGAAATTCTCAATGACTTCTCGACATGTCGCCGGTGTTATTTCACGAATTGCAACTCGAATGTTCGGTGACTTTTTACGGCCAGAATTGAATCATATTAATGTGCCCGACTGGCACATGTCTATTTCCAACTCGAGAAAACATCTCGTTTTGCTCGAGAGATGCAGATTTCTGTTCGCCTCCAAGATCATGCGATTCAACGCCACTAGATTTTTTTCTTTGCGAAGCTTTTCGAAAAGTCGCGTCTATGCTGATAAACCACGAATAATTAATGTCCTAAAGAACAACATTCGAGTTGCGATTCGTAAAAATTCCGAATAGTTTGTGTCTCATTAAAAAGAAACACGCGGGCCCCGGGTTTTTCGTGACCCCTTACATACGTTGAACCCGTCCAAGCAGGCCACAGAAATCCATGAATTCTTGTCACCCAAAAACGAACAATTTGTCACATAACGCGTACAATCAAAATTCCCTAACAATTTAATTCGCAATGAATTTCACGCCCGTTTCAACTACTTGCACAGTCGTGACGTCGCACAGTGGGAGAAAACGCTAATTTAGGATTGCAACATTTGAAAAGCGAAACACGGAGTTAGCCCTTGATGCAATTTCCAATATCAACACAGATGCCCGTAGGAGTTAAAAGCGACATTTTCATTTCTCAAAGCCATTGCTTTTTAAGCGTGGCACGGTAATACAAGCGTTAAAAATTCAACATAGCATAAAAATGGAAAATATTATCTTCGCCTGTTACCTAATTCTTCAGACCGTAATGCTGGCTCTATTTGCAGGAGCTGCATCAAGAACGATTAGGAATGTACAAAATTCGGAAGATATGCAGTTGGCCGCAGTCAAAATTGATAAAAAACATAAGCTATACATCCCATTCTTAATATAAAAATTAACGCGTATACGCGTGAATATCGCAAGTATTTCATTAAAAGAAAATTGGTTTACTAAAACTTCCTTGAAAGAAATTATATAAGAAAGAATTTTATACATTCGTAATCCTTGTTGATGCACTTCCTGCAAACAGAACTGCCATTAAGGGGGTATTTGATACGCGATTTTTTCAACTGTTTCTAGGAATTTTATTTAACGCCTCGGAGAAAGATTTGCATACTGAACTTTATACGGTGTTTTTAATACATCTTGAACTCTAATTAAACATTTTTTTATGTTAAAAATACGAAATAAAGATGACGTTACAGGGCAGAGGAGTAGATCAACTCGAAAAAAATGGTTCAGTCGGTAACCATGATTCGACTCGTTCTCGTTCAACGGAACTAAAAAAAAGCCAAAGAGATTCTGAATTCATATGGCTCTGGCTGTCGCACGTAGCAGATTCGGGTTGAAATATTAAAATTTCTTAAAGTGGCAGCAATTTGAAATCAATTTTTCGACTTTTTCTATTTTTTCTCGTCTTGTTTGGCCTGTAAAATTACAACAGAAAAATATTCTGACCTAATTCTGCTTGGGGCGATAGCGACGCATCCGCTAAAGACGCGTGCACAAGATGGTCCCAAAAGTGGTCCTTAAAAGTTTTGCTAACAGTTCTCGGTGAGAAAATTTCTACCTACGATTAATCTGCCACGCCTGATCCATAGAGAATACCTTCATCTTCTTCGAAAACACTCTTGTTTGGTAGAAACGACCAGGCAAGTAACTGCCAATGAGTAGGTGCAAAAAAATTCACGCTAGAATACACCCTTTAAGGTCCTAAGCATCGTTTTTTCACTTTTGCAATCCTAAATTGGCGTTTCGCCCCATTGCGCGTCACTCTAATCGCCGGCACAACTATTCCCGCTAACTTCCCCACCGTTAACCATAAACAAGGGCCAATTTTTACAAAGTACTCGCGAGACCTTCTATCAGCGAACTGTACATTATTGTCCCGAATTACGGCTGCAAATTTATTCTCCCAGCAAGTACATACAACGCGTCCCGCTGAAGCCGTTAAACTCGCTTGATCGTTAGCCCAATACAATATTCATGCAGAAGATCTCCTCTGAAGTTATTTCACCGCCTATTCCGCCGCCACGCCGCGCCGAGCTGTCTCGTTCACGATAATCCACTAAATATCCCCGTCAGCGGCGCATATTATTATCGGCAAAACACAACGAACAGGCCGCCGACAAGGCTGGCCCGTTGTTGTTCGAAGTCACGACACAGCCCAGCCGTGTGGCGTCGCACAGCGGCGTAAAAGCCCGAAAATATGGACAAAATTCAAATGCCCATATTGTATATGGCATATTATTGGTATATATTATCATGAAACGAGTTCAGAAAGTAAACAACGTGAAATTTTATGTTAAATATTGTATCCATAGTCCTAATTACAATCGTAAATATGAAGAAATACAAAATACTTAAGATTTGTCCAACGAAATGAACAAAATACGATTGAACCTAAATGTAAAAAGCTAATAGTTGCTTAACAATACAGTTCAATTTTCGAGTTTAGATTTTGATATTTGGACACAATGTCCAACGTCACTGTAGAGTCGTCCCACTGTGGGGCCTTCACAGCGAAGCATCAAGGGATTATGATACGGCAATTGCTACGCAGAGACGATAGACGTGTTTTGGAATAGAATTATGTTTATGATTAGGATAATTAAACAACTCCAGCTAATGTGCCCGAGGTTGATGAATAGAATTCACAGGCAGCCGTGTTGTAAACCTGTGGGCCGAAATCGTTAATTACCGAAGTCGTGACGACAAAGTAAGAAATAAATGGATAACAAAACAATCATGAACCAGTAACTAAAATATCACAAATAATTTACAAAAAAAAGGGCACCAAAAAGATACACGTGGAACACTGTTCCTCGGTACGCTTTCCTCGGGTACCCTCGATGCCCCCGTACACGGCCGAGCGCACTAGAGAGATACGGGCCTGGGCACGCGCTCTACGGCCGATTTCATTGGTCAGTGTTTTTGGTTAATAACTCAAAGACGAAGCTTCGAACAACATTTTGGTCAAGGAAAAAGTTGTTGCGAATCACCCCAGCTATCCCCCATTTCCCGATGTTGCGACAGTCACGGGACACCCTGTACACATACGTAACGATCGGTTTTCTCCCTAGGCGCCGTGAAACGCAATCGAAAAGTTTTTCGCGACAGAAGAGCTGCGTTTCCGGCTAATATCCGCGCAAACCAATGGAGCATAGATGACAGTCCCGCGGCATGACAATTTCCAATCAGCGCACGGAAATGATACGGTCCTGTAATATTTCGCGGCAGCGTCGTCGTAGTCGTCGTCGCCGTCGTCGTCGTCGTGCACCGCCTTGACGCTCGTGCTGCGTTATCGGCACCGTCTCAAACGGATATGAGATCCGCCGCAAAATGCCAGCTTGAACGGTAAATTATTCCGCTTCTCTGTCGGATCAGCCGACTATTATAATATAATTCGATGTTCAGTTGGAACAATCTTTCACTGTTAAACAGGGCTCGACACGGTTCCGAAAATAGCTGTTTGAAACTGTTATACAGGGTTATATTATGAAAGAAAAAGTTTTGTACGAATTTTCGAAAAATATTGCTTCTTTTCAAAATTTCTCACATCCGATTACCATGAAGGGCTCATCATGGAAAAAGTTGTTAGGAATCTACCCCCAGCTACCCCCCATTTCCCGGTGCAAGGGTAGTTACGGGACACCCTGTATACTAAATTAAACATTTGTTTATGACACACGTATAATATAAATTACTTTCAATATTTATTAATATTCCTGCAATTATTATTAGCATTTTTTTTTATATTACAAGCTTAATCAATCTACGAGAATTTCAAGCCTAACTATTTCTAATGGAACAGGATGAAAACTATAAACAGTATTGGTAGCTGTATTTTTCAAATGGAATTACTATTTTGTGGAAAGCAATGACCCAAATAATTCCAAATTAATTCTCAACGACATTCAAATTTCAGAATCCCTTTTACAGTTCTTAGAAACCTCCAGCCTTGTACAATTAATCTAGTTAATTTAATTTATCATACAGCTTTTAAACCAACTTGTCCCGCTTATTATTCAATACAATTCAATACATTGTACTATAGTATTATATTGTAATATAGCATAATATAGTAATCAGTAATGTCGCTATGAAGTGCATGTGACGCAAAATAAGTAAAATAAAAAAAGAAATTTCAGTGTTCACGTAGAAAATGTATCTACATTCACTCCATCTAAGGAAATGCGAAACACAGGCTCTTGAAAGGAGAAATACAAAAATATCGGTTGTCCGAATACTTATAGCAGGAAGTAAATATATAATAGATAAAATTTTGTTTCGGGCCCAATGAAATTGTTACGCTATTAAAAATATTAAAAGGCTCTCAAATGGACAGATGATCTTCCATGTCCAAATTTCAATATCGATTTTTCAAAGTAAACCACTTGTCGTAATTGTTTGTTAGACGTTAGGTAGCTGTCCTTGCGTGCATGCCGGGTTTCATATTTTTTTTTCAACATCACATATTGTTTTGCCAGGCGTTCTACGCTACATGTTCACTTGCTACACCTCCTACCGCGGCAATTATATATATTATACATTGTCTGACTGTGACAGTTCTGGGGCGGATGCTGATGAGAGCTTTCTTGTTCTGTTTGACCATAATTCCGAATTGCAGTTGCTTTTATTTCGTACCAATTCTAGTGTCCTGTAGTTCCATTGCGAAGACCTTTCGTACGTTGACATAATTAATTCACTGTTTCTGGCGAAATCATTTGCTTCCAACAAAATTGCATAATTGCTTCGTGTAGTCATCAGACTGAATACATCTTCAAATTTGTCTGATATACGTATTCGTTTTGAGGCTCGAAGACCCACTCGTTTGAATTGGCGACTTCGTAAGTGCATCGTACAATAGACACAATTTATGTAAGTAGCACTCGTGCATTCTAATTCAAATCTTTGGTCTTGGAATTGTCTTATTGTTAATACATATTGTGCAAGGAGACGATCCTCCTGCTCGAAGTATGTAATACGAGATCGTCGTCAAGTGCCTTAGCGCGATACGGGACTTGCTTATGCGTGCGGCGATCAGGGCACATGGTCCTACGAGGGGTCGACATCCCGTCGCCAGCGAGGGTTCGAAGGGCCCAGTCTTATTTAAGCGGTCTTAGACAAACCATAGCCAACGAGTGTCACATACATATATTGAATAAACGTATCTTTACATTTCATCACGAGTCTTTCACATTTACTGGACACTTCCACCTCCGGCATTCGTTTAATGAACAACAGGTTATGGGCCCAGGAATTGTGAAGTCCAGAAAATCGTGAAGCTCAGAAATCGTGAAGTGTGAAAAGTCGCGAGTGACGGAAACAGCAGTTTTCGTGCGACGCGTACATAGGTCGCGAATAACGGAAGAAAAAGTCTTCGTGCGACGTATACATTTCTGTTTGAATTCTGTGCGAGTGCCTACGAACAATAAGTGAACAATGGCGAATCTCGTGAGAATCGAAGGTCTCAACAAAGAAAACTATGATACGTGGAAGATACAAATGCGTGCGCTACTGATCAAGAACGATGCGTGGTGCTACGTCAGTGGTGAAGTGAAAGCACCGATTGTGACGGCCAACGATGCAACATCGGAAGCAGCGCATCGCACGTGGACACGGAACGACGAAAGGGCGAAGTCCGACATAATATTGTCGATCGACCCGTCGGAACTGAAGCAGGTCAAAAACTGCGACACATCAAGTGCAGTATGGCAAAGACTCGAAAAAATATATCAGTCACGGGGTCCTGCACGTAAAGCTACGCTGCTGAAGAAATTGACTCTACAGCGTATGGACGAGGGCGAAGATGTTCGCGTACACCTGAGGAAATTTTTCGATGCGGTCGACAAGCTACACGAAATGGATGTCGATGTCAACGCAGATTTGCTGGCGATCTTGCTGTTATACAGCTTGCCACAAAGTTTCGAGAATTTCCGCTGTGCGATTGAATCGCGTGACGAGCTACCGCCTCCCGATGCTCTACGAATTAAAATAATCGAAGAAAACGATGCTCGTAAAAGCGAAGTACGCGATGTAGTGCCTAACGCTATGATCGCCGGGAGATACGTGAGGCCCAATCACGGAAAAAGGAATTATAACAAAGCTGTGAACAATAAAAGTGATGATCGCTCGAATACGAAGTGTTTTCGATGTCGGAAATTCGGTCACATTGCATCCGAGTGCCGAAAAAATGGTGGAAACTCCAAACATTCAGCGAAGGGTGCTAGCAGCGATTTTTCCTTCTACACGACGTCGGAAATCGGGCAAAATTGTGAAGTGAAACAAGCGAAAGCCGAGGCGAACGACGAACAATGGTGTTTAGACAGTGGTAGTACGTCTCACCTGTGTAAAGATTTAAAGTGTTTTGAGAACATTGACAAACGGCGACGTGGAAAGCTAAATCTAGCCAGCAACGCGTCGACGGACATCAGCGCGAGTGGAAATTTGCGCGTGGTCATCGAGCAGGAAGATTCGGAAAGGAACATTAGAATAGAAAACGCTTTGCACGTACCGGATCTACGAACAAATTTGTTATCGGTCGGAAAAATTACGGATCGTGGCTACAAAGTGGTTTTTACGAAGGATCGAGCGAAAATTATCGACGAGCAAGGCAACGATAAGCTGATCGCGATTCGTAAAAATGGGTTATATTACATGGCGCAAAAGGGTTCAGCACACCATGCCATGGTTACGGACGAAGACGCAACGAAGTCTCAACGCAACGATGTACTCGAGTTATGGCATAGGCGGCTTGGACATCTAAATCAGCGGGATTTATTGGAAGCGAAACGCACAGGCATCATAACGAGCGGCAACATGGAAGATTTCAAACGTACATTGCGTTGCGAGGTCTGCATCGAAAACAAGATGACGAGGACACCTTTTCCGGGAAAATCGAAGCGTGCGACGGACATTTTAGAAATAATTCACAGCGACGTCTGTGGTCCTATGCGAAAGCGCTCACATGCAGGTAATAGATACTGTGTCACATTTATTGATGATCATTCAAGATGGTGCGAAATACGATTTATAAAGTCAAAGGATCAAGTATTCGATGCGTTTAGAAATTTTAAAAGTTACATCGAGAATCAGACCGGTCGTAAAATTAAGTTTCTTCAAACGGATAACGGGAAAGAATACGTCAATTTACGGTTCGACAAGTTTTTAAACGATAACGGGATAAAACGTAGGTTATCGGTCGCGTATAACCCGCAGCAAAATGGGGTAGCTGAGCGAAAGAATCGGACGTTTATAGAAGCAGCGAGGTGTTTACTCGCGCAGTCCGGTTTGCCGAAATCATTCTGGGCAGAAGCCGTATCGACGGCGAATTACATTCGGAACCGATGCCCGTCAAGAATTTTAGCCGGAAAATCTCCATTCGAGAGGCTTTATGGGAAGCTACCTTGTGTAAAGCATTTTCGCGATTTTGGGTGCGATGTTTATTTCTTAAATAACGATCCGAACAAAGGGAAGTTCGAACCGCGTTCGCGAAAAGGCATTTTTGTAGGATACTCTGAATATTCAAAAGGATACAGAATATGGAATCAGGCAGTTAAACGAGTAGAGATTGCGCGCGATGTGAGATTTCTGGAGAAATATAGCGCGAATCGAGCTAAATTAGATAGCGATTCTACTTCGGAAAATGTTCCTTGCGAGAGCATCCAGCGGGATGAAACAGGCAGTGACAAAGGCGAAAATATGGACATGACTTTCGATGTCGATCTATCTTCTCGAAACTACCGAAACGATAGTATCGAGAATGGGGGCGATGCAGGTGAATCGAGCGATAACGCGAGCGATGGCGCGAGCGAGTCAAACGCGGACGCTGATAGTCGCGGAGACGTGCAGTCTCGGAGAGGTAGAGGTAGACCGAAGAAAATGCTCACGGGTATGAGGGGAAGACCTCGAAAGCAGTATTGTACGGTGCAGGTAGGAAGTACCGCGGTCGAAGAGGCATTTATGGCCGAAATCCCTCTCGGACGAGCTATCGCGGGCCCTGATGCCATCGAATTAGGGTCGATTTTAAAAAAAAATAATACCTGGAAAATCGTCGAGTGTAAATAGAACGCGAAAGTAATCGGAAGCCGAATTGTTCTGCGAAATAAATATAAGCCGAGCGATGCGTTAAAGGATGAAGAGATAACATTAAAATACATCTCAACTGGCGACATGGTGGCCGACGTGTTTACAAAAGGCCTGCCAGGTCCAAAGCATAAATTATTGTCCCAGAGACTTGGTCTCGACTTTCCAATCTGTAAGGAAAGCGTGAAACGTCCCGTCTCGAGGGGAAGTATTGTGCAAGGAGACGATCCTCCTGCTCGAAGTATGTAATACGAGATCGTCGTCAAGTGCCTTAGCGCGATACGGGACTTGCTTATGCGTGCGGCGATCAGGGCACATGGTCCTACGAGGGGTCGACATCCCGTCGCCAGCGAGGGTTCGAAGGGCCCAGTCTTATTTAAGCGGTCTTAGACAAACCATAGCCAACGAGTGTCACATACATATATTGAATAAACGTATCTTTACATTTCATCACGAGTCTTTCACATTTACTGGACACTTCCACCTCCGGCATTCGTTTAATGAACAACAATACAGAATTTGATTCCATCCTAGTTGTCGCTCACAGTTCAACATTAACCGACATCAAGCCAATCAAAGATAAGTGTAGCGTATTAACAGTATGGACCAAACAAGAATCACTAATCTGTTTATAATGTGGCAAAAGCCGTGACAGAAATAGTATCCGCTACTGTGATTAGAAACTGAACATTCGTAATTTGATAACCGAGAACAAAGAAAGAAAATGGTTTTGCTGTATACATATATATTTAATAATAAGTAATAAATTGTTATTCTTCACTTTAAAACACAGTATTGATGCCCTATGTATAACATTGTCCAAACAGAATGAATTACCCGATCACCCTGTGCCCAGTAGTTCGCATTTGGAAGTTTGGAATTCGTATCTATTGAAATGGAAGCAGAAGCGACCGCTTGCGAGAGATGCGTTGGTCAGTGAGACATCTGGCGGCGGACTCGCGAATCTTCGAGGTTATAAGACCCCCCTCCCTCGGATTTTCCCTATTCCTGCACTCCTTTTTTCTTTACATTGAGACGACGGTCCCGCTGTTGCATCGCGTGTCCACGTTTTTCTTCGGTCAGGGCATTAATCGGTCACGGCAACGAAAGCATAACACGACCGTGGACGTGCACAGATCTACGGTTGGCGGGGAACGTCTGCTGTTCTGGCCATTATTCAATCGCTGGTTCCAGATAGCACCGTGATCGAGCACGTACACCGTTTTTCCCTGTCCCATTGCCTATCTGAGTTCGCCAGAACGTATTCAAGATTCGACCAAGGTGCTCTGGAATCAATATCCTGAATGTTGGCGTTGATGGATTTATAGTTTTCAAAGGCATGGATTTTAGGCGAGGAATTATTGAACGGCAGACGCCGGCGTGAGGAATGTGTTAAGGGATGGAAAAGGTTTCGGGGATTTCACCTGACGCAGCACTCTGATTCCCGGCAAATAAATATTTCGTCGCCGATTTACTTTGCCTTTGTTTAGGTTCAAGTCTGAGTAAAATTTCCTGCGATGAATCTGGCAATAATTTGTTTCGCGACGATTAATTATATTAGCGTGATTCTGCTGAGTTTTCTTTGTGACGGAAAACAGATATTATGTGTGTTAATTTGTTTTATAAATTGGGACGTGACGATTTTTGGTATGGCGATGCAAGTTTTTTGGTAACTAAAAAGCATGGTAGCTGTTACTAATCACACTCAACTCAAACGATACTTAACAGGCACGTCATTCATTTCCAATCCGAGATGTGATATTTTAATTCGAAAACGTAAACCAGGTTCAAATTGCTGTAAAACATCATTTGTGTAATTTATAGAGTAACTGTCACGTTTTCCTTTCTTATGGAAAGGTCATTCCAACAAATTTATGCGGCAATATTAAAATACATCGATCGTAGATCATAAAATAACTTTAAATGAAAAACTGATATTAAAAACAACTGCCACATGTGTTATTTAAGAAAAACATTTTGTTAATTTTTTGTTGTTTCTGAGCATAATCCTTGATTCTTTAAAGTTTTTTCGTATAGACATTATTCAACGCGATAAGTACCGTACTTTAAATAAAAAAAAACATATATATTTCAACGCTAATTATAAATTTTTCTTTATAATTATGGTCCCTCGAGCGCCACTAAATCCGACCTTCCTAGAAATAAGGTCACAAAGGTGATGAAAGGACACGATTCTTTTCAAATAAGCAGCAAATCCTCTAAAGTAGCTGTGGAAGATTCAACTTAAATTTTTTGTTCTCATACATCCTTTAATTTTTCCACGCGTACACTTTATTATATATAAAAAATCACGAAATATTCTAATTACTACTGTAGAAACATTTTTGAAATTTTTGCCACGTTTTGGTCATTTTACACCGCTGTGCGTCGTTTGAAACCTGAATTCGAAATGCGACAGAAGAGAAACGAGATCTATCAGTCGAGGAAACGTTGGAAATTTGAAATGTATCGAAATCAACAATTCACAGCTTTTCGAGAAATACAAAAAACGCTGTCGAAACTCCGAATACAGGTGCACCGGCGGTTCATGAAACGGAACCTTCTTAACCGGCTTGACTGCGTGTGACAGAAAACATCCAGAAAAATTTGTGCGACGTCACGTGAAATTTCAACGTACCCGAAAACAGTATCGTCAAACTATTTCAACTGCGAAAGGAAGAGTTACTACGGTGACAGTATAATTACAGTTCCAACGAAATGAAAAGAAGTGCAATAACAAGTATGGCCATGCTTTTGCATGAAATGTACGTTTCAAATAATAATCTGAATGTCGGTCGAGTATTCTCCGCAAAGGGAACACTATCCAAATTATTTCAACCAAAGTACGGAAAAAATACGATAATGTACGGTGCATTACACCCATCGAACGTTTCTTTCTATTTTTCACGTCAAATTCTGGGCAAGAATGGAATAATACAAAACTGCGAATCAACAATATCTCCCGAAATAGAGTACGCGCGTAAGCACAGCGAGCGACAAGTACCAATTTCCATTAACAATTGAATACGCGTGGTAAATAATGATTACGCCATGAATCGTCACGTATTCGTGGCAAAATTGTATTCAACTGCGCGTGGCGATGTATAACATTACAAAAGACAGACATTCTGACGGAATTGTACGTTAACGAAGTGAATCATACGAACAATACAATCGATTACGCAAGTTCACTACACCCGGTCGTCACGACGGCAACAATTGAAGTAATTTCACCTAGTTGGAGTTAATTATAAGGGAATCGTATTTAATAGTTTCTCATCGTCCTCGACACCAGAAACGCGGAGCGCCTCGCGATAATCGTTATTGCCTCAATTGGACGCATTCCATCATTCGACATTTTCCAGATGCCACCCAGCATTTTCGCAATTGGATAACGATACGGACCTTTGTCCCATTTACGCAGCTGTGCCCCGCCGTGCCGATAACGTTTTCGCACTTCCTGCAAGAATTATACGCACTGCTTACATGCCTCTGTACGGTGCAATGCTGTGCAACGGATTGTCCACTGATTTAATACGAAAGAAAAATCCACGGCGAAGTGTTTTAATATGTAACATTGAAAAAAATAGAGATTGACTACACTATGCGTTGTAGTCTTTAACGACATATCAGATGCAGTCTTTTTGGAAAATTGAAAAAGAAAGGAAGTACATATTGTTGAAATTTAGGTGGGTCTTTATTAATTATTATTTATATTATTTATATTATTATTATTATTAATAATTAACCCATTTGCATCATCGCGCTACTTAAGCTGCCGCGTCGAAACAAAGTTTATTAACAATGTACTGTTTAAAACGATTGATACGCAGTGTTATATCGCAAATATCGCATTTTACATTTTTTTTATAAAAAAGGAAAAACAAATATTCTTTTATACATAAAATAACATTATTTTAATTAAACTGACAATAAACTGTTGGCACCGAAACGCTTCCTTAAGTGGTTAAACGTGGTCTGTCGCAACTAAAGAATATTTCGCAACTGGTAAAGAAAGCAGTCGTAGGCTCGCGGATTATTCCGCGCTTGGATGCAAATCGGTTAATATGTCGTTAAAGACATACAACACATAGAAATCTCAAGTTTTTTCAATGTTACATTCCAAAACACTTCGCCACGAATTCTTCTTTCGTATTAAATCAGTAGACAATGCGTTGCACAGTATTGCACCGTACAGAGGCATGTAAGCAGTGCGTATAATTTTTGCATGAAGCGCGAAAACGTTATCGGCACGGCGCGGCACAGCTGCGTAAATGGTACAAAGGTCCGTATCGTTATCCAATGGCGAAAATTTAATAATTACTTTTGTAGTGGATTGAATAGATAATGAGGAATAATTATAACGCGCCGAGCCTAAACTATCTCAAACTGTCAAATGATTGAGGAAAGTTCTATTATATTTGAACCAAAATTATAATATATTATAATATTGTATTATTTCTAGTGAGTATCGAAGATATTGGAACAAATGAATTCAGTTAGCTTCTTCAAATTCCGCGACAATTTGAATATTGCACTCTGAATAAAAGCTGGAGGATATTTATCGTAGCGATGACTTCGCGTGGCTCAAACAAAGACCTGTGCACCCACTGCTATTGCGAAAAATAATTATTATCATATCTCCACCGAAAATACTAAACATGGAAAAATCAACTTCAGTACGTACATGTACATATCTAACTACAATTGAGTACAAATAACAACGAAATTCATTCACTGCCGTCACTTAAATACCATTTCACCCTCACTTCCCCGCCCCCCCCCCCCCTCGTCGTCCTCAAAAATTAATTTGTACACTTCACCATAGTCACCCCCCTTCGGTTCACATTATGCACTGCGAGATTCAGTGAAAAACCTCTCGCCCCTGAACAGTTGTTGCCGGCGTTCGTCTTGTTCGAGCGAAGAGCCCGATTCCCCCGCTCGTTTCCTCCTTGAGAGGAGAAACGTTAAGGCACAGGCGATTACTGTCGGCAGGGGCGAAGGGCCAAAGGGGTAGCGGGGGTGGGGAATAATTAAACCCGGTAATGTCTGAACATTAGAGCAGATGATGACGTCATCAAACCCCGAGCCACCCCCGTGAGCAACCTCTATCTACCGAAATTTGCCGTCCGTGCAACCCTCGGCCAGGTTGGGGAAAGGGTTTCCGCGGTATTACCATCATTACTCTTTCCTCTGCCGCCGCCCTTTCACCACGACTTAATATCTTTCCAGTTAAAAGGCGTATGGAACACGGATAAAGTCATTGAAACGACCCGCACGCTGAAAGAGATGTAGAAAATGTGTAACGAAATTAATTCGAGTAATTATATTTATATATCTGTATCTATGCATATATACGGATATATATCACCGTATCGTATAATTATATATATATATATATATAGATATATATATATATATATATATATATATATATATATATATATATATATATGGGGTGTTTCATAATACGCGGGTGTAGTACTCCAGTGGGTGAATTCGGTGGAGAAAAAGTGGGAACAATGTTTGTGCGTATATAGACTGACTCGTACAAATTTTCGGTGGACGTTTCGGACGAGTTAATATTTTTATGAACAAGCCAGTAGTTGGCCTTTTTAAATCTCAAAGTTCTAGATGTTACGTTTCAGCGTGGCCAGTTACGATCGTATAAACGATATTCCGTTTGCCAATAACAGCTATTACCTTTTCACAGTCCCGTTTCTGATAAATTAATTAGCTCCCTTAATGTTGTTCGTGACTTCCATTGATTCGCTTCTGATTCCTACATATTTACGAATATCAAACTGCTTTCGAGTTACAACCGTATCCGTGTTTCGCTAATTCGTTTTAAAAGGACAACTTCTAATTCTTCTTAACAAGACGTCCCGTAGCTTGCATTCGAAGGTGCTGACTTCGTAGAATTTCAGAATTCTTTTCGCACGGAAATGCGGCCACAATTGGGAAACAAATGTATGGTTGTGTAAAATTTTTCTCCGCTTTTGGATGTTCTGAAAATATATGCTCGCGCGTTATGAAACAGTCTGTACACGCGGATGATACGAAGTATAAACCGCAATACATCCCCTTAATTATAACCAACAGAAAAAATATTGCGCCGCGATATTTAAGGCCGGTGATGCGAATATCTTGATAATTTACCACGGATGGCGTATAACGTAGCATTGGGACGAAAAAAATTGAAACGCCTGTTAAATTGTATATTCAGCCGGGACGAGAAGAATTGAGCAAATGGCTCGGGGGATTACTCTGAATAGAAACTATTCCTTGAGGTGCTCAAGTGGTCAAAGGGAATAAAGGTGGCGGTTTCTTGCAGACTCTGACCTGTTTTGCTTAAACGAAGTTTATCTCGAGAACTATTGGTCGTCTGATGTTTTTGTGTTTTATCCAAGAATGGTCGGATTTCCTGAATAATCTTTTTCCGGGGAGAAAAATTTATTCGCACTGATACGAAAATTGCAAGTAAACTATCGTCTTAAATTTCCAACAAATATTTCACTGCCTTCTGGATAATACATGTTATATACGTTGCTTGCTTGTTTTGTTCAGTAATTGAACCTAAAATGAGTTAATCTTCTCTCTGTGCGTTGCCTTTGGTAAAAAAAAAAGAACAAAAACGGACAGAAAGTATCAGTCAGGAAACCTGATCGTGAAGTGGTTATTCAGTCGTACTCGTCTCTGACGAACTTTCAAAATCAATTTTCAATCAAGCCGCGCACGAAAGAATTTTATACCACAATTTTTATTTCCTTTTACATGAACGATCATTCCATTTTTGGTCGCGCCGCAAATTGCATTCCATCCTTTACAAGTTTGTGTATCGTATAGAAGTTGAAATCGAGCAAAAAAATGATTTATTATTAAGTTCAACATTTTCTAAGCAAAATAAATTAATATTTCATAAGAAATAAAATTTGTACATATGAAGAATCAGCTTGTTAAAAAATACTCTGTATATTAATAGACACAAATTACTATTCCTGTACTTATTATTCGAATAAAGGCAGAATAAAGTATACAATTTATTTCTTATTATTTTACATATTTTACAATTACAAAGAACGGTTTAATATTGCAGATGACATATTAATTTAATCATTCGAAAATAGTGAAGCCCTGCAATGTTAATTAAAATGCAAATTGTTTCATTCCCTTCAATTAAACTTCTCATGTAGAAAATTTCCATCCAAGAGCAGAAATATAGGTATGGACATCAAAGGAATAATACTAGACATCATTTTCATTAAAAGGACAGACGGTTTAACAGGATAGGATCAATAATTTTCAACAGAAACTAATATATTTATTATACATTGTTATTGATATTTTTATTATTCATCGTTACAGCACGGCGACAATTTTCCATCCACACAAATGCACTCGTGTAATTATTCAAATATTTTCTGCAAATTCCATAATCATTTAAATAAATACTGCAAAAGCTCCTACATCGATGAAAGAATGAGAGGAAGTAGTATGCACCGATATAGAAGCGAATGTACGTGTGCGTGAGTGATGAAACAATGAAAACGTAACAAGAATAGCTAACAGTAAAAAGAAAGAAGGCCGGTATGAAATTGTAACGTCGAACGTGTGCAGTGCTCTTTTTTTACATATCTGTATCCCCTTCGCTGTCTATCCTTCAATAAATCGGAAACCGAAAACAAGCATTGACAGAAAAATATTTGAACACGATCGTGGACGTGAATGTAAGTGTGATGCAAAATGACACGAATGCTATGACATTCAAGATTATAAGCCACATTATCATGCACTCTATTGTACAGGGTGCGGCAGAGTATGACATTACGCGTTTAATGGTGGGGTTCCTGGGGTGACTCTGAACAATTTTTTCCTTTACCAAAATGTTGGTTGAAGCTTCGTTTTTGAATTATTAACGAAAAACACTGGCCAATCAGAGCGATCGTGCGCGTGGCTCTCAACCGCGCTCGGTTGAGAGGCACGTGGTTGAGCGCTCGATGTGCGGACGCTCTGATTGGCCAGTGTTTTTCGTTAATAATTCAAAAACGAAGCTTCAACCAACATTTTGGTAAAGGAAAAAGTTGTTCAGAGTCAGCCCAGCAACCCCCCATTAAACGCTTAATGTCATACTCTGCCGGACCCTGCATATAGCGTTATTTTTTCGAAATTAAAAAAATCAAAATAATAATAAATCAATAATAAATCACCTATCTATTTTTATACAATATTTCCATATTTATAATATCGTAGAACAGCGATATTACAAATAAAGTTAAGCAAAATCTGACCAACACAACCATCAATATCCTACTAAAAAGTTGCACAATTTTTCACGTGCTTCAATCGTTGTTCAAGTTTATTACGACGTTTGAAAGTTCTACCCAAAGAAATCTGATAAACGTTACTTCCGTCCAACTCCCACTCCATACGGAACGTTCATGGTCTCTGAACGTTTAATTGTTCGAGCAATCTTTTAATCAAAGCAAGCAAAAGGGCCGTGGTACTTTTCATTTTCGCAGGAGGCCCTAAATCACGGCCGCGCCAGAACGTAACGCAGAGAGGAAGCTCGCCCTCGACTGTAATTTGCACGGATCGCGGGCCAAGCTGCTGGAACACGAAAACGCTCGGCTGCGCTGCCACCGCTGCGAGGAGGGCAAGGTGGGGATGAAATGTCACGCGGGTTGAAGCGCATTACCATACGCTACGACCGTGGAACGTATATAAGACTGCCTGCTCGGACGGAGGGCCCAAATTAATTATTCTCTAACAGCTTCGAACGAGACTCGCCTGTGCTAACTCCCTCCCTCTCTCTCTCTCTCTCTCTCTTTCTCTTTTTCTCGACCCTCTCGCTTGTACTCGCTCGTACTCGCCTGTGCCCGCCTCCTTTTATCCATTTCGCCTTTCGTTTCGACCCCATTGTATTCACTAGGATCGCTGGCCTCTCGATGCAGCGACGCACTTCCCCTCTTTTAAGGGGTTGGAACATATTACAATTTTAAAATAATCGATTTTTCATGCAGAATATGAACAAAATTGTCGAAATTCCGTCAGCGTATTTCAAATGTCACTACCATTTCGTCAATTTTCACAAAAATTCAAATGCGGGATCGTCAATCGCCAAGAGAGTACATTATAGGTTATAACAGTTTGGATTTTTTGTTTCATTCAATTCGATTTAGCCTTAATCCTGTACACCAGCTGGTCATCGGGAGAAGAGGCACCCTAACAGCCATCTGCCTGCAGATTGACAGCAGATTGGCAACAGAACTGACAGATTCTGCCTGCAGATCCGTAGCCATCTGCGCCCGAATTTGGCTTGGGTTCTGCAAACGGAACCTGCTAATAAGAATCTGACGGCAGATTGGTAGCAGAAACCGAGCAGATCCTGCAACTTGAGCCATTCAATTGGATTTAGATGGCCATTTAAATGGGTCAAGTTGCAGGATCTGCTCTGTTCCTGCTGTCAATATCCCATCCGATTCTGTTCAGCAGGTTCTGCATCAAATCTGCGGCCATTCTGTTTACAAACTCTGCTAACAGAATCTGGGCAGAATCTGCTATTGCAGTTTTGGCTGGCTGGGGTATTCCGACAATATTTATGTAAATAAGCCAAAAATAAGTAAAAAAGCAAAATATTTCTAAAATATTATAAGCATTTTTTGTAGTTCTGATGATAGTAAAATAGGATACAAAATCGGACATTGATAGGCTGCTTACATCTTCTTGTACCGTTCTTTGAAAATCGAATACTTTAGTAACCGGTTACTGTATTCTAACCCCATAACCCTTGTATTGTGTTCGAGTCTTTGTGACACGATTTTTAGTTTTAAATTGGTATGTTTGTATTAAATCAAGTTAAAGTTTTTAAATCTTGAAGAAGTTTGATTCGTCGGGTTTTAATGAAATTTAAATTTTGGGAAAGATAATTAATTGTGATTAATATGAATTTAAAATCGGGGTTGGGTTGTGCATATACATCCGAAGAGGTTGTGAGGATTAACGATCTTCAATCCACCTTTTTCTGTTGAAAATGGTACTACTTTCATTGGATCAAACTTTAAGTATGTTGATGTTGATTAATTGCAGCTTTCAATGCAGCTTTGAAAAAGCGGTGTTTTCAATGAGTGTACGTTCAGTGAATGATTTTGGTGGATAATAGTCTTGATCTGTGCTATAATTTTACTTGATACATTGTAGATGCTTTTCAGAAATCGCGATTGCATAGCATTATATATTTTCTTCAATAAATATGTACGTATAAATGTATGTAACTATGGATTATAATTTTAGCTATTCTTTTGAATTATTTTTTTTTAATTATTGGGGTAAGTATTTCTCTTCGTGAGTCTCATAGTATTATCCAACAGATATAGTTCAGCTAAAAATAAGTCTCCCTTCTTTCGACTATAAAAGAGCAATCATTCTAAAAATTGAAGTTTTAATTAAATACTAGTCGAATATTTTGTTAGTTTTTTCATGAATAATACAGATTCATTAACCCTTAACCGCCATAGTCATACCATTCGTTGATTAGGTCGCCCTGTTTCATTTATAGTAGCAAAATGAAATTTGAAAAATGAAAAAATAAGCAAAACTCGTTAGAAATCAGAGAACTTTTCAAGTTTCCTACCTTCATTATTATACAATAAGGCTGCATCAATAGAAATTTCTTACATTCAAATATCAAAACAATTACGCGTCCCATTAATCGTTATTATGTTAACTAATTGAATACAAACAAAACCTTGTACCTTAATGATTTCACATAATCGCGATTTTAAGTAACACCACCATAAGTAACCATCATCACAAAAGCACTTATCGCAAGAGCGATAAAAATTTACATAAATATCGATCCAACAAAGTGGCGAAAATTCAAAATTTAATCGAATTATTCTGAATTCTGACAATCGAGTGTTTCTGAGATTGGTAATGTAACGTGTCTGGCATCGAAAATTCGAAATTCAAAATAGCGGATTCAGTAATGTCCACAGTGATCTGGGCTTAGTATTTATATCGATTTCTTCAACATGAATCACATTTTTATAACAGATTTCGAGTAAATATAATATGTGTAGGATTATTTTCCAGGGGAAATTATGATTGCCTTTTTCTTCTAATATAAAACTGCTTTATTGCTACATGTCTCTTAATTATTCTCTTTCTTTACTTTATCTCACACGACAACTCTCACTCGACTCTGTCTCAACTCTGCCTCAACTCAACTCTGTCTCCACTCAACTCCACTCTGACTCCACTCTGTCTCAACTCCGTCTCAAATCAACTCTTGCACGCACCATCCACTCCATATATTCTTTCATGCAGTTTCCCTCTCATTCTATTCGTCATTCGTTCTCACTCATTAGGACCCACACCTATACATACACTCTTACCACGTGTCACAGTTCGACCACGGGTCACCATGCACCCTAGGCTCCACGTGCATTCCCCGAAACCATCCACTCTATCCTCGAGATAAACATTCACTCGTTCCGCATTCGACGTTTCGACTAACACTCTTCATATACACTTCACCTGATTCATACGAAGCCCTCGCATACCATTTCCAGGAATTCTTGGATCCCACATATGTGGTCCTATGTTTTAAACAAAAACATTTATATTATACTATACCCGGTGCAAATGTTAAATTACCTCGCGCGACTGCCTATTAAAATTCGCACAGAGTTAAAAACTCCTAGCGACTTCACTTGAAATTTACATACCCTTATCAAAAATTGTGCAAGCCTTCGTATAAAGTAAAGTCCGACGTCTATCACTCTGAATCATTTTTGTATAAGCCTACTCGAAGTTTAAACTGTTACAAATATTGTACCCTTCGTACAAGGATTAAAACACTCTTATGTCACATGTAAATAACTAAAATATGCTCGCCTACCTATGTAACAATATAATACTCTACTTTATAATAAACAACTACTTCATAATAATGAGCATCTCCGTTCATACAATAACAATAATTTATAATGACCAACTGAAAAAACTGAATTCCATTGAAATTTTACGATTTCGTTTTCACAACCCCATACCTGATCACTAATCGCGCAACCGTCCGAAACAAATGTGCCATGTTGGCCCATCGTTGCAAAATTCCTGCCGCATTCAACGTGTCGCAGCGACATCGTGTCACGCGTATCACGTTACCGCCCCGCCGCGAAATCAATTCTCCTTCAAATATTCTTTTTTTCCCCTCCCCCTTCCGACGGTACAACACGCGAAACAAAAAACCGCTGCAATTTCGCGAAGCAAGCGGAACGGCGAGTTGCGAACCGACCACCCCACACGCAACATTTCCGAATCCAGCGCGGTGAGAAGACGCGTTTTCCGGCCGATGGAGGGGCAGCCTCAGTGTCGGGTTGCAGAACGGAGCACGACGCGACACTACGGTGGTCTGCGGGTTCACCGGGGCGAGGGACGGGGGTTGCAAACGGCCCCGGCACCCACAGTCGGTCGCTTTGCCAGCGATCGGCAGTAACAAACGGGTCAGTGGAGCGGGAAACGTTTATCCCCGCTATTCTGGATGGTGATCCTTTTTGCGCGAGGAACTTTGATATATGAATGAAAGAAAGCAACGGCTCCCCTCGCGGTCCCGATGACGGGGAAAAATATTACTCGTGTCCCGGCGCGGCGGCTCGGGTTGAAGGAAGCGAACCGCGCCGCGACCCATCCCTTGCCGAACTCGAAAATGTACACGCGTTTAATCCGGCTTTCACGCGCGAATACGTCGACTCGTGTCGTGGATTAAAATTCAATTCGCGTAATCCGAGGGGCATTGTGGAATTTATTATGGTGAACGCGACGAGCATTGTGCAGACGAAATTGGGCGAGGACGTTAGTTTCATGGTGGGCTTTGCGTTTTATAGCCGGGGTGTTTTTGGGGTTTGTGTACTATGCGTTTCGTTTTTCGTACAGCGGGACAATTGTTTGTGGAAATTTTAGGGTTCGATTGCGCTCACTTTCGAAGCGCCTCGAGTAAGTATGTGTGGGAATTGAATTTGATCAATTAATTGCATAGCAGTAAATATTGTGAAGATTAAATTGTGTACCGGGTTACCCTCGTGGAGGGTTTGTTTTTTTCAATTTGGAATGATTGCAATTTGTATGATGTTTTGTTGAATAATTGCGCCCACTTTTGAAATGCATCGCTTGAAGGCATAGTGAGATATAAAAATCGATGAACAATTTAATAAACCGTGCACACGGTGGGGAATTAAATTTGTAAAATCAATTGCACCGTTGCGTCGGTAACGGTAATTATTTTACGCAATATTGCCATGCCTCTACTGTGAGATAATCACTTTTATTCAATTAAATTTGTTTCTGTCCCAAGTTTTAATAACAGTCCTACCGGTTAACGTTCACACAGTAATATGTGATAGCATTGACTTCTGCGGGATATGCATCTGTATAAATGTATCAAACAACTTTTTGTGCGTATAATATTCTTCCGATCCAATTTTTATAAATATTGAAACAGCAGATTATGTCAAACTTGTGAGCACGGAATTTGCTTACAAATATTTCAAATATTTATCAAACAGTACTATCAAATATTTCAAGCGTGTTTGCTGCTCGAAAACAAGACAAAAATCAGTTTTACCAAACAAATGAAAAGAGGCATTAAATACTGTCAGAATATTAAAATGTTTGTCTGAATAATTGAATTGCCACGTAGTACAGATAGAAATGAGAAAATGCTTCTTGTCGTAATTGTGAAATAATCGTGTTACTGTTACTCTTACAACAATAACCATTACAAAAATATTAAACATTAATATAGTTCTGTATTTCGAGCAATAAAATTAAACAAATTATATCCCATCTATGTATTCAATTTTCATTAACATCTACCCACATAATTTTGCTTAATATTTCAAAAACTAATTCCAGTTTCGTTTCATTCATAAAATAAACTACCAATATTTTGTTTCTTTGCGCTAAAAGGCTTTTACCTGGACGTTCATTCGTGCTTAATATTTTACTTCCATCGGAAAATCGCCTGTCAGTTCAGTCCTTCCAATTGACAACAATTGTAACAACGAAACAAATAATCCCAATAAATAGTTAATATCGTATCATTTTACAAATCTTATAAAAATTTAACGAAAGGTGCAATATAATCCTAGATATTAAAACAAATACACTGTATTTAGTTTAAAAATAAATTCAAAACACTATACATGATGTAACAAAATAATATCCGCAATTAAATGAATTCACATCGCTGGGAAACATTCGCGAGACTCGTACGTTTCACGAACGAATCTCCGTGCGACGTCGGATTTCGTAAAACTTTCAGACAAAAAGTTACGCGCGGAGAAGCCTCGGTAAACGTATTCAAGTCGTAAGTCACAAAGATTATTCGCTCACTTCGGTGGCCGAAGTTTTCTAGTACGCGAGGGCCGAACCGGTGATGTTTTCGTCATACAGCAAGTTACAGAAGGCACGGGAGACATTTCTACGTCATGTAAACTTTATCCCGACGTTCGTGAAAATCCTTCGCATGAAACGAAAATAGAAGTAGTTTACGTTTGCACCTGATCTAGGAAGAAACTCGTAAACGACATACGGCCTTACGGTCACCATCATTGTACTACGATTTTACGACATGCCAAATGACTTGCATCAAGCTTTATATGTTCTTCCATGTGATATCCTAGGGCGGAACAAATAACGATATATCTCACTTCGAATGTCTGATACGCAAGTGATTTGAGAAACGGGAAAAGTTAGAGTTCCGTTTGATGTAAAATAGGATCAGTGAACAATATTATATTCTTCCGTCAAATAATACTGTGACTAATTGCGAGTAATATTTATTTCTACATATTTTTGTCCTTTCAACGCAAGGTATATTCTACTTGTACCTTTGTTGTATTATTGAAATCGGTGGATCCTAACTCCATGGAAAAATATATTTTTATTTAGATAGTTCCGGTATTATATTAGCGTTATGTAATTGTAATAATTATGGTGAATAGCAATGTTTGAAATGCACAAAAATCAGAAGCACCTATAATATTATACAACATATTTCTGAATTGGAATCACTTTCATACGTCTTTTATTATTTATGTACCAATTAGTTACAGATTTAGCTGAGCTTTGTAAAAGCTTCGTCCCTTGAATTGTTACATCTCTTGTGACAAAATTCGTTCGTTTTCATCCCTTTTTTCTATCAATGTCGAAACGACCATAAGAACTCACCCAAAAATATCCGAAAGTTTAGATTGCCCAGAAAATATATTTTTATTCAAGCGACAGAACGTAAATTACCTCTAGATTGAGGCCTTATTTCATTCGATTCCAAGTATCACAATGGAGCCCGGTAGTCGCGTCGAATGAAACGGAGCAATTGGTCGAACACGAATTTCCAGCACATGCTAAATTCTACGATGAGAGGGACCAGGTTGCAAAAGCGTCTCCGGGAGCCACGATAATTGAACCGAATTACAATTAGTGCATTGCTTGAGTGTTGTTTTGCTAGTCTACTGCGAAATTGACTGGGGGAAATCTGCTGGATCTCCGCGAACACGATATGCACCTGTATTTGGCGATATTCCCTATGCACAAAGAGTACCGGTGTATGGGTTATTAATTTACGAGCATTACGGTACGATGTGTCGTAGCTGATTGTGTAATATAATTTGCTCAAAATAGCACAGCAGTCGAACATGCGACGAACGACGATACTGTGAGACATACGTACCCTCGATTTTATTTCTGTAAATATTATATATTCTGTTCTGTCGATTTTATTTTATTTTTCATTTTATATTGCAGATGAGCAAACTTGAAAGAATAAGGGAAAATGTGTGGCGGAAAATTTTGTCGTAAAAGGGATGTGTATCGATGGAATAATTGCATTGACTTATTATTCGTCGTGTAAGAAATACAGTGCCATCGATAAGCGTTTCGAAATTTCGTGTTTCAGAAACCTATCAGTCGCTTGTATTCGACAATTGATAGGGTACAGATTATTTCTCGGACTGCCTGCACGTATTTATGCCATTTAATAGTTATAGTGCATGTCAACGATATTCTGAGTCGTATTGTTTTAAATAGTACAAGTCAATGATATGGACAAAATATATCTATAAGTGCCGCCAGTTACCAACATAGACATACATAGTGTTTCAAGTAACACATTCAATGATATGATCGGAAATATTTCTTTAAGTAGTTCAGGTTGACGATATGGCCATGCATGTTGGCTTAAATCAGGGATGAGCAACCTTTTTTTTTTCAACGGGCCAGCTACAAATTTAAAAATGTTGTGCTGGCCGCATGTATGAGACTTATCTCTTTATTAACAAAATAAACCTGGTATAAAAAATTACAGAAATAAAACACTCGTTAATAGAAATACTATTGAAAAAAAAACGGCGAAAGGTATATGCGGAAAAAGATTATCTAATGACAAATTTGGCATTGCTTCGTTGCCATTTGGTCTATATTTCCAGATATAGACGGCACAGAAACTCGACAGAAGCGACAGAAAGTTGAATCTCGATCGGTGATCGCTTTTAATTATTTTCATTGCGGAAAATAATAGTTCGCAAACACAGGTGCTTTCGAAAAGGTGTCATTATTTGCTTCGCGCGTGCGCCTAATCGTGGAGATTACTAGGCATCAGTGACCATCTACGATGTCGGCATCATTTCCAAAACTTAAGTTATCGCGCCTGGGGTACAATGAGGCTGCGGGACGCTGTTGGAATTTTTGAAAGTCGAAACGTAAAATCGTTGAAAGGCCGCACGTGAAAGTGTGACGGGCCGCGGGTCATTCATCCCTGGTTTAAATATGTAGAAGTTATTTTTCGTAAACCCCACGTAGTTTGGAATAGAGGACAGGTGGTGCAATAAGACTTCAGTTATTCTCATTAAAACACTACCTTTATTATAAATGCGTCGACACACGACGTTACTCAACACACGATACTTCTCACTACGCTCTGTTTCAGCTCTCTACTCTTAACTCTCCCTTAGCTCTGCCTCCTGCACGCATCATTCATTCTTTATATTCTTTCACTCTTAGTTTTTCTTTCATTCTATTCCTCATTCGCTCTCGCTCATTTAGGACACACCCCCGCAGTCATTCCTCGGTGGTGGTCGGTCCCGACCACCCGAACCCTTGGGCCGCTGTACCCCCCGTACACACGACCTTCTCAAGTACTCAGCTCCGAACGTACCTTTCATACATCGCAATCGTTCTAAACATTCACGCAGTATTTCCAATCCTACAAATAGTATGTAGGGGATTTTACGTAGGCGCGTGGTTTTGCTCGGGCCATGATGGTCCACGTTAGGGCGTGAGATAGTCGCGTTTATACCACGACGGTTCTTATCGGGCGCCAGATAACGCGAACCATCTCAAGGGCTGTGCGTCGCCGTTGCGAAGGGACGATCGGTGGAGACGATCCTCCACGTCGTGGAGAGGAAGGCATTCGTTCATTGGCATTCGCGTATTGTCGTTCGTGGCATAGGCATTCGTTCATTGACAGTCGTGCATTGTATGTACAAGGTTCACCGTCCTGACACGTTGTTAATAAAGTATCGTCTCATATGTTGTATATATCGTTTCATCGTTTTAATCGTTTCCGTCCAAGAGGCTTTCGTTCCCATAAGTATGTTCGGTCGCGAAACCGAACACATCAACGGACGTCGTGGCTGAGCGAACGGTTTTATGGCCGGGCTTTCCTGAGTTGGACTACGTGCCTTCCAGGTGACGAAAGGCCTTCGAACCAGCCATAAAACAGTTCCAACAAAAATTTCCTAAGCGTCACCACATGTCCCCGCTCCGGTCGACAAGGGTGGAAAAGCAGGCAGCGAGCCGCGGGAAACGGCACACGTCTCGAAGAACTCGGAAACATAACAATTCATTCATTAGAACAGCCAACACGTACACATCTCTTAACGGTCCACGAGACCACGACAGAATACGGGAATTCACATATTGGAAACACGTCGACGAGGATAGATATAGGGTAGACCGGGGCGAATCGGATCACTTTTTATTTGATGGTGAAAGAAAACTAGTTACCATTTAGAAACGCGGTATTTTATTATAAATTCGTAACAAGTACCCATTTAACATGAACATTCATAATAAAAGATATAAACAAAGTAAACAATTCCCCTTTTATGGAGAAAGGACGAAAAAGTGGAAAATATCCAATTCGCCACGAGCCTGGGGGCGAATCGGATATTCCGAATATCTCTAAGAAAACGAACAAATTGTCGTAAAATAATCATTGGTTATAACATGATAATAATAATGTCAAAGACTGTACGTGGTATGTACATGGGTGACAAGTACATTGTCCTTGAACACCACTTATAATATTAGCACACTTTTCGTGCCACCACTTTTCACAGGTACATATTGCACTGTGAATTCCAATCCTCCACAGGTGGATGAATTTCTCGTTACAATAAATGCAATGCCACTCTCTTTTATGTATGTGCGAACCATCTTTACCTACATGTATAAATTATACATGAGTAAATATAATATGTGGTCCTGTGTTTTGAACAAAAACATTCGTATTATACTATACCCGGTGCAGATGTTAAATTTATAAATTTACATGCTCTTGTCAAAAATTGTGCAAGCCTTCGTATAAAATAAAGTCCGACGTCTGTCACTCTTAATCATTTTTGTATAAGCCTACTCAAAGTTTAAACTGTTACAAATATTGTACCCTTCGTACATGGATTAAAACAGTCTAATGTCACATTTAAGTAACCAAAATATGCTCGCCTACCTATATAAGAATATAATACTCTACTTTATAATAATGAGCATCTTCATTTATATAATAATAATAATAATTTATAATGACCAACTGGAAAAATGAATTCCATTGAAATTCTACGATTTCGTTTTCACAACCCCTTATCTAATCACTAATCGCCTAACCGTCTGAAACAAACAATGCGAAATTCTATCTAAGAATTGCGGTGTGCGAGACGTGACGTAGTACAAGTCAATTATTATGTCAACGATATCTCCTGAAATAGTACAAATCAACGATACGGTCAGGCATATTGTTTGGCATAATACAATGAATAATATAAGCAGAAACATTTCATTGAGTAGATCAGGTTAGCCATATGGTTAAACATGTTGTTCTAAGTAGTGCAGGTCAATGAACGTGGTCATAAATGTTCCTTTAAGTAGATCAGGCTAACCAAACGGCCAAACATGATTTTTAAATGATACAAGTCGATGGATATGGTCGGAAATATTTCTTTAAACAGTATATTCCAGCCCCGTGGTCGTCTCATTTAAATAATACAGATCAATAATACAATCAGACATCAATAACACGATTAAACTCCCGCAGTAGTATAGGTCGATACAGGCGAACAAACGGATCACTCGGAGTACCCGGTTTTAGAACAGCCGTTGCCGACAAAAGTGACTAATATTGAAGATTACTAATTCCTCGCGGTTAGTTTAACGGAAGTGGGAAGTTGACCGCGAAACGACGGACACCGGTACTCCCCGATTCGATAATATAAGCGGTCTGTATTTTGAACGAAACGATAACTCGACAAGTACGACACTTATTGTCAGTCCTACACGAATCGACAATTCTTTCGGTGAACCTTTGTTAACCTCTCTTACGACAGTTGTGTTTCTCGGTCGATATCTTTCTCGCAATTAATTTGAGTCCGCGGTGTAGCTTCAGCGAGGGCTCGGTTGTTCTAATTATCGCGCCGATTGGCCGACGTTGGACATTTCAGAAATACGTGCCTTGGCGTGCTGTCTTTTGGAAGGAAGGGTGGTTACCTGTTCGCACGGTGGCGAAAGTCGTCGCGCCCCTTAAATATGCACAGGCTGTCTTCGAACTAATCATAGAATCCGAAAAGGTGTGACACTGCGTGAAGAAAAAAATGGCATTACTGGGACGAAGCTTTAATTTCTGTATCAAATCGATATTATGGACTCATCGAGACACGATTACAGTTCCACACGATCTCACTTACACCTAGGTGACACAGAAACCGCTTCGTGTATCTGTATTATCTTATTGGATTTATTGAAATTGAATAGTGACAGACGTGTAATGTTTAAATATAGTTTCTCTTTGCTCTAGAATTTCTCGCTTTTTCTGAACGCAAGAATTACTAGAAATAACCGACGTTATTCAGTTTGAAAATGTCAGAATGGAAGTGTAATATTCCAATTGGGCTGTCCCCCGCCACTGTGCTTTGAATTCAACATTGTTCTGTAAGTGAAAATCCAACCAGAGGCAAAGATATTTTACCGTTTCGACCAATCCAGTCGGCACATTAATTTTCTTCAATGATGACGTTAATTGTGTTTCCAACAGCCGCGTTCGTCGGTTGCAAAATTTTATATCCCGTCTGCACTGGCATTAAAGATAACGTTAAATAACTCGTAGTAATGTTAATTTCGAAATAAACCACGCGAATGTGATAAATATATTATAGCTGAAACTTGAAGCACCGTATAATTTTCAAGTTATTGGTGTAGCTTTATGTACTAATGAAACGAAAATTCCATCGTACCCAAAACCATACATAAATTTTATGCCTACGAGAGTAATAATTCCATAGATTATGAATGAACGTGATTCAAGTAACACAGAATCTGAGCTAATTGCGAGTCGAAATTAGAAACTTTCATTAATAATACAATCCAACTCCATTAAATGTTAGTTTTTAATTTACCAATTTTTTATGGTACTTCCATAATATCTTTATTAATATTGTTATATAATTCAATGTAATATGATATAATATATTGCTCACGATCCGTACACATACGAAGACGAAAATTTGCAAGTATTTTGGTAAACGACTTTGTACAGCTTTTCTCGTTCACCTAAAACCTATGCATAACTACGCATATAATAATATTAATATTGTAATCAGAGTTCAAAGAGTATATTGTTATGTACTGTAAAGAGTATAAGTGTAAATAATTATATTACATTTTGATATAGCGTATTAGGTATATTATATTATATTATATTATATTATATTATATTATATTATATTATATTATATTATATTATATTATATTATATTATATTATATTATATTATATTATATTATATTATATTATATTATATTATATTATATTGCTATACTCAGAGGTATAATTTACCTTTCTCTTCCAATTCTATGCTATCAACAAGAAAATACCAGGCAAACTCATTTTTACCAAGATCTTGTAGTGGATACAGCTCCCAGTCTTCTCCACCGTAACATCTGGTATGAAGTTAATCGATACCGAACAATTTTCTAACAGTTGAACATCTGTTATCTCCGGATATCCGGTTTCATTCCATCGAGGCCGCCGTTTGTTCCCAAAACACGCAACCTTTAGATTCATGGATGGTCAGCTAGGCAAGCTTTGGAAGTACCTAGTAACTTCCGGCTTTGGTGCAAAACTTTCGAGAACTATTGCCTTCTTGCGCGTTGGAGATCCGACCCCCGGAAGTTTCACTTCAGCGCAGGAACGCAAATAAGTTGTCGTGGTTCTTGGTGTGTACGAGACAAATGCCATCCTTGGAGAACTATGCGACGGAGTGTATACTCTTCACTGGAATCACGAGGTTTTGTCTATCACGAAGGGAGGAAACCACGGTAAGGACGGTTAATCCTGTCTTGCCTGTAAAATTATTCCAAATAGATGATCGATCGTTTCGTTAACAGAATGGCCAATAATGTAATAATCAATTATGAGCCAGTCAACGATCAAACATTACGTCAAATTATATTGAAAAGTTGCAGCCGAAATAAACGTCGTACGAGATTTAATATGTTTGGATAGAAAGAGAAGTTAATTAGCAGAGCATCGAGTATGGTTTATGGTTTGGGTAAAAAAGCGATCTTCGAAGTGCAATTGTAATTTTCCGCTCGTTTTCCGATTCAGTAGAAACGCGGATACAAAGGAATAACTTTCACGTTTATGAAGGAAATATACTAATCAAATTAATCAATATCTTGTGCACACTGCAAACACGTATAATTTGCTATCTTGAACAAAATGAACCAAATATTAATCTGTGAGGGGTTCGACAAATATATCCAGATGCTTATATGTAGGATTTGGGCAATCGAGAGTGACAGATTGAATTTAGAAAACCTGTATTAACGTAGCCTTTGATAATAAGTGATTAAATTACAATGGATTAGACAATGTATTCCTCGGGACGGACCGATCACAGTCAGGCAACCGTCGCAAACACGCCATTTACAATTAGCACGCATGCCAAAAAAACAAAGGAAAAGCAAGAACGGTCCGTCACCTTTCCGACATTCGGTGAAGATAACCGAATACATCGATCGCTCTTGATCGTAGTCGCCGGCTCTGGACCAACCCATCCCTCATACAGGATGTCCGGTAACTCAGGGAACATCGGTAAATGGGGGTAGCTGAGGTGATTCTGAACAACTTTCCCATTGGCAGCAATGGTGCTTGCAGCTTCGTTTGTTAGTTATTAACGAAAAGCGCTGGCCAATGAGAACGCCCGCCGCGCTCGCGCTCAGTCGCGTACCTCTCAGCTGCGCTCGGTCCTGATGGGGGCATCGAGGGTACCGTGGGAAGCGTGCGGCAAATGTTACATCGCCTTAAATTGAGGATAATGTGGAATTTTTCGTTATTCATTAATAAGAAATAAACTAATAAGTCGTTTAATAACCGTGCTCGATACGTTTCGAATTCCGAAAGGAATAAAATGCTTTATTACTTATGAAAAAATACTTTTTTTAACAGTACGTTTTCGGGTGGATAAATTATGTTTCATGAAAAACGATTTGCATAACTAATGTTGGAAAAAGCTAGTTAAACTTACCCATTCGTCCACGAATTAACCTGCTTAACGAATTACGCGAATCCTGAACCTCGCTTCCGTCGATGCCCCCATCGCGACCGAGCGCAGCTGAAGGGTACGCCACTGAGCGCGAGCGCGGCGGGCGCTCTCATTGGCCAGTGTTTTTCGTTAATAACTAACAAACGAAGCTGCAAACACCATTGCTGCCAATGGGAAAGTTGTTCAGAATCACCCCCGCTACCCCCATTTCCCGATGTTCCCCGGAGTTACCGGACACCCTGTATATTACTCCGCACAACGATAGACATTTTCAGGTAACTTGTCCAACGACAAAATTACGATAATTCAAACCATGTACTTCCTAAACGGCAATCTCTGAACAATTTTTACAACCCCGGCGAAAACCGGTGTGCAATGAAATAAATATTGACGCACCGTTTCAATTTCGTTCATCCTGTTCATTTCCGCAACGAGTGCCACGTTTGCCGAGCGATATTGTTAACCGTTCCAACCAGCTCTATGTACTTATATACGTATCCTATTGTATGCGCATATCGATCACGTGAACGAAACGCAAGGGAACTGAAGATAAAAGTGAAAAAATTCGGTGATTTTTCCCCATTTATTGTTTCCTCGGGGGAGTGCTCGTATTACTCTTGAAAATGTTCTTTACACGACTGCATATGAAAGTGGACTATATCTGTGACGATTAATGCGCTTCACAGCGGCCGCCCTCTTCTGACCGAACATTCCGGTCGTCCGTTCCCCCCGGTGTTATTTAGAGCGGAAGCATACGGCAAATCGTGGACGTTCAAACGGCAAAGTATCCTCTTTTTCGAACGAGGTAACGAGAGCAAGTAAACTTATTCCCCGATAAAGCTATATCGGTTGCGAACCGGCCGAAATTACGTATGAACGACATTAGAGGAAACATATTTCAACGATTTCTCGATGTTCACGGTACATTTATTCCCTCTTCCCGTAGCCGAGGATCTTACGGAAGGTATCTTAATTACCATGGCAAAGCAGCTCGCGCAATGCTTTTATGGAATAACTGTGTTTAACGGTATATCGTACTGCAGGCATAAATTGTAACTGTGTACACGGCTGTTAAGTAATGTTCGGATAAGAATATTAAGGACAGTAATAGAAATGATAAGAATAAGAATAATAATACTATTAAGAATAAGAACAGAAATGATAAGAATAACAATGAGAATAATAATAATATTAAGAATAAGAACAGAAATGATAAGAATAAGAATGAGAATAATAATAATATTAAGAATAAGAACAGAAATGATAAGAATAAGAATAAGAATAATAATAATATTAAGAATAAGAACAGAAATGATAAGAATAATAATAATAATAATAATAATAATATTAAGAATAAGAACAGAAATGATAAGAATAAGAATAAGAATAATATTAAGAACAAGAATAGATATAGTAAGAATAATAAGAATATTAAGAATAAGACTAGATATAGTAACAATAATAAGAATATAAATAATAAGAATAAAAATGTGAGCAGTGTGTTATCGGCAGATTGAAAATCTTTGAATTACACTAATTTATTAATCCATTGCATTCCAGTAGTTTCACTGTGAATCCACTAGTTCTATGTACAGTTGTATCACTTTTACTGGTAGCTCCCTAAATTCGGAACGAAATGACTTTTGTTTCTTAACATGTAGGGAATTAAAGTTACGTTCGAAGTATTTGTATGTACAATAAATGCTTATGTTTTTCAGCATTATTATAACATGTCGAATAAATGTTGTGAAACATAAATTCAGAATAACTCGCGTAAAATCACCACTCAAAATTTCCCACTCATTGGTAGAGAATGCACAGTAACATACTAATATATTGTTATTCCATATTTTTCTTCCAATATTCATACGTTCGTCTGAACAAAATTGTAATATTGCATGCACCTACTGTAATGTGTGAAGTATATTTTATTTAGATCCAATAAAAAAATCCGTCCTCCCTCATCGTACGTGTATGTACAAAAAAAATCTGCAAACCTCCAATAATAGTTGTCAACATTTCAATTAGCCCGAATAAAATTCCAAGTCCAAAAAAGGTATTTTGTTATTCCGAACAGTATATTCCGTATATTACCAAACAAGAAATCCAACAAAACTAGCAAATCAATTTTTTCAATTGTCCTTCAGTGAAAACACGTCGCATGAAATATCATTCAAGATTCAAACTTGACAGATGTATCATAGTTACAATGGTCGGTAATTTGTCTTCATATCAATGTTGCGGACGTAATTGCGTCAATAGGTATGCAATAGTATTGGGTAATGTCGAGCCAGCACCTTCGCCGATTGTGTCTAACGAAGCACATTTCCAAGACAAGGGAAGATACGGTTTGTTACACCGAGCACCCGGCACCCATTATCTAACAATAAGTAACGCGTTTCTCCTTTTGCTGATCGAAGCACATTTAGTCGTTACAGGCAGTTTGTCCGACATGAAAATGTATCTTTCACATGATTCATGCTCGTGTGATCGAGAAATACAATTCAATTGAACGTTTCGGTCAAATTAATATTTGGCGAATGATATAATAAAATAAAAAAATATGGCGTAAGTATACGGTGCATTTTAGCCGAATACAAAAGCACTGGTTGCTGTTCTTGGTACAGTTTTCATAATCAGAGTATTGTGCCATCAGTGGACAATGAATATTTATACGAATATTGTATGTGATATATTTCTGCAGGGTGTACGTGAAAAAATAAGAAGCTAGATGAATTTATTATTTCTGTACAAAGTATACTTTTTATTTCATACCATACGTGTAATAAGTAATTTATATTATCTCAATTTACGAATAACGACATTGAAACAGATATCGCGATATATTATTATTTCAATCGGAATGCTATAATAATAAAAACGTGTTCTGGCTATAACTAGCAGTAAATTTACACACTTAAAAATTAATAAGTAACGAACACAGGGAGCAACGAATGGCAAAATAATTCAATAATAATCAGTCATAAAATGTGTAAAAACTTGCACCCTACTTTCCATTCCGTCCATTCCACAGATTTGAAGGGTTCGACAGATAATATTAAACATTTAATAGATAATATTAAAGTTAGAATTTAATATATAATAATGTAAGTATTAACGCAACAACAACACCTTCCAATAACCCCAATGGTTACTACGATCCCTATTAGCAAAGAAGTTGGGTAAAGCCGACCAACGACAAGTCTCGGATCGTTTATAAGAATGAGGGGTTCCCCCAAGATCCCAGTGTCTTGCACAGATAACGTAAATACCTCTACGAAAGAAATTTATGGCCATCATTGAGACGTTGGTCAGTTAATAAATTTTGTACGTATAGAATGCTCGCAACAAATCCTACCAATCTCCGCTTTATGTGAAGTAAATCTTTCAGCATGTTAACAATATCTGGTACCCCCTAATCTCCTGCAGTATTAAAGTAAACGCGATTACACGTCAATCAATTTAAAATTATGTAGATACACAATCGAAACGTTCTCGTCGAAAATCTATTGTTTTGTTAGAATAATAAAATTTTTCCCTTAATTCCTGCTTCTTTTTAGAAAAATAAATGTCTGTTCCATTTTTTACATTCGTCAAATATCGAAAGAAGTCTCTCGACTCCTTGTATCTTACACTCGACACTGCTAATCAATAAAATGAAAAGTGTCTAAAATTTTTGAATGGAGAGTATCGAGAAATCTGTTCAAACGGTGTGCAGAATGAAGCAGTAAAATGAATTACCTCGTTTACTCTGCGAACATGCATATGCATCGTATCCATCACGGGGCACTGATAAATCGATATGTTATGCGGAGACGTTGATGAATAATTATCCGTTAAACGAAAAACGATAGGTCCTGAGATATTGTTACACAGATAGAACAGCAAATACGATCGAAATTTGCCGGAAACATTACCATAATACAACGAAGTCAGTCACGTTGCTATTCACCGAGCAAAAATATGTTTTCCAAGAATTTAATATTTCAGAAGAAATTATACTTTCAGATGAGAGTGGAGGATCGACCGCCGCGAGGGATCAGAAATGCAAATTGATTTTTCCAAC
Organism: Nomada lathburiana; assembly: GCA_963667235.1. NCBI lineage: Eukaryota > Metazoa > Arthropoda > Insecta > Hymenoptera > Apidae > Nomada > Nomada lathburiana. The sequence continues at coordinate 8,469,687 of OY763908.1, forward strand.
GATACTCCCTCGCAAAAATGTAAATTGATTTCGTGCCACTGTAGGCGGGTTAGGTCGATTTAGGTATATCGATTCCTTTCGCAATCTTTATTAATCCCCCCCCCCCCCGACCTGAAGTGATTAGCACTCGTCTTATTGATAACTGCACGATACGGTTTGGATTAATCAATTGTATTAAAATAATGGCTCATCTATGTTTCATGTTGCCCGAAATGAAGCAGCCCTTAAAGGCTGAAAATATAATATATAATGTAAAAAACCTAGCATTTTGGCATTAATGATACCACCCCCCCCCCCCCTTTGCTTCTCAGATATTCCAATTCGCGGATAAATAATAGCTATGGCCAAAGTGATTGCTATGTACGTGTATACGTAGTCTGTTTGAATGATTCACTAATAACTTGAGCAGCTAAGAACAATTTTCCATTTGTCTCGCAACGTTATAATTGAAGAAATGAAATTTTTATGTGTGTTCCATACTATTAAACAAGCGAACTTTCTTCATTTCATCTAGTTTTTTAACGTTTCTTCAACATCGAAGGTAACTAGCAACGATACTTAATTAATCGGCTCCATTTAACAATCACAATTGGTCATTAAGCTATACAGATAATAAAATATACAATAATAATTCTTTGTTAAATTTAGTATCTCACAATATTCGGTACAGTGAGTTTTGCTCCATTTTCCTTCGAATTTCGAACGAGAAAAGGATGAGTTTCATTTGGAGAGCGGGGTCGCAGTTCGTCATGCTCCTACGGATGGCCGTGCAGTAGATGTTAGCTCGTACATCCTCAAAATCCCAGTTATATACCGGAAGGGCCTTTCAACTCGCGCTTCCTGCCATTACAGTGGAACAAATGAATTCTACTGGCGTTCGTTTATCAGGGACAGATGTGGAACACCCCGGAAACATTCCTCCGCGATTTTGCACGATGAATATTCATCCGTTCTAAGCATACCTACGTCTGTCCGTTCTGTCTAGCACTGTACTTAGAATCAATTAGAATGATACATGACTCGCGTGCGATGCTCCCATTATGAATGGTTGTTCCAGCGTTGTCGGAAGGTAACCGCGGATTATAAATTTATCGGGTTATCGCTGCGGAAGAAAAATTGCATCTACGTGTGCACAGCGAGCGCCGCATCCTCCGGTTTACTTTGTCATTGTTAATGCTTCTCGTGCGGCGCTGCTCTATTTCATGGCCCGGACGATACGTTGTATCAAATGTCTTGCTGTTGCTTTTCATAATACAACCGCTTGAAGCTGCACTCTTTTTCGTCGTAGACACCTGCTGAATCAGCTAAACGTTCTGTTCTTCCGTCGTGTTTCCCACCCTTAGGAACTTCGTAATTGTCATGACAGTTGCATTGCCGTATGCTGCGGGGTGTTCCGTTTCAATCACTGCGCGATATTATCTACTGAACTATTCGTTAGTTGGCAAGTGTCTCGAGTAGAGATTGTATTCCGATTTGGGTAGGATTATGATCGACACGAATCTGATCTAACAGGGAAACATACCGAACTGTCCGTCCCCGATTTTGATGAAACTTGGTGGAGATATTGAGCAGGCGAAAATAAGTGACGCGTATTTAATTATAGCGGCCCAATCGCAAGTTTAGGGGGTGAAATCACCCGTTGATGTTTCAGCAGAAAAATAGTATCTCGAAAACTCGCACGAATATAAGAAAACTTTTCGAGGAAAAGTTTCATGGTTTTTCGTGGTAAAACAAAAAGTGGTCACAGGTTTTGTAAAATGTAATTTGTCTATGACAGAAAAATTTATTCTTACATTATTGTAAGAGATACAACAAGTTACATAATGACAAAAAAGAACAGAAATTTTTCTCTGGATCCATTGATATATAATATGATGGATTTGCCTCCCACAATTTTGTCAATTTTCATATAATACCGTGAATCTACGAAACATAAGTTTCACAGAAATGGTACACGTATTCCGTAAAGAAATGTCGAAAGCGAAATGATTTCCTACACCATGCACGAGTAATGATAGCAGCATTTCCACAAATGCCATATGTTGGTGTCGAATTTGCACTGAAACAAAAATCTACTGGATTGTCAAAATGAGTGGTCCTGCCTTTTATACAAGCTGGGTCTCCTAACATGACGACCTCAAATAATTCGTAAGGTATTCGTTGTACGAAAAAATGTTTCAAACGAAAGTTGCATGGTATCTAGGGGGACATACAGTGCTCTAATCTATTTTTGATTACCTTACTTTTTTATTGAGATATTAGGGCCACCTTCAGTTTTTTAAATGGAATGTCTAATATTTTCTTTCGAATTCGGATAAATCATCAAATTTTGCGTAAAAAGGTATTACACATAGTGCGACTTCAAATGAATAATTGCTGAGCTATCTTCAAATTAATAATCTTCTATTAGGAAATACGCTTAGGCTGTCCAGTACATTATGCTCGGCAATCGCGGCAAGTATCAAGTAGAATGTTTCCTGATCGTTGGATCGGACGTGGCAGTAGCATTGGTTGGCCAGCTCGCTCACCAGATTTAACGCCGATGGACGATTGGACGATTGAAAAATGACGTTTGTAACTTGTACCTGAACTGTGTAATACCTTTTTACGCAAAATTTGATGATTTATCCGAATTCGAAAGAAAATATTAGACATTCCATTTAAAAAACTGAAGGTGACCCTAATATCTCAATAAAAAAGTAAAGTAATCAAAAACAGATTAGAGCACTGTATGTCCCTCTAGATACCATGCAACTTTTGTTTGAAACATTTTTTCGTACAACGCATATCTTACGAGGTATTTGAGGTCGTCATGTTAGGAGACTCACCCTGTATGGGCACTCTTAAACCACGCAAATTTGAAAAGATCTGTAGCTTTATAATATTGCCTCTTAAATGAAGATTACGATCGTAATCGAAAAGTATAATTATGTCCGAGAAACGCTGCAACAAAGTTTTTTCAAACTCGAAATCCGTAGCGGTTGAATTCTTCCCGTTGTGCCCTTCGGTATGACAAGGTGCTTTATTTCATTATCATACGGCGTAGCCTCCGAAACCATTTTATAACACTTATCTGCCCGGCAGCGGTCATATACATGAAAGTAAAGAAGCTGGTAGCCTTCTCGAATTCAATGTCTACTATTTCTCTAATTTTTATACCAATTTTGTTATTAACGGATACTAATTGCCAAGCAACAAACTAGTTCCTAACAATATCACACTGCAATGCATACTAACGCAATTAATATTACCATTGCGAATTAGATGATATTAGATGACCCTGTTATGATTAACAAATTCGTATTTCAAAATAATAGCCTATACATGTACATATGTCTCGCGCGATCTGCGTATTATATGAAAATTTACAAAACTGTAGGAGGCAAATCCATCATATTATATATCAATGGATTCAGAAAAAAATTTCGGTTCTTTTTTTTTCGTCATTATGTAAATTGTTGTATCTCTTGAAATAGTGTAACGATAAATTTGTTTGCTATAAACAAATTACTTTTTACAAAATCTGTGACCACTTTTTGTTTCACCTCAAAAAAACCATGAAACACTTCCTTGAGAAGTTTTCTTATATCTGTGACAGTTTTCGAGATACCATTTTTCTGCTGAAAATTCAAGGGGTGTTTTCACCCCCTAAACTTGCGATTGGGCCGCTATAAAAAAACACGCGTCCCTTATTTTCACCTGCTTAATACATCCTCCATGTTTCATCAAAATCGGAGACGGACAGTTCGGTATGTTCCCTTGTAAGCGACTGTGTCTGCCAAGATTATTAACTGTACGTATAGCCTGTATTCAGATTACATAGGAGCATGTTATATGGTATAAAATATGCCAAAAACTTGGAAATCTTATATAAACGAAGTGATTGTAGCCGGCTACCTCAAGTTTACACAAAACGTATACATTTCAAACATATATCAACGATTTGGTACGCGTATCTTTTTGGTCCACATTTCACGAATATCACGGAAAATCCTTTCGTCGGACGCCTTTAAAGTAAGAGCATACCATCAAGAATTTCATGATGCATATTTTTACATCTTGATCGATAGGACGAGTAATAATTTCCTAAATGAAGGATCTGCGTCCTCGTCCACGTTATTGGGAATAACGGGGAACGTTTTCAGCGGAAAGCAAATGCAAACATGCACCGGCGGAGAAGAAAATCGGTGGACCTCTATTGCACGAACGACGTTCCAGTTGTACGATCTGTTTTATACCCAGACGAGTTCGGATAAACGGAGTTTCATTTATTCACTAGAGATAGAGAAACCAGCTGAATGGTTTGCGAATGTCCCTTCTCGTAGGGCGTCGAGAGTTATAAATATACAGTGCTGTGCAAAAGCACAGGGGTGGCACGGCTAACGTTATCCAAGTGAAATATTGCTGGTATTTTAAACAATCGGATAGGATGAATCTTCAGAGGCTTGTGGTTCGAAGAGGCAGGTGATATAGTGGCGACAGTTTCATTGCAAATGACGGTGTCATGGACATTTGAAGGTTACCTTTGCTTTCTTATAGAACATTTTATTCCACAGTTTTAGTACCGAAATTCAATATTGTGCTGAATTCTGAATAATGCAATATGAAATTTTGTTAGCTTCAAACTTAAAAGTGAAACAGCTATTTTGTTTCGTTTTCTGGGGGGCTTGCGAGGTCGACGACGTCATTGGATCTGTATGTCGGTGTGAAAAATGTCCTTTCCTTAAGCAAAATAAAATATTGCGTTGTATATCAAGAATAGAATTATTGTGTATTCAGTATTCAATAGCCCAAGCCACATAAAATATAGCCTCTCTTTGAAAAGGAAAAATTCACTTCTTAATATTAATATTGGAATACCTCCTAATCTAATGGATTTGTGATAACGGGCTGCATGAAATAACGCGTTAAAAGATATGTATATGACTTCAATAAGAAAAATTGGATTGACCTACTATTTTCAAAACCAAAGATAATGTTTTGTAAAATCGTAATTATTGCAATCTATTGGGCACCAAAATGTAATTAATATTATTGTATATATACATTGTTCCTGTTATATTATATTACTTCAACTTATTCAAAATTCGTGAATGCCATCACCCTATTCACCCTGTATAAATATTATTAAAAATCAGCAAAACCATTTACAGTCGCCTAATATCAAATTGATGCCAAAATAATAGAAATGGCCATCTTGAAAATGGCCATTGCAAAAATGCCTTTAATACCATAACAATAAAATCATATTCACATCTCTGTTTCTCTTTTGTTTTATTCATTATGGTGAAATAACAATCGACTCCAAAGACGCGTGCTTGCGTTCAATAATACTTGACGAGTTTAAAGAGGGTGTTCGAGGAAGCTGAACTTTCTAAGGGCACATATTTTCGCCGGTATGAAAAATTCCAGTTCACAGATTTCGATTCAAAGAGTGAATAGCGTAGCGTGACCTCATGTGACCATCAATTCAAAAATGTTTGCTGAATAATTATAAACGTTAATGCTGGAAATCGATTTATTGTCAACCGAACTTCATATTCAAAGCAGACACTAGATTTGTCAAACTAATAACTTTATTAAACATAAACGAAGTAAATTGAAGTTATGGCAATAAAATAAATTTTCATGAGCCAAAATTTCTAAATTGACGATCATGTGAATGTCATAGTGCAGTAGGTCTTGGCGTCAACTAAAACCTTATCGAATCAGCAAAAATCAAAATATCCTTCACTTTTCATTGAAATAAGTTGCAGACTCATTAGCTGATGTTTCAAACATTGCTTTGTAAGATTATCGGAGATGCCTAAAAAATGGTGGATACTTTTAGACTGTACACCCTGTATATTCTGAGATCCGTGCCCCCAATCTGATCCATTCATTTTCAAATCTAATACAGCCGTCGGACTTCGATAACTCGAAAACCTGCGTAAGACGAACATTTTCTTAATTCCCTCCCTCTCCGTTGCGAAAACCTCTATGCATAAGTCGAAATACAACTTACTTTAACTCGAATTATTTGCCACATCTTCAGATGCATACTTTTACCCCAGTAACTCGAATTTAGAATAGCCAAACCTCTACAACTCGAAGTTTACTTTTATAAGTCGAACTTCTGTCGCTGCTGCCTCTGCAACTCGAAGTTTATAACTTTGCGTCATCAATCAATCAATTATTTTCTTCCTTTCGACCGTGAGGATTGCCTCGATACGTAAGACGGAAAGCATAAAGTGGCCACGTTGTCAATTTTCATAGACGAACAATGGGCTAATACATTAACTCGAAGCAAAATTACAGACTTCTGAAATAATGAGGAGTAGGTACATACATGTATAGTAACCTAACTTTCGTTTTCTGATTACGTTTATATACGTATGCAATAAATATGTAATTCGCGCTAAAAAAAAATGTCATTTGTCTTCCTTTCCGTCCTCGCAAGTCGAAAAGTTGACCGTCATACGGAGCCTCTACAAGTCGGATTTGCCTGTGTTAAACCACTCTTACTCGAACAGTCGATAACACGAAACCTCTATAACTCGAAGTTTTCTTTCTCTTCCCTTGAGATTCGATTTATCGAGGTTCAACTGTGGAACGTAGAATGGAGATCGAGGAGTGTGACGTGCAAGGCGACGAAGATCACCTGTTCGCCGCCAGATGGCAGCGGAGTGAGGCGCAAGGTTTCTCGCAAGTGGTTGCTCGCCACTTGCGTCCATATAATGTACGCGTATAACACTCTTATCTCCAATATCCCTGTGTCTGAGGTAAACGAAGAACACAGAAAGGAAACACACCCCTCTTCTTTCTTCCTCTTCCGCTGCCTGTCTAAAACCACGTTCCTATAATGTTTCGCGGAACACAGTGCTTCACGAGCATTGAAACTCCGGTAAAACCCCCCCCCCCCCCCATTATTTTCCCGTCAACCCTCTCATATTTTCCGGCAAGGGTGTAATAAATACGGGAAAAGCAGGGGGGGGGGGGGGGCAAGGTTTAAAAGTTTGCCAATTGAGTCCAATTAAGCGGCGGGCAGAGCGAAATTAGCCATGGCCGCGTGGACATTGTGAAAACCATGGAAATCTACACGCGTCGTACATCGTCGATGCTCGCTCGATAATAAAGTCCCATTACATGCTCGTGCTCGACCACACACCGGAACGATGCCGATGACGTCGGGATATTGCGAGCTTTTTGTTAGCCCGCCCGTTTGCCAGCGCCGGTAATCAGTTTAATTGTAATTGGAAATCGGCCAAATGAACTGTAATCCGAGATCGAATGCGCTCGCCATAATTTAACCGAGACCACATTGGTCGGATGATATAACGTAGATCAAGAATGACGCCGCTGACAACGCAAAACTACTCCGCAGAGAATTAACGCCGCAATTCGTGCGCGGCCGGTGAAACTCGACGTTTCAGCCTCGTTCGGGAATATTTTAACGCGGGGACCCCCCCTGGAATATTTTCCCCACCGTCGAATTGTTTTGAAATCGCCGTGCTAGTTGTTCAATTGCGAATTAAACACGTTTCAGGCAAGTGACAAATTATTTCTGGCCTGTTTTGCGTGTTTTGTAAAGGTTTCGTAGAGTTATGTTGTGAAACGTGTTTAACAGTTTCATTAAATTCGTATTTTTCTTTTTTTTTTTTGTATCTTACAAGCGCAGATTCTTGTCGAAAAATGGCGCCAGAAAGCATGCTTGCGTAAAGAGTTGGTTGTCCTTTGTTCTTCGAATGCCTCTGCGTGTCTAGTTATGGCGATTGCACGTCTGTATGGTGTGTTGGTTTATGGCAACAGCTTATCGACGTGCGGCTCACTTTGTATTAACTTTTACCATCATCTTTTTTTGTATTATTATTTATCACAATTTTATAAAAACCTTGCAACGATTCCAAAGTGTTAGTAAATTAAGACGTTCTTTTCAAGCGGGTCATGCAATCGCTATATTGTAATTCAACTGTAATGGTTTGTTACCATTTGCTTTATTTAAAGTTAATTAATGTAATGTAAAGAACATGGTTATATAATAGGTTTGAAAACATTAACAAAAAACGAACGTATAATATGAAATACAGTTTATTTAAAAGCTCGCTTTAGTATTATAATATTTCGTTAAATTTCCCACACGACAGGTAGAAATAATTTATTATTTTCCTCGCAAATGTTAAACAGTTTCAACAGTGCGCAATCAGAGGGAAAAGAATATTCCTCTTCACGGTTTTCCGCATATTAATTAATTGATTCTTCGTGTAAGGGTTAAGATCGAAACTCCTGACGTCAATAGATTAAATTAAAGTAAGATGTCACAGTCGTTATTCTCATTATTACTAAAATTCGAACCGTGCCCCAATTAAGAAGTGTCAATACATTCAGTATATACAGAATAACAATACAGTCGAACTAGAAATATTAATTCGTTGTTGCCGCATTTCTAAATAAAAGTAATCCAGAGATCTCGGTAAAAGAAATGTTCTGCGACCAAAACGTCTTCCCCGTATTTCTCTCTGCTCGTGTTCCTTTCCCAGCGATATGGATGCCCCGATTCCACAATAATGTATTTTCGATACAAAGAGGCCGGTGTGCAAGGTGCATATACGTGTGCGATTGTAGGTAGGCAAAGAAGCGCAGTAAAATATTTGCTACATTTATTGAGAGGAAGAAATAGAATAAATAGAACCTTTCACTTTGGCATCCTGATTCTATCACGGTTCGAGATGGAGAACGATACCGGCGAAAGTATGCATTGTTGGTTTATTCGTCTGAAACTTGGCGTGTCACTTACGAATAAAAATAGTTTCACGACATTCTATCCTCGATTACGCAATACACGCTGCTTGTTGAATTTTCTATTTAATTTAATTTAATAGTGAGTTTCAAATTTACATTCGATGCGCGATAATAGACTCTAATTTATATATTGTAACCTGCAATAGTATATAATAATGTGTCGCCCGTAATTTATATATAAAATCAATCGTACCCGTGTAAAAACAATATACATGGATATGAAGCACATCTATTGCACTTTAAAATAATGCATATTGTCTTAGGAATAATTGTCTTAATACCAACAGTTTGGTGACACCAATATAATGAAGTTGCAAGTGAAACTAATGCAATGTATGAATACTTTTTTGACCCACTGTATGTATAATAATAACAAAGTAATTAAGGTAACTTATTTGTCAACTGCATCATTTTACGCCAGTAACGTCAATTAATATAAAGCAACAAAATTAATAATAAATAAAACAAGAATTGTATTTCATTAACTGTATATGGTAGCTAAAAACGAAAAGCAATGTGTGCAAATCGAAAAGAATAAACCAGTGTTAACTAACTAATACAATATGCAGGCCAATCAAAAATTAAAATACTCATCTATGCATTACGTTAAATTATGATAAATATAATAATTGTCTTTCTTTTTTTTATATCTCTGTCCCTCTCCCTATTTCTCTTATTTCGGCATGAAATTAAAGTCTGAGTATATTACCGTCCGCAAAGACAACACGGAAACGTTTTTTGAAGCGAGTAATTTCACGAACTAGTAAACATAACTTCTTGACAGGTAATAGCGGAATACCAGCGATTCCCCGGCTGCGACAAAAACGCACAATAATCAGTGGAATATTGCTACATAGACTCGCAGCGTTGATATTAATAGCACGCCAGGGTAAGAAAGAAAACGATCATCCCGGTCCAAGGCACCGCAAGAAATCGTTAGAATGAAACCACTTTCAGCAAACAATACCGAGCCACCCCTCGATTTACGCCATCGAGAATAGCGTTAATAAAGTCTGTTACTGCTGAAAATTTCGCCAGAGAGATCCGCCTGGGTACGATAGAGACATTTTACGAAATAAGTCCCAGAAATTCAGCGATTCGGATAAACTCCAGTAAAATTCGGATTTTGCTGCACCTAAATAAAGTAAAGGCGCCAATCGTCGAACAGTTAAGAATAACCTTCTACGCGAATAATCGTAAGCGCTTGCTGCTTTATTAAATATTGACGCTTTGTGTGTGAACACGCTGCTTGAACTTCCCAGATTATGTAACGAAGCTAACTTTCTGAAATAGTTATATCATTCAAATTTTGTAAACATCTTTGAAAATTCGATGGTGGCGTCGAAAGTTGACCACTCTGGAAAACGAGGAAACCAGTAATTGACCGTACGTTGGTCAGTAGTTGACTACTTTGACCTAGTAGAGCCAATAACACTAATGGCCATTACTTTTATATCGTTTATTTGCAACGATTAGGACAAGTTACAAATAAAAAGGCAAATACAAATGAAAAGGCTCATTAATGTGAGAAACTACATTTTCCCAATCGTAATTTAGCACGTCACGAGTCTCTGGTCATTTGCACAATCGCCAGAATTATTTTGATTATTATTTCTTTAGAATAATTTCAGAAGGTGTCCTTCATAGGACGTACATATCTTCAGCTCAGTAATTTAGTAATCGATAGAATAAATGCCGAACTAAATGCACTTTAATGTTTTGTTGATGTTAATAATATTACGTAGTTATTTAACAAATTTGACAGTAGACGGAGTCTATAATTGACCGTAGATTCGATCGATAGCTGCCCGTGCGGTCATCTACTAAAACAGTGGTGGGCAACCTTTCGCTCGCAGTTAGCCAACAGTTGAAATCTACTATTTTACGCGGACCGCGATATTAACCCCCTCGCATAGGACGACGAGTTAACTCGTCGCGTAATATTTGATGAGAAGTCGCAAAGTCCGATAGGGACGCGACAACGTTTTAAATATGCAAAAGTTGTGCGAAAGTTTGAAAACCGGCAATTTGACCGGTGTCGGTAGGTTTAGCGGCAAGGGCAAGAAATCCGAAGCCAGTCAATTCCACTGGCCCTCGGTAGTTCTAGTGTTAAACACCGGCGAGGAAACCAGCGAAAATCCGGCAAATAGTTCGCCCCGCTTCGAGTGTCGCCACACTGTTGGGAAATTATTTCCACCGGGCAATATCGAAGCCGGCTATCGAAAACTCCTAATTTCACGAGGGAAACTCTTGGCCATGATTGCCCAACATGGTAATAATTAAATCTCGAAAGCACTGAGCCCAGTGAGCATCCATCGGCGAATGCGGCCTTTATTGTTGCCAGCTGCCCAGGATATTGAACAACAACGGCAATCTATCCGATCGAATATCCAACAAGCCTGCTTCAATAAATGACCGAGAGTCGGGGCAAAGGTTGGCGCCCCCGGGGTTGGGGGGGGGGGTGGATGGTCCACGATCAAAAGCTGTGCATGCAGGATCTCCCCGGATAACGGGCATTAATTGAATCGCTATCGGACGAGCCGTGGTCTCGCGTTATTCTATTACCGAAGCAGCTATTGTCTTCCGTGGTTTATAGTCGCCCCTGCCGCCCTCTCGTAATCCCGCGTTCACCCTTTGTATCCGACATTTCACACCTACACTGATGTCCCCGCGTCACTGTCGTTCTCCTTGTCCATTTTCTCGCCCTTGTCGCCGCGTCTTCGATTAGAGAGATTCCGCCTCACCCCCTGTCTCTGTTTTGCATCGTGTACAGGGTGCACGGGGTGTCCTCGGGTGTCTGCGGGTGTCTATGCGGGTGTGCCGCGTAATAGTCGCTGATAAATATGTGGGGTTTCCTCAGATCTTGGAACAAAGGCGCGTTCAACGAAAGTTCAAGTGTGCGCGAGTTCTGTTAATCAGTAGTATCATATCTTTGTTGGTTCGATGTACATTTGTTTGGTTTTTTGTTTTATCGAAACAGTGGATAAGTGTACAAGTGCGACGAAAATAATTGTATTGGAAAAGGAAGTGCCAATAATGTATGGAGAAATCTAGGTGAATGAAGGGTAGGTGCGCAAGAATTTCAAGACAGTTTACGCACTAGTAAGTGCGCCCAAAACTTTTGGCCGATGATGCAAGTCGATTCTGGTATTATATTCGGGAACCTGTTTTATTTGGGACTTTTGAAACTCGCACTTTTGAATCTGTAATGAATTCAACGGCAATGCTGTATTGTCAGTTTTTATTTAAATTCAAAGGATTAAATGAGAATGTTACAACAGTAATCTGAGACCAGGATAGGGTCGTATACAGGGTGTCCCATTTGTAGTTTCGGACGCAATTATTTCCCAAAGTAACTTCGTCTCAAAATAGGCTACAAGTATACCTAAAAAACAGTTTTAGTTCCATATAAAAAACCCCAGTTTACCTTGAAGTCTCGTATACACGTCCACTTACAGAATATTTATGATAACCATAAGATTAAGATTATTTTATGATAACCCGAAGCAGTGTAAGTTTTATTTGAAACATTTTTTGCAACGAACTATACTTTGAGAAATAATTGGCCACGAAACTTCATATAGGTCACCCTGTATACGCAAATGCAATATGTATAAGGGTCAAAACTGTACATCTTTTTTAACTTAACCCTTTTGTAATATTTGTCAATATATCGTGATTAAATCATTTTTACTTCAAATCTTGTCTTAATGTTTTATATTTCGTTAAGCTTTATTTGGCTTATATTTTGTCAAAAGTTCATCCTCCTTACTAATTATACCACTGATTTCATGAGTGTTTGTAATTATACATTATAATTGAACAATGTAAAAACAACCACCAATATTTAAAACGATGGTTTGATTTCGTCCAATCTTGTACTTTTGAATTATTATTTTGCACTGTGAATATTTCGGGAATAGTCAATAAGAAATATAAAACGAAATTGTCGTGTTTACTCCTATAATATAATAAACTCCCAATAGTCTCTCTCTCTCTCTCTCTCTCATTTTCCAATATATGGAGATTCTATTCTGGCGCCTCAATTTTGTCAGAAATTCGCGACTGAAATGGATCTCCACAAAAATGTCACGGGAATTAGTGAAATTCATTAAGAGATTTCCTGGAACTGATTCGAGTATTTGATTTGAAAGGAATTCACTATTTTATCAAATAGGAAACGCTCTCCAAACATTGCCTTTAGAATATTACAACTCGTTTCTGGACACGGCTCTTGCACGAAAAATCGCAGAGTGTTATGAATGCTTGCAAATTGTACTTTTAATAAATAGACATATACAAATGTATAAAATGTCCGTAAGTAATCAAATAATCTGCTGAAGCACACGGCATTACGAATTTTGGTAAATTGTATTTCTGATTATAAAAAGTACAGGTACAAATCTGTAAAATATTCTTTAAAAATTGCATAATGAAATACGCACTAGTATTAACATGAATATTCTATTTATTTAATTCTACGAATTATCTAAGGGTAATCTTAGCATCTCCTTATTTATTTATTTGAACACGGCTATGCTGAGTGGATAAACTACGTTAGATATCGTTTGCCCTACATTCGACTCCATGAATTTTGTGGAAACCGACACCGTTGGAATATTAAAGGAAGTAAATTGTACATAGGAATATTGTGTATAGGAAAATCCACAGGGTATTCCCAATTCTGAATACCATCTACTGTCCCAGATAAATGTGTGGTCAATAATAACTCCTTTACCAAGAATTTTGAATCCTGCTACTAACGTAACATTTTTATAAATACTAAATCTGCAGATTTGTCAGAAATCTGGAATACACCCTTACATGTACTTGTGTGCATAATGTACATTCACTAATGTAACTTTGCAAATGTAATTTAATACAAATGTAATAAATTCACAATGTAAACTTTGAAATATCATCTTACATGGTTGAAGCATTTCAAATTTTTTTAATTAAAAATATTGTTCCAGTTTTCATTTGCGTAGGAGAAATAATCCACGATCCAGTCACCAACCTAGCCACCGCAAATAACAGCAAACGCTAACAAACAATAACGGTTAATATAAACGTTCATCAAATAATTGCATTAAATAACAATGTCTTGTAACGTGAATTACATAGAACCACTATGGTATACATATTAAAAAATAACTGTGAACAATTTTAATAAACGACAATCTAATTACAGTTAAAAACAATTCATCGCTGATTACTGCTTCTGTGTAATAAAAATTGTATAACTGCCTGAACTCGCTCAAGTTTAAGTCACAAATAATTTATTCTCTAGCAACATAACTTACAATTCTATGAAAATAAAGTCGTTAAATACTTTAACACTGCTTAAGTACATTTTGTACAAGCTTCCACCAGGTGACGAATATTTAATTACACAAAATGCTACAGCATTTCAAAAACCAATAAATTTATAATCTTTCAAAATGTCAACGCACGACTGCATAATCTACCTATGAGGCATTATTGATTTTTATTTTACCGCCAACAACTTTGTTCATCAATGATTGCGTTAATAATTTATTAATATCTTTCGCAACTCGTTCTAGATTCACATTTTCATTGTTTCCCAGAAGATTGTTCGCTTTATTCTGCTCGCTATCTGCAAAGAAAATCGTAGGAACGTACGTGCCGAAGCAGCTCGTATCTATCAACCCGACAGTCAATAGCTCACAGATGAAAATGTTTCTATCACCAGCAAACGTGGCGAAACAGTTCGCAGCAGCTCCGATAGAATAACTAAAAATCTATCAAACACTTTACCACGTGAACACGCAACAGACGTACAATATTGGGGTAAATTGATTGCGAAACTGAAAATCGAACGAAATTGCTGGACAACCTGATGTTACAATAAACATTGTATTCAGCTTAGAAATGCTGTAAGCCTGTAAGGAGTATCTTTCTACTATATGAAGTTGCCAATATATCGCTGTGCAGGAATAATCGACGACAACGGTAAATCGAAACGATATTCTATTGTGAAAATAATATTATCCAGTATTCCTCCCCGTTTCTGCAACTTCTATCTTTTCATTCATCGCTAACTAGCTCTAATAGTATCACCCTTGCATAATCGAGCCCCTTACCAGTCATTTGCTTCGTCCACCTGATCCGAATGCGTATCTGTCGGGCACATTCGCAGGTGTCACACCGTCCATCGTGCTCGTCAAGTCGCAACAATGTGACTAACGCCAACCCATACGCCCGCACTTGTACTTTCTATTATGCCACGATTGTATTTTTATTTTTTTTTCACGGGCATATAGGAAAATATTGTGCTATGCATATACGCATATTTGGAGCGTTTAACCCTTTAAAACTTGAATTATTTTACCATTATTTCTTTATTACAATTTTTATTGTAGATAACAATATGTTTTACAAACACTTGGCCATAAATTGTAACATGTTGGATGGTTTCGAAGTAGTAATACGTACAAGTATGACGGCAGTATTTTCAAATACGCAAGTGTTACTGCTAAATATCGTTAGATAATAAAGAATTAATATTATTAAATATTATTGACAAGATATTGTTGAGAGAACCCCTTTGAACCCCTTTCACAAGACAGGTGACTATAAATAACAGATGAAACAAAACAGAAACAATAAAACAACGACAAACTTTGTTCGTAAGAATCCATAAGATAATTCAACGTGGTACAATTCGTGGTACAAAAATATAATTAAATAATTGAGAATACAATGACGGAAATGAATGGTAAAACCAAGACAAAAGTACCGGTTCCGCATTTTTAATTTGATGAAAAGAATTGGTTATCCTAAAACTGTTGCGCGGATTATTTAACACAATATTTTCTAATATTTTAGTGAAGATTATGCTGAAGTTTTCGAATAAACTATACCTTTCCATTTCGTATTTAGATATGGATAGTATGTGCAGAATATTATGGAAGATGTTACGAAAAATGAAATGTATTGTAGATTAAATTTACCCCATCCCACATTAATTAATATAATGTCCTGCAACGTGACAGAAAATTTGTTACTGCGAAGAGGACAATAAGAATGATCGACAAAATACCTGACGAATAAAAACAACAAATACTACAGGATACTCCCTAAAAAAAAGGTATAATATATTATTTAAAAAAAACTATTATACAATATCCACTTACATATCTGTTCAATTTTCAATCCGCAAAAAAATATGTGCAACCCAAATCCATTCTGTTGCTCAATGAATACACAAAAGTGTCGGCTTAATTAAAGCTAAAAAAAAAAATATTATACGCGGTTTCACGGTAGAACGCAAACGGCCCCCTAAATTCTGCGAATGAAAATGACGAAATCGCGCGAATTAAATTTCCACTTTAACGGGAAACCGCGGAGCACCGAAATTCCACGGCAATAAAATGTCAAAGGTACGAAAGTGGTGCCGGCCAATCACCCCGGCACGTTCCCCGAAAAACAAGTACAAAAGGTACCGGAACGCATACTTGCAACGGGAATGAACGCAGCGTGGAAACGGACGCACTGGCCAAATAAAGGCCGTTCGTTACGACGCGACGCGACGCGACGCTCGGCGTCGTGTGACGGTAGGAGCGGCAGACAAACAGCGGCGTGACGCTTAAACGTTTTAAAAGTTAAATTGTGCTGTCGTCGAGCGATGCAACCGAACGCGTAGAATTCAATATCTAGCCAAGACATACACGCCGCACGAATTGGACGCCATCGTTTTTCGTTGCATTGCAAATGCGGCCCATGAATCTGCTAGAACTATTTCGCCAACCGTTGCGGCCGCAGGTAAAAGGTGTCGCGATGCACCGCGCGGACACCTGTATTTACTGGTGCGTTGATGAAACAAAATGCAAAAGCTGTTATTCGGATCTTTCTCGGCAAGTCGTGTTCGGTTTCGGGATTGAAAATCAGTGGGCTGTTGCGGGCACGTGTTATCCTGGCGTTCGATTAAATGGTTTTCAATTGCGGGGGACTATTAATTCGGAATTGTGATTATAGGTGAATTGGGAAAGTGAATTTTGCTGTTTAGAAAAGTGTATTATCTGCTGAATCGTGTTCTTTATTTTGCTAATAGTTTCACGCCGCGTCTGTTTATGTTTAAATGTATGAAATAAATGGACAAGCGGTACGAAGTACTTATGTACAGGGTATGCATTTTACTCGAAGTCAACCCATACACCCATGCTTGTACTTTCGATTATGCCACGATTGTATTTTAATCGTTTTTCACGGGCATGTAGGAAAATATTGTATCATGCACATACGCATATTTGGAGCGTTTAACACTTTAAAACTTGAATTATCTTACCATTATTTCTTTATCACAATTTTTATTGCAGATGAAAATCAATGGACTATTGCGAGCACGTGTTACCTGGTGTTCGATCAAATGGATTTCAATTGCGAGAGATTATAAGTGAATTTTATTGTTTAGAAAATTGAATTATCTGCCGAATCATGTTGTTTATATTGCTAATAGTTTCACGCCGCGTTGGTTAATCTTTAAATTTCAAATATATGAAATAAATGGGCAAGCAGTACGAAGTACTTATGTACCGGGTATGGG
The DNA here is from genome assembly GCA_963667235.1 of Nomada lathburiana. Taxonomy (NCBI): domain Eukaryota; kingdom Metazoa; phylum Arthropoda; class Insecta; order Hymenoptera; family Apidae; genus Nomada; species Nomada lathburiana. Next base: position 8,487,031 of record OY763908.1, read on the forward strand.
AAAGTCGAATGTGGCAAGTGAACTTTTTTTTTAAGGATATTAATGATACGAAAAAAAGTTACTAGATAAAGTTGCGCTATATTGCATATAAGTAAGTCTGTATACTAATAATTACGTAAACGATTATTATACTCCGCGGTAAATGAATAATTATATAAGACTTGCGAAGAAAATATATCAAATAATCCTTTATCAAACCGCAAAATTAGAAAAATGTTTCAATCTAATAAGAGGTCTATTTTTATTTACAATTCAAAGTACATGCAATTATGTTTAAAACTCTGTAGGCGCCCGGGACGCGCCCTAAATCTGTCCGACGTCCGCAAGCGAACAGTCGTTCCACTAAAAAATAATTAATAAATCAAATTCTGTCGCCTGTCATGCCACAGAATTTTAGCCAGAAAAAGGAACAGCGTCCACGAATCAGAGCTCGCCATTGTTCCCCAGACTTTATTTATTATTCAGTGACACTTATGTCAATAATCGACATTAATATTTCTATTACAAGGATAAAGTCCTCAGAATAGATGCATTGGAATCGTCTGCAGTACCTATGTATTATATATCCAGTTACATTATTATTAAATGTCCGTAAGAATCGCGGACTGTAACAAAAATACGCAACGCTTTCCTTTTAAAAATGCGATTACATTTTCCCCTTTTAGTAGAACATTTCATATAGACAAGGACAACCTATGTACGTAGGAAGTATATTTTATTTCATTTGCACTATAATGTCCTTCTTGTTCGCCTAGCTTTCATCATATTTGTTTAACAGTTGTCAATAGACAAGAATGAATATTTTGTTCATTTCACACAATAAAGTACTTGCGAAACAAATATTTCTTAAATGCGTCTACTGATTTTTTTTTTTGTTTTTTTAATAACACCATAGATAAAAACTTCTAGATAATCAAATATTAGGTTGTCTAACAAGTTTCTAACATTTTTGTTATACGCTGCGCTTCGATCCAACGATACTTGCCAATCGGATGTCCGTGTATCCCATTTCGTACCTTTTGTATTCTCATTTCAGAGCTGCTGCAAAGTGTTTCGCGTTCTGCTAACAACAGGTATTGTTTCAACCAAAAACCGTTGAGTGTCGAGTTAATGAAAACGAAAATTACATACAACTCTTTTTACTTGACAAATTTAATAATATTATAGTTTCAAAGTTGTCCAGGCTAACTAAAATACTTTTTATAACAATGACAAACATTTGGCTGATGAAAAAACAGCCTGTAAATTATTTTTTCACCTCCCATAAGTGACAAAGTTTGCGTAAACAATACTCTACACTTTGTACGATCGTTTTGTCTCAATCAGGTCATGTTGTTTCAATTTAACCAAAAATTATTTTTTGAAACCTTGTATCATTTAAATCCCCTTGAAATCCATACAAGAAAGATATTCAAGGTTGATCTTTATTCGTAACTCGTTTTCATACACAACCTGTCAGTTTAAAATAGGACAAATCATAAAACATCTGACGTTCTTAATTGTCGTAGGTGTATAATCAGTTCAATTTACTTCGTAAATTAACCAATAAATTTTCGCAGGTTTTCTACGCTTGGGAAATCAGGCATTCGAAATCGAGACCTCAATACTGTACGAGATATTTCACTCGCTTTACAAAATTACTCAAAATTGCAATTACACTAATTTTATATTGTATTCCCTTTTACGTTCTTCAGTGAATTATTTTGACCTTCGGCACTTTAATCCTAATTATATTTAATCTCAATTGATTTTATGATTTAATCTTGCGTAAGTTGTGCTTGGCAAATGCGCTGTCTCGTTACTTCCATAATTAAAATAAACGTATTTCAAACCGAGTCGCGGCTAGCCATAAGAAAATTATTGCATTCAGACATTCTACACCGAGGAACGCTCAGACTCAGCACTATAATTGACCATTAACGACCACAAAGTCCAATCTCCATTCTGAAATATTATACAGAGTTTGCAGTGAGATTGAGAGGACGTCTGACGCTATGAACTTCTACCAAGCAGTGAAACGCTCAATATTTCTTGCAACTAAGCAAATTATAAGTTTCAGCCAAAGATAAGCATTCATGATTCGCTAGATCAAAGAGCGGTTTGCTTGTCCAAGCAATTTTCAGCGTCTCCATGAGCCTTATGTCGCCAGGAATAAAAGGGTTTTGATGGAATATTCAATCTTGCGCTAAATACATTCCAACGTTGCTGTCCAATCTTTCAAAACCTCCGCAGTAGAAAACAGATGAAAGATCGGTGAACTGCAAAAATGATTTCCAACGCGTTTTTGCTAAAAAAAAAAAAATAAGGCATGTTTTGAAACACAGTTTAATGAGAAAGTTTGAAAGATAGATTTTATTTCTATGTTATTATATATAAGCTAGGAAAAGACTTTGCGTACAGATCGCAATGTATAAAATTCGCCCTTTGACTTGATCGAAGAAAGCAAGAAAATGTCCCGACCAACCTAATACAAATCGTGGCAGCAATATTCAAAAGGAAATCTTCGATAAAAACGTGAAGCGTGCAACGTAAGTTCTTTAACAATGAAATTATCAAGAAGCGATTACTCGCAAAAATACAATGCAATATTGACATTACAGCAGGATTAAAAAAATATCTTCGGTTTGTGCAAATAAATCGTGCTGTGATATACTTGCCGGGGCACACATACGTAATAACATTTATTGCCAATAAGCGACGTGCAATCGCGTGGACTTCATTCCTTTGGCTCTGCAGTATTCCTAAGCAAAGTTTGTCGCTCTTCTTCTCCTCTCTCTCTCTCTCTCTCTCTCTCTCTCTCTGGAGTAGCTCTGCAGCGCAAACGAAATGAAAACTTTGGATTCGCTGGCGGTACAAACGTCTAAATCGAGTCCCGTTTGCCTTAAGAATCATTGCGATATTCCTGGATTTGCTGCCAGTCGAGGAGTTACACGAACATCAGAGGCAGTTTTAACGAGTTTGGTAAGGCTGCTGATAAATATCCGCCACTTAGCGACTTCAATCTTCGCTCTTATTTTTTGTCTCGTTTTTTCCTCGTTTTTCGTTGCGCCAAAGTTACACCTACGATCTGCAAACCTTTAAGCGAAACTTCTCGAAGTAGCTGGAGCTTCTTGAAATTTCTTACTCGAGGAAAAAAGTGAGGAGCCGGCCTCTTTCCTTGATCCTTAATCAACCGTACAAATGATGTACCTGTTCGTCTCGAAGGAGCACTACCAAGGTGCAATAAATATTCATTCCCTTGACTCGAGAGTAAGTATAGGTGATTTGTTTTCAGTAAGACTTATCGATATATTATTTTTATAAATGATAAGTACTTGATTTAGGGATAAAGATTGGAAAATCAGTTTGCAATTGTCGAAAAGGACACAGTAAAGAGTTTTCTTTGAATTTGATTTAATCGTTCTGTATAAAATTGTGCTTCTAAAGCTATAAATGTTATAGCTGTGTTATCATTGCACGTAGAAAAATATCGTAAAGAAAGATTCTAAGTGATTTGACGAATTGTATGGCATATATATATTCTTTTCGAAAATGCGTCAACACGTTTGCAAAGTGCAATTGTAATAAATACAGTTTCTTGTCGAAAAAGGACGTAATACTTTAAATGAGGCAGCAGGAAAATATATAATTATATTTGGCGAATACAGCAAACTGCAATAAACAATACAAACTCTTGTTGTCATCCTTAATTCTGTTCCTTGTATTAAAAATTATAACTGTGTTTAATTACCATTATTAATAGAGCAGCATGACAATGCATTATTCATAATGTATTATTTAGTCAAATAAACCAGCAAGAAAATTAGAAAAGAATGTGCTGCGAAAACAGCAAACATACATTACATTTCTTTCCTTAAAAAGTATCCAAAAACCTAATCCGTTCCTTGCAGCACGAAACTTTATTCTGTACTCTGTGTAAGTACTTGGTGCACTATAGTATTATTAAATTATTCTTCCTCGCTGCGATACATGTATGTATGTATGTACGTGCACTTTTCTTCTGTACATTCAAAGGGCTTTCTTTTTTAATGAATAGTACGAAAGAAAGAAATTATTATAATTTTCATTTAAAACAGTATAAATATAACCATAATTTTGACAAAATCGAATTGTATAAAGAGATGATAATTCACTCGGAATTCGACATTCTTCCATATTTTGGTAGAAAAGATATACTATTCTATTTAAAAAAACAAAGTTGACCTATACCTATACAAAAACTAAATACACTACATAATGCACCTTTTCAAACCATGCAACTTTGGTATACAAAACTTTTTCGTGCAACGCATACTTTGGAAGTTATGGAGGTGTGCGTGTTGCGTGGACCACCCTGTATATCTGTTATATATATAGTTCCTTAAATTTATTTTATTCAGTTAAACTTGCACCCATAAATATAAACATATCTGTGTATAGCATATGTCTTGTATTCGCTATAATAACTATACAATAATAATATCAATAATATAAAATCCAAAACCTATGTATTGATGATTTTCTTATAACTTTTGCTACTTTTGTGCAAACTATATTAAATTTTGTTTGATTGTTCCTTATATTCCGATGGAAAGTATAAGCTACTTCATTGGCAGAAATATTAGCTATTATTATTAATCATTAATACTAATATAAAACTAAAAATCTGTGTTCTCGTAATTTACCCTATCGTCATGCTTGGCTGGGGATTACAGTAGTATAAATGAAAAGATATAATAATGTACAAAATAAATATATTGTAGCAAATATTCGTTAAAAATAAATCTTCCAGCTTTACTGGCTGATGATCAAAATTAATCAGCTGCCTTTACAATATACACAAATATAAAAACTGAAATGCACTGAAAAGTAGAAAATGCATATAGTACAGAGACTGCTGTTTCGTAACTCCACTGAGAATTAACAGTCTCCGCCCCGTGTAACTCTGAAGTCACATACTCGAAATCTATATTTCATACACAACATCTAATATTTTTAAATAACCGTCCACTATATTTCGCGGTCGTGCTATTCCACTCTATTGCGTTGTACTATTATATCGCTCTGAATTCGGAGTCGCCACTTCCTGTCTCATACAAAACAATTTAAAAACCGTTCAATAAATAACCCAGAACGGACTACAGAGAATTACAAATATTACGAGATACTGCAAGAACCGTAAAACCATCTGCGCAAAACTTCCCTGCCAATCTATTACACGAACGCGGCGAATAATTTCCCGAATTCCGGAATTGAATCGTTCCCAGAACACTGTGACTCGTTTCCACGAAAAGAGGCGTAACTTCTCTGAGGGCAATGATAAACACATTTAAACAGGCGACCCTGCGGAGAATTTAGAAGAGAAACTCGACGGAGGACCGTGCTTTTTATTCAACCTTTTCCAGATTCCATCTACCTCTATCTCCTCATCGACACATTCATCCGTCTCAACGGGCTCGAGTTTCTGTAACTTGTTCCAAGCCCGAGCCCCGGTACTACATTCGACATTTTTTCCCAGCGTCCGAATTGCGAGGAGGAAGAAGGCCCAAGAGGTAACTTTAGAAAGGGGCGGTAAAAGGATCCCCGTACAACAACGTACCGTATCGACAAGTCTGGCCGTTTGCGAGGGCGTCTTGTAAAATATACACCGTGGAACGGTTCAATTTCCTCGGAGGTTGGATGATCTCGAAAAATATGGCCTGCTCTTGAGTTATACGAAACCGTGCTCGCGGGCCCGCGCGGCGTGGCCACCCTTGGAACGATACATATATACATATATGCATGCATACATACCCACTACAGATATACGGAGTGGCCCTATTTTTTCCGGCAAAACGGTGCCAGCACACTCGGCGAGTAAAAATAAGGGGCAAGTGTTGCAAGCATAGAGTGAAATCTGTTTTATTTTATTTTGCTCGAATATACGGGAGTACGTATTAGTGTAGAAAGAGGGGCATTTTTAATTGGCATGGTTCTTGCAAAAGTGCTGTACGTATGAGTGAATTCTTTTATCTATGGTTCCATGCGAACAATTGTAGAATAGTGGAGGAAAAATTCGCTGTTTCAGGCGGAGACGGTTTATTGGATCAATTGTAACAGAAACACGAAATAACAACAGACTAGTTCTCGTTCAATGCAGCGTGAGCGCGGCTTGGCGATATTTACCTGCGTTGGCCCCGTTTCAAAGTGTTAGCCGTTTTTACGAATAGAGGGGACCGAGCTCATCAAATTTCTGGTTGATCCCCTTCGAATTCGTTGAACGCATCGCGAATTCTTCACGTTGATTCTTCATACGTATTAACTTTGATGTATGGTGAACCTTTTATTTAATATTCCCCGCGGGTAAAATTCAGTGGTACGACGAATGAAGATCGATCTGTTGTTATTTCGTATTGTTGTTATACTTTTTTAATAAAGCATTTTTTCAGTCCACATTCGTATAACATTTATCTATTATTTTCAGTTGTAGAATACGATGGCAACGTATTTCGGAAGAAAGTGGAGTCACCCTGTACATACTACATATACATATCGACTGTATACATTATATTGCATCCCGTTCCATATTTTAATATTTATCTACGTTTCCATGGTACCAGTAATCCTTACGTTTCTCAAGGTGAAGAAGTTCTCATAGTATATCGATTAATTATGGTTTACGAACAAGTTGTAATAAATAATGCGTACGGTGGACCAAAAATATTGGATCATCCTATATATAAAAAATATATCAATGTGCCCTATATGTGAAAATAAATAATCATTTGTCACATGTCCACTCGTGTTTGGGCGTACATCGACTTTTGAAGTAACAAATTATGCATATTCTTATTATAGTATAGCTGATTGTGTTGTGCAGGGTTCGTTTAATTCGGATATCAACCATTTTCTAATGGTTTCAGTATTTTAACAACAATATCGGGACCGTTCGATTTTCAACAACGATACTATTTAATTTATTATATACAAAATTAAAAATTAACTCATCAAGAAACATTAAATCTAATACTGTGATTTTTACAACATTATTATTCTATTTTACACATTGTTCGCAGATGCAGTTGCATTAGTTCCATCATGAAACTCATATAATTAATGTAACATGTTGTTTTTACACGTGTACATGTCAAATAGATAATTGACGATCGCAACAAGCTCCATTGTTATAAACTGATTAATAATTAATTGATTAATAGTATTGGCTCACCTTCATTATTTTAATATTTGCATGCACCGATGCCTGTATATTAGTACCATATAAGATCTATGGTGACCCCTCCAGATAGAAAAAAGTGGTGTGTTCTTCGGGACACTTAATAATTCAGTTTAAACAGATAAGAAAAGAAAAATAAGTTTACGGTTAAAAATATGTCGCCGTTCAAAAGTACATATATGCAAATATAATTGCGACAATACAATGCAAATTTTTAATGCACCACCCAAACTACTGGATTCAAGTAAAACCTAAAACAATCTTAACACTGCAAGGTAAGAAATTTAACAAAACCTTATGCCATCGAACTGAAATGTTCACATTATGTTCATTTGCCATTAACGGATCAAGTGATCCCAAAATATCTTGTTGCATGTGCAAAAATGAAATATAACGAAACTACTTCTATCTCGTCTAGTGTTTACCATTTCGCCAATGAAACAACTATCAACTAATTATATCCACGAAACCCTGTGCTACAGAGTTCCACATTTAATCCAGCACGTGTCACAGTTGGCATACGGCCCGGCCAATAGATATGCAGCGAGCTAATAAAAATTCGACAAATTTTACAGTCACTGTAAAACGACCGGCAAGTGCGAAAGAGCGGCGTGCCCGAGGAGCTAAATCGTGGTGAAGCGATTAATAGACATTCACGAACCGTTGCGGTAATACCAAAATACCGTCACAGACGTTCAACAATGGTAACGCGAACGTCAGCCGTCTACTTGATTGCGTATTGTTGCGCCGTATTGTATGCTCTGGCCCGGCTTTGCATGCAATCACACACTTTCGCGAAACATTCGCGTGGCACGCCTCGGGCCACCCCGCCAGCAAACACTATCCACGCTCGTATTTTCATACTTTTCACATTACTACGTGCTACGCTGCACCGTCTATATCGCACCAACGCTCGTTCGAATCTGAACTCGCACGCATCGCATTCATTCTGTAAACGGCCACTCATTGCCAGTCCGACACTTGCCACTGTCGAACCCCAAACGCAATGTCTAAAGGCGGGTCCACACTTGTTACCTCGCCTCACACCGTTACCAGGATAAGTACCTAGTCAAGTGGTCTGGAAGAGGTTTGGGAGCAAATTTGGAGTGTTTCTTGCTTCCTCATATCGTTACTCGTTACTTGGTTCGGCTGATCGAGAAATTGTCGGTATTGTGACCCGCTCCAAAGGAGCCAGTGAGCTGTCGTAGATGTGTGCACTCGTACTTGCGCCACTGCCAATGTGTTAGCTCCCCTATGAACTGCCGTACATGTGTGAACTCGTCTGTGCGGCGCTGTTCCTATGTATTGTAGACTGTTTAGTCTTGGGAGATAGGGCTCATTGGGCCTTGCCTATGAGATAGTCCAGACCCCCTTGGCGACGTAGGGCTGTTGCGAGTGCGTGCCGAGTTCGGCCCTCGGTCAGGTTTATGACGCGGTCGAAACTAACGCAATTTTTGCGGAGTAATTTTTAGCCTTTCGGCCATCTGATTGCAGGATTTAGAAGGTAAGGATTAGAATAAAAGAACACATGGTCAAGAGCCATGCAATTTCAATCGACACATCAGTTTCCCTTTTTTAATACAATTTCTAGACCACTTGACTAGGTAACGAATCCCGGTACGGTAACAAATGTGGACGCATTTTTACGTGCAGAAGTATAGGAAATGGGTCCCACACCGAACCTCGTTACCAAAAACTGAGGTAACGGGTGTCAGTAACGGGCCTAGGTAACAAATGTGGACCCGCCTTAACATTCATTCGGGTCACACATACAAAACCATCGCAAACACGGCCTTACAGTCGTCCCGCACTACTTATAGACCTCTCCGTTTTTCTACGAGGATCGTATAATAAGTGAGGAGACAAAATCTGTGAGTCAAATGATATTCAATGTAAAGGCGGGTCCACGCTTATACAATTATACGGGGACTTATGCAACCACCTTCGGGAGCAGGATCATCGTGTTCGCCCCCTAGCGGCGTATGTGCGAAGTGCCCCCACAAGTTATAGCTTTCTTTAAAGTTGTATCCTTCCTGACTACCTTTGGCCGGATTAGGTTGATTAAAGTAGATGATTCTAGTATAACAATAATTTCTAAGTCCTATATAATAAATCTTCATTGTTTCTAAAAATACTGATGGAAATATTTCACGATGAACATTTTTGTTGATATATAGCGGCATTGATATTTACATGTCTGTTAGAAATTATACTTTAAGAGTATGCAAGGTAGATCTTTCCCGGACAGTTCTGGGGTAAAGACTGAGCGGTCAATCACAGTTCATTTACCAAAAGGCATAACCTTCCCCACTCCGTGGCCAGATCCTCCAGGAGCAGAGTCCCTATACCTTGGTAATACGGCGACAGGCCGATTGCCATGTTTGGTCTTTCACTCCACATTCAAATAAACAATCCTTCGACACCAGATGGTTGGAAAACCCAAAGCGGTCGCCAGCCATCGTCGGCCAACAGGATGTTCAGTCTCGTTCATTCATTCTTAAAAACCCCTAATAAACGGTCAATCCTGGGACATTCGATAGTTGAATAGCGTCGGGCCACCAGCCATCGTCTGTCGTCCAGATTGCCCGTTTCTAAGACACTCTCCAACCATACGCAGGCTAAGTCCCTATCATAAATTCTTCCCCGAATGAATAGCACTTCGCCATTCGGTCCCTTTCTTTTCGTTAAAAATATGCTGTCGCTAACATGTCTGTCGATCAATATTAATGGCGTTAAGTGTATTCTTGAATTCTAATAATTAGCATCAAAATCCTGCACTCGTATGGCCGAAAGGCTAAAAATTAGTCCGCAAAAATAGCGATGGATTCGACCGCGTCATAAACCTGACCGAGGGCCGAACTCTGCATGCACTCACAACATCCCTACGTCGCCAAGGGGGATCTGGTCTATCTCATAGGCATAGGCCCAATGAGCTTTATCTCCCAGGACTCAACAGTCTACAATACATAGGAACAGCGCCGCACAGACGAGTTCACACATGTACGGCAGCTCACTGGCTCCTTTGGAGCGGGTGACAATACCGATAATTTCTCGATCCGCTAAACCAAGTAATGAGTAACGGTATATGGAAACAAGACACACTCCACATTTGTTCCCAAACCTCTTCCTAACCACTTGACTAGGTACTTATTCCGGTAACAGTGCGAGGAGCTGTAACAAGTGTGGACCCGCCTTAAGAAGTGTGGGACGCAAGATTCCGTAGAAATGGTATGAGAGGGCTTTGCAAGGATCGTGTGACGGGAAGTATCGAATGTGGCGCGGTGTGTGAATGAAGAGTATTAGTGGAAACGTCGAATGTGGATCGAGTGAATGTTTATCTCGAGCGAAGAGCGAATGATCTCGAAGAATGCACGTGGGGTCTTGGATGGATAGTGGCCCGTGGTCAACCTGTGACACGTGGCAAGAGTGTGCGTGTGTCTGTGTGTGTCCTAATGAGTGAGAACGGAATGAAAGAGTATATGGAGTAGATGATGCGTGCGCGAGGCAGAGACAAAAGAGAGTTTAAGGAGAGTCGAGTCCAGTTGAGCAGAGAGTCAAGATTGAGTTTAATCAGAGTTCAAGTAGAGTGCATAGAGTCAAATGAGAGTCGAGATAGAATCGAGAAAGAGTTGAGTCGAGTGTGGAGTATTGAGAGAAGCGCAAAGGATATTGTAGTGTATTTTGAGTTGTGTAAGAGTACTGTTTAGAGGTATTTAGCAATAAACTATTATTATTACAACAAATAGAAAATCACAATGTCCCTTGAACATAATCCTACAGAAGTATGATACTTCCAGAACCGTTCGTTTAAATCAGCGTTTTTCAACAATTTTCATCTGGCATAAATTAATTGAATACCCCGATGCAAAAACCAGGCGAGTCCAGATTCTGAAGGTTGTCTGATTTTTGCACCAATCAATCGGCAATGTATGAAAATATATAAAACTAAAACTAATATATAAAACGAGTACAATTCGATTAAAAAGTGGATTCGCCCGGGCATCGCGGTCTATAATTACGAAAATTCTACAGCGCACCAAAAAAATTGCTTATATTCTTTCGTCGGTCTGACAAAAAGGTATGAACTTTTGACTGAATACCACAAAAAGTGATATTTTTCGTCTTTGTTCCAAAGTGGTAATAAATTGGATGGTCTCTTGCCCTTCGTTCGCACCGTAATCTCAAGTACTGGGTACAAGTACAGTCAAACACTTTTCCAATTACACGACGATCGCTCTGATTCAAACGTTTCTCAATCACGTTTATAAATATCCATCGCACTCGCGATCGTACTGAACATCTTCATCGTATATTCAGCCCCGCAGTATGGAGATCGGAGTAGATGTTAACACAAGTTGGGAGCAACCACTTGCGAGAAGTCGCGCGGGGCGCCCCGGTCTGCGGACACCTAGCGGCAAACTCGCGAACTTCAGCGACTCGCCCGACACGACTCCACTCTTACGTTCAATACGTTTTAGGTATGGAGATCATGATCGCACAGATTTTTAGTTCATAAAGCTGCAAAATCATCTGACACTTATTTCGGAATAGTTAAACAATGTGGGCAACATTTGCACGAATTTTCACAAATGGGCAAATCAGTTAAAAAGTGGCTCAATAAATCGTTACCAATATGCAACGTGCGTTGTAATCAATCCAGGTGTCAAGTCCAACCCTGGATGCTCGCATTCATGAATTTATTGTGAGCAACAGGCCAGCTGCAGTAGAAAAGTCGCCATCAGACTTCTTTTCAATTAGAGTTCGGAGGTCTGAAGGAATTATTGCGTGAAACTAAATTTCACAGCAACTTCTGGCAGTGAAGAAGAATTTGCAGATCTGCCTCGGACGGCATGGTCAAAGACTCTTTGCTTCTGATGTAAAAAAAAAAGCTAATAGAGCAATGGGACAAGTGTATAATTGCGGCGGGGGATTGTATTGAAATATAGAAAAACTGTGACGTTTATTGTATAAACCGTATTAAAACAGTAGTCGTTGGACCCTTTACTTATTGAATGACCCCAGTTTCATTGATCTCAGCGGAGCACGTACGAGGAAGCGACGTTAACGAGTGACAGACTCAGCGTTCTTTCGTCATTAGCTCCAGTTTTTCGTCGACGCCCGCAAAAGAAAACGAAGATAACCATTACTTTGTTCGCAGGTGGAACCAGATGGCCGTTTGTGTCTAGGAAACGCATTAGTGATAAGCGTAACTATGTAAGCCGCTTTTACAGTTTGGCGGTCTTCGTGCGATCAAAGGGACACAATGGCTGTTTTCTGGGCAGCTTTTATGGTATTAAGAGGGGGCGAGTTTAGTTGCAGATAATGCCTTTTTGTTTTGTTTGTCAAAATATTTCCTTTCAGTGTGTGGCTCCGCTGGTATGAACAAAGTCTTGGGTTTTAAGTGTTTTATCATGGGAGGTGTCGGAGAGTCTTGTTTGCTGAAAGTATTGGATGGAACCTAATGTTTTTACGTTTTCTGCAAGATAGGTTTTCTAAAAGAACCGGCGAAGTAAAGCTAAATAAATAAATTACAATCAATATCAAAGGTAGTAGGAAAACCTAGAGTTGTTTTTACCACTCGACTAAATTAAACTGGATAATACAATGAGAGCATATCCCTGACATGTTCCCGGTATACGTACGTGTGGAAATAGATATCGAGCGGTCCACGAATCGATACTCACGATATCTGAAGTGATTTCCAACAATTCGAATGAACTTTTAAAGTTATTGGTATCGAACATTGAATCAATTAATACAAAAAACTTAAATTGTATTTACCCTCGATCAAAAAATTCTGGTTACCTTGTTTCTCTTAAAGAGGGACCTATTATATTCCTGTACCGCAAAAGAAAAAACTGTTTGATGGATGTGACACCATATTTCAAACTGATTGCCGAATATCAAAATAATACAATTTAAATTTCATCTGCAGTACATCCCATAAATCGACGGTCGACCCATAACGAAAACTTGAAACATTTAAAAACATGAAAACAACAACAACAAAAAACAGATTTATTTGTTTACCTTTGGGTTTGCCAATAAATGATTTACGTCTACGTCAGATTAAAACTAGATTACATTTTCAGTCCAGGTAATCGGCATGACGCATTACGCTATGTAATGCAATTTTTACGTACTACGTAAAAATTAAATTTGCGTAAAAATTGCGAACAAAAATATATAAATGGGGTCGTTTAAGAGACACAAAATGTGACTGCAATATTCTTACTCAAGAAAAGATATGTGTTGTACTTTCAAAATTTACTTTTGCGCCAGTCTATCCTCTATTCTATACCAGCGGGCATTTATTCGAAACATTTTTCCATCGAATAACCACAACCATCATCGATAACATGGTGATCGATTTATAGTCTACCCTGTAGATATAAATTTCCCCACTGGAAATTGGATAATTAAAATATCTAATGGCACAAAGTGATAAAGGTAAACGACAAATAATAGCCTGGCTATTGGAGCAAAAACTGCTTTAAAAACTATTAAAGCAACAAATAATTTTAATTGCATTTCGAGGGAAACAGGGATTTACGCACAGTGAAAACGAAGTTCCATCTATCTTGGGTAAGGGAGTAGGAAAAGAGCGAAGGAAGGAAGGGGAGGGCAACATCCTTTTAAGCATCAAAGGAAAAAGATATTCTTCGTGGGCTGTGGTACAACCTTTAGCAATTACACCTCCGACCACCACGAGGCCCGTGGGGAAGAAACCGTAGTCTAGAAAGGGATAGCCGTAAAGGCAACCTTTCACCTACATCCTCCCAATCCAAACTACTGTCTTTCACTTCAGTTTACCGTCTCCCAACATGGAGTTGATGTAAGGTTTAATAAAGCCCCCAGGATACCGCGTCGTCTTATGAATAATACGATGAGTGAAATTTATGCAAACACGCATATCCGCTTCAGGAACGTCAGCAACATAAACTCGAAAATCCAAAATTACAGTGAGAAAAAGTGATCTATCTGTGACTTTGCATGCTTAACCTTTACCTCGATTTTGATGTGAGATTAAATTCTAATCGGAAAATTTCGTCCATCTGAACCGGACAATGTTGTCCTGACACATTCTCTTATGCCGACAGGAATAACGAAGATATTACGATATATGTCATAAATGGAACACCCTATACATATAAATTTATTAACATACTGTTCAAAATAATTAATTTCAACGTAATTTTTTGAAGGAAACCGTACGAAAGTATAAAAAATCTTAACATCTAAACACAGTTTATGATTATTAAACAGAATATAAATATTCCTTTGTTAATTAATCGGAATTTTCAGTCTGTAGAGTTGTAAAACATTTATAACATCTTTAATGAATAAAGGTACTGTGGTCACAGCATCAAAGCTTTTCGCGACGTTTGTAAAAATATTTTTCAAAACGAATCGTTTCAGGGGAATGGAGAACTATCTTTTATTGCAAATATTAATTATATTTGACTGTCACTGTTCAAAAACCATAAAGGTGGATTCAGCGGTCGAACGTTATTGCTCTACAAAATGCCTGTGACCCGTAATGGGAAAAGAGATATAGTGCTCGAACAGAAATTTGTAGGATGCAGCTCTTTAAAATATCTGTTGAAAGTTCAAGGTTTACTTTCAGAATGTCAGTAAAAATACACTTCTCTCGAGGTTTTTCTGTTTTATTATTAATTGTAAACAGAATTCCTAAAACAGCACTCTAAGACAAATTCCAATGAAAAGGAGGCACATACTTCCATCGACTCGAAACAATTGAAACACGAAAATCGATTTTTCCAAGTCCTGTGTCCCTTTTCTCATTCCACGTTACAAATGAATCTACAATAGCACTGTCTGGTAACGAGCTTCTAATAGATCCTTTATAACAGCTACTCTTTGTCAGCGAGCTATGGGATATGTTTGTCAAAAACCCATAGTAAAAAAAAAACTGAATCTGCCAGATCAACCGTGATCTCAAGAGAGTTAAAGTAAGGCGATTAAGATGCATGGCAGCCGACATAGGACAAAGACTAGAACTTATCCGATCTGAAGTGCGCTGGGGTAAATCGAAGTGAGGTTACGTACGCTGGCCAATAAGAGCGCGGCAGCCATGGCTAGGAAGTTTCTGATTTAAAGCCGTTCGAAAAGTGTCCGGCCGTGTCGTTAAAGATATTTAAGGCTCGAGTCGTCAGCGGTTGTCTATGAACATATTCATCCCTTACGAAAAGGAGCGGCTTAAAGCGAAGGAAAGCGAGCTACTTGCAGAGTTCAGCAGGACAAAGGAAACTTGCGTCGTACATTAAACAGCAGACGTGTCGAGGCACACACATGGACGCAACGGCACACTCGCGGTCCCCTGGTTACCACCCGTAGTCACGTGTACGGACTATGCACAGACACACAGAGACGGGCTGTCCTTTGCACGTGTGTCCGCATACCGAGCCACGTTGTCACCGTATGAATGAGGCACGAAGGTAGGGGGACCGCACGGGGTGTCGTGGAAATATGCGCTGCCCATTGTCTGCAAATATTAATCGTCGGCTGAAGTTCGAGCCCGAATCTAAAACCCCCCTCACGGCTGTGCAACCTCTTTGAAACTTCCACGTGTTCCTCGTCCAATGCTTCTGTCTTTCTCCCGCTCAGTTCTTGTCTCCTTCTATCCGCACGCACAGTAAAATCATATCGAAAAAAGGAACCGTGGATAATTGCGCGGAGACAAGCCAGCTTGGAATTGTTTGTTACATTTGTCTGTACTTTGGTATTGAAATTGTATCGAGAACGTCGTATGGCACGCGCAAGAATATCGCCGCGCGCTGCTTGCGACGCGCATAAGGTCAGGCGTGCCAACGTGAGCGCAGTAGATCGTAACAAGTAACCCTTCGTGTGTGGCTCGTATCCACAGCCTTTGAAAAATGTATGAAAACATATGAAATTACGAAGGTATCTTTAGGTGTAAAAAAGTATAATTTGAATAAACATATCGGTTTTATTGTATGAAAATGGTATAAAAGAAATGTCTGCTTCATAAACTGAAAGAGTACGAAGATGCTATCATTATTCTTCAAATTCAAAGACACGTGATCGAGCCTATGAATTACTCCACCAATTATATTTAGTTTCAGGCAGACTCTATAATATCAGTAATTTAACAGAATATAGACGATAATTAATGTCAGAAAAACTTTGTAAGATTCCTTGTCATGTATCTAAGACTTCCCAGAGGGTTTCAATACACCTTAATTTTTAACACACATCGCGAAACTTCTATGAGAAATTCTTTATTATAATAATAATTGTTTAAACAAGTTCATTAACCGATTAAGTTCTCCATTTTACTGCACAACTAAATATTTCACTCGTGTAGTACGTACTGTGTACACATGATGTACAAAAATATGTACTACACATTTCAAGAGGTTGTAACATTCACCAAGCTGAAGTAGAAAATGTTTCATAAAGGTAGATTGAAAAATCAGCACTTTCAGAAATGAAAGAACTTTTTTTATTTCAGTGAAACGAGCTGTTTTCATCTTTCGTTCAATGCATTTACTTTGAAAATCAGTTTTATTTCGCTATAATATTACCACTGATGTTTATAAAAGGTAGTCCAAGTGCTCATTCGTGTCTACATCTGAATAAGAAGCTAACATTGTTGAATACTTGGTGCTGAATCGCTAATTAGACATAATTAGCGATCGCAGTAGCAAATGAATGTTATATCAGTACTGGGGCATTAACCCTTTCAACCCTCATTAAATAGAAAGAGTACGGCAAACTGGCTACTATTTTGGACTTAAATGGCTTTTGTTTCTTGTAAATAGTATAGAACTGTGTGCTTAGGACATAATGTCGTTCACCCAATTTCACGAATGTGTGATTCGATAAACGACAGAAATTCGGAATTGGATTTTATATGTAATCAGATAATCATGAAGGGCGATCTTTTGAAATTTTCTTGCACACATTAGGTTTTGCTTGAAACTTACATTTAACTATTGAATGATTTTTTATTTAAAAAAATACATTCAGCCCAGTTTTTTTTACTAAAACAGTTCTTTGCACATTAATTTTTGCATTACTGAAACGATTTAGTAAAAATACAAATATTGCCGATGTTATTCATACATACTGCTGGTTTATTTTTGAAATTTGATTTTGCTACCGATGTAAATGGAAACTGAGATCAATTGAAATAAAAGTGGATCTATGTTCGGACACTTTGCATAATTCAATATCCAATTCATGATTGAATGAAATTATATCAATGTTACTATTTTTAGGGTGTGGAATCGTTCTGATGAGGATGCTACATTTCCTTACTAAGTGCCCTACATGGGATTCTAAAAGGAATGGTGTCACCCCTCCATTTCAACCATATTGGGTTAATAATTAATAACGTACGGACTAAGCGCTCAAAGAATTAAAAATAACTGACAAAGAACATCGTTGAACTCGTGCGATATAATTTTCATGAAGCTTCGAACATTTCTGAAGAATTTTTGAGGACGAAACCAACAATTTCCTCAGTTTTACGAATATCCGATTTTTTTATAACTTCCTGCAATATTACTTTTGTATTTGGAGAGAGTTAATTACTAACAGAGATTGGCGTCATATCGATATGTTTGAACTTGGAAAAAAGCGTTTCAGTGTTTAATTTGATATGGCCAATTTATTCAAACATGTACCTTCCCTTCTCGTGATTGATTTATGACTCGACCCTTTCGGTCGGTAGTTCAAATATTAAACTACTACGATTTTTCAAAATGAATAATTGTACGCGAGCGAAATTTGTACAAAGTTATAGATGGCGCTGGCAGAGCAAAGAATAATTACTATGCAACACAATATCGTCCGCACCAATGCGTTGGTTCACGACCACGACTGAATCACACCAGTAATCCCCCATTTCCGGGAGTTCCCATAGTCAAGAGACTATATTATATGTATTAAATCTAAGTAAGAGAATCTACTAAATCTATATTAACTTACCTTACTATTTATCTCACCTGTTACAGCACCTTTGTCAGCAGCACCGAGGACTTCAAATGGCAACGCAGTAAAATGAAATGCCTCATTTCTAAAAATATATAACTCAGCAATAGAACGCAGTTACTTTAATTTAATTACGCACTCGGCGCGTTTGAATAAAATATTCCTCTCCCATACGTAAAATCCCTACATTCAATGAATCGGCCGCAAAGCACACAGGAGAGATCATTTAATTAGAAGAAAGCACGCGTTTCGAATATCAAAGTAAGCCAGGCCGCATCAAATAAACCGTACACAGTAATGGATCACACATTAAATCTCTACCTGTGTGAAAATAAAAATTCTTCGAGCCTGGTACATATACCGAAAATCTTTCTCCCTAGATATCGCAATTGAAAATTCACTTCGATCTGCAGAGGATATTTGTTTAAACATTACAACAAGTAATGCAGAACATTGCTTGTCTCGACACTGACAGAATATTAAAGGCCGCAAAGTCATTTGCCATTTTGTGTTAAATACGAGCCCTATCGTTGCCGTCAGCATGAGCCCGTAACCCAAGGTTGTCGATCAGTGAATATTGAAAAGCCAAGAATGCCGTCTCCCTGAAAAGCTAAACTAAAAGACGAAATTGACGTTGCACGATGCAGAACAGGCGCGCCTCTTAAAGCGGCGCAAAAGGTATCCAGAAGGAATTTAATAAAGCGCCACCGCCGTCTCTTTTTCTAAGGAACAATCGTGTAATGTGTCTTACCGGGAGAAAGGCGCATGATTGCTACGGCCACAAGAGCTTCCACAGGTGCTACCGGATTATCGACAGTTTTCAAGAATTTATTCGTCCCTTTAACCGAACGAGATACGTGAATCAATATCGAAAGCTGTAACATTGCGTTAGTCTTTCGAAATGAGAATTCTTGCGGGAAACCATATCGAAGACTTTTATGTGCGTCTCACATAGCCGTGTAAAGACCGTATCTCTTCTCTCCTTGTGTTATTACAATATCTGACGAAATAGAGTTTTCTTTTTATGGCGACAAAGGTTGTTGCATTCTTAACAGTACGCTGTTAACCCTCGTTATTATTTTCCTATTCGTCGATTGGACTGTATGTTCGGTTTGTCAAGTGGTGTATCGAACCTCTGCGTACCACGTTTGATGTATTGGTCGTGAAAATAAAATTCAACTGCTACATTTTTATTTATTTATTCATCTTCATTGGGGGAAAAATTAAACGGATGTTAGAAACTCTTTGGTACAAAAGTATGGGTACGCTAAAGTACCTTTGCCCTGAAAGAAGAAAAGAAATATATATAGATATACAGATATAGGTTTAAAGATAGAAAAAAGGAGGTAACAGAATCATCCATATTAAATGCGTGTACTGATCATTTTCAAAGTCCACTTGTGAGAAAAAATATTGATCGAGCGAACCACGTAAAAATATCGCATTTAATCGAATATATTCCATGAATTTAAATAGACTCGATTTATGAGGTTAGAGCCTCTCACAATTGGTCACAGTTCTACCACCCTAACTACCGCCGAGCTAAACAGCGGAACACTGTACGACATGCCCAGCAACTGGTAACATAAAAGTAATATCCCCTATCTAGTCTCCCATAAGAACATGCAAGGCCGAACACAGCCTGCATAAAGAACGTAACTGTGAATTAACTTTCGACTTTCGACAACGATCCAACTGGGGAAACTCATCGTCGAACGGTGCTGTAAGTGCGGTATTAGCAAACTGCTTAGTATAAGACTACTGTTATTTCGAAAACAGAACTGCGCCCATAAGAGGGCAATTATGATTTGAATAAACTACACCTTGGCTTCTACCGCGATCCTCTATTTTCCCGCCCCTACCACCCCCTACTTCGTGCCGTATTATTGGCACGACGATACGAATCCGCTACAACTTCATTCGACCCTACCCCCTCCAATGATAATAATAAGTCATTAGGCGCACGTTCCATGAGTTACGTTGTAATCGATGGATGTTAACACGCCACATACCACCGAACCGAATGAGGAACGAAAATACAGGCGTCTGGTGGATATCAAGGATCATAACCATGAAACGTTTCGTGCAGTGCCGTGATTTCGGTCGAGGCGTTACCAATCTAACGATTACTCGCCATGCCAAGTAAGGCTATACAACGATGTTGGTAACGGTAACGCTAGTGGCGCCACATCCGGCGCAGACGGTATGTTGTCTAACACTGTGCCATTGCGAGCACGTAAAGTACATTCTCAAGTTCTGGCCTCTTGTACGGGCAATCTAAATGCCGGTATAATTGACCGATAAGAGTTTTATAAATTCCGTTTTGTGTAATATATGATAGTAGCGAATATCATATGTATACGAAGTTGTTTACTGCAGTCGATATCAATGTAAATTAATAATGTCTCGTTTGGTTATCAGTTTTTGGTAGGAATGGGTTTCACGAAACGTCGAAACCTTGAAATTCTCGTAACTCGAGAAAGTTTCGAGTTTCGAGAATTCGAAACTTTGCGCTGTTTTCGCGATTCGAAACATTCGACACTCAAATAAGAAAAGGTATAAAATTAACGAATGAAGAATTGGTAGCGTGAACTGAGAATATTCGATTCGTGTGTATCGCAAGTATTCGATGCGAGATGTCGAGATCGCGAATTCGCGGCGTTCGGTTTTTGTTTTTTGGAATATAAATAGATGAGCGACTGTTCGTGAAAGATTTATTGTTGAACTCAAAAATATTGATTCAGTTTTTGAATACAAAATATTCCTCCTACGAAATAAAATCAGCACTTTAAGTTTCGGATTTCGAAACCTTGCACAGTTTCGGATTCGAGTTTCGAGAATTTAAAAATTACTTTCGTTCCCATCCCTAGTTTTCGGAGCTCTGTAAAGGAAAATATATTTTTTATTAGTATATGTTTATTGAGCAAAATGTGCGTTAGCAAAATTTTAAGTAAAATCATCGGAACCTTGTTTGCTGTGTACGTTGCTGGGCATGTAAGTGTTAGGATTTTGGTGAGAATCCTGTAAATAACAGGATATCTTATTGATTTATAAAACTAAAAAGTGAAGATACTTTATACAAAAGTATCGAGCGGAGGGAAATTGTTGAATGCTATTAACAATAATGATTTGACACAGAAAAGTTGCAATTTATATATTATACTCCTAGTAAGAAAATTATGGAAATGGGTAAATGGATTTTTTCCAGATTGAGGCACATGCAAAGTTTCGTCTATATTTAAAAATCAAAATTGCCGAATACTTGATGAGTTATAACATAATACATTATAGACTGCGGAATTTCTGAACATTCCCACACTTCTCAGTCTGGAATTTACAGACTACATATTACAATTTTCAGGAACCCGGATTGTTTGGCAGCGAATAAACTGCTTCACCAAAATATCTCCGTTACTTATGCAGATACAAATATAAACAAAACATTATGCAGAGAAATTTATTTACATTTTAATGTAACAATTTGTAGCAAATACATGGCTATCTCTCCGATAACATTGTGTAAGTAATATCCACTCAGCTAATCTACACCTGACAATGCAGCTATTCGTCAGTAATAAAATCCACATTACACTTGCTACTAACGTAACCTTTACTCGCATAAAAAGTTAATCGTTAATTTCACTCCAATGACTATTTAATCAGCCAGCTGTTACGCACCTCGGTTCTCACCGATTCGTAACGAGTTTGTTGCATTTAATTGTATTATGCGAACATTAGTAGCAGCCTAATATTTTAATAATATAAGCGCAATAGATATTTAAATCCCTCCAAAAAAATACTTTTTCGCTTATCCTACCTAGCTATCTGTAACTGAATATCTCGGGTAATCGCCAAATTATTCTCATTATCCAAATAATAATTAAATAATCAAATAAAATATAATTTGAGGATGAAGCAATGTCTTGTTAGCACGGAGGGAATAATAATTGACCAATACAAGGAAATAATTTAGTTTGTAGATACTTTAAAAAAATAATAATCACGCAATCGTTAATAACCTAATAAATACGACCCTTATCTGACTGAAAATAACGAAGATTAAAAAGAACATTTAAGATTATTAATTTTTCTCCGTCGATTGGAAATTCAAATCCACGCGTTCGCACTTTAATAACAGAAATAGCGGACTGTAAAAGTCGGACTGCAAGTGGGTGAAAAATCGTACGTCGCGTTACACGGAACACCCTATAGATAGGGGAGGGCGGTATGTTGAAGGGGATCAAAAGTTAAATGTAACTTTGTTTGCAATAAATCACATTTCTCAAACCGGTCTCATTATTTAATTGCCACACCTCGTACATACAGTATTGTGCAAAAGTCTTAGGCCACCGCGTAACATTTGTTTTACCAATCAATCGATGTTTCTGATGCTTACTTGCTACCACGCTGTGGATTCTAATATTTCGCTGTGCCATAATGAATTGTTCTGCACGTACTTTAGCGGAGAATGTAGTGAAATAAGGGACTTATTGCTTTTTATAGCACGCAGCCAGAGTCGCTTCTGCAATCATTTCAGGTAAAAACAACTGCAGACATTTCTATTGCCGATGTTTCATTTCTGTTTCGGTTTCCGACTTGCAATCATCGTTCTAAGGATTCCAATGTACCAAATTTTTAACGTTCAGTGGTTTAAGCGTAGTGTACTCGTGTGGCGTAAAATTATTGATCCATTTCGAAGATATTGAAATGTAACAAGTGTAATTGGCCAAAATATCAGTTGCAGACAGACGCCGAATCATTATTTATTATCAGGAAGGGCTTAGCCAGAGAGAGATCGACAAAGAATGTAAATTTTCGAGGACGGAAATTCAGAACGTTACAAAAAACGTTTAGTGAAACTGGTTCTAATGCGAATGGCCTAAGACTTTTGCACAGTATTGTACATATGTAGATGGTTACATTCTTCGTGGGAACTCCGCGACGCAAAAGAAAATGCTATTAAATAAACACAAAGTATATCGCATTATACTCATAATTGTAAAGTAACAATTTATTACATAAATAAACAAAATTATACCCCATTGAAAACGAATACGTGTCAATATTCTACACTCCAAATTTCACTTCGATGCCTTCAATGATTTAGAAGTTGCACCGAAATGTCACTATTCTCGATTTAGACCGCTGCGCGGCGCTGTCGCGGGGACACCGAACGACCATATTCCTCCTTATCTTTGCGAGCAGAAGAAACTCATGATCTAACCCTGCCGTTAACTCGCAAGCCACGAACGCGAGCAAGATTCGCTCGGGCGTGTCTCCTTTCATGAAATTCCACGCTGCGAGTCCCGCAGACTGTTGATCTGCGCAATCCAATCGCGTTATTACCGGATCTCCGTTACCAAGCTCCTCGGGATCCCCATCGAAATACACTGCGGAATTGTCCTACACCGTCGTCCGAGATTTCGCTCCTGGGCCCCCTCGGGATTTCGAGGCGAGCAAAAAATCTCTCCGTTTGGTCGACGAGCGAAGAAAAAATTGAGAGACGAAGAAATAAAAGAAGGAATCCAGATTCCATCCACCTCCCTTTCATTTCGTATTCTTATTTCAAGTTGTCCCTCTCTCTCCTTCCCCCGGTCGTTCGCCCCGTTCGCTCTTCCTCCCCGTTCCCCTTCACCCCTCGCTCGGCGTACGTCATCCTGTCCCCAACGTCGTCTATACGTTTACACGTCCGACTCTCTTTTCATCTTACCAGCTGCCGCCTGTCCCCTACGCTCTATTTTCCTTTTTCCGATTGTCGAGCCGAGCGACGCGACGCAAGACACGATAAAGAAGCCGGAACTTGCGCGAAGGAAAATGACGCCGGTCGGTATAATGGAGAGTTCCCAACGCCCCCGGGGTGTGTACGCGGCTTACACAGAGGGTTTACCAAGGCGGATCATCTTCAGCTGGATGAATGATAAAGATGGACAAAGCTGTTCGCGTTTCCGCGTACGAAAGAGGAGTCGTAAGAGCGCGGGCAAACTTTTATAAATACGCCGGCAAATTTATTCGTCTCCCGCATCTGGCCAGAGGGTTGTCATATTTATGCTACCCTTTAACCCTTTCGCTCTGGTCCCAGCGGAAATGGAAATGCCCCTGTACGTATGCGCGCATGAAACGGACACAGATTTTTCGTAATATCGTCGAGCTACGTGTGTATTTGGAAAAACACTTGTTAGGTACACTCTGATTAATGAAGTAAGGTGTAATTTATATAAATAACTGTAATAACGATGCGCTGTTGTGCAGGACGTTTATATACATTTTCGACGAGGTATTTTTTTGGTGCATACAGGGTGGTCTGAAAATCAGTTTCCACGATGTTTCAGGCACTTCTGATAAGTCGGGTTAAAAGATTGTTTGGAACAAAAGTTAATCAGCTTTCAATCGGCTATAAACTGTAATATTAAAATTAGCACTACGTATTTTTGATTGCACTGTAAGCGCTGCTTACAATACTATGCGGTCAAAAGTGCGTAGTGCTATTCTTAATATTACAGTTAAGAATACTTGTGCTTTCATTGAAGTAAAATTTTGTTTGAAATTCTGCCGTGTTTCATTGTATTCTGCATCAAGAGGCATTACGTGCAGAAATACTACTTTTCAGCTCTACGATGAAAATAGTAACAATTATTAATTCTAACATTGTTACAATTAATTCGGGGCGGCAACAGGGCATTAACCCATAGAAAGTTAAAGTTTATCCGCTTGATAGATCCATTCTTTCGGCATGTACTCTTCGGCGAATGGTAGCAATACATTTTTTACAATATCCAAATACACGTATCTGTCCATGATTCCAGTTATCCGATGAATAGTACCTGTACCTTTCACTGTCATAGCCCCCCAAACGAGTACCGACCCACCACCACCTTTTTACAATCGGTTTGATACAATTTTTATGAAATTCTTCTTCTTTTCTTCTTCTACTGCATACACGTACATCGGGGTCTAACACTCTTAGAAATAAATTGTTGATACTATCCGAGTTCCGCAGAAATAAGTCAGCCTTTAAAGTTAAAATATGAAGTATTTAACTTACCTCTAATCCGTGCAATTTTCGGTACACCTGTACCCGTGTATTATTTCACATGTAATTACACACACGTGTATTATTCCACGTGTATTAGATCACATGTAACTATTGTATACATCTATGTATATTATTTAACGTATAAGTATATGTAATTACACGTGTGATAATATATCCATGTGAAATTTATTTTCTTCCCCACAACCTGAAAATACGCGAAACCAATTTGTATTTTCACTTCTTCCATTATTACAGTAAATACGTATATATAAATGTAGGATTGAAGCGGTTCTCTTGATCACCTTAAGCTAATTTATTATCGACTATACACTTTTACATTACACTATATGCTAATATCAATAATAATAATGGAAATAATAGAAATAATGATGATATGAATAAAATAAAACGTCAATGCTTCTTCTGCACGCTCTTTCACGCGCTCTGCCTTCGCATCGCTTTCTTCTGTTTCGCATATACACACGCCCACACATGCATACACACACATAGGCACACACGTTTCTCGAACGTTTCCATCCCTCACTTAAATAAAAGAATTAAAGAATTAAAATATGAATACGTTGGTGCACGTCGAATAATACACGGGTGGACGTGTACTAATAATTGGACGCAGCAGTGCACGGAGACGTCTAATGCTCGTGTACACGCGTATTTAAGTACTTAGTACACGTAAAACAGAGACCTCTAATATTTGAAGTGGTTAAGTGGAATTTAAATAGGAATACATAACTTGTTCTATTTGACCCAAAATCATCATAGACCCCTGCAAACAATGTCTATATGATATTGACACTCGATTTACGTAACCTGTCAATTGAACCGATTTCAAAACACGAAAACAAAAACGTGATAAAGGTCTATTAATATTGTCGATATAATTAAATTGGCTATATTTATTTTTCTGAATTAAACGAATTTTCATTGAATGAACGAAGTTCGTATACCTATTTTCACTGACAAAGCGTCAACGTGACTTGTCACAGTGGCATACCATACCGACGGTTGTCTATAAAAATAGTTATACAAACAATATCCGTAAATCTAGCATCAATAGCGTGAAAGCGAGTTTTAAAGTCTGAAACCTTTCATTTTGACGAGGTTGACAGTTCTAGTTCTAGTGCTAAACTCGTGATCCGTTATAAAACAAACCAGCATATGTTATTCTCTAGTTAAAAATTGTCTTGAACGAACTTTACGAAGCGGATTCAGAGTTTTATTAATTAGAAATTCTTCATTCACCCGATCCTGCGTTAGTATTAAGTTTCTATGCCACATCGACATTTGCGATAATTTTTACGATAAGTAGTAACGTGAATTATTTACAATTATATATGGTGTATTTTATTAATTGCAAATAGGCATTTGGTTACCATTAATACACGAAGAACGTGAATACGTTTTTACTGGGCAGCCGGGGTGAAATATGGAAAATAATTCGCACGCGTCAACGAATGTCTATTATGGTGTTTTCAGGATTCTACAATACATGTATAAATTGCATTACGTGTCATGTTTTTAAATTACATTTCCAATACACAAAAACAGCATGTGATTCGAATAATACAAGATACATTAGACTACGTTAAAGTAATGTATGATATTACAAATTTGAAAATTCCATGCAACGCGATATCAGTGTTTCCTTATGTTCATGTCATTTTCTTTCTTTGGTTCAGATTAAATTAAATACAGATCTTTCTGAAAATATGAACCCATTAACGCTCGTGTTCTATTTTAACACATCTGTAACAGTATTAACTTACATTTGAATATCCTAAAATGAAAATCATTCTGCATTGTATAAAAGGATTCTAGCGAACGAAATTTGTTCAAACACAATTTAACCACTAATATGTTAAGACACACGAGTACAGAATTAATAAATGAATATTACAAATAGTATGTTAACGTTGAGAAGGAATTAAAATATATTTCATTGTGAATTTGTCGTCCGACATTTACATATTCACGCATCAATTGACGTAATTGAAATTATTTTCGACCAACAATTTACTAACTACTGATAAAACTAATTCCACTGCACGCGCTAAACTTCTAATTAATAGCGCAATGTAATGTCTTCCTCGAGGTAATGAAAATTCAGTGGACGGATCTCCAGAAATTTAATTACGGTATAAACTTCACGGGAATATTTGAGTGAATATTTGAGTGACGTTTCATGAAATTGAGGTGGATAGGATAAGATCCAAGTACTTCTGAAATAGACTGCCTGGGGACAGGACACCTGATTCTGCCACTGTTTCAGATTATCAATATAAAGCGAAGCATTTCAGACGGGACCACCTGAACGTTGTAACTGCAAATAGAGAAATACTTCTTCATTTCACAATGACAAGTTGATCGGATATTAATCATTTCTTCGTTAATTATTTATTGTATGTCGCAGTCACCGCTTGGAATTATGGGCGATTATTATTTATATTACGCCTTGTTCGAATGTTGAAAAACATGGTAGACAGGACATGTGGGTTAAAGCTGCACATAATTTAGTCGGTTAGATTAATTTAAAATGGTTGGAGGATTTTAAAAAGTATGGGAAGTTTTCTGTGCTTTTAATATTGTTAAGAATTATCATTAAACTTTCGGGGATGTTTAACTGTCGTAAGATGTCCAACTGTGAAGCTTGCTTTACAGGTATCACAATTCTTGGGATCGTCTTTGGTAATTAAATGACAGTGAGCGAAATCATTTCTTTTGTATACGGGTAGAAACGATGGGAATGTACCCTCTGATTTATATACTTTAAATTGCAACGTAGCATTGCTTTCTGTGAATATTTTTTCGTATCACTGAAGACAGTAGAGATATGAAGGTGGAAGTAATAATATACTTCATGCAGTCGTTTATAATAAAGATTTATAAAGAAAAATCAACTTACGTTTAGTTACCTTTTAATAATCTAAATATCACCTATATTCACTTATCTTTTTAGGTTCTCAGATTTCATGAATAATTATAATAAAGCATATCTTATAATAAATATTGATAAACTGAGAGAAGATATTATTGCAATAGGAACAAAACGGGCATCCTTTCAGATTTAATAAATAATTATGACAAAGAATATTTTATGATAAACATTTACAAATAGAAATTCACTCATGCTAGTTATTGTTCATTATCCTCAAATATCACCGAAATGTATGCTTTTTTATCAGAAAAATGCAGGACGCAGTTTCAGGTTTGGTAAATAATTATAACAAAGAACAAATGTTTTATAATCGATATTCACAAATGGAAATCTCCTAACTTATTTGTGATTTCCCCGAATATAATCCACGTTCATGTTTGACGTCATAAAAGCATCACAGGCTTTCAGATTTAACGATTCGAGCATTCTTCGAATGTTAATAATGAAGAAAGGTTTTTCATGGTTCCACTTTACAACCTAGGGAAGAAATAAAATAAGTCGCGGACTTATTTCAGGGTGCTGCAGTCGGAAGTACTCAGTCGAACGTGTATATCGAAGGTTTACACAGTGCATTCGATAAATAGTTTGACTTGAAAATAGACTGACGAGGGCCTGAATATCAAGCAGTGCATTTTGGCCAAGGAAGCGAGAAGCTGATGCCCACGGGTTACAAATGTTAATGAATATTTCATGCGACGAATCAGTTCGTACATGGAATTCGACTGTCATTTCGCGAGTGCGTTGTGCAATTATCCGATGAAAGTCCAAGCTTTCGTCGAATATTAAATGTGACCCGTAAAATCGGATCTGAAAACTTCTTTTGCGTTTTCGATAACTCTTTCCATTAAACGAGTACCTACCATCCAATCTAAATTTTGCGTTCGCAAACCAGGAACATCGACTGTTCTTGCAGTGAATTGCAGAAAAATATTGCATAATAATTTTGTCGAATACACGGGACACCTTGTTCAGGCGCCAGGTATTTATGCACGCAACTTGTGATTGATTTATATCAGAAAATATAGAAATTGTGCAATATTCATTTATTTTATATTATATATTTGTAAATCGTGAGCAATTTGTAAATCACTCAATCAAAATACGGGATAAGAAAATGTTGAGAAACGAAAAGCTGTATATTGATCGCGTGAAAAAGAAAATATGAATCACGGAATACAATTTCATATCGCAATAATCGAATAATGGAACAGCACAGCGGGGTCTACTTTGTCAGAAGTAATAGGAAACCAAAAGTGTTCGTATAAACGCGTTTCTGTATAATGCAGCAACAAGTTGTTTAAAATGCGTTCAATTTTATATAATATTTTACAAAATGCAAGCTTCATTATTTCATATTTACTTTCTACTGAATTATTCCGACTAAATTGGATCTCATAGAAAGAAAGGAATATAGTGCGTATTTTTACATACAGCGTTGCATTAGAAAATATGCTGCTCGGATAATGGAACATGGGGATAACCCGTGTTCGGATAATGGGGGTTCTGCCATATGTAACTCAGCACAGCATTACATAGAAATTTAATAATCCCATTAAATTCATTATTACGAAACACTGTATTACACTAGACCAGGTTGTTAATTACAAATAAGAAGCCTATTGCCTGCGCCGATGGTTCGAGAAAATAATTGTTGGCAAATGAAAAGCACGGCAAGCATAAAATATTAATCCTGGTCCGTTTTCGTTCCAAATGTTACCTGTGCGCGATAATGTATAGATGAAAAATGAAACATTAGGTTGACAGTACAATATCGCTTTTATATTAAAAGTATCGCCAAACAATAACAATTCCGGAACAATGAAACTACACATCTGTCCATAAGACAGTAAAGGGTTGTGCTTTGAAATAATTAATACATTACTCGATTCAATTTCCTGCACTTGACAACAATATTACCGTTCTTTCTTACTTAAAACTTCAACATTAGGGGTAAGGTGGAATGAAAGGGGCATTTTTGTTTTAAACAGGGTATACAAAAACACTAAAAGTCCATTCCACTTCTAATTGATAATATTGGAAAGTTTAGCTGTTTACAACTGTACGTGGTGCTTTTAACCTCGAATTATATATACCTGTCTTATTTTTCGCTTTTTAAAACAAGTGCATTTTGCCCCTTTCATAAATTGGTTGCATTGAATGGGACAACAATATTCATGTTACGTTTATAGTTTCGAGAAACTATCGGAAACACTTTTAACGTCGAAAAAGCCGCGCTTGATACAACGACCTGCAAGGGAAGTTCGGCAACTCGAACATACAGACAAAATTTGGAACTTTACACAAATGTAGTTCATATTTTACTTTTTCTTGATGAATATTCAAAAAACATTTTTTACATCCGCATTACAGACCATCAAGAGCCATCCAACCTTTAAATTAACTTGCTTCCCGTATCTTAAACAGTTTCCGAATTGTTCACCACGATATACAAAATCAAGATTTCTTTGGGGTGATTTCACCCCTAGCAGGAAACTAAAATTGTACCATTGTTTTTCGATTTGCCGAACTTCCCCTGTCAGCCATCGTCGACCTGGCTACAAAGCAAAAAGATGAACGCCCTGGTCAGATCTTGCTGATCTTCGATAAAATCGTGTACCCCTCAATATCACCCCCCCCCCCCCCTACCCAGAATATCGTGCGCAATTATTTTCGAATATTTATCCCGTGTTTCAATCTCCAATTGAAATGATTTCAACCGCAATGACCATCGCGTCTGTGATCTCGAGCGAGACAACGAAACAGTTGTGGAGCTAATCTCCTCTCCTAGTTACGTCACTTCCGCTCCAGACTCGTTTCCCGCGGAAGATAGTCTTAGCCTTTAAACGTCTAAGAGCATCTTAGACTGGCACCTTTATAAATCGGGGCACACGGGACTTCCAATCAGCCAACGGAAATGGCGCCTATGTCGGAGATGAGATTCCCCATGAATCCAGCCGGATCATTTCTTTCCGGTGCCGGACGCGCAATCTGTGATACTTTCTGCCGGTGCTTCTGGATCCGTTGCGTTCCCGTTATTCCCGCGAAAGCTGCCGGCTTCCGGAACGTCGAACATTGCTAATTAGAGGGTCCCGCGGTTTCCGCCTCCTTTCTCTATCCACGGTTCCGCTACCCCGCCAAACCCCATCCCCAACCCCCCAATCCCTGCGTCCCGTTCGACCAAAACCTCGGCTATATTTGGCGTTTTAGGGTTCTAACGCGATTTTCGTCGTTTATGACGTTCCCGGTCAGTCCGCCATCTGGCTGCCATAACTATCCCTGGTCATGCGCATAAGTATATAAGTGTATAAGTATATCTATTCTAAGTGGGTACTCTTTATACAGTGGACCATTCAATTATTGCGGGCAGATGAAAAAATGATTTGTTTTACTATGTTTATATCTCCATATTTTGCTTATATTTATATTTGTAATGGGACTGGGTAAATATTTTGCACAATTTCACCGTATTTTTGTCGCTTTTTCTGCTTCTGTTGAGTACTGTTTTTTTTTTTTTTTTTTTTTTTATTTATCTTGACGTTGCTAAATAATAGTTTAGTACAGTGTCTGTACATACATATTACAGTGCTTTCAAAATAGGCATACAAGTTTTAATTTTACATAGGTCGGCGAATACATTTCAAGTCGTTGTCGTATATCATTAATGTTTTGTAATAAACGGAAGGTTTTCTCAAACTCAAGTCCAAAACTCCAATCAGTTTTGAGTCCGATGTGTTCATAAGAATATGATCGTTCACTGCAATACTTTGTTTTCCCATCCCAAAGATGCCGTAATACGTAGCAATAAAATTGCTGCAATAACCCGATTACTCGATGATAAACCAGTAACGCAGTTACAGGTCGTCCCGATACTAATGACAGATCTTATATTTATTGATAACTGTGCCTCGTGTAATGTACTTTCAGCAATACACATTGCGCACGATTCCATTTCAGTAACACATTAATCAGAAATTACTTCGGTTCGAAGCGAGAAATACAACAATGATTACGAAAATGGGGTGGAACACGCGAAACTCGCATTAATGCCTACGATTTCTTTCTAGTTTCTCTAGCGCCGATAATGTTCACTGGCCTGTGCCGGTGAAAATGGCGGCCCTTTAATTCAGTCTCAAATAGAGAAGTAGCATCGTATTTTATATTTCTCCCCTTCTTTATATCCTTAATAGTCTCGTGTAAAATTATGCCTATTTCCCGACTTAAAAAAACATATTTGCACTGAGTATGTTAATGACGAAGCAAGAACAGAATTATTTATTGCATCCGTCGAATGTTAAACATACTATCACGCTATACCCTTCCTATCTTTAGTGCTAGGAAAATCGTTGTATGTACTTTGTTTTATTAGGAATTCAGGTGTATCAATTGTCTGACGATGTAAGAAAATTGCGTCGATGTGCCGTTCAGTTCCGATTAACGATTGAATGTTAATTCGAACGAAGTCCAAAGTATTAAGATTGCTATTTATTCATTCCAGCAGTATTTCACTGTATTCCTTTTGCTCTCAAATGAATACTACAAGTCTATTGAATTTATTGTTCAACAATACAATGCTTGAAACGTGTGCAATATGTAAACATTGTAAGCACTACTCTGAAAAATTCATTACCCTTTGTTATTTTATTATGCAAAGGTCTTACGTCGTGGTAAAATTAAATGAAACAGATTTTTTAACTGCCAAAATCTGTTGTCCATTATTTCGGCCAAAATTAGTCTAATACGAAACATTTGATCAATCTCTTTCAATAGCTGAAGTGTCTTGAAGTTTTATAAGCATTTGTAGATTCGCATGTTCTTCATCTTTTAAACTTAGAATTTAGAACAACCCACATGCTCCGCAGTACTCTGGGACCAATTCAATTTATTTCCTGCAACCGTTTTGCAGATGGTACTAGTACTAGTGTATAGTGCCTATGTGAAATCTAACAATTGCAAAATGCAAATTAAAGCCAATCATATTCGCCAACCTCGCCTTCTAAATATCATTAAGAGTTTCTAATTACGATAACAATAACAATCATAATAATAACAACGACGACGATAAACGTTACGTTCAACTTTTTCCCAGTGGGTAAAAAACAGCTAATTAATTACCATTTACAAATTTCCCCGCATTGCAATGTCCTAAATGAAGCATTTAATTAATTGCCACCTTGACACCCGACGCGATAAGACAATGTTTGGCTGATTATGGGAAAAATGTGCAATAAATCCATAAAATTTGGCCACATATTTGCAGTATAATAGTAGAAGAATTAACATAAGAATTCGGAAACAAAAAATTTTTTTTTTTTTAGATATGCCTAGTATTTTTCAGTTTTCACCCACTGTGCCACGTTTCCCATCACACACGCGCGTTCCGAAAGGAGATTGCAGACGCTTGTCAGTCCCCCCCGAATATTCAACAACGCGAACCGGAACAATTGCACTCGACAGAGTAGAAAATCGCGGCGTAATATATTCCATTAAAAATCAACAATAAGAAAGGGGTAATCCCAAAAAAGCAAACTGTACCAAGGAGTACGAGGCACGTACAGTGCCCGCAAGAGATAAAAGTTTTGCAGTAAAACCGGAGGCAATTCGAGGCAATGCGCGTGGTCGAAAAGGCGGCGGCATCTTCCCCCATTGAACCAGAGCTTTACGTAGTCGCGCTCCTCCAAAGATTTCGATGTTGCTGCCGTTCGCTACACACGTTTCACCCCTTTCGTTCCTTTTAGACGTTCCACGGCCGTGTACGCGCACCATTCGACCCCGCCCGCTCGTCATTCCTCGTCCTCGACGCTGTGCAAACAGCCCCGAGAAAGAGACCGAACCTCGGCTCCAGCGGTCGTGTAAATAAAACGAGATGGTCGACGGCCTCTCCGACAGCGAAACCAACGGCCGGTATATCATTTGTCTGTACGCTGCCAGAGAAGGCCACTACCCTTAGCATCGCGACGGTACAGGTAGAGGGGCGCCATAACCGAACGCCAGTGGTTGCGCGCGGATACAACGTTATTCCATTTATGCGTATGTAGGTGCGGCGTGTGTGTGAAGAGACAGAGCTACGGGTGGCTAAGCGATAGGAAAGAGGGTGGGAAGGGTTGATTGAAGTGAAAGCGGGTAAAAACAGATGTCGATCGGATAGCTTCGTGGGAGGGACAGTACGACTTTGATTAACCCTTTGATACATCGTTTGCAGCCCGACAGGGGACGTGCACCGGGCCAGATACTGACGATTTACTGGATTTGATAGCATAACTGCGCCCCCGTGAATAACATGTTAAGAGAAACAGATTTCCCGGCCGATATCATCGACGTCTCTATCGAGGCAACACAAACGAATGCGATTATTAGTTCTGCTGATTCTATTGTACCTATTGCTTTTCCCGGGTTGGCTTGTTATAGATTATTTGGAATAAAAGGGTGTCATTTAGTATGGTAATTTCGCGTTCGGATTTTGTACAGCTGTTAAATGTGTGTTGCGAGTAACGACGACGTCGAAACCTGTTTTTATGTCACTGATGAATAACGTGGGATTTATTGAAGTGTGTAATATAATGACTGTATCAATGCACACACGTGTGTCAATTATATTTAATCATTATTTGACGAATGGATGAAGGAGAGAGGAACGAGCAATTGGAGAAAGCATAGAGTAGAGTTAAGAACTGTGTTATGGTTACAGAGAAACAGGGGTAGGATGGATGTGTGATTGGAAGAATGAAGAAGGGAGAAAAAATGTGCAAATGTGCAAAAGCCAGGCATTTTGCAGCCGACAGGCAAAAAATTACGAATAAACTAGCGAAACTATGTTTAATCATTACTTTATTTTCAGCGTTTTATTATAAACAATTATTATAAACAATCAGTTGCGTGGATTTAGCGTAATGTTAAATTTATTTGACAATTATTCTGGACGTTTGTTTCTTTCTCTATCAAATTTCTCGTTGAAATGAAATGTTTCTTTCGTTGGAATTAATTGTCCCATGCTTTATTCCTGATTTGACTGGAAATTGTAATTAAATTAAGATGATGGATGCGTGTCGTCGCGGTAATTGTTTGTATCCATAATAATATTTTCAAATCAAGTATAATATACAATTATAAAAGTAAATCTTCTCAGAAGAATTGTTCATAAGTGGAATACAATACTATCGCACTAATTATCAATTATTTTTGTTTAATTTTTCATTTGGTACATAAGACCGGCGCATGCTGATTGTGGAGTTTATTTCCCCAGGTGGGAACTTATTGTTAGTAACTTTTGGGCAGATTATGATTTTACTATATAGTATGTTGATAGTAGAGCATCCGTTGTTCTAATAATTATCCGTTAAAGAGGTCAAAGTGCTTGGATAACAGATATTTTGCATAATAAATAGAACAACAAAGTAGCTGTCAACTTTACACATATGTATACAATATTTAACTTATTTGTATATAACTTTATATAATAAATACAGAATCAAGAAAGGATTACTATTGTTTATCACTACATATTATGAACTAATAGAAGAATCAAATTTATGGATCTCAAATTGCCAAACAAAATAAAATATGATATAATTAAATGAAATAAAGCGAAATAACCAATGTGTGTATATTTACATACATTGTTCTAATAGAAAGTATGCCGCTCGGATAATGAAGATACCATTGTATAACAAAATCAACCCCCAACATTTCCAAGTGTATTAAATCCAAGAAAGTCAGGCTTACAGTAATCAGGGAAACTGAACCAATCCCAAGTACCCTCACTGTTCATACGGCAAATTTTTCGTTAAGTTTAGTATTTAGAAATAGAACAGATATTTTTGTCATTGATAGCTCGATTTTGTCATAATTTGCTCTAAATAAACTTAATACTTTATACACGTATTCTTTCAGCACATAGTAAAAGATGATTTTAAGAATCTCGAACACATCACTCATTCTCATTCAATTCCTTTTATCGACTGTATATAAATGTACTAACTTATACTGTATATAAATATAAAATATTACAGCACTTGCAAAAATCCTTACTTTCTATGCACCTCAGTGTTTTATATTTTAGTGTCTTTTTATGACACCCAGTCAACTTGACGACTTTCATTTGAAGTGGTGACCCGTAACGATACGCTTTTGCCGCCCAAGCTTATCAACTAAAAAGTTACCAAGCTAAACTAACTATCCTAGCGACCACCGGTGTTAACCGTGCACTGAGTTGTCCGTGAACTCTAGACTTTCTAGCTGCAACCAGTGTTAGCTGGATACACTGGGTCGTCCGCGACTAACAAACTCTAATTTAGACGTCGATCCACGATTATGCAGCCATCCTCAGCTTGAAGCTTTAGCTGCAAAATAAAGTTGTATTGAAAAAAAAAAAAGCGCAGAACTCTAGCCCGCGCCCGATGTTTTGAATAGTTTAACGATTGAGAACTGTTGCATTAATGTTATCATGGAAGAATCTTTGATTAGTATTATCTATTGTACAGGGGCGAGGCATTTAAAATAGGCCAGCTTAATAACTCGATTGTCGTGGACGGCAGAAAAAAATGTGTCAGACGAAACTTGCCTGCTTTCGAGGGTGGCATAATCACGTTTTAATAGTTTTCTTTATAGGGGGACGCGTAGAGGACATATGAAGGTGAAATATTTTCCATCGCAGTTCACCTTCGGCGATCTGGAACGGCCTTAAGTCGCAGGTCACGGTGCGCGTCTTAAAACGTCCTACTGGATGGTATATAGAAAAATATACAATTCCATATAAAGTAACAGAGTTGACCTTCGTATGTCCTCTACGCGTTCACCTACAAGAAAAGTATTAACGCGAGATTATGCTGCCCTCGGAACCAAACAAGTTTTGTCCGACACATTTTTTTCACTAGCTTTTTAAAAAGCACACCCGAGAATATAAACCACTTGAAAATGTATACATATATATTTTAATTGAATATATAAAAAGATAAATATCTACATAGAAAACTTTAACATTAGAAGTTTCATTAAGCTTGAACTCACCGAGACAGTTTTATTCACGAGGTCATAAAATGGTTAAAGTGCAGTAAGTATTACGAAATCATTCCGTTACTTCTCCGCTGAGACGCAGAAATGCGGTAAACGTGAAAACTGATAAATTCACATTGAAAGGGAAATAGTCTGACTTTGATTAACCCTTTGATGCATTGGTTTCAGCTTCCCAGATTCTCTGCTGGGGCGATTATCAACTTTCTAATGGATCAGATACCAGTAATTCAACTCTGTAGACGGTTTTACGGTTATAAAGGCGAATTTTCTGCCCACATTGGTTGGCTTCAATCCTGTCAAATCGAAGGGGAATATCATTAAGAAGAGCGAAGAGCGTCCAGTAGAAGGGGCGTCAAATTGAATGAAACTCCAAACTTATTGAATGAAACTACACCTTACTTTTTCGGAGAAAAGAATAATTAAAAAAGTTTAATTACCTTCGAGCTAGGAGTTATATGTTTCTAAGGAAAAGATAGGGGAATCGTTTTTTCATTGAGGGCAACATCGCTTTCGATAAAATTAATTTATTAAACATAGTTTTATTTATATAGGACAAACAGGTATGCAGTAATTTCTGAAAGCCAACAAATAATACTTTCTATGCGTATTTCAATGAAATATATAAAAATTCCACAGAAATAAAAATTAATCTCAAGAGAATTTAATTCCGACAAAGTTACAATGAATTATAATTCAAGTGGACAAAACGTTCTATAACATAATTCTGCATATATAAGTTAAAAACTTATCTGGCTTGGCATTTATAGATAACATTGATAATAACAAACGTAAATATGGAGCATAAGGTAACTCCAATTTTTTAATGGGCAAATTTGTTTAATTGCCTGTCTGTTTAATTATTTATTTAATTTTAAGCTGTAGATCACTCAACTGATTCTGAGACGCACCTACTTTTGTGAAACTTTAAACACAGTTAGGAAATAAAAAAGATATTAGACACTGTCGCACTGAAGTATGTCAAAAGAAGATTATTTTAAAAAATCTTTATTTCTTCCTTATAATATGCTTAAACATTATTAAACATGCATCACTGTTTGGCTTCAGTCTTTTTGTAAACGCTCGATTATTTTTCAATGCTAATCATTTCATGAATAAATATCTTGTTTGACAAAAGTATAAC
Source organism: Nomada lathburiana (assembly GCA_963667235.1). Classification (NCBI taxonomy): domain Eukaryota; kingdom Metazoa; phylum Arthropoda; class Insecta; order Hymenoptera; family Apidae; genus Nomada; species Nomada lathburiana. Next base: position 8,525,339 of record OY763908.1, read on the forward strand.
ACAATATGCAGCATGTATTTTTTTTATTAACAGTAATTCATGTTTAAAGGGTGTAATTATCCCTCGCGGTTGAGGGTTTCAAAATTATTATTATCGAGACCATCTGTACTGATGAATTTTGAGAATTAAATATTGTCAATTTCGAAACACCAAAATTTGATAGCAATCTCGACCCTAAACATGAATCTCTAGACATAAAAAGTAAATACCCATCGAATATTTTGTTAACTTTCTAACCGTATACAAACTTCCATCAAAATTGCCTTGTCTCAGTTACCGGATGTTCCGTGTTATTACACGGTCATTACATGTATTATATTATTTTGAATACACCTGACGACCCAAGCGAAATACATGTACATCTACACAACATATTGTGACATGCGCAAAATTCGTTGAATTTCACAGTAGAACATCCGGACTGTTATTATATAATTATTATCGGTCCACCCTGAAAATTGTCATACAATTTTTATCCTTCCATCCTTAATATTATTACGCAATTCTTCTTATTCCACCCCGAATACTATTGTACAGTCGGCTCGGAAAGTAAGTTAACGCTCTTACCAACAATTTAAATGTACGATAATAATTATAATGTATGTTTATATGTTTTAACGTATTCTTTATAGCATGAGTACGTACAAAAATAGTATAAGTACATAAAAAATAAGTTGCAAGAAAATTTACATATATCGTTGTTATTAAACATATATTTGCACATATATACCAATCGTTAACTTAAATATTATATTCCGAGGCGACTGTATAATTTTGATCGTTCTACCCTGAATATTATTATATCATATTTCTCGTTCCACCCTGAATATTGTTATATAATTTTCATCGGTCCACCCTGAATATTATTATATAATGATTATCGTTCCACCCTGAATATTATTACATAACTCTTATTGTTTCACCCTGTACAATAGCGTTACCCTTTGCGTCGTTGCACACTCTACAGAGAGGCAAGCTTAACCGTCTTTGCATAGTTACTACACACCTTAAACTGAACCCCACCGTTTCTCGTCAGTTGCGCTCGCACACACATACAAGTGTCTAACAGTTCAACTGTATTAGTGGCAGTACTGTACTGATTTCTCAAGGGATAAAACGGAACTTGGACCTGTACGTAATGTCAATCCAATTCACGTCCTCTTAAGACCCCCGTTCAGAAGTGGACAGGTTTCTCTATCTTTCCCTTCCCCTTTGACACGACTCAACTAATTTCTCGGCGATTCCTTGCGACCTTTTCCTTCCGTTCTTATCCTTTCGGAACTGATTTGAAAATTTATGTCTAAGTTACAGACGGGGGAAAATGAAAGAAGGTGAATTAAGAACCGAGATACAGTTATTAGGGAAAATATGTTTGCAATTGCGTTATAACTTGCTGTTCGAACACAAAAGTAATATATAAAACGCCAAGAATAACGATTAAGGTTCTTCAGTCAAAGTTAAGCTCTAATTAACAGCAAACGTACCAACCGGGGTCAAATGACAGCTTTCAAAATTTACTTTAAAATCGTACATTTCCTTTAATAAATGAAGAATTTCTTTCTAAAAATCAACGTTTATTTCATGAGGGGTCAAATGACCCCCTATGGTAAGAATAGGTATGTGTAAAGTACCGTTTAGTGTTAAAAGATGTTAAGGACAATAAACAAATTTTAATTTACGCTGTGTAATTCCGTTCGAACAAATTCAAAATGACCAATTTTTTTTGTTAATACAAATATTATATCGGTAATCTTTAGTATAGCAATCGTCGTCTAGAAGATAATTAATTTCACGAAGCATTTCAAACACACTGCGCACCCCGTATATCAAACTGAATGCTAAACACTTGTTGCTCCATTATTCGAAAATTCGTTTATGCGAACACTTTTACCTCCCTATTGGTTCAGCTAACGGCGGCTCGGCTGTAATCGATTTCGCTGTCACAGGTAATTGAACGTTTGATTAAGAGTCACGTTTCACAGCAATAATCACACCGAGGGCACTACTTCTCGATTTTCACGCAATAAATCGAACGTCGCGAAGGTCCAACGATCTTCACCTGTGCGTCTGATCCCTCGCACGCTTTCGTGATCAATGCAGACACCTTGTCCGCGTGCGAACAACTTCTCTATCCGACCCATCGCTCCGTTTAACAGTTGGTTTAAGTTTAAACGCACGTGCGAAGAAATTCCGTTGCTGCAATCTTGAAAGCAGCAAGCAAAGTATGACGATTAGTTTCTTCAGGAATATAAATTAAAAGTCCTTCTCCATCCCTTATGCAAATACAAAATAGAGAAAAGCAAATAATGGAGCAATTCGAAATAGGTTAATTGCTTGTCAAATAGAGCGAATGTCTAATTACTTGAAAACGACGTCAGGGCAAATAAGACGCTATACTATTTAAATAATATCCAAATTCATTACCCCTCAATTTGTATATCCTCCTCATAATTTTTCGCTCAACCTGCAAATAGTTTATTGTCAAGTGTCACTTTTCGATCCATAAAGCAAACTGATAAACGTTGACCAACGAAAATAAGATACCACACACGACACGCATATAGTACATGCAAGAGTGAAACAGTTAATAAAATTGCATTAACCCCTTACCGTACATTTACCTCGGCGAAATCTGGGCCCAACTGATAGGAGACCTGCCCTCCACTCCATTCACGTGAGCTTTACAAAAGAAAATCTCAACAATACGGCCCGAATTTGATACCACGAGTGGGACTCGTGATGTTCATGCTGTCCCGAATTTGATACCACGAGTGGGACTCGTGATGTTCATGCTGTCCCGAATTTGATACCACGAGTGGGACTCGTGATGTTCATGCTGTCCCGAATTTGATACCACGAGTGGGACTCGTGATGTTCATGCTGTCCCGAATTTGATACCACGAGTGGGACTCGTGATGTTCATGCTGTCCCGAATTTGATACCACGAGTGGGACTCGTGATGTTCATGCTGTCCCGAATTTGATACCACGACTGGGACTCGTGATGTTCATGCTGTCCCGAATTTGATACCACGAGTGGGACTCGTGATGTTCATGCTGTCCCGAATTTGATACCACGAGTGGGACTCGTGATGTTCATGCTGTCCCGAATTTGATACCACGAGTGGGACTCGGGATGTTCATGCTGTCCCGAATTTGGTACCACGAGTGGGACTCGTCAAAATACGGCAAGGGGTTAATAAAAAAACTGAAAGGATAAATCTAATTACAAGAAACGAAAGATTAATATATCACAATTGTGGGTGTGGAAATACTGCGTGACTGTTTAGAATGATTCCGTGGAGTGAAAGATATGTGTTTGGAACTGTGAGAGTTGGAAGGAGAGAGTAACTAAGAGTGAAAGAATATACTATGTATAGAATGGATGAGGCGTGCACGAGGCAGAGCAGAGAGAATCGTAGAGAGAATAGTTTAGCGAGTTGAAGAGAGTATCGTCGAGAGTAGAGAGTATTGTGAGTATCGTGCGAGAGTCGTTGTTTGTCAGAGAATTGTCGTGGGTCGACGTTTTATATTAATAAAGTTAGTCAACGGTTGAAGGAAACCGAAGTCTTGTTACCTTACCTGTACTCTATGCCAAACTACGTGAAGCGTACAGAGAATAACTTCTACACTACACTACTTCTACGCTAACTTCGACATAACAGAAATGATAATTATTAATTGAAAAAGAGGACTGTAAAACTGTAAAAACTGTTCACATACAAATGTACAAAACAATTATCGAAGCTGAATTTGTTACCTTACCTGTACTCTATGCCAAACTGCGTGAATTGTACAGAAAATAACTTCTACACGATCAAATGTTTAAACGGGGATAGATATAGCTGGGGACAGAGTGCAAGTTTTTCGATGACGATACAGCAACAAGTGTCCCGGCCGAAAGCACGGCAGTCGTCCTGCTCCCCGAAAGCACAGCAAGGTGCGTGTCACGAAAAGAACAGGACCGGCGCCGTGTCGGGGCTAAAGTCCAGGTAAAGTCCAATTAAAAGTTTCGTACGCCGCGTGTGTCGTTCACCGCGTGCACGAATGATCCTCCAGATATGCTGGATGCACGGGTACCTCGTCTACGACTGTAACGACTGCTACGCTCCCATCAAAGTTGGCTGCAGGAAGTTAGCCGATTGCGACGCGCACAGCACTTCCTACTTTAGTTTCATAGCTAATTTATTGTACGCAAGTTTGTACGGCGCAATTCTAGAAGGGAGTTTCATTATTGCGAAATGGAATCTCCATTGTGAGCTCGTTTTGTCAGTCTTTGCACGAAGCTAGCTATTAGGAGCGTACACATGGAACAGTGTCAGATGCACGATTTTACATTAACTATATCGGAAAACTGAAACTCGTTAGTCAGTCCATCTGGTCCGAGTGCATACCTGTCGAACACTACTCGAAATCTTTTTGCATGTACACGCCCTACGCACACAGGTTTACCTTCTATCGTATAGCGATTGTTGTTTCATTATTGTTCACCGTTGTAACAAGAATCGCGTTGCCGTTACTCTCTCATCGCACTTTTACTTCTAGCTGCTTCAAGCGTGATTAAACGAAACGTGTTACAATTATGAATAATTCTGACAGATATCTGATCATAAATTGTGGCACGCTGGAAGTTTTGGAATGGGTGATACGTGTAATAAGATTCACGGATGTAAGTTAAATTAACGTTAATAGAATATTGGTGACGATGAAAATAGAGGTGCTATCTATTTCCTGCATACTTGCGCCTTAAATTCTGTTTCTGGGAAAGGTGACTTCGTGCGACAGATGAAATAATACGATAACAATAAATCAACGATAAAACTTCATAAGATTATTGAGAGTGTCCAGATTTTGTTCGCATAAACCTCTTTAATCCTAGTTACGAATATAATTAGAAATCAAATGACGCGAATAAATAACAACACCGTTTGAAACCGCTTTCGGAACGACACCATATTGTTGTAGTAGGGTAGACCGGGGGTGGTATATAAGTAACACAGTTACGATAAAAATTAATTTCGACCCTAAAATATGTGCAAGGTAATATATAACATACAGTACGTAATACATAATACATAGAAAGTATATTTCCGTGGCAAAATTGAAAAATCAAAAAATGTCGGCCGTTCTGAAAAAAGGCAAAACGGTTTTGCAACACTACATGCGTATTAAAACTTACAACACCTGTATGGTATCCATAAAAATACTTCTATCTTTCTTTTAATGCACGTGCCGCTCAAACTATTGTAATGGGGTTAACAAATTAATTATCGTGGAATTGTTGTGCGGTAAATCTAACGAAATATTAAAACGAAGGCAGAACGTTTGATATTTAACATTTGGGAAAGTACTCCGGTGACTCACTGCACACGTGTATAATACAAATTAAAAGCTCGTTGCCATCGAAACGTAAGCGGTGTACTATAAATCTAATTACAAGCACGGTTACGAGAAAGAACCCTCATGTACCATCCAATGTTGTACAGATTGTTTAATTACAGCCGTGCTTTGGGCAATGTTTTATACGTTTATGATTATAAGCGGCGAGCTGAAAGGGCATGCCAGGCATTGTAAATTAAATACCAGACGTTCGTATCCTGAACGCTTTCATCGTGTATTTTATTTTATTCTTACAGACAATTGAGTTCATCGTGACAGGCATTTTCGTGCGGCACAACAGAAATGATGATTATTAATTGAAAAATAGAACTGCGAAACTGTAAAAACTGTTACATACAAATGTACAAAGGAATTATCGAAGCCGAGGTTTCAGCGTCGCGTTGAGAAATAAATAAAATTTGATCTTTCCCCGTGTACGTCTTACGACGCTATTGTACGATGCATGAAAAGAAAAACACTGCGGACCAATAATGTGAACACTTGGTCACGATTCGTTGTCATGCATTTTAGAGGTACAGAACACGTGTTAATTGCACGATACAAATCGTGAAACTCGTTTGCCAGTTATACCGGAAAATTTGTTTCGCAAGTCGTTGCAGAATTACAGGGTTCTCGAGAACTTTTTCACTGCCGTATTGTATAGGCACTTACTTCAGTGGATTAGATGCTTAAACTCGAGTTTAAACAACACCACTCACCGATACACTATATTTCTTCATCCCGTTATTCAAATAATATAACAAATTATTGTACGGTATTGTGGACTTCCATAAATATGTACAGTTACTGCATCATTATTTTCATTAGAATTCAGATGCATTTGTTACATTAGTAATTGCTCGTGTAATATTGTGTTATGAATTTTGAATTTCTATTAATAGCTTTGGTTATTATTATGGACGATCCTAATTATTATACGTTTAATTTTATATGAAGGGTATAACAATTCTGTCGTATTAAAATTTCTACAGTTAAATATAACTCGGATTGATCTTAACGGTGAACAATAAATCGTACTATCTTTTTCTTCGTGTTATACGTATTTTATGTACAAAGTTCGTTAGGCGGATTAAGTCTTTCTAAGGCTTATATAATCCTCACCACAGTGAGTAAAATGTGCTTGTAATTACTAAACGCTCGTGGAAAATCTATATATTCTGAGGTGGAGCTAGTTTTCTGCTTGGCAGCACAAATGGAGTGACTGTTTTTATTCATTGCTTGGTTACAATATTTCCACTCGACGCATAGTATAGTAGAACACTGATTATCCACATTTTCGATTACCATAACTTCCAATTATCCAGACATTCATTTTCAAACGATCGATTATTCGAATATGCTAATGCAAATTCTTATCCGCGCATCGTAGATAAACTGTGTTCACTTTTGTAATAATTTTGTGTGCAAAAAAGTATTTATGTAAAACCTGTTAGTGCAAGATTATATTGGAAATTGTCACATGTGTATTTATCACGAAACTTTTATTGAAATAAATATGTAAATAAAATTTTGGTCTTCTATTTCTTACTTTACTTACAATTTACACATCTATTATTTAGCTTTATTGCGAAAATATAGATATCCTTCTTTTTACAGACGCAGCAGTTTTTTTCTCAAACGAAAAATTTCCAAGAAAGTTTACTGCCAGCAAATAATTGTTACCTATTTAATTTTATATTTTATATTTTGTATTGTCTATTTTATATTTACTCTTGCGTATCCTAATTTTGCTTGTTTGCCATTTTGCATTGTTACTTGGAACAATGAAATGCACCACAATGGGATTATGTAAAAAAAACAATATATTGTTTTGCAATATTCAAGAAATAACTAATGTAATTAAAAATAATAAAGTATTTCAATAAGACTTCAGAATCCGTTTTCGTATGTTTTACAAGAAATATACAACTTTAAATGTTTAATAGTGAATTAAATTAAATTATATCGTATAATAAAATATTAAATCAAATAGTTAATTTAATTCTAAATACCAAAATTCCCAACCCTTACTGAACATTATAATAATATGTTCTTTGTAATTCTTTCTTTCCTTGGAAGCACCCTATTTATACACCAGACGCATGTAAACTACAGTTATTATGCAAGCACAGTGCATGCATGTATGTATGTATATTCACAACCATCTGTATGTCCTTTTTAGAAAATTTTGCTAAAGTAGAGCAGTGCTCTTTAAACATATTTACGCTTAAAACAAAATAATCCGCCCACCGTAAGCAAGACGCTTTGAGAATGAAAATTGAATTACCTAAGTACGTGTGCGTTGCTTTGGAACATAGTAAATGAAGAATACCATATTTACATATGGGCTGCTGAGCAAAGGAAATTTATGTGAGCTTTATATTCCCCGTGCTAGTAAATTACTTTTAGAATTTTTATGACTACTGTAGCTTTATTTAAATATTGTCAACATTAGAAACAAATTGAATACATATATTCTAACGAATTATTTCTGGTTGGCCCCATTTGCTCAACGTTACTTAGAAATTCGTATGAATATTCGGTACGCTTGAAATAAACAGTAATGGAATCTTCTTTTGATCAACTTTTTGAAAATGTTATATCACCACTGTTATTAACATTATCGTTATTGTTACTGGTATCATTATTCCACAAGTAACGCAGGAAAATAATTTATTTTGAACTAAAAATTTACCAAGATGAATATCAATTATTTTCAAAACAAGCCTGAATACGTCCATTTTTTAATCGCATTTCATATTAAAATCTGCAATGTGTTTTATTATGCTGCCTTACATTGCAATCACATTGTTCTGGCAGTTTAATAGTCATCACTTAAATCTCACGTCACGATTCGATAAACGTTCAAGTTACAATTGTAAAACTGTTCTCGCATTATTATTCTTATTATTACTTTTATTTTCATAAAGTAATATTTGTATCTATTGCAGGCTTCAGCATTAGTTAAATAAAATATTTCAAATATGATTATTTCAGTAATATATCTTCTTATTTTGGCCCAATATCATTTAAAAGTAATTATGTGCCAGTTTATTTAAACCATCAAATGGTTACATTATTTTGCTACCAAATAAATTAATATTTTATCTTATTTTGAATTTTGTATTTGAATAAATATTTCCAGAAATAGTTCGTCAATTGTCTCCAGTTTTTGTCATGTCTAATTTACCACACTATCAATATTTTTCTGACGAAATGTTTCAAGTTTAAAGCGAGAATAATTTTGCTACCAAGCTTTGTTACATTATAAATATTCCCGAGTTCTAAGTTTAACTCTCGAACAAAACACCATTTTATGATAAGGATAACCATTATTTTATTTCAATGAATTATATAAAATATACAATTTACAAAATGATTTATCTATTCTCTCATCATTTCAAATAAAATATGCCCAATATTGATTTACTTTCCCTTCCATATTTCGACTAAATTCCAAAATACTTATCATTTCTCGTATCAACGCATTTCTACAAAGAAATGCGAAAAATAATTACCTCGAGTTTATCGTATCGTTCAGAACGCTTCCGGCATAAATTACATTTACAGAAAACAAGAGGAACGCGTTTAATTGAATTTACATTTACGCCCACGGGTCAAAGAAACGCGATAACACCGTACGGATATGCTGTTCGAATAGAAACCCTCGAAAACATTGCTGACTGGATTTCAACTGGCATTCCCGTGGGACAAGCGGAACTGTTGGGTATAAAATTTGCCCTGTAGGGGCGAGAGTGTGAACCGGAAATGGCGGATGTCACGGTTGCCCGAACTCCGACACGACATGTTGGTAATCGAGAGACTATTCAAATGTTTCGTCGATACATAATCGACATCCGCCCACGCATCCCCATTTCTAAAGCATCTAATGCTATTTTCAGCAACACCATTTCAAAATGATGTGTACCAATACAGTGTACCAAATACGGTGTTTCCCCGCGATCTGTCGATTTTAATACACTAAACGTACAGTCGACCGCATAAATGTTCGTACAACCCTTGAAACAGAATAACTTTTTGAAAATTAGACCGAACGACTTGAATGTTGTTGAGAAGTTCGAAGAATTAGTTTACTAGATGGTCTGCAAAAAATGTTGATGGAATTTCCAGCATGTATATAACTGACATAAATCTACAGGATGTAAATTTTTTTCATTTGATTCTGGTCACAGTCAAAAAAGTTGTAATCTACACTACACTATGTTTTTTTTGCAATTCCGACTAATTAAAATTTTTCCAAAATGTTTTTGCGACGTCGTCTAGTAAAGTAATCGTTCTAACTTCTGAACAAAATTCAAACAGTTTGATCCGAGTTCAAAAAAATTATAGTTTCTTGAATTTCTATTTCTCTATAGGTGTAAGTAAGGAAATAAAATAAATTGATACGTTTTGTTAGAAATTATCTAAATTAAAATATAGTAATAATAACGTTTGGTATATGCACAGTTTTTATATCAATGAGTTTTATATAAACTTTCCTACAGTTCATCGATATCTGGAATAGTCCTCTATTTGAACTAGTTTATTAAATTTTACTATCAAAACAATTGATTGGCCTTAACCTTCTATATTTAAAACAAATTTCCATTTAAACTGCGTTCTGCGTCGCTCATGACAAAATTTATTATGACTATATATTTTATAAGTTTAAAAAACAATGCATATATGAATTTTCTCTACCTTTTGTTTTATGGAGTTAATGATTTTGGCAAACAAACGGCTACTGTGACGAAACTTATACAAATCCAAACGTTTACTGTTTTTAAATATGTTATAATAATTGCAAGAAAAGTATTGTTTGGCTGGAATGCATTGCACTTACAATCAGTTAGTGAAACAGTTGAAAAATAAGTTAACGCTGCAATAAAAGTAAATGGGACAAAGTGGTGCACGATTAGAAAAATTAATTAATCTAATTAATTTATTCAAGGACGCTTGAGAAGGATCAAGATGGATGAAGAATATCTGGGAAGCAACAGAAGTAAGGAAAAGCGGAAAGGCAAAGAAATCAAGTTTATTACTACTATTCCTTTGAATCTATACCTTAATAATAATGACAATAAAAAATGATTTGCAAGAAATCTGTGATTATAAATATTATACATTCGTGTTTTCACAATGGAATTATACAGCTGCTCAGAAGATAGCAAAAAAATTTGTAGATCAAAATGGTCAATAGATAAATTGTTTAATGAAGTTTACTATATTTAACATAAAATGACTATTGTTTCTTGGCCAACAAATTTTTACTCACCCCTATGTAACAGCCAGTTTCAATTTACAGCGAAAGTTGAATTAGCAAAGTGATACGGATTTTTAGACGACAATTGTCGTACATGCTTCTTACAATACAACGTTCATTACGTGTCCTTTCTTTCCTGCCTTATTCAGAACCTGTTCGCTCCTCTCGTAGAGACTGCATTCTCAGAGTCATCAGTGTAGTCTTGCCCTAGATTGCACCGAAAAATTTCACTCCTTCTTACGTTGTAGAACTTCAGTAATGTGTACTCTAGAATCGTAAGAAGTCAGCTCCATTCTTTTGCTCCTTAGCCCCATTGTCCGTGCGAGGAAGGCTTGTACTTGAATGTTAGAGACAGAAGAAAAAAGGAAAATGGTAATTGATAGCGTAGTCTATGGCACCGTTACTGACTCGAAATTCGTTTAAACTTTTATGGAAGTGTATTAGAAAAATCTGTATTGTAGCTGTCGTGTGCACAAAGTCGTGTTGAATCATATTAAGTCTTACACAGGCTGCATCCAATTGTCTAGCAAGAGTGCGTAGACTGACGTATAATATAATCTGTTGTACATACAGACGATACGATTATTTTTTGGTTTATTTCAATTAATTGGTTGATTGAATTATTTACGAATAATGTTAATATGTTTAGTATTCTGGGTCCGGTCGCATAATATGCGCAAGCGACCACAGGGTAATGCCTTATGAAAAAATAAGAAAAAAGAATAGAATAGAATTTTTTCGTCCGAGGCTTCGTTTTTGAGAAAATCAAGTTTGAAACTCCGTTCAAATTGAATTTCTAATAGGATACGATTCGCCGTGCGACCGTAACACATATTCTGTTTGTTAATAACATCTACACGATATTTCAAAATTAGATTAAAGAAAGAACAAAAAGATATGTCATCAGGAATATTTTATTATTATCAATTACAGTACTCTTGAAATTGATGCCCTTTTTCCGGTGTTGTGCACGTCTTATTGTTCATGCATGTACCCCTGGTAGTATGTTTTCATTTTTCAAACTTCAAATACTAATATTACAAATACAAATACTACATTCTAAAGGTAACGACGTGTATACATGTCCAGCTATCGCAATATCTAGTCATGAGAACTGGTCTTAAACTGTAGAGGGCGTCGGGTGTAAACAAATCCTACCATTCTAACCTTAACCATCTTCGTCGTTCTTTTTTTTAATAAATCCGATTTCGAAGATTGATAGTTAATGTCATTAAATAGACATGAGTGCAGTGTGATACTTAGTTACACATAAAATGCTCGTTTACCAACCTCTATGATGATTCCAAAGCAGAAGACTGAACCTAACCTAACTTAATTCTGATAAGTAACATAATTATGTATGTGGCTGGACAACCTGACAACTTTCCGAAAAAAGACATTGTGTCAGAAGAAAAAAATAAGCAGTGATTGTAATATTATAAAAATTGAAGATGAAAAACATTCTGAAAATACAAATCGATATGGAAAATAAGTAAAGATCGAATAACATTTACGCAAACAAGAAATTACAGACGGTGCAGTACCTTCTAATGCAGTAATAAAATAAACAGTAAGGCGTGGGAAACTGGCCAAAAGTAACACGAAAGATAGAAACGAGAAAAGTAAAAGAAAATTCGAGTGATAATTCAAGCTGATTGTTACACAGATGGTTGGAAACCCAAAACAGATCAGTTTGTTAAAATGTAGGCAAAAAGAAATATATTTGAACGCCGCCGTTCATTAGATTTTGTTCTTTGTTTTGTATATTCACGCTCGAAATAGAAAGTTTATGTTATGCTGTATTGTAATAGAGCACCTGTTTGATAAACATAAGACAGCATTTCTTTGAGCGCTTATTGACATCTTATACTAATGTGTTTTCGTATCACAAATACGTATTCCTTTTTATAAATTGTTTAACACTAAACCTATCGATAATTCTTGTGTACCTGTCACTACCGTGCCCAGTCAAAATGACCGTACTGTAACACTTTGACTGCGAAAGGCATATGTATACGTCCTCACAAATCTATCAATAATTATGGAAGAGTGCTTTGCACCAAACATATCTTTCATACCTTGGAATCATTCTAAACAATCATGCAGTATTTTCAATTCCACAATATGAAATTGTCTTTCTTATGTACTGATTCTATAGGATTATATATATTTTACATGTATTTCTCAGAAAACACAATATAAAGTGAGATGTGAATACTGAAGAATACATGATATGAATATTTTAAGAAAAACTGTAAAGCTTGGTAGCAGTGTGATGACGTTTAAATATGTAAAAGTGGTACAAAAGTTTGAAAACTGTCAATTAGACCACTAGTGGTAGGTTTAGTGTTTAACCCGCTTTCAATATTTCTAACGCATATACAATGGGATTAAAGGAAGAGATTGCACAGATATTCATGCGATATTTGGTTAATAGTACAATGAAAATTTTTATGTTATCCATCTTTAATATAATTGACTATTACATTAACAAAATTTAAATAATACTTAAGCTCCTGTATTGTTTCCCCTTTTTACCTAATTGAATTCTTCTATGATCAGTTGCGCCATATCTACTTGTATCCAATTGTTTATTTCTGAGTTTGTATCATTTTTAAAAGAATGATTACGTCCCCAATCTGAATAGCACATTGAAAAACGTATTTATAGAAATGCTTTCTTATAAAATATCAAATGAATAAGTAAACAATTATACTTGGAAAGTTGGACTGTACAAATTAATGCTTCTGTATTCAGAACAATTGTAACATATGTTTTCTGGTACAATATTTAACAACATCGAAAAATTTCAAACCGTTACAGAGTTTTAAAAATAAGTGTTTGCAGACTTATTGCACACCTACTTGCAACGTTGGAAATATTTTATGCGATCGAACTTAATAATGACAACAAAAGGGTACGTAATACAAATAATATACAGAATGTTACGCTCAAGTTATTGCATACTAATATTTCCGAAACTACGATGGGTGGAAACTTAAAATCTATTATATTTGTTTCAGTACAATGGGACACTGCTATTTGTTGTAAGAAACTTTTTTAAAACTATACCAAAATTGACAAATGCAGTCCACAATTTGAAATGGAAACAGGTAGTATGAAATATACTAAACGATCTTAATTGTCAAATTAGATTGCACATTTTTTTTTTAAACAATTTTTCGAAAGAATGTATCTTTGAAAGTTCTTGATTATTAAAGTACTTAATATTATGCTTGCAATTGGAAAAAGTATAAACCTGTCGAAAAATAAAAACGAACTATCCTTTGGCAATAGAAAATAATGTAAAATGTTGAAAATGATTCTATTTTTCTATAAAGATGAACGCATCCTTGCATCAATACAATATCGTACTCTATTTAGAAATTCGAATCACGTGTTAATATGTACATTAAGAGAAATATTTTCTAATAATTCTGCTAGAGGTTCCAGTGAAAAGAGACTGTCCAAAAATTTTTTTCACCAAGGATGTGGTATAGTGAGAGTACCAGTACTACTTAATTTTTGTATTAAGTACATAATTAATATTAAATATTTGTAATAAGTACTTAATTAGTGTTTAGTTGCAGCATTAAGTACTTAATTTTGGTATTGAATACTTAATTGTAGCATCAAGTAGCAGTGACTATAACTCTCAAAAGCAACACTATGAGAAACTGTAAGAAGTATAAAATATCTGATTCGATATGACAATGATCGTGTGTTTCGTACTACCGATTCTAAATTAAAATGGCAGAACTACAGTATTCAGGCCCAAGCCCACAGAGGTGTATGACACCATTGGAAAGCTTATGAGTAGAGATGTTCAGCAAGCGTGGTTACTGTGTAGGTTTCGTAGGTTTCATGTGTAGGTTTCGTACTGGTATTAGACAGTCACCTAACGTACGAACGGCCACCTTTAGTGACCACTTACTCATATTCCCTAAGTGAGACGTTTGCGGTAGCAATGACCTCCCTTGGTGAACACCTCTATTTATAAGCTTTCGAACGGCGTGTCACACATCTCAGTTGCTGTGGGCCTAAATGTTATAGTGCAGCCAAAATTTTAATGGTGATGTCTAAATTCTGCTGCAGAAAAAAACTGAGAACAAATTTCCTGTGATAAATGATAAAGCTTCATTGCGCTCAATAGACAATCAAAGGTTTCAAGTTTCTGTCTTCACTAATTACGGAGATATGCTTATAATACCGTTCATTTAACATCCTGTATATCAGATAGGCTTCAACACAAAGCACTTTACCAGAGGATGCTCATACTCTTATTAGAGCTCTACACAGATGCAACGAGTATTTATACAGGCGTGCGTATACATATGTGTACGAGCGTAATGGATAATGAGTACGGTTGCATGAATATCAGACTGTACCAACGATCTGATTTTATTCTGTCCACTTGCCAGTAATATCATTTATGTTGAAAAAGTATATCGAAATTTGTATTAATCAAATGACCATTCAAGGATTAGGCTGTGGATTTTAGATAGGGAATATTTTCTTTATAAATATATCAGCGCGACAAACTGTGCTCTAGAATTTGAAACCCAGATCCTTTCAAAAGATGTTAGAACAGCAATTTTTCGTTAGGAATGGATCAATTATACTAAAGTCGCAAATCATAGTTACTTCAGCAAAGTTTTTTCCTTTTCTTATAGCGTCATGGTTATTTTAATGTGACCACAAGACTATATTATTGTTTACGGTTCGCTCTTTATTTAATTAATTATTCTGGCAAACCGGTTCGACGAGTTTCCTTGTTGCCGATTTATATGATCGCATACCTGCAGGGCAAGTACCACATAACAAAAAAATGTTAACAGAGAAAATATTTTTAAAACCTCTAACAACTTGAAGTTGATGCAACTAGGAATAACCTACACCTACACCTTTGCCTCAAAAAGCTTGTCATACTATTTAAAATAAACCCGAATAAAACAATACATTTCATTGTTATGACATAAAACAGCAAAGCTAGGTTTAGACCGAGAATCATCTGCGTATCAAAACATGTTGGTCCTGAAAAGGACCGATTGTGATGGACTGACTGCGTTTACTTGGAGCTGGTGTATTTGGTAACAGCCTTAGTGCCTTCAGACACAGCGTGTTTTGCCAATTCACCAGGCAACAGAAGCCTAACAGCAGTTTGGATCTCCCGAGAGGTGATGGTGGATCTCTTGTTGTAGTGCGCCAATCGAGAAGCCTCAGCAGCAATGCGTTCGAAAACATCATTGACAAAGCTGTTCATGATGCTCATGGCTTTACTGGAGACTCCAGTATCTGGGTGGACTTGCTTCAACACCTTGTAGATGTAGATAGCATAACTCTCCTTCCTCTTCCTCTTTTTCTTCTTGTCAGACTTGCTGATGTTCTTCTGGGCTTTGCCAGCTTTCTTCACGGCCTTTCCGCTTGCTTTAGGAGGCATTGCCGTAGGTTTAATGGATATTCCAGACGCGAACAGTACAGACGTTCAGGAATAAATGTGGGCGAATCCCGTCTGCGTCTCTTATATAACCGTTGGAGATACTCGTCGCGCACCAATCACGTGAAAGCTTCTAACTCTAGGCGCATGCTAGTAGCATTCACAGAACGACGTTTCAGTTGCTTGCGGCGTTTCGTGTTCGATTCAGATTAAAAATATTGGATGCAGTACTCAAACTTAAGTTTGCTGGCATTCTAATGCTCAATATTGGGAGAGAAGTGTATATACGACATAGTGTGGTCATAAAATTGGACAAGCGTTGAAATACAGATGTATCCGTTACCGGAACAAAAGAATAGACTGACAATCAGACACGGGAAGTTAAAGACTTGAGCCCATGGTCAATTCTGCTGTCCCGGCAATCGAAACATGCGTACTTCAACGCCTGTTCGATTTTACTACCTTGCGATATCGTGGCACGGACTATACATATCTATGCAAAACTGAACTGACAATAAGCAAAAATTCCCCGCTTTTTTAATATTTCGTTAGAAACAGCACTTGGCTGCGTTCATCTAATAGAAACCTGTCGCGCACGCGCATTGTTAGTAACGAGATAAATTAATATCGTGATTTCAATGGTTTTACGTTTGGATATATTACAGTATTATACTGTATTGAGAAATTGAACGAAAAGTAATACCGTTTTGGGTACAGTCCTTGTAACACGTTTATTCTAAACGAAATTCGTTATCGGATTTAAATACAATTCCTCGGTAGATATTGTCGTCTCTGTTGCGCAAACTGATAATAGATGCTGTTTCTAAGAAAACGTAAGAAATCTTTACTTTTTCTAAACAATATCACTTTCAATTAATACACCTTAAGATACTTATCAATATTTATTCGTTGGCATAACAATTGCTATAGTCTAAAAAAACACCGATTATGCAAAGCCTCGTGTTTTTTGGCACAATCGTTAGGTATTCGACTATACGATTCTAATTGCCAATTTTCCCTGAAAGCGTTCCTACTAGTAAATCGACAAGTGGTCCCCCCTTTCCTCGCCCACTTTTGGCAAAGAATACTCTACATTGTGTGCCATAAATGTGCATTCAAATGCACTTAGGTTAGCCTGAACATCTACAGTTTCGTTGGTTCGTTTTGGCTGGAACTAATAGTTGATAGCATAAGGCCGTTCCTTCCAAGCTTTACTCGAAAGTTAAGCGGCCGTTTCTCACTCTGTCTAACCTATTCTAAAGTATAACAGCCTCCTATTTTAATAGTTTTATGAATCCTAACTCTAGAGGGCAGCAAGGTAAGGGCTTCACTCATAGTAGCATTAATCAAGGTACATGTACAGTTATGCATATGCATCGTTTCCGTTATGTATATTAACATACATAAGCCGATGTTGCAACCTACAATAATTAGAAATATCACAATTTAACACATCAGTGAGAAGTAAGTTGTGGAGTAGTTCTAACATATAAACTGTACATCTGAAATCGTTGAAAGGAACGTTTTATGCAAAATTAATATTTAATTCGTATTGTGCATTTACTTCCTATACTGTATAGGTTTCATCCTGTAACTAATTGTAAATTAAGGATAACAATCAGTATCTATTTAACCATAGCATACCATTCATGTATAGTATTAAGGAGCCATTTGTGTAAAATGTATGGTGAAAGAGAAGTTCTTCGTAATACAAAATTTAGTGGCCCTGAAAAGGGCCATTTGAATTTGATGAACGGGATTTTGTTGGAGAACGATTATTTCTTTGCTGCAGATTTGACCGACTTTGGTGCTGCAGCTTTTTTAGGCTTAGGAGTCTTGGTTTTAGCTGCGGGAGCCTTGACAGCCTTTTTGGTCTTCGACATGCTCTTAGTCTCGGTGGTAGTTTTAGGTTTTGTTGCGGCAGGCTTGGCTGCGGTCTTTTTCGGGGGCGCTGTTTTCTTTTCAACGACAACCTTCTTCGGCGCGGCTGGTTTCTTGATAGGCGCAGTTTTCTTAGAAACGGTCTTCTTTTCTACCGAATGGATCCTCTTCGGTGCAGCTTTCTTCACTGGACGCGCTGCTTTCTTGGTTTTCGAAACCTCTGAACTCTTCCCAGTGGACAGTTTAAAGGATCCAGATGCCCCCTTGCCTTTTGTTTGTACGACAGCACCAGATGTAACGGCAGATTTCAAGTACCGTTTAATGAACGGGGCAAGTTTCTCACCATCCACTTTGTACGTGGAGGCTATATATTTCTTGATGGCTTGCAAAGAAGATCCTTTACGGTCCTTCAATTCTTTGATGGCGGCGGTAACCATTTCAGAAGTCGGTGGATGCGTAGACTTCTCGCGTTGCGCCTTTGATTTACCCTTCGCTGGTTTCTTCGTAGAAGCGGTTGCATTATCTGCAGCCTCGACCGCGGTATTTCCAGTATTCGTCTTGTCCTCCATTATTCGTCGAATGGTTAACACAACAGAGTACGAAATGGATGAAAGTCTTCGAGTCAGCTCGGTGCACAACTGGTAGTTGAAAACTTATTGGAGATAGCTTGCCTTTACGAGTTTTCGGGAATCATTCTAAAGCGCGGACCGTGAAGAGAGGCTCAACCAATATGTCGGATGCCGCGATTCCGTCACAGCGAGGAAGCAGTAAATGAGTTTGTACTTTCGATCGTTTTATTTCTGCTCTGCGCACACATGAATAAATAACGAATACGCGAATATGGAGCTGTGTGTTTGTAGTTTTGTTTAATAGCAAATTGTTAAGCCTATTCATTCTTTGAAACGATATATCGCAGCGTTCAGTGAAGTTCGCCTTTTCGCAGCGGTAGTACATGGCGTAGAAAAAGTTAAAAATCAAAATATTTACGCTAGAATTTGTTTGTTACTAGTATAGAAAATTGTAAAGGAAGCACCGCTGTTCACCGGCATCATATTGTTTGAAGGATACCTCTAACAAATACTAAGGAAATTTATATGTAACTTGGTGGCTTGGTGATGTACGTCGTGAAGCACAAATGTTCTATCATAGCGTTAATATGGATCTTATGTGTACTTGAAATATTCAATTTATTTACTTGCAATAAACTGTAACTCTATCTTCTGTGTTCTGAGAATGCAGGGTCGCGATTCCATAGTGTTTCGATTTATTTAATTCCATTTTTGCCCTATTCTGCCTCTGATGACAAGAGCCGATAGCGCGTATAAGATCCTCAGAGAAAAAACGCAATTACCCATTTTTATAAATTAATTTTGTATTCCACCTCCTTTTTGTAGAAACTATATTCATTACTAATTTAATTTTGATCTTAAATTAAACAAAATGATTGTGCTATATCAGACACAGATCTTCCTCTTGCAATAGTACTGTTATTTTTATGCAGCATATGCTTCAGAATAGCTCTGCTATAAAAATGTTTGTTATTATACAATGATACCGATTGTTAATTATTAATCACGTGCGCAATTTAATACATAATTAATTTACAATTAGTAACTTAAGTTGACAAAATTGATCAATTATGTGACCATCGATTGAGTAATACAAAACTGTGTTATGCTTCTTTTGTTTGCGTTTTATACTGACTTAGTTTTGTTTCAAATTTACAAATTATAATATACATACTATTAACTGTAAATGTGTAGTTTAAATTGTACATGTACAGTATCGTAGTCAGACTAGGGCTTGGTTAGGTGGCGTGCGTGTGGACGGTTGGGGAGTGACGAACGAGGGATAGTTTTTTTTTAAGAAAGTAGATGAATCTTTTATTGTGAAAAGAGAAATATGTAGATACAGTAGAAGAGGGCAAGAAAGGGTGAGAATAAAGGTGTAGGAATATTGGCGGCAAGAGGGTAGGAGTGAGTGCGGGAATAAGTAGCAAGAAGTTGAGGTTACTGTACAAAATAGGATGGGAAAGCGAATTAGGTCGGTAAAACAGATATCTAGGAGTTGTAGGTAAGGAAGTATTGAAGAATGAAGAGTAACAAGAGCGAGCAAAGAGAAAGGGGCAACGGCAAAAGATGGGAAACCTGCTAGATAGATTCTGCAAAGTAGAAGAGACAAAGCAGAGAGAAAAATTAAGTAGGCAATAGAAACAGGAAGAAGAAGAGGATGGCAAAACAATGCGAAGGTACTATAGGTCACGGGTGACGAACCTTTTTATGTGCGTATGCCAAAAACTTATAAATAATATTTATCAAGTTGCTCGCGTGCCGAGAAGTTTTTTATGCGGAAAAAGATTAATTACTGTAGAGTGTTATCAAAACAAGTTTGACAATTAACGTAGAGTTTCAAACCGATAAACTCGTAACGTGACATACACATTTATACGCTTTCTGGTACATAAATCAATATAATTTATTTATTAATAAGATTTGTTAGTTATCTACTGACACGAAACAAAAATTGTATTGGTTCGGATAACTTTTTTTCGTGTAAAAGAAAATTCTACTTGTACATATTGTAGCAATTGGAAAAACAATTTGAAAAATACATACTCGTATAAAATCGTATCATTTATAAATCCTTGGCGTGTCAGAAAAATTTTCGTACGTACCCCCTCTGGTATAAGTACATCCATGACATGATCCAAGAAGGAAAGAAAATGCAGCTCTAGCAGGTGCAGATATAAGTTCTAAAAGGTAGATCTAGAAAGAGAAGGGAGAACTCGCATATGTGAGAAAACAAGGAGCAACAGTAATTGTTCATGTTTTAAAAAATTGATGGGTGAGACAGAGTAAAAAGATTTATTGTGGAGAAAAGAACTGAGTCCGATCACTTACCATTACAATAGGGGGTGGATACGTGACCAATTAGATCAAGAGAACAGAAGAAGGCAGAAAAAGAGGTTACTACATACATGAGAATTGGAAAGTGTCAGGGTATTTAGAAATAAAAGTATTATAGAATTGGAAGGCAGAGAGATGAATGAAAATAGAAAAAGTTATAAGGAAAGTACGAGGCAAAGACGGAAACACAGATATGAAAATACATAGAAAGGAAAAGGAGGAGAAAGAAGGGCATAGAAGGAACGAGCACAATCGAAGACTGGAGGGAATATTTTATTAAATTCTTAGATTAACTGGAGAAAGGTCTAAAGGCGGAATTTTCTATACGCGTTTGATGATGGTGCTAGGGTGTGAACGTTTGCTGCTAGCTAGTCAGCTAGGCGCATTGTTCGCACGTATGTAGATAAGATTTTCTATGAGTGTCACACACGTATATACACCGGATGCATGCTGACAATGAGTGCTAGTTGTTAGAATATTCGAGGTACAGGAACGGCCGAGGCGGGCCATGTGCGTTTCGTAGATGCATGTCGTCCTTATCTAGCGTACCTGGTTCTTGGAAGAACCCTAAGATGGTTAAAGAGGGCCATGGTGACGTAGGCGTCCTCACGACCGATGCTTTTGCCAAAGGGAGGCATTCTTGTATAGACAACGGTCGAGAGAGCACAGCATTAATAAACGGAATACTTTGTTAATATATATATACGCCTACGCAATTATTCTAATATCTAATCGAGACTTCGATTCGAGTATTAGGCCAGCCTTAACCCTCCGACAGGGATGCCGGAGTCACTGGTTTGGAGACCGATACGCACACAGTGACGGAGCTGTTTGTGTTAGGCGCGAGTGGGCCTTTTTAGCAGTACCCCAAAATTGGAAAAACCCTAAACTCGGTTGGGTGAATGGAAACAAATGTGCAGAGAGGGATTATTCTTGCGACGACCAGCGACTTGAGTGAACCTCTCTTCGAATTCCTTTACAGTTTTCCGTTTTACTTGAGCCTAATACGTTGCCAAAGAAACTTTTTTGTTGTTATTTCTTTGTTGTTTTTATTAACGCAATGTCTGTGTTACGAACAAAGGAGCAAGTTCTTTTTGGTGATTTTCCGGAAGACCCCTACAATTCTGAAGAATCATCGAATAAATTACAAAATGTATTCCATGTAGCAATACAAATTTATAATCAATATGTTTATTACAATTCACGAAATTATTATTTTTCCCTATACGTTTTCCTATACGTAGTAAAGAAAAACATACCTGAACGCAAAGCGAATAGAATACAATGTATCCATGAGGGTCTAGGGACGAGCAACCGTCCCTGGTTAGTACAATATCGGTGAGGGTTTGGGGGCTCGGAAATATGTGGTAGTGAAATATCGGTGAGGGTTTGGGGGCTCGGAAATACGTGGTAGTGAAATATCGGTGTGAGTCAAAATGACTCCACGTTCGCTGCCCGAGTCACCGCTCTCGGAGTGTTAAGAGAGGAATTGATAGAGATCATAAACGATATATGAAGGAGCAAAGTGTTTCCTAAAGTGTGGAAGAAGGGGGTATTAATATTTAGTCGGTGTTTAAAAAAAGCAGTGTGGAAAATTAAGCAATGCTAGAGGGATCACCCGACTGGACATACCATACAAGGTGTATGCAGTGGTTTTATACGAGAGAAATGAAAAAATTGTTAAATTCTTTATTTAATATAAAAATTATTTAAGTACATATTCTTTTCTAGAATCTAGAAATAGTGAGATATTATACAGCAATATAAGTAATGTCATAGACTTCATCCTAAAATGAAATTACTAAAACCTTAAACAGTCCCAATATCAAGCAAGTTCATTTCTGTAAGTTTAGAAACCTCAAAATTAGTTTATGAGGCAAAAATGGAAAACCTTATGTAAGATGCACGGAAAAACTACTAAAAATGCACTCCTTAGTGTATGTCATTTACAATTGCTATTGAGCCCTGTAATAACAAAAGCCAGATGACCGTCTTAAGTGTTCGGAATCTCGTATTTTCTAATACTGTTATACCTCTTGTCAAATATTTATTATTATTTATTAGAAGTAATACTTTGTGACATGTTTTCGAAACACACTTTGTTATCCCATTTTTTGTAAAAATTACGTTAAAGATTTAAAAAAGTATTTTAGAAATCTGTAATATGTAGCGAGCTTTGCACACAAAACTAACGATGTTTTTAACAAAGTTAAAAAGCTATCAATGTTTGAAGTATATAACTGGGTTAACGAGTGATATAAAATATTAACAATTAAATGTTGCGAACGAGTTCGGCTACGTAACAAAATAATTGTTGGCCCTGAGAAGGACCGATTGTGATGGACTGACTCTGCGTTTACTTCGAGCTGGTATACTTAGTGACAGCCTTAGTGCCTTCAGAGACGGCATGCTTGGCCAATTCACCAGGCAACAAAAGTCTGACAGCAGTTTGGATCTCCCGAGATGTGATGGTGGATCTCTTGTTGTAGTGCGCCAATCGAGAAGCCTCAGCAGCAATACGTTCGAAAACATCATTGACAAAGCTGTTCATGATGCTCATGGCTTTGCTGGAGATTCCAGTATCAGGATGGACTTGCTTCAACACCTTATAAATGTAAATGGCATAGCTCTCCTTCCTCCTCTTCTTCTTTTTCTTTTTTTCAGTTTTGCTTATGTTCTTCTGGGCCTTGCCAGCCTTTTTAACGGCCTTTCCACTTGCTTTGGGCGGCATCTTTACAGATATTTCGCAGACTCACAAACACTACTACGTAGCAACAATTGTAGACTGAATATCGAAACGGGGGCAATGACGCTCCTATAACATGCATCGCGCCACAGGTGGCGCGCCAACCACATGTGAGCTGCGCTGCTATTGGTCCGCTTGTGTTGCGAGAGTAGGTATATAAACTCAAGTACTTGATCTCGAAACATCATAACCCATTCGAATCTTTTGGGCCCTGTTTCGTTGCATCTGAAGTTACGGATAAAATGTCTGGCCGCGGCAAAGGGGGAAAAGCTAAGGGAAAGGCGAAGTCCCGTTCAAACCGAGCTGGTCTTCAATTCCCCGTTGGTCGTATTCATAGACTTCTGCGTAAAGGAAATTACGCCGAGCGTGTCGGTGCTGGGGCGCCAGTATATCTTGCAGCTGTCATGGAATATTTGGCGGCAGAGGTACTGGAGTTGGCGGGAAACGCTGCGAGGGACAACAAGAAGACTAGAATTATTCCTCGCCATCTTCAGCTCGCTATCCGCAATGACGAAGAGTTGAACAAATTACTCTCTGGAGTTACCATTGCTCAGGGTGGTGTTCTGCCGAACATTCAAGCAGTTTTATTGCCAAAGAAAACGGAAAAGAAAGCTTAATTGAATACCGATCACAAATGGCCCTTTTTAGGGCCACAACATTCTTTAAAACGAAAAGATCTCTTGTCCAAATATAAGGAACTACAATTTTATAGTAATATAACCAATTCATGTGTATATATTGTATTTAGGTTATAAACATGGAAACAGAATATCATAGTGCAAAGTAAAAGAACTGCCGAAAAAATCGATAATGCACATAATCCGAGCCATGATACAGCGATACAAGAGGAGAGCACATGTTTCTGTTGTTGGGACAAAAGAATTGACCGCTTACAGCTTATACATAGTTGTTAACTTCCCGTTTCTCTGTCAATTATATTGTCTCAGCTATTGACACATCTGTACTTCATGTCCGAATTTACGACCTTGGTACCTATCGTGGCCCAGACTATAACATCCTACAATTAGACCACTGAGCCCAATGATAGGGAGAGAAAAATGACTAATTACATTTTTGGAGTCTACGAGTGTTAAAAACACTTTTACTAGACTTATATTACAGTCGAAAATACTAAATACTATTATATCGTCGAAAACGTTCAATTGAACGACGTGTAACGAAACTAAATGCTAGTGCAGAAATAATTGTACTGCCAGTTCGTCTAATTCCACGTATTTCAGCAGCATGAGTTGTTAAATACGTTTCTACTATATAACTGACGAAAGGAGCACGGGCTTATCCCGTGCATATTTGCCGTTGGAAGGAAAAACACTTCCCACTGCTGGGTATTGGACTTAGGACTCACTCACTCAGATCCGTTGTATAACAGTTGAAACCGTACACTGCGTTCGTCGTTCACACCTCATGCAGAGTTGAGCACTATTTGTGGCTCTTGAATAAACATAATTTTTTTTGGCATATCACGAAATTTAAGAATACAGTCTTTTTTGCATATCGTGTGATTACGCATATTGTTAGTATTTTATTTATGAGCTTAGATATATGCAAATGTTTCATGTTTAAATGAAGGCTGAATACGAAGAAGAATGTTCAAGGCGGTACTTTGCCATACTAACCTTTTAACCATTTCGTTTTAAAGAAAAACCGCCTGATGCGGAGAAAATGTGAAAGTATAAGTTAGTACGTACTTGAACATGCAGTCAGATATTTTGTCTTTCCATTTGCATAGGTTTGATTAAAATGACAATAAAAGAAAATCGTTTACGTATGATGCAGCAAGTAGTTTAAAGATAAATTATAGTTAAAATTAGGGTTACTACGTTGAAATCATTTTTGGCCCTGAAAAGGGCCGATTGAAGTTGCCAAGCTGCTTAAGCTCTTTCCCCGCGAATACGACGGGCCAATTGGATGTCTTTTGGCATGATAGTAACGCGCTTAGCGTGAATTGCGCACAAATTCGTATCTTCGAAAAGACCAACCAAGTATGCTTCGCTGGCTTCCTGCAGGGCCATGACAGCCGAGCTCTGGAATCGGAGATCAGTCTTGAAGTCTTGAGCAATCTCACGAACAAGACGTTGGAAAGGAAGTTTGCGAATCAACAGTTCAGTGCTCTTCTGATAGCGACGAATTTCACGAAGAGCTACAGTTCCTGGCCTATAGCGATGAGGCTTCTTGACTCCACCAGTGGCAGGCGCACTTTTGCGAGCAGCTTTGGTAGCCAACTGTTTACGCGGAGCTTTTCCACCAGTCGACTTGCGAGCAGTTTGCTTAGTACGAGCCATTGCTTCTCAGAAGTATAAGGACACAGCGACAAGTTCTGCGTGCGGCCAAAACGAAAAATGCGCCCTGGGTCGAATGTTCAGTCATTTTATATCGTCTGGACGGCACTGGACGCCTCTGATTGGCGGGGCGTTGAGTAGTGGGGGTTAGCGTTGTGAAAGGTATAAAAGAGGTCACAGCGGTAGTTCGATACACATTCGGTCTTTGCTTTCTGACTGCAAGTGATATAAGTGTACTATGACAGGCCGTGGAAAAGGAGGAAAAGGTTTGGGAAAGGGAGGAGCTAAGCGTCATAGGAAGGTTCTCCGTGATAACATCCAGGGTATTACTAAACCCGCTATCCGGCGTCTTGCTCGTCGTGGTGGCGTCAAGCGTATATCTGGGTTAATTTACGAAGAAACGCGTGGTGTTCTAAAAGTTTTCCTGGAGAACGTTATCAGAGATGCTGTGACTTACACTGAACACGCTAAAAGGAAGACAGTTACGGCCATGGACGTCGTCTACGCTCTGAAACGCCAAGGAAGAACTCTTTATGGTTTTGGAGGTTAAGCAATAGCTCTTTGTAATATCAAACTCACAAACGGCCCTTTTCAGGGCCACCAAATGTTTCAATCGTATGAACTCTCCGTTTTAGCATTCTACAAAGGTTTATCGTTGCGTTATACAGCGAAATAATACCACCAGCTATTGATTTTATCCCCAGCTCTCAATTTCTTTACATTAACCACCTAAATGTACACATTATTTGGTTTTTAGTTTCACTAATTATTTAGCATGAGTAGATATGGATATTTTTATTGCAAATTGCTTTCAATTTTGTGCTACGGTTAATCGATTTTCTTAGTTCGGACCTAACCTCAAAGTTAACCTGTGCAGAAATTTAATGGTGTTGCGTTCATAGTTCTGATGATTTCAAGGTACAATCTTTTTTACAATATTAGAATTCAAACCGTGTAATCGTTTACAACTATTTCAAACAATGCCGATTGCTTTAAACGACGTGTCGAAAAATTGAATACCTAACCCCACCTATGCAATTTATTGCAAACGGCATTTAAGAACATGACGTACTCCTAATAAATAAAAAAGTTTTTTCATTAAACTTTTTCATCTGTATAGCAGTGTCGATTTTAGTTAGTAGGAGTGTTGCAATTCAGGTTGTAAAATTTAACACCACATGCTAAGGTGCATGCACTTGCATGGGTATACGTATATGTATACATAATTGATTTCTGCCAGCAGATTCTTCAGAAAATCGATTCCTTCGGCGAAAGGATCGTTCTTTTGAATCCATTCTCTACGCTTCGATTTTTCTAAGAATATACAGAAAAATATAGCAAATACCAATGGGACAACATGACGAGTCATCCGTGTAACATTGGAAGAGATTGGAGAGTTTATATACTTATTCTCTTCTCAAAACAGTTGTTAATATTAGTTTGATGGGAAACAGTCGCAAGACGAATTGCATACATATTGCTATGTATAACTTTGGCGTTGCAAATCAGTAGTGGAATCAAGTATGCAGAGTTTGGACACGCTCTATGATACGTTTCTCACAATCAGTGTGCAATGTAGTGTTAGAATATTCGAGGCACAGGAACGGCCGAGGCGGGCCATGTGCATTTCGTAGATGCATGCTGTCCTTGTCTAGCGTAGCTGGTCCTTTGGAAAAACCCTAAAATGGTTAAAGAGGGCCATGGTGACGTAGGCGTCCTCACGACCGACGCTTTTGCCAAAGGAAGGCATTCTTGTATAGACTACGGTCGAGAGAGCACAGTTTTAATAAACGGAATACTTTGTTAATATATATACGCCTACGCAATTATTCTAATATCTAATCGAGACTTCGATTCGAGTATTAGGCCATTCTTACAGTAGTTGAATACTATCTAACACTATGAATGAATTGATATTTCTGATAAGACAAATATGAGACTGCATTCTTTTAAAGATAACGATAAAATTGAACTCTTATGCGTGTACGTGACGATTCTCCAATTTGTACTCGAAATGTGCGTTTAGAAGTAATAAATTTATCAGTAATTAGTTAATTAGTATTGAATACAAAATAAATAATATTGTACACCTTGTACGTATCAAACTGTACAAAAGGTGCCACATGTCGGCAAAGACGTTAATATTAATCAAGCAATAAATAAATATGCTTCAAGTATGCAAACATTATTCAGTTTGATAAGATTTATACGAATAAAGAAAATTGCAATGGCATTCCATTTAAAGAAAAAATGGGGAGAACCTCTTTAATAATGATTTACCAAATAATTTGCACCTCCGCGCCATTTAATTGAGAACAAAGTGGTTTCTGAAAAACGAGTTTGTAAACACTTTGTGTGGCCCACCCTGTACGTACATTACGCTAATAGTACTGACAATGGAATATTCCGGTGACGGTGATTAACCTGGACTGCGATTAGGCTCGATTATGTCAGCACTGACAGTGGTCAGGAATGTCGGCAAGCATTGTTATAAAAATTTAAAAACGAGGGGCGAAGCATAAATCTTGTTTGGAACATAACAGTTGTAATGCATTAAATATGTACGTTTATACCATTGTATATACACTATAATTCGCTAACTATTGTATAATAATAATAATATTGGGTTAATGAATTTTTCAGATTTAATCATTTTGTACGATGTTACATAATGAATAAATTAACAGTGTGAAATATGTAATCATAGGAACGCCATTCCAATATTATTTTAACAAAGGCCTTCATGTATACAGTCCTTTTCATTAATAGTGCACTATAAGATATTAGTAGAAATCATTAATATTTCCCATTATTGTTAAAAAAAGATATATGCTTCAAGTTTCGTTTCATATTACAATTTTTTTCTTGTAGGAATAAAACTGTGTAAGTGTAGTATTTAAATTGTTCAGATTTGTGTAATGTTAATCACATAACCGTTTCCTTTTTACGTTATAAATAATATAAAATTATCCATAGTACCTTGAAACGTTAGAAGCTTTTCACACACTTCTTTGTATGCTAGATAGAACTAATGCTAGATAACTCAAATATATGTATATGTGCACGTACACTATGCATATAATATGCTTAGGATATATGTTACGCATATACGATGGCGTGCAAATGAATCGGGTTGAACATTTTTTCTAGTAACTTTCGAATGTGAAATTATGCAAGTAGATTCTTGATGCACAAAGAATGTTCTACGCTAATGGACTTATTGCAATATGGTTACTGGCCAAGTTCAAGACAAAGTGGAACAAAGATTAATGTAGGGAGAACGCGCACAATTTGCGAAGGCTAAATATAATAGGCTGAAACGTAAATAATCTGCAATTAATCCCATGTGCACGCACTTTCAAAAGAAAATAATGCACATGAAATGACTACTTGCAATTAGATTCGAAAAAAGGTACGAGAAACTTTAAATAACATTTCCTTCAACAAAACACACTTCATTGTAACCCAAAGTGCTTCGATGAATAAAAAAAATTATTGCACTGATAATCAACAAGAAATGTTGAATAACAGATGATGCATCTTTTACAATTCGCAAGTCGGACTCGTCATTCATACAAGGGTTAACTTTACTATGTAGTATCCTTTCTCATGTTCTCCAGATTCTTCTCGAGCTTGTTCGTCGAACAATAGACATTGACATTTTTAACAAATTAGTGGGCATCTTCACCCTTAGGCTGTCCTCCTGGGGCCATAGATATCCCGCATACCTTGATAGCCGTTTGATGGACGTTAGGAATCGGATTGTGTAGACAGAGTGAGACAACGAGAAGTTTGATTGTCAATTAGTGTCACGTGATCCTGGATCGGGTGTATCGGTGAACTAATACTAATTCAAGGACGAAACTTTGCTATTTCTCATCCTTTTCTTATGAAACTTTTACGTAGGCGTAGCTGAAGCTGCTCGGCCTTTTTTCTTCATTCCCTGTCCTTTTCTACGTTGAACGCTGTCAGCAAATTTCAAACAATGTAGGAGGTATCTGATATAGGCGAACGTTCAGTCCCGATGGTTTCGCTTATATGGAGACTTTACTGTAATATCAACCATGGTTGGACAATCCATGTTAAATGACCTTATGCATACGATTCAGCTTCTTTCTTTTGCGATTAAATCTATAACTAGTCCTCCATTTTACCTTAATATTATAATTACATATATACTATAGGTAATTACCCGATACACGTTTATTTACTTTCGACATCTACTAAATTTACAATGCACTGATTGTTTCAAAAAAAATCCATCGCCCCAACTTAACCTAATCGAGAAGTAGCCCGTCCATCGCTAAAAATAAAAATCGATCATTCTACTTTCTCAGCGACGATTTGACATTGGCAATCTTGCGAGTGCTCGATCATCGGCTTCGTGGACACGTTTTCCACGAAAGAGGCAGAGTCGACCTTCCGGATGAAAGCGTCTCGGCGCGTCGTACCACGGGGAATAGCGTTGCCTTCATAGAGCGGCGTCGTTGTTTGCGAAAGGTGTTTGCCTGTCTGCCGACGATCTTTAGTGTATTTGGTCGGATTGTACAACTGTGTGCACAATGTGTGGCTCCATTCGACCGAACGCAAGGGCAAGTTGGCGTTGGTGTTGCGCGCAGGCTCTTGCATACGTTGGTATATCAGTGTTTGTCCACACAGGGTACCCTTCGTGTTTTGCGATGACGGTGGCACAGCTGCTTACTGATGCACCTCGAAATTACCAAGAATCAGCTCCGGACATTAGCTTGGCTGGCTGATTCTATAATGCTGGGATTCCGCTCGGTTAATTACGTGATATCCTTGCTTTGGCATCCCACAATTTCCGTTCTTGATCTCACGGTGTCAACAACATTGACCACCCGGTGAGAAAAATGTATGCGACCATCTGGATGAGCACGCGATACTGCATGAAAAGCGGAGGAGACGGTTTTTAGGTAGCACTAGGTGTATGTTGTGTTTTATGTGGTAAAATGGTACATGGTTTGTTTTATTTTGAATACTGTAAGGATGAAATAGTCTCTTCGTTATATTAAGATTGTGAGATGGTATTTCATTTGGATGATGAGTGAAAGTAGTTGTGCGTTATATTGGAATGTTTTACTTATTCTGGTTGATGAAAAAGAGTACATTTTTAAATGTCGTGTCTGTATGAAAAATGAGTTTATTTTCACAAATTTTATGACTGCATTCGTTATAATACAGTTTCTTTCCTCATTTTACTTTATGATCCTATAATTACGTATGAGAAACAACTTCTTCTTTTTTACTTTTCATTAAAAATATGATTAGCATAATACTATTCAGATGTGATATAGTTGTAAATACGTATATAGATCGTACATACTGTGATTCTATTTTCATTACTCATTACCTAAGACATATGGCAATAAAAGTACTTCAATTTTGGCACTTTGAATTAATTACACTCCTATCTTAAAAATGGTAAATAAAGTACATATACAAACGCATTCGCGTTACACATTTCGAATGTACTTATATAAATATGTTTGCCGATATAAACACTTTACATGAGTAATGTTCGTTTGTTTCCATGATGTTCTTAGAACACAATAAAGAAAATTGTTAACTAAATCTTAATTGATTTCTTAAGTATCATTATTATATACATCAGTTTTGATCATGGTTTTTGTATAAGCAATTATCTATCTGTTTATACATGGGCAATTAAATAAACTATTTTAATGTTACTTAGCATTACGCATACTTTGTACAGAACGTAATGAGAAATACAAAAACAAGAGAAACTCGAATTTGAAAGTGGCGCCGTGTAACGTGACCCTCTGAAGTTCGATGATTGATGACGTCAGATAGATCTATGTATGAAAACGGCTTGCGCGTCACCATGCGAGTACTTCACAAAGCCTGTTCATTTCCACCAATCACAAGTGTTACGTCAGAAGTCTGAATCGATGTATTTGGGAACACCAGAGTGCCGCGGAATTCTGAAACCTAGCTACGAATATAATTTTTTCCGTAATTAATGTTTTCTTCGTTTACTGCTGTACAATCCGTAATTCCTAGTTTCCAATGTTGCGTATCTATTGGTGGGATATGGGGAGTTTATGCAGGTTCGGTTGCCCGTGGAGCGCTGAACCGCTCTGCTTGTGAAGAGGCGCGAAATAAACGAACACAGGTTGAGTTTAGAAAGAACGACTGTTTATTCTATTATTCAGCGTAAGAGATACCGATAGTTCAAGAAATATAGAAGTTCTGCTGAATGTGTCTTCTTCTTCTTTCCATTACGGCTCTGGTTCTTCTTCTTGAGTTCCTGTTTTCACCCTCTCCTTCGGTAGCGGCCAATGAGGTTGAGTCTTGTTGGTCCTTGGGTCGCCCTCGGGCGCGTGGAGGTGGCAACATTTTCGCTTTCCGGTACGGACGAAGGGATGTGCGCGCAAAGGGGAGAAATGGGAAAAACCTGGTAAACGCGTGAAAGTCGCATGGTAACGGTAAATGGGGAGCCATGGAAAAAACCTGGAAGAAAACGCTAAAAAGTCGAAGAGTCCTACAGCGTTTTCTAAGAATACGCGTACATTAATTAACTGATGTATAAATCGGGGTAGTCCATATGTTCATCTGACTTTGAATTTCGCTCCCGAGTTCTTATCGCTATCGATAAGTGCGACTTTATTGTCGATCCGTGATTCGATGTTACTAGACATTAAGCCTGGCTAACGCGATAGCGTAACACCAATATAAAGTATGTTCATGCATACTTTTGTTGTTAGTTTCATGACCTTATCATTAGCGATTTTGGTCTTCCGCAAATGTTCCTTATAATCAAAAGTGTTCCATGCCGTTGAAAAGGTCATGAATAATCACTAAATAATCCAGAACAATCTACGAACTTTCTTCCAAAGCATTATTTCCTCCACATCTATCTAATTGTAAGTTTCCACGTGACGTCACTTAACCCCACCATGGTCGTGTTTTTCCTCCTCTTGGTAACCCTGCACTTGAACATGTGTGATACTTGCCGGCGTTTGAATTCATACAAAATATAAAATGTTCCAAAATACAGAATTGAGAGTTGACTGAACTGTTAATAACTTGAACCCGACAATCTTCGTAACAATATAATTTTCAAAGCACGATGCATTTCGCGACATGGTGTTGATTTAGCAATCGTTGGTATACGAGGTACGTTATTCTATTTTTGTTTATATTTTGTTCACCTTTGATCAGATTGACAGTCTTATGTGGCTACTTTAATTTTCGTTGGGTCGTTTAATTTATTGTTTGCTATATGATTTCGAAATATACGATTGCTATATGATTTTTGAAATTGCGTTCACATATGTTTTGTTTATTCGTTAAAATTTCCAAGTCGATTTTTCGATTAATCTTTTGTTTTCTATTTATATCTATGCGTTTCATATATTAATATCATGTAAATATTACAAATTATTTCTCTGTAAATTAATCCACCAAGAATTTACAGGCAGACACTTACATGATTTAATAAACGTGCATAAAACAGAGATGTTAATTTAGAATCATAGTTTACTCAAAACTAGTGTGTCAAATTGAATTTCTATATATTTTGTTGTTTAGGTAACAGTGCAGGATGTTAATTTTGTGCCATGTATATGTTATATGTATATTTAGAATAAATAAATGGAAGAATGCAAAGTTTCATGTACGTTGGACTTTGAAAACCACATGGGCGATGAAGAACATAATGAACATTTTTTTTTACAGTTTCTTTCCAGAGCATGATACATGTGCTTTATACACCATGGTTCTGGTGGTTCGGATTTCACCTAAAACTGTAGGTTTAAATATAGGTTTAAAATTCACTGTTCAATGTCCCACACCCCATACATGTAGTCGCTAATGATCCTTAGCAGTCGATGCGACTCTAAAGCGAAAGAGAATTTCAATAGCGAGCTAACTTATCAAACATGCAAATTTAATTTCTTATTCAATTGCTAATGAGCACACAAGAGACGGAAAGATGTTTAACTTTTGCTAGATTGGGATAAATGAAAGAAGACTTGCCACTTTGAATTGGAATTATCATATACATGTACAAATGTATGAGCTAAAAATATATTTATCATATCACATGAATACTAAAGTAACATATTTGTAATTCTATATCTTTATCACTTTCAAGTAATCCGAATACATTGTTTGCTTTCGCAAACAATGTTTCTTACTTGGTACATGGCTTTAGATATATAAATGTTGTTTTTATTGTAGCCTAACCATTTTGGTTCAAATAGATTTATTTTTATGTAAACAGTAGTTATATAAATTTACATTTTAGAACACTTTAATAAAATGTAAATGTATATATACTTTTAGGTTTTGCACTGATACAAACCAGTTCACATAGCTTTGTGATAAAAACAATATTCTATAATACTTTGTCATTCATTTTCTATACTGATCTTAAGTTTCCATTATCCTTTTTATTCTTATATTTGTTGTTAACTTTACGTGACAGCGTTCGCGCAACGTGTGTTCGTAATTATATGAAAAGCATTACACTTTGTATTTATATTTCAGACGGGAGAAATGAGGAAATACTATTTTTATTTAATTAAATCAGTGTACGAATCAATTCTTTCTTGACAAGTTCCTACAACTTTGTACCCCTATACATTTCGATCATACAGCAATCTGCATTTTTCTCCTACCCTATAAAATGTCTGTAAGAAACGGCGATAATGATAGAAATATGAAGCAAAAATAAATGGCAAAATGTAAAGGTGGGTATAGACGAGCGCGCTGCGGCTGCAACGCGGCACGGACCGAACGTGTTTGGGCGAATATTCGTTCGTGTGGACGGTGACGTGCGGCAGTACTGCAATGCCGCGCAACGAACCATTTCGAGTCGGTTTTTTGCGCGAACACAAAGGGATTCGTTGCCGCAGTGTGGACGGTTTTCTGCGGGTTTGCCGTGTTCGAGCCCAGGCACAGTGCGGCATTTAAATGGACGTTCGGAACAAAACTCCAAAAATGCATATAATGTATAAATAATGAACATTTTTATAGTGGAAAAGATCAAACTAGTTGTATGACATAACATCATCATAACAATAACTGTTTCGACCGTACGTCACTTTTTTGGAACAGTAACGACGGCGCGCGTCTAACAGCAATTGTAAGATGCCTAGACTGCGCTTCCCGACGGCAAATTAATGGCGGCGAGAACTGTTAGGCGATTAGAGAGCTTTTGAAGAACTGTAACGACAGTAGCTCCTAATCTATGTAATGTATTTTATTGAGAAGTACAGCAATTCTTGGATAGACAACGGTGCTATGGATAGGTACAACTGTTTCTTACGCTGGTTGGTGGTAAACTAAACTAAAGACTCATCACACGCTGCAAGGTGGACTCGGAGTGGGTGGAGTTCCCTATGGTTTTTTAAAACAGGGTAACTTTATTGGTGCAATCCGGCATAGCTCCCACCAAGGGTGCCAAATAAGACCTTCCCCTAATAATTAGGGAAAGGGAAAAAACTCGTCGTGGGAAACCCTACGACGCGGGCGGTCAGCGTCACTGCAGGACCGCTAATTCTGTCATCGGGCCTCACAGGCCTTTATCGCCTCAGTACAAAGAGACCCTTGACTTAACATGTACGCCAGGAAAACTGGCGCCTCGACTATGAAAAGTCTCGCCATACTCCAGAATCCTGGCGTCTTGAAAGAACCACTTACAGACCCCGAAATAAATACGAAACTCCGTCTAAGGACGGAACAATAACAACAATTGTATTCCTTACCTACCGATAAATGATTATTTTGGATAAAAAGTTCAAAAATCATTCATGATTTTTTCGACTGTGCCAAGCACCGAACACAATAAACCGCTTTATCCGCGCACGTTTCTTCATTTCTGCGAGCGGATCCTTTCCTGGGATTTCCAGGATGGTTTCGGGAAAAAGCGCATCGGGGACACGAATGACTCGTGTGTTTTCTGCAGTCAGCGTATTTTTTAAAGAAAGGAAATCTCATAACTCATTGTAAGCTAAAATTATCACTGCACTACTAGCTATAATCAGAGCTTCATCGTCTTTGGCGAATGCGCGTTGAAATTCATGGTTCGTTCCAAGCGCAGTGCGTGTTCGTGGTAAAAACGGAACACCGCTCACACGCTGTAATGCCGCGTTACTGCCGCGTTGCAGCCGCAGCGCGCTCGTCTATACCCACCTTAACGGAACAGAATGTTTAGTACTATGTGAGGCATACTTGACAGCAACGTAACGCGAAGATAGAAGTAAGCAATCGTGGCAGTTGACTCTTTTGTTTACACTTCTGAAGTAAACCGGGCCCATACCTTGCGGACGATTACGGGCGAGCGGTGGCGAATGTTCATCGTTAGTGGTTGATAAATTATAGTAAATTTCTTCATATCAATTTGACCTGCTGCGGCAATTATCGTCGTAAGTTTTACTCTTTTTTTTAACAATCTTATGGATGGAAGTACTATGTTCTTGAAGGCGTGTACTGTCAGACGTAATGTTTCAAATTCACACACAATTTTAATGCTGCACTATTTTTGTATAAATATAATGCAAACACAGTATTAGACGATTTACTTGAATAAATAATTTGAGTAGCGTATTATATGCCCGAATATTTTTGAAAGTGATAGGTGCGTATTTTGTATTGTTCGAAGTCTATGATGGAATAGAAAATAAATAATTACAAAGAATTTATTTATGTTCTGGAGAATTTAATGATTTTATATTAACACAGTATTCCGTAATCATTGTGTCATGGCAGGACTTTAATTGTTTCATTTTGTGTAAAGTTGCCAATTTTCGTGTGTATATGCTATACTGTGAGATTCAAATACGAACAATTGTTATTTTGAAGTTTGAAAAAGCTGTTGAGAAATTCGATCCTTTATACACAATGGATAATAATATTCTGCAAACATTTGTAAATAATTAGTGCGATTTACCTTGCTCGAACCGAAGGTTGAATGCAGGAAATATTTACAGGCTCTTTAAAATGACAACTGATAATTGGACGGACGAGTACATAAAAGTGATACGAAACGTTAATGCTTCGCCATTAACCTGCAATTATTATTTGTTTAACTTTGTATGTAAACCTCGTGCACAGCTTTATAACTCTATCAAGAGTTCCATTGGAGATTTAAAAAAACAATTTAATATTATAATCGTGTTTGCTTGCGCAATCGTTAATTTTATTCTATTTTATTTAGCGCATTTTAATCATATATTTATCATTTAATATCGTTCTAATTTTATGTTGATTTGTGCTAATCTACAGGTGTCTCTTTTGCAGCTCTTACTTAGTTTGGATTAATACTTTGTTATACTTATTTCTCGTGTAATATTTTCTTTAAATGTTTTAACAGGTTTTTCTCGTCTGCTTTCAGAATTTGATTAAAAGTGGAAATGTGACCAAACATGCTTCCATTGATGAACATCAATCTGTAAGTCATCATTTTCATTTAAATTCTTGGGTAAAGAAAAATTCCTACTTAATTACGCGGTGATGGATTTTCATGATTTATATATAGTTATTAATATTTAATATAATTAATGTTAACATGTATTTTTACGTTGGCCGTTACATGCCCTAGTAATTTCTGCGATGAGTCAACTCATCCAGACACTTTGGGTTACATGGCCTTAGGCATAGGACTCAATTTATTTATTCTTTTCTTTGAATTAATGATTACGATTTATCAATCGTAAGATTATGAAGAAATTAAAATCATAAGATTACACACTGCTGGCCAAAATTATGAGTTCACTTCTTTTTTGGCTCGTTCACTGTCGTAGTTAGAACTATTGTTCGTTCCTTTTGCCGAACTACGTAAAAATATACGAAAAATAAAGCAATAAAAAACAATTTTGCAATATTAGATGATACAATGAATTGTTGCAGCTTCCCTGATACACTAAAAACTCCCAACACCATTACACTGACTCCGCCAAAATTACGAGTCGAGAAAAAACGTTTCCCTTTCCTAATGTCATGCCAATATGAATGGACACCATCGAGTCCATCTGAATAGAATTTCTTTTCATCGCTCCAAATGATCTAAAAAATCGTGAATGGAAAATGAAATTTCAAGAAAAGATAGAAATAAAATCATACGCAAACGTGATAAGGTTTTACCGTAATCCAATTCATATTCATGTTTCCACGAGCAAATTTTAAACGCCTAATTTTATGTATTTTTGTTGAACATGGTACTTTTGTCATTTTTAAATGCTTAATTGATGGACGTTTCTTTAAAGCTCTTCTAACAGTCCGAGCTGAAACGTTTAAGTTGAACTCCCGTTTTATTTGATCGCGAAATATGTATCACTGATTTTGATGCTGTATTCAAATGTAGGTCATACGATCCTACTAACGCAACGATTTCTTTTTTCTGCTGGAAAACGGACCCGGAGGCGTGACAATAAATTGAATGTTATAGTGTTCGTTACGGTTGTATATTGCGGATGCGACAAATTTTCAAAAAACAGTTTTGTTTTCAAAATATACCCTCGCCACCCATATAATTGTTTGAGGTTTTATTTCTTGCTGTCACACACATATACAGTCCTGGAAGAGCGTTTTACAAATATATATGTATGTGCATGAGTTGAATTCGAACTATTCAAGATGTCGATACTTTTTATGTGTATATTGATTTCCTCGATTTTTAGTCACTTCTTGAATAGCATTCCTTATTGTTTAGCCTCGCGTTTAGTTTAACGGAGTTGCGAAGTTGACCACGACACGACATTGGTACTTCCCGGTTCGAGTATTTCAGGTGGACTGTATTTATGGTATGAAACGATACTTTGATAATTACGACACGTGATTCTATACGAGTCGATATTTATTCTGTTCACTTCTCCTACGTCAGTGGTGTTGTTCGATGGCTGTCTTTCTTAATCATTTTCTGGAGTTAGCGGTGTAGCTTCCACGAAGACTCAGTTCTTCTCAATTTCATGCTGATTGGCCGACGATCGATATTTTTGAATGCCAATCAGCGTATCTTAATAAGAATAACCAATATGCCCTTAGCGTGCTGTCCTTTGGAAGGGTGGGAGGTTACCTGTTTGCATGGTGGCGTATGTGACCGTCATAGGTATTTCCGTCGGCTGATGTTTCGGGTGTCGAACGGTTACATCCAGATGTGCCTTGGAAACGGTCAGTTTTGTGGCATGTCTTTTAGCTATTGAGGCAGGACATACTCTAAGTTATAAAAGCAATCAACGAAAAAACTCCTCGGTCTAAAAAATAGCTTTATTTGGCGATCGTGCCATATACCTTTGCCCATGACGTCTAGGGTGCTCTGCGGGGCGCATTATTGCGACGCAACACTTATATAAAGTAATATTATTGCACAATTACTTGGTTTCAACCATTTTCCATATTATATTCCCTTTCTGGCTTTCTGAGCAAACTTTCGTAACGAAATGAAAATATTGTTAATATAAAATGTTATTTAGTGTTATTTAACGATTATAGCTATCACTTGCTAACGAAGTTATACGGAAGCCAAAGCAATTGAATAGTTAACAGCGAAAATCTATTTGCAGTATGAAATTGCAAAAAAGAATACCTTTTATTTTATTTCATATTATCTGTTTAAACTCAAATAATATAAAATTTATTATGGTTTTTGTTCTCTCTTTTACGAGGGAACACATTTTGTACACTGGCAGCTTTTTGGACTAATAGTCCAATTCCAATCTTAAAACGTATCACTTATTTCAATGTATAAATACAATATTTCAATTAAGCCGTCCTTATATGTATGAAAACGTTTGCTGATTTAAAGTTCTTCAGGAAAATAATTACCCTCACTTCTAATAATCATAAACTGCGCGGTAGGTTGTTACGAGGAACTGATTACTAGAACCAAACACAACTCCGTTTAATATATGCATTTTTCTCGTACTTTCTTAATCTTGTAAAGCTTAAAACATTTCACAAAAGTTACAGAACTCGTAGATCTGTATCAGTAGCGGCTCGTAGCTAAAATTAGTGGGAGTGCTGCTCCAGAAAATTTTTAGTCTTTGTTTGAAAATTGTGTAAAAGGCACTGCGGGAGCGGAAGTGCTCTCTGTACCCCGTAGCCTCGCGCGCAGCTTCCTATGTGCGCATGCGCAGAGCAGTCAAACACCACGCCGCGGGAACTATGGAGCGCACAGTTCCATAAAAAAGTTTTTTGTATCTTTTTCATAAACTGGTGGATGGCTACTGACATTAAGCTTAAGGATTATACTACATCGTACAAGTATAAAGAATGAAGTAAAGAAAAAAACGACTCATTATATTAAATGTTATCGATAATATCAAGTGGAAATAGGGGGTGCTGCAGTACCACAGTGCCTATACGCGAGCCGCCACTGATCTGTATAATACTTTTGTATCATTAAGAATATTTTCCTATTCTTTGGAATTAATACTCTCAAGTTTAATAATCTAATGCTGATGCAAATATTATTCAAATGATCGATTTGCAACATTAACACGTTGACCGCCACGCCGAAATTACATGTTTGGCTCAGAACGCCACAAGTGTAATTTTTTTTCTTCTTTTTTTTCTATGCATTAACTGTCAATTTTCATTCAACTCGTACAATTATAAACAGTTGAAGCACTCCGGTCACCAATGACCACCGTGGCGTCACAGGAGAAACAATCTGCGGTCATATATGACCACCGTGGCAGTCAACGTGTTAAGAATTATAATATGTGAGTGTGTTTACCATGCGTAATTAATTTGTGTTAAATGTTGCAAATATAGAGATCGTCTGATGTGAGATGTATGCGAGAAAACGCAATATTATTAATTTAGAAAATTTACAAATAATTATGATGCACCGAATTATGTGTATATTCATTCTTAAGCCCAATCACGGCAAGAACAGTTGCGTGGATTGTCAATGATAACAATCATTGTTAAAATTTAAAATATTTGTTTAAAAATTTTAAACGTCTATAATCTAAAATGGTTGTTTAAAAATGGAAAATAATTAAAATATTTCATTTGCAATATTTGTTTAAGATTTTTAATATTTGTTTAATATAAACGTGAACAATTCTGTTCATTGGTGGTACACAGATACATTATTCTATTCAACAGTACGAATGGAATAATGAAAGCAGCAAGTATTTGAAATTATAGGCCCCATTAAACATTGTAAAGAGTGAATTAGAGATAAAGTTCGAAGAATTGTTAGTCCACGCAACATGGTTTGCGTGTATGATCATTAAGCGATTATTTGTTTATTAAACGATTACAAGTTAATGTACATTGATGAAAAAAACCTTGGGACCACGAGTTTCAGGCTATACAGTTTAATGACTGATTAATAATTTCAAGTGGAAAATTGAAAAACATGGCCAAGATAGAACGTATCGAAACAAGTCAATTACTATCAGTCTCTATATCGACAGTGTAAATAATGCTACGAATAGGTCATTGAAATTTTCAACAATTGAAATGATTAAATCCAACATCAGGTTGTATTCTGGAAAATGTTACCATGTATCCGGCGCAGCTCGTAATGGAAAAATAATTGTGGTCTTACGTCTGGTACTAACAGTTACACAGAGTCTATACATTTACACTACTCATTTCTTGGATAATGGTGTACCAACATATACAGTAAACTAAGGAGACGAGGATTAAGTGATTCAATTAGTTGATCACAAACATGATGAAAGTCTGCACTTTTATATAAAAATGAATGCACATTGTGTTGTTGGCATCAATTTGTCATAGCTGAAACTCAAATTGAAAACATTACTTGCTCATCAAAAAAAGGCTTCAAATCAGAGGCGAATCTCATACCAGCACAAGCCTTAATTTTTCTACTATTGGGTACTATATATATTGGCGCAACTGGAGGGTTAATTACGAAGTTAAATAATGGACGATATAAAAAACCCTTCCATTGTCTATAATGCTATCCGATGATACTATCGCCATGCATTGCCAATGTTCTGCTTAGTATGCTCAACGAAATATACTCGAGTGACGAGATTATTTGTACCATTTAGTGGAACTGATTTCAAAGGAAACTAAAGAAAATCACGTGATCTCGCATAGTTCCTGTTATCAAAACAACAACAATTTCTAAGAATCGATCGTACCATTATCATAATTCTGTCCGTTCCTTGTTGAATGCGGGGAACACAAAATCCAAGGATAGAAGGATTCCCTCGATCAAAATACAGGTGCAAACGTGAGATAGAATTAGCACCAATAAAGCTTGCGTTCCTCAGATATTGCCTTGAAAATTGTTGACGCAGTGGAATTACTCAGAACATTAACCACTCGAGTACAACCCAATCTGAATGTTCGTATTGGGCATCGTATCTTCGTGGCTTCATATTTGTGCTATAAATTTGTTAAACGTTGCAACAAAAGCATGCTTTTGCCTGTGGGAAGCATTACATGGATTTAACCCACTTAATCAGATGGAGTACTTCATTGTACCTTTGCGGAACGTGTCACGTTCTAAAGTTCAAGCTTTGTCTAGATTCGAGACTCTAGAACATGAAAGAGGACAACGGCTATTGGAGCAGAACAGTTGCATGACGTCTTCAATCGTTCATAGAAGCATGTCTACTGCAAGTCTTTGATTGAATACACCAATAGTGTTGGACTACCATTGTGTTCGTCTGTACATTTGACACCGTAGCTAAGTTACTGGTTTCCCTGATCGACATTTCAAGAGACGTAGTCATCAGCTGTGGGGTCGTGGATCAAGAGATCATTTACTTCAAGAATTCCCAACGCAAGTGGGATTGCTCAATCGGCTATGATAAACTTATAATTGGATGCAAGAAATCGTGGAAGTTCAGGACTATATTCTTCATGAGTTCATCGAAGTACGCCGTTTAACACGATCTGCTGATCTTTCAGTTTTTAATTTGACTAAACTCGAAGAAAATAGGAAAAGAGGTAGCACGCAACGACAGTCGAATACATGATTTTATTCGCAATTCTTTTTGCACATATTACACTGCTTCTGTTTGTCTGTGATTCATCGCGTGC
This sequence comes from Nomada lathburiana, assembly GCA_963667235.1. Classification (NCBI taxonomy): domain Eukaryota; kingdom Metazoa; phylum Arthropoda; class Insecta; order Hymenoptera; family Apidae; genus Nomada; species Nomada lathburiana. The sequence goes on from OY763908.1 coordinate 8,568,269, forward strand.
AGTTCTTTAAGGAAGTCGAAATGAACAGGACATTAGCAAATTAGCTCTAAATTAATGTACCTAAAAGTTCTCCAAAGAGAAACCACGGAAATAGTAATATCGAAACACAGGAAGAGAGAAGGTTACAGAAAATGGACTATGAAAGAGTTTGTTGGACTATGAAAGAGTTTGTTGGACTATGTAATTGTTATAATCGTGCAAGTTCGATAATTTGTAATTTTCTAATCTGTGCATACATGTTTTTGGCATCACAATTATTTGCCACGTATAATTGTTAAAGGAAACCATTTAGTGTAATTTTTTGTAATTATACTTTGGGCCTGTATACAAGTTTTGCTGTTTACAGTTGTTCACGAAAATATTCGATCGTCTGCCACAATTGAGGAATTTTTCATTTGAGAAATTTATTCATTTAAGGTCCATTTATTTTGTAATAAATGTTCAAACATAATATTTCACAATTGTATTCAAATAGGCTTTTTAAATATTTGTTAAATATAAGTTTCGTGTTGTTTCCGTTTTTACTAATATGTGCTTCTGCGTAAAATATACTGAATGCCTAACGTGGTTGATACTTTTACAACCAACTGTATGTACACGTGTGTTTAAAGAAGGGCAAAAATTGTAAATTTCCAAACCCATTCATGAATCTACTTTTCAAGAGGTAGACTAGTTGTTTGAATTATTAGTTCGTTTCCAGTTGTAGTTAGTTATAGTAATCAGTTCTAACTAGAAACAAGAATGCCAACAACGACAAAATTGTTAGGGCAATACACATGTGTTGTTATTGTACTGAAAAACATTCTTTAAATCGATAATGTCACGCGTCGACGCTTTGTTTATTTTTATTTTGGGATTAAAGCTGCGTCGTGTTCCATTCGTTAAGTACAACGCATAACTGTTTATAAAAGTTATTGCCAATTCTATTAAAATTCTTTAGTCATGCACATCATATGTTCCACTTTCCCTTTGGTAAAATTTTTGCATATATGTATAATCTGTGGGTAGAAATAAGACAAGGGCCCACATCATTTGAAGCTTTATTCAAAAGTTATAACGGAAATACAAAAATACGAAGAAAATGGTAATAGCCTTATGGTTATTATAAAATAGGCTAATTCTCTCGCTAGGGTCTCCATATTTCTCATTAACTATATTGTATCTTTATATTTTCCTATGAATATTAGGTACTGTTACTAAATGAAGATGGCTATAAGTTAACATTATTTTTTAGATTCGGAGAAATATAAAATTCTTAGAACTGAAAATACATATGCTTGAATAAAAGATACTGAAATTATTTAAATTGATAATAATTGTAAGTTAACTAATTACTTTCCTCTCGTTACCCTTGGTACTAGCTATTTCTTGCTCTTATTATTTACTATGCCTATCCCATTAGTCATTACTGCTACCCTTATTACTAACAATTGACTTATTCAAACTCCGTTCAGATTAATGGAAGCATTTTAAATTATACGTTGTCTTGTTCAAATATTTCCCCAGGTGCATTGGACCTTTAATTAACTTATTATAACTAAGTCTTTCTATCCTTTCCCATCTGTTTATTAACATCAAAACGCTAGATATACTTGTACGTTATTAATATTCCCTGTAAATCTTCCCAGCAATATTAATAATAAATGATCTATCTACTACTTATTGTAGTAGTTGTAAAAGATTATCTTTGCGGTTAATCGATAATTAATTAGATATCTAAAAGTTATTCTCTTGAAAATGTAACTATCTGTACCCACTATCCATTGAAGTTAATTGTAGAAGATGCACCCACGTACAAACCATTCTGTTTCTGACTGATTTACATTGAATACTTGTTAATTTACCTACAACCTCAGATTGTATTTTCGTATGAGCTAAAATCAAAATTTTAACGTTTTAACTTTGTTACGAGCCGAGGGCAAAGGGGCACGGCTCCGGAGCCGACATTTTCTATGTCGATACACCTCGGGCGGTTAAGGTGTATCTAGATTTGTGGGATATTAGTAAAGAGGTTGCCGGGTTGAAGCCAGGTTTCCGTAATTAGCGCGATCTCAATTTGCAAGTCGGCAATGGCAAGGATTAATTCGTTGCGGCGTGGTCCTAACGAGCGAGCGTTCCAGAGTAGGATTTTCGGATACATTTTAATCAACGTTTTGGAATACTGACCAGAAGGCCTGGAATTTTTCGGCCGTGGAATGACAATTACGCAGTCGTTGTATTAAAGTTCTGGTCAAGCTCAGCATTTGATCGACATTGACTAGTGAGTTTAGTTCTTTCATGGCGTCGGCTAGCTCGGCCATGGTACTAGTGCCGTCACCCATCGTGGGGGCAGGGGGTGAATTTTGAGGCAAGGAGTGCCGCACTCCGGCCTCTACGTTGGCGTACGTGCCGCGTGAGGTAGTTGGGGACGCAGCTGAGGCGAGAGGAGGAAGTACCCGGGTAGGAGCATCAGTAGGGGGCTGAAGGGCTAAACCGCGGGGGCTCTTATCGTTAGCCTGACGGGCCTGGAGATATGACGCCAGGGATGGACATTTAGAATAGTTGGCGGTGTGGGTTGTACCGGGGCGGCGGATTTGGACGCACGAAGCAGGCTTAACCCTTTCGCTACGGGCGGGTTCTCCGCCGCGGTACTTCCGCTGAACGGAGCGCCGCGACATCACTGCACGCTACGCGACGCCGATCGTCAGCGAGAGTACCGCGGCGGAGAACCCAAGCTGCTTGAATGTTTTCGGACGAAAAAAATTTTCTCCAAAGGGCATTTATAACGCTCTTTAATTTATAGTATGAGAGGAAGTAACATTATGCAATATAATATAATGTAATAAAATAATATAACATATTATAATACAATTCTACAAATAATACAAATAATATAACATAATATAATACAATTCTAATAATGTAACTGCGTATGATATTTTTTAAAGCATGGTGTTACACACAGACCAACATTGCAAATTTCGCACTGGTATCGCGATCTCTTTCTCTTCTCATTTCTTGAACAGACTACACACTTTCGCAGCTGATTTTTCCGTCTTGGATTTTCATTTGCGTATAGCGACGGGAAGTGGTTTCCAGCGAGGCGAAGTGGATTCGTTTCCCCTGATTTATTTGCAATGGTATTCTTACTGTCAGATTGATAACGACTTAAAAGTTGATGAATTAACTCTAGGTGAAAGCTTGCCATTGATATTTGTTTTCCAGTTTTTAACTTATATAGGCAATAAGCATTCCAAATGCATATGTCAATTAAGTGAAAAAAATCTTTTTTGTACCATTTCAATGCTTTGCGTTCTGAGTGAATGGTTTTTGCAGTAAGCACTGACTTTATTCGCTACGAACGATCGAACAGCTACTGAATCGAGACTGATTGTCGAGGCATATCGGTTGCTAAGCACTTTGTTATTTCGGTTGTCAGCAACGAATGGTGCAAAAAAAACACTATCACTGCATGCCCAGAGTCAGATACTTATGCAAAAAGGTTGGCCGCAATACCTCAGTGGTATCTTATGGAGAGCCACTATAGTAGCCCGTAGTACCTCAGTGACATCTTGTGGAAGGCCACTAAAGTGGCCCGTAGTAGCGAAAGGGTTAAGGCCTTTGGCTTTTATTTCCTGGAGGACCTCTTCCGGGGGGGGGGGGGGGGGGGTGTTCGGTAATCCTTTGAGTACCATGCTGAGGGCTTTTTCGGAGTTCATAGTGAATGCGAAGAACGGAATCTTGTCTTCACGGAGTGAGGATTGAAAGTGTTTGAAGGATTCGACCTTTCCAAACTGGATCCTAATCTTTTCTCCGAGAAATTTTACTTTGAATGATTGCCCGTACATTGCGACGAGCTCGCGTTCAAATTTCGCGATGTTGTACGAGAAGTTGGAAATGTAAATAGGAGGGGGTTTCATACTTACCCTTCTCTGGTGTTGCTGGTCATCAGTGTTGGGATTCGGTGAGGCATGGCTGCGTCTTCCGGAATCAGTGGAGCCGCCCGGTGCGGGCGGCTGATTGCGCTGATTTTGGCGTATCCTCTTCTGCATTCTTGAATGCGGCTAATACCGAGAATCGGTTGGAGATGGTGATGTCGGGTGTCGATTCGACCTCCATGCTGGATTTGGAGCTGGTGTTTGCAGGGGTTATTCCTCTGGCGCTGTTGAGCGAGTTCCTTGGTGATTCTCTTTTCCTTTTCGGTTTGCTCATTTCCGCCTTGCTCGTTCTGACGATGGACCAGTCTGAATCGACTGAGCCCTGTGATAAGGCCGGTGAAGCCGGTGGAGAGAATAATGCTGGGGATCAGCGCGGAGAGGATCGAAACACGTGTGTCTCGGTCGGCAGTCAGAGCTGGAGTGGGAAATATCTGTATGTGTTTTTCAACTGTGGGGCTTCTGATTCTTCCGATAGTAAACCGGAGATGGTGATCGCGGATACCGTGCCGGCAATCGGTATTCTCGTTCGCGAGAATCTCTTCTTTGGAAATCATTCCTCGACGGTCGATCCTCTATAACTTGACGACGATTCCTCAACCGCCGCTCAATTAATAGTACCGCCTCGAATGCGTCTTGTAATGTTTTTACTTTTTCTTCTAACGTCGCTATTCTTAACGCAACGCGTTCCGGCAATCCCTCGAAGAATTTTTCTAACGCGTCCTTTTCCATTTCCCAAATGATTTGCGCGACGTTGGCATCGTATCGTTCTTTAATTGCCGTCCGCGCACAGTGGAGTAGATGGCTTACTCGATCGATGTATTTCCTTAATGTCTCATCATTACGGATACGAAGACGCGATATTTCCCCTTGGAGGTACGCCAGGCTCCGTCCTGGAGCGTACCTTTTCTTCAAGAACTTTACTAGGTCTGCGACACTTCCGAACGATTTATCTTGGATACTTGTTCTTGCCGGACCCGTGAACTTGGTTAATATTATGGCTAGATACTCTTGCTCCGTGTTTTCCGGTATCAAAGCTAACCCGTTTTCTAAACATTGCGTAAAGCTTGACAAACGTGGATGTTCTCCATCAAAGATGGGTATTGTTGCTGTCGCATGCTGTATACAATTACGTCGTGTCATGGAACTGGTTATTGAAAGCGTTAAATTCGCGAATTCTTCGACCGAAAGTGAAGCCATGATTTGAGAATTATTAGGCGATCAAAGAAATTAATAAATAGATTTTCTTCCTTAGAATTCTATAGAAATTCTAATTATTAATTTAATAAAAGGTTTTCTTCCTTAGAACACTTTAGGTTCTAATTATCGAAAAATTAAGTGAAAACGTTAAATTCTTCTTTGGAATATATTAAATTCTAATTCTTACTCGCGCTCTCCGCGTAAGAAATACTTCAAAGAGCACACGTTGCAGTCCACTATGGGCTGTGTCGTGTACAATGGCTCCTCACATGAACCACACAATATCGTATGCGGATCACGCTGAAACCAATGTTCAGTTGCAGAACTCTTTACATCTAACGGTGATGTTAACGCGCACTGTGTGCAGACCTTGGTACCGTTCTCTAAGGTGGTTGTCCAAGCTCTACAGCACAGGTTCTCCAAATAACCCGGACTCACCACGAAAGTCGGTGTCGTACGCCGGTGCGGAACTCCCGTTTTCTTATTAATACACATTTAAAAATTGAAGTCTCTCTCCAATCAAGAATAAGCAGTATCCCACCGCTGTCACCAATTTGTTACGAGCCGAGGGCAAAGGGGCACGGCTGCGGAGCCGAGGATCGGTTGTTTTAGAATTTGTTAATCACGGACTAACCATTGCTTAATTCATCACTGGGAGCCGTTCAAGATAGGAAGTGCGTGAACTAGCCGGTGCCTGTTTCATCACCGGGTGTCACAGGAAGGTAGAGGTAATCGTGGACAAACCAGCGCCTATTTCATCGCCGGGAGCCACAGGCTGGTAAGATTTCGTGGACAAACCAACGCCTATTGCATCGCCGGGAGCCACAGGATTGTTAGCATGTGGGCTCGTAACTTATAACGACACACCTTGAGCGGTTAAGGTGTATCTGTCTAGTGGGATGATACTGCCGATGACTGGTAGAGAAGACCGAATAAATCAAATGTGTACAATTGTGTAAAAAACGTATATTGTCAAATCTTTGGCTTTGATACAAATTAAACGTAATACTCCGAAACCCACATTTCTCCGTCTGTACGTTCTGGAAATGTGTACTGGCCAACAAAAGGCCTAACGATATAAACCAGATATATCGTTTAAAAACTAACGTATAAAGATACTCGAAAGAGACTGAAACCCGTTCTCGCTGAGCTAGATATTACTGTAGTCGATGCGGAAGATGCACGAAGCTAGATTGATACTGAGCCGCCGAGAGCGGTTTTTTTTTTACAATGATTTGGGGGGGTGGGGGCAATGGGGGAATGAGAAGCTGGAAGCATCCTCAAGCGCACCGGGAGGGCCCCCCCCCCCCCCCCGAGAGCCGTGCCTGCTAGTGGTAGCCAGCTTACCGGCGTTCCTGATAGTAGTGTGTTGTTAGCTACATGAGGTAAAAAGATGTTAATTGTAGTACAGGAAGGTTTTTATGACGGAAAATGTTCAAAAAACCGTCAGTGAAGTGAGTTAGGAGAAAGCTAAGAAAGGTAAAGGAAAAATAAGATCATCCAGTTGGGTGGGACTGGGGTGTTAACGCATGAGTGCACTTAAGACAATGTGTAAGAGAGGAGACGGAAGGATTTAAGAGGAGAAGAAAGACCCCTAGGGGAGACATGTAGGCGAGTGATACTACAGGGGGTTATCCCGGGCACTGGTCGAACTTAGAATGTAGTGGAAATTTGTATTTAATGCGATATGGGATCGTGTGTATGTTTACATCCGCCAATTGTCGAACTAGTGGGTTTGCATGATTCGTCTGGCCGTTAGCATTGCCGTTACATTTGAAATTTGTGATCAGTCTGTCTACAAAAACCTTCACAAGCGGTATCCTGGCACGCTGGTGCAGCGCGATGGTTGGGAACCTACGAGGCAGATTTAAGACTACCTTTAGCACTTTGTTTTGGGCTGTCTGGACTCTCCGCCGGTGAGCTGTCGGTAGGCAATCCCAGTAATTTAGTAGGCCATATGTCAGTACCGGTCGGATGCACATGCAATATATGGTTAGGCGAATATCCTCGTACAGGTTTGAGTGGTGAGATAAGTGTGGTCTGAGGGCGGCAAGAACTTTATGCATTTTGGCGATACGATCGTCGACCGCCGCGGTCCAAGTGAGTCTGGAGTCCAATACGACCCCGAGGTACGTGACCTTTTTTGACCACTGGACCGCGTGTCCGTTTACAGTGAGGTTTGTTACGCGAGAGTTTCGCTGTCGTGAAAAGAGGATGGCCTCAGTTTTACTGGCGTTTATGGCCAATTTCCATTGGCCGAAAAAGTCCAGGACTGTGTCCAGGTACCGCTGTAAACGTACGCAGGCCGTCTGCGGTCGACGTGACGTGGAGAGAAGCGCGGTGTCGTCCGCGAACAAAGCAAGCGTACATGTGTTGAGGGTGGGATTGTCGTTTATGAACAGGTTGAATAGAACCGGGCCGAGAATTGAGCCCTGTGGAACGCCCGCTAGTGCCGGCCGGGTACTTGACGCAACCCCGTGTACACGCCCGTAAAAGAGTCGACCGGACAGGTATGATTTGATTAGATTTATGAATTCGTGTCGGAACCCAAGAGCATGCAGTTTGAAGATTAAAGCATCGTGCCAGACAGAATCGAAGGCTTTTTGCAGGTCGAGGAGGACCATTGCCGTTACGTTGTTAGTGTTAAAGCCGTGTACCACCCGTTGGGCGATACGTGTAATCTGGTGCAATGTGGAGTGTTCACGCCGAAAGCCAAATTGCTGTGGCGTAATTATGTCGTTTTCAGTTAGGAATTTGCTAGTGCAGTCGTAGATGATGGATTCGAGGACTTTGCCCCATATGGAGAGGAGGCTTATCGGGCGATAACTGGATGCCAGGTTTGTAGGTTTTCCAGGTTTATGAATGGCGGATACTCGGGCCAGTTTCCACGACTCTGGAAAGTAAGAGGTGGACAGACAGTGACGGAAGATGTAGTAGATTTGGCAGAGTAGTTTTTTTGATAGGTGCTTTAGCATCTGCGCGCTTATTCGATCGTCCCCCGGCGACTTTTTATTTCCTAGTCGCGAGATGACTTTGTAGATGGTCTGAGGTGACAAGCAGGAACAGAGTGCCTCGGGGCAGGGGATGGAGGTTTTGTTGAATGTAGCGTTGAAGTTAACAATGTCGGGTTACGCGGGGAACCGAGGGAGTAAGCCTCTCTGAAGACGGACTCGAACTGGTCGGCTAGTAGTTCGGATTTGCTCTCTGCTGAGCAAACGTCAGTGCCATTGTCGCTCAGTACTGGCAGTTTAAGCTTGTCATATTTTTTTGTCAGCGTGGCGTATGTTCGCCAAAAAGTCGGGTCGGCTCTGCGAAAGGAACCGAGTCTAGTGGTCCACTCTCTGTTCCTGAGGTAGGAAATTTGCCTCTTAATACCGGCGGAGAGGTCTTTAATGACGTCGCGAAGGTGCGATAGGCCTAGACGTTGAGCCAGTTTTCTCAATTTGCGTCTTCTACGAATGAGAGCTGTCAGGTAGTCGTCGTTTAGTAGGATCCCATGACGAGTGGAGACTGTGTTTGTTTTCGTTGTGGCTGTACGTACAGAGGAATGCATCAGGACAGTGATGTCCCTGATGCAGTCGTCGATGTCGGAGCTAGTCAGGAATTCCGTCCTCTCGGGGAAGATATTTGTGCGTTGTTTGTATAGGTTCCAGTCAATAGTTCGGTCGAGGCCGGTACCGGTTTGAGGGCAGGTAGGAAGGAGAGTGACGGGAACATGGTCGGATGGGCCGAGCTCGAGAGCATTGCAATTTAAGGAGGAGTTTACCGAGGACAGGAATATGTCCAGAGTGGAAGCACGGCGCCTGGGAGTAGAACATGTAAATTTTTCGGGATGGATAATGTCGTATGTAGAATTTGAAAAATGTTTATGGAGTGTTTTACCACTAGGATTTGCTACGTAGTTGTTCCACAGTGAATGCTTAGCGTTAAAGTCGCCTCCGATAACGAAGGGGGAGCCCATGTTAGTTAGCATGTCAAGAATGGTGAGTGTCAACTTGAGTCTAGGCGGAACGTATACTACCCCGATGTACACTGCGGGTGACCCGAGTTTGATGAACCGATCGGTATGGGGAGTTTATGGGCTATTGTTTTGTATACTAGTGCACGATAGACTAGCATTGCTACCCCGCCCCCGTGGGTGTCTCTGTCGTGTCTGATGACATCGAAGTCGGGTATACTAGTGTAGTCGGCGGGCGACAGCCGCGTCTCGGTAAGGAGAAGGATCTCGGCCTGCTCTCTAGCGATGAGGAGCAGGAGCTCGTTTCGGTTTAAGTTGAAGGACCGGACATTCCACAAGAGTATTTTAGGGAGGGACGCCATTTTAATTTAAGTTATTTAGGACCTCGGCGAAGACCTGGAACTTCTCGCCGTTTGTGGTGCATGCTGCCAGCCTACTGTTCAGTTGGCGTACCGTGGATAACATTAAGTTTATGTTAACTAGGGAATTTAGTTTATTGAACTCTGCCATTAGTTCTTGTAAGCAGCCGACGCTATCGTTGATTGGAGGTGCGGGAGCCGACCGTACTCCGTGCTCCTCACCGCGCGCTCTGTTACCCCTTGTTACGTCCGCGAACGACACGCCGCGTTTGGGGAACGTAGTAGCTAGTGGAACTTCCCTCGTGGGGGGCTTTGGAGGTCCAGGATTAACGTTTCCGCGCTGCTTGGGTTTGGCTTCGCGGATGTTCAGGTATGACAGTAGGGCCGGGCACTTCGAGCAGTTAGCGGTGTGCGTACCCTTACAGTTCGTGCACGTTGGGGTTACCTCTAGTGGCTTGGTGCAATGCGACGTGTGGTGGTCTCCAGCGCATTTCACGCAGCGGGGAGCCACGTTGCAGTTTGTGGCGGAGTGCCCAAATGCTTGGCAGCGGAAGCACTGCGTGTAATTTTTCTTGGAGAAGTACTAGTCCCAATAGACACGGATGCTGAAGAGGTAATTTAGCTTGTTAACCGCGTTTAAGCTCTTCCCTGTGGGAAAATTTACCCTGAAGACCGGTCTACTCTCCGATTTGCTGATGCTTGCGCAGTTTACTGGGTGCTAGCCAGCCCTGCGAATTTCGTTTAGGACCTCGTCCACTGGGGCCGGTGGCAATCCTGTCAGTACCAGGCTAAGAATCTTCTCGTCGTTCGGGGTGAATGTGAAGAACGAGAGGTTGTTTGCTCGGGAGTCCACAGTTTCAACGGCGAAAGCGCGTGCCAGGAGGTCAAAACGGTTTGATTTTGGGATATTTTTCTGTGATTGAGTTTGCGTCAGCATGGGTGTGGATGTTTGGTGGTGATGCCGCCGGGGGAGGTGACGACGCAGAGGTACGATAGACGTTTGTGTCGAAATTATCGGTAAGTTCGCTCGATGTGGAGGGGATCTGTACCTGTAATTTGGCGGGTACATTGAGAAGTTTGACAAGTTTGGCGGTTTTTTCCCGCGGGGGTTCGTATGCGTCGGGGGAGTTGATGGACTCCGTGGAGCGACGGGGTGAAGAAGCAGTGGGTTTTAAGTCCGGCGTGCGGTTTCGTGTAGGCGAGATTGTGAAGTAGTTACTTACCGAGCTGCTGGTTTTGCCCGCACAGTCCTCAGAGTCGGTAGCACTTACGTCGATCAATGGTGCGTCCACCGCAGCCAAGGAGGTTAGTTTCAGGGGAGGACCCTGCTTCCTAGTGAAGGACGTCTTTGGGTTTGAACGGGGCCCTGCGGCTACAGATGATCCAGGCGTTGAGTGAGCCTTTACGGCCATAGGCCGTTTTCGGCTACCTTTAAGTAGGTCGGTGTTTTTGCCCAAGGGCATGTTCACTGTTGGGGCCGGTTCTCCCACTCAGGGAGAGGACGACCATGGGAAAACAAGAACTAGGACAAGAGTGGAACAATTCGAGTCGTTAGTGAACCAAGAGGAGAGCTCGTAGCGCACTATCACACAACACACAGCGAGGCACGGAGCGATACGTCTGGTCGTCTCGAGCGCTCGAAGCCGAATGGAATTACTATTTGGAGATGGTCTAGAGGTACCTATGTATGAATGGTGTATGAATCATTAATACTGAGCCGCCGAGAGCAGAATTCGTGCCCTTTTTATACTAGATCGCCGGACCAAAAAGACGGTGGGGGCATGAAAACTTCCAAGGGATTCGGAAAGATCCCCCCAAAGGGTCCACGTCATCGCGACGTCGCGGAAGGGGCAGACTCAACTGCATGCACTCCCGCTTCCCAAATAAGGGCATAATAGAAAACGAAAGGAAATAACACTTCCTACGTAACACTTTATATTGCAATCCATTTCTGTAATTTAACAACGCAAATATGAACCAAATTATACCGTGTTTAATCTCATTTCAAAAAAACGTCAACAATATCGAAATCAAATTTGCAGAACAAAACGAATAAGTATAAAAAACTTTCATCGTTGCATTAGTGTTGTCTCACAGATACGAAGGCATTGAATCTTTTACTGACACCCGACCTTTCTTTCCTCTCTTTCTTGCACTCGCTGGCCCTTTCTGTGGCCGCCGATGAAACTTTGCCATTGCTCATTCTTTCGTTGTGAAACGTTTATCTAGACATTGGTAACAATATTCTGATGAAAATGAGTCCAAAGACGACATAATTTGGATCACATTTCATTATTGAATTAGTGGGGCATAATGCATTGTGAACAGTAAATGTGTGGGTCCTCGAGGACCCCAACGTCTATCGGCCTGACCGTGATAAGATTTCCTTTCGGCTAAAGGATCGCGTGATTTGCATCCGCGTGGTGATTTGCGACCACCACGGTCGCCGGATTTGACGCCCTCAGACTTTTTCGTGGGTGCGTTACCGGTAAAAAGGCGTACGATGTACGTAAACAAACTCCATACGATTGAAAAGTCTACCGGTCACCCTCAGGTAGCGATTAACCTGGGGGCGACTTCGGTACGGTCTCTGCCGATCGCGCCCGAGTTTAGCTGTGCCGAGCCAAAGTCGAACCTCAGACGACAAATTCTCCTCAAGTCATCAATCAATACTTACTAAAACTTCCTTTTGCGCTAAACATAGACGGTTTGTCGTATGATCTCATAATTCCTGCAATGGCAATTTCGCTGTAGTCTCGGATATTGAAATATGATCCGGATAGTACATTTTTTTCGACTCAATCAAAGATTCATATCTTGGGTATAAATTATAGCCATGTTTTTTTTGCAATATTTCTTATTACATTGTACTGCTCTTTGCTTAACTTCGCTTCAACTAATATTGATAAGGCCTCTGTGGGTGTATACGGGTTGTGAGGGTTTAAGCTGTTGCAATACGCACCCTTATATTCCTTCGCTGTATTGCGAGATATGAATATAACATCTTTAACGACTACAGCTTCGATTTTCTTCTTTTCGGATCTCAATTTCATTTGAGTCGCGTATGCCAATTCATCTGCACAGTGTTCAGTTCTTAGACTTTCAGTCCGCGTTCTTTTTGATCGATCACTCAAAGATAAGAAGTCTATTGATGGACGCCCATCAGTATACTAAACAAATTTTCATAAATAACTTACCGATTCCTTTTTATGAACTTGTGGATACAAGCTAATATTGACATTGTATTGACATTGTATATCAATTGAACAAGATCATTCAACCAGACTTTATTTTTTTTATCTAATCTGGGTTTACATCGATGCGATTCTTGCCATTTTGTATGGAATCTTGAAACTAAGCCACCAGTTTTTTTGTTGTGTCATCCGATAAGCTCTCAATGGTTTTTCCATTTGTTAAATATTTAAGAACTTTGTCCAACGCGTTCCCGTCACTAGAAACGCCTCTTCAAACTTCGATTAATTCCTTGCTACATATAAATATAGAATTGCTACATGAACCTATGAAATAAACATATTCAAAAAACTCATGTTTTATCTATAATCTATAATGTTGAAATTTACATCCAGTTTTAACTAGAAAAAAGAGATGCAGTAGGACTTGGAAGGGCTTCGTGATACACGAAAAGAGATGTTCGGTTATTCTGAAGAAAGTACTTACCGGACTGAACAATGTCCATGTTATAAAAGTGGAAAAATTAACAAAACAAACACCACAGTTAAAAATAAATACGAGAAAATTAATGTTTTCGTGTAAACGAAATTTTTTGCCTTTCTTTTAAAAGGAAAATTAATTATAACACTACATCATTAACAGTGTTAATTTCAACACTGTTACGTCTACGACTTCCAAATCTGGCTTCTCATTGTTTTTTCCACTAAGGATTATTAGTACCTAGGATTCAGAGATTTAGGTCCTCTCTGGGCCTGGTTTTTCTGGAGAATATTATAGTTTGGGTTTTGGTGGGGTTCACTTTTAATTTCCAGTCTTGGAAGAAGAATGAGATCTCAGTAAGGTACGACCGAAGTTTTTTTGGTAGTAAAGAGAATTCAACGTCTCGACTAACACTCTTCATTCACACTTCGCGCCACATTCGATACTTCCCTTCACGCGATTCATACAAAGCCCGCTCATACCATTTCCACGAATTCTTGCATCCCACATCGGTGAGATAGGGTTGAATTGTCTTGATGAGAACGTTAGGTAGCCCGATGGCCGAGAGTTTTTTTCTTTTTTTGTGGCGATGAGTGGGAGAGGCGTAAGTACCACCCTTTTTGTTTTACGCCACCCTCCCTTGGGTCGTACCTGTGGGCGATAGCTCACTTACCGACAGAGTAGTGTAATGGTGTTACCTACTTTAATTAGATGAGAAGGAGTGAGGTGATCATCGAAAAATTTTCAAAAAAATCATGGAGTGATGGGTGATAGTAATGATTCAGATAGGGTATGTCAGGTTTTTATTAGTTGAGGAAGGTGGAGGATGCGGGGGTGACCGTGACCTCGTGAACACGGTTCGGAAGGAGCCGGTAAGTCGTACAAGAGTTTATAATTGGAAACTAATTTCCCTACAAACTCCTCGATTAGAGGAACCGAGGCCATTTTGTGTATTTGCAGTGTAGGAGTGAGTTTTGGTTTGTTCAAAATGATCTTTAGCATTTTGTTTTGGAGAATCTGTAGTTTTTCCCGTATGTATTGTGGGATGAGTGGCCACCAGATCTGGGCACCGTATGTAAGGACTGGGCGGATGCACATTTTGTAGATGTTGATGCGTATATCGACCTTGAGGGACGATTTGCAGTGAAGATGAGTGGACAGGAAGCCGCCACTTGGACCGTTTTAGAGATACGGTCGTTCGCGGCGGCTATCCAGTTCAGTCGCTCATCGAGAATGACACCGAGATATCGGACAGTACTTGGCCACGGGATTGGGTGAGAATCAATAGAGAACTGGAATAGTGATTTGAGTTTGTACGGCGAATGTCGACGTGAGAAAAGGATGGCCTCGGTTTTGTCGGAATTGCTAACTTGATAGCTTCCATGAGCGAAAGAATTGAAGAATCAGATTAAGATAGTTTTGCATCCGTTATAGTGTACGAAAAGGTGTCTATTGTTCAAGTACGCCCGGATTAGGCGGATAAATCCAAGGTCGAAGCCGATTCGGTTTAATTTGAATAAAAGAGCGTCAGGGCATACCGTGTCGAAGGCTTTGGCAAGATCGAGCAGGATCATTACCAGACATCGTCGAACATTGAGGGTGAACGAGATATCCTGGGCAATACGAACAACTTGCTGAATTGTAGAGTGGCGTTGCCGGAAGCCAAACTGCTGGTTGATAATTATATTGTTTTCAGTGAGATGTCTGTTGAGATGAATAGATATACATTTTTCGAAGACCTTGCCCGGGATCGAGAGGAGGCTGATCGGCCTGTAGCTCGAGACTGACTCGCGCGGTTTCCTTGGTTTGGGTACTGGAGTGACCCTCGCCAATAGCATCAGGTTTCCGTTATTAGGACGATCTCGATTTGCAGTTCAGCAATAGCAAGGATTAATTCGTTACGGCGAGGTTCTAACGATCGAGCATTCCAAAGTAGGACCTTCGGATACATTTTTAGTCAATGTTATTGAATATTGACCAGAAGGCCTGGAATTTTTCAGCCGTGCAGTGGCATGTACGCAGCCGCTGTATTAGTGTTCTGGTCAGGTTGAGCATCTGGTCCACGTTGACCAGGGAATTTAGTTCTTTCATGGCCTCAGCAAGCTCGACCATGGTGCCAATCCCATCTCCCATCTCCCAACCCTGGGGGGGGGGGGGGCACGGAGTGCCTCACTCCAGCAGTTATGTTGGCGTACGTGCCTCGCGCCGTCGCGGCAGGTGTTGGAATGGCCGGAGCAAGTAGGGGGAGTGCTCGAGGAAGGGCCGTCGCGGGTGGTTGTAAAGCCATCGCGCGGGTGCCCTTGTTATTGTTTTGGCGAACCTGGAGGTATGATTCGAGTGACGGGCATTTTGAAAAATTGGCGGTGTGAGCACCATCGCCGTTGGCGCATTTTGGAGCTTCTTTTAGGGTTTTCGTGCATTCGGACGAGTGGTGTTTTCCAGCGCATTTAACGCACTAGGGGGTAGGTTACAATTCGTGGCAGAGTGTCCGAAGGATTGGCAGCGAAAGCATTGAGTGTGCTTTTTGTTGGACCAGAATTTGTCCCAGTATACTCCGACACTGAATAGGGAACTGATTTTGTTGACCTCGTTTACCGTGGTGCCTGACGGGAAGTTAACTCGATAGATGGTGAGGTCGCGGTTGTTGGTTGTGCCGGATCGACGGATTTGGGTGCAGGAGACGGGGTTGTACCCTTTGGTTTTGATTTCTTGGAGGATTTCTTCAGGAGGAGTGTTGGGCAATCCTTTGAGAGCCATACTGAGGGATTTTTCTGAGTTGATGGTGAATGTAAAGAATGGGATTTTATCTTCACGTAGGGTGGCCTGGAAATGTTTGAAGGAATCGACCTTTTCGAATTGTAGTCGGATTTTATCGCGGAGGATTTTTACGTTGAATGTTTTGCCGTATTGCGCGGCGAGTTCGCGTTCAAATTTGGCAACGTTGTATGCGAAATTCTTAACATATATTGGAGGAGGTTTCATAGTTACCCTCCTGGTGAACTGGTTATCCTCCTGGATAATTCTGGTTGGCCACGATTGTTGCTCGTGGAATCGGATGAGCCGCCGCTGCGAGTCGCTGGGCTCCTGGTTTCAGCACGTTGGTTGGTGCGGGCTGGCTTCGTCGGAATTTTTGGTGCCTTTTCGTCGGGCTGGAACGCTGCTAGCACCGAGAATCTGTTTGAGACGAGGATGCTTGGAGTTGGTTCAGCCTCCATGCTGCTTGTGTTGGCGCCTGAGTCTTCCGGGTTGGGCACTCTGGATCTGTTGAGCGAGTTGCTTGGGGAAACTCGTTTCCGTTTGGGGAGGTACCTCGTGGTCACTGGCTCGGCGACGTCTGAGCAATCGGAGTCCACTGAGCCCTGGGAGTGGACCGGGGAAGCCGGGCGAAGGTCAAGTTTTTTTAAGGGTTGACCCCTCATGACTTCAGCTCCTTTGTTGCGGTTTGTGTCCCCCTTGGTGTGGAGTCGGACATTCTCTGCTGAGAGCGATGTTACACTTACTGATTGTGTAGTCAGGTGTACTATCGCTGGAGAGTAGGTTACTAAGCTATGCACAGTGTGAGCTAGGAGCACTAGGAACACTAGGATCACTTGTCACGATGGAACGAGTAGTGCTGGGGACCAGCGCGGAGTGTCTGGAGACACGTGTGCCTCGATCGGCAGTCAGCGCTAGAATGGTCGTAGAAAACTTGACGTAGAAAACTTTAGAAAACTTGTAGAAAACTTGAGATTAATACTGAGCCGCCGAGAGTTTTTTTTTTTTTTTTTTTGACGATGACTTGGGGAGGGGTGGAAGGCGGGTCCCGCCGACAGTACAAGCTGGAAGCACCCATGGACATTTCGTGGGCGTGCCCCCCCTCCCGTCCCTGTGTGTGTGCCGTGCCTGCTAGCAAGAGCCAGCTTACCGGCAATCGTAGTAATTACATGCTGTTTACTGCATGAGATAGGAAGAAACCCTGATTTTTGGGTTGGATGAAGTTTTATTATGACGGAAAATTTTCAAAAAACCGTCAGGGGCGTGGATTAACGAAGAAGAGGGGAAAAGAAAAACAAAATGAAAAGTCATCCAGCAGGGTTAGGCTGGGGAGTTAGTGCCGAGGAGCACTAGTATTAATCGGGTAAGAATAGGGAAAGGGAAGTGGATCAGGGAGACCGGACGGTGTTGACAGCGATGTGTAGCAAGAGGTAATGTTTGAAATTTTCGACATATGGTCAGACTAGGCATTGATCAATCTTGGAATGTAATGGGAATTTGTATTTTATACGGTAGGGTATTGTATGTATATTGACATCGGCCAACCGGCGAACAAGCGGGTTTTTATGGTCATAACACTTGAAATTTGTGATTAACTTGTTTATGAAGACTTTCACAGGCGGTATCTTGGCCCGTTGGTGCAACGCGACCGTCGGGAACCTACTTGGCAGGTTCAAGATTACCTTCAGGACCTTGTTTTGTGCGGTCTGGACCCTACGCCGGTACCCAGGTGGAAGACAGTCCCAGTAGTTTGACAGCCCATAAGTCAGCACCGGTCGGATACACATACAGTATATGGTCAGGCGAATTTTCTCGTACAGGCTAGAATGATGGGTTAGGTGCGGTCTAAGGGCGGAAAAGACCTTATGCATTTTGGCAATCCGATCGCCTACGGCCGCGGCCCAAGTTAGGGCCTCCTGGTAGTATCAAAACAGGTGAACGAGTCACGGTGAACTATTCTGTAGTCTGACTTGATCATGTGGTTGTAGAGATTTTTTCCGGCTAGATTCGGTGAGTAATTGTTCCAGGAGGTGTGCTTGGCGTTCCAGTCACCTCCTATTATGTACGGGGAGCCGATTCTTTCTATGGTGTCAAGATCGTTGCTAGAGAGGCGAAGGTCAGGCGGGACGTAGACCACCTCCAGTACCACGCTGGGGCAGGTGATTTTAATGAAGCAGGCTTCTGCGTATATGTCGAGCGGGTTGTTAATTATCGTGAAGTCGATGGAGTTGTGAATTACTAAGGCGACCTCTCCTCCCCTTCTCGGGGGGCTCCGATCGCATCGGACGGTGGTATAGCCTGGGATTGAAACGGTCAACAGCTGATGTTACGGCCGGCTTAGTATCCAAGCACGATCACTTCACTTCACGATAACTTCACTTCACGATAACTTAACTTGACGGTCGCTTGCACTTGCCACTGTGATATTTGGGTATAGTTAAAAACAATTTACTGTTCTTACGTTTGGACATTTTGTAACATTCTGCTGGTGTACGATCCATGTTACTCGTGCGCAGAGCAGAATGTTTCTGCCAGCTTAAGCATTTCGTGGGTCCGAGGTGGCGTTTGTTAGGGATGGAATATTTTTTCAATAGAACGGAAAAGAAATGTGTGGTATAATATTGCAGCGATACGTGTGTAAGAGTTTTCGAATTGCGTGCGCTCTAGCTGGGCATCTGGGGAACATCACGGCGGAACCCGATAGCGCACGTACCCATCGGACACAGATCCTAAGTACCCTGCTGCCGATTGATTCCCTGTTTGGATTATCGGGCAGATAACGTCGAGCTGGCAGAGCCATGCTGCTAACCGAACGAGCAACATGAATCGTGCAAACACAGAATATTACAAAATGTCCAAACGTAAGAACAGTAAATTGTTTTTAACTATACCCAAATTTCACAGTGGCAAGTGCAAGCGACCGTCAAGTTAAGTTATCGTGAAGTGAAGTGATCGTGCTTGGATACTAAGCCGGCCGTAACATCAGCTGTTGACCGTGCCCTGAGAGTGGCTGCCAGGGAGACCACAGTGGCGGTCACGGAGCTGGTCCAGCGCTCCTCCGACTCCACTGAGGCGCGCTGGCTGTCTGTAGAGAACACCCAGCTAAGGGCAGAGCTGGCAGACGTGAAGAAACAACTGATGGAGCTAAGGAAGGGGCGAAGAGGAAACGCTGCGGGAAGCGAAGTGACCGACCCGCAGGCTGCGCCGTCGCCGGCGATGAAGAATACAGACTGGGCGGGGGAGAATCCGTCGCGGGCGCCGCGCGCAACTATAGCAGAAAGGATGGATGAAATCCAGCGGCAGCAGCGGCAACAGGACCCCAAGAGGAAGGAGCCGACTGGAGCACCGCAGCTGTCCGCAACACTGGGGAGAGCCGGAGCTCCGGAAGAGGAGAGGACCCAGGGCAGCCAAAAGGAGGAAGCCATACAACAAAGACTCCTATCCCACATGAGGTGGGAAATGGCTGCCATGGAGAGGCGCCTGATGGCGGCCTTTGGATCAGTGAGCCAGACGGAAGATAGAACGAGACGAGAGTTGCGCCCGGAGGTCGCTGCGACGCGGGCTCTCGAGACCCGACCGGCGGCTGCGGCTGCGGCGCCTCCGATCTCCCGAGTGGTACTGCCGTCACCGGGAGAAGCCAACAACGAGGAGTGGAGGGTGGTCCGCAGCAGGGCGGCCAAAAACAAGGAGAAGAGGGAAGCCAGGGGCAGGGTGGAGCGGAGCACGAGGAGAAAGAGTAACCCGGCCCCCTCCCAACATCGGGCAAGACCCCAAGGGGCGGCAACGGCCGGAAATCGAGAGTCCGGGCGACGGGTGATGCAGCAAGCGGGGAATGACAACACCCCAGGACGCCGGGGGATGAAGAAAGGACCCGTCCTGCAGCGACCCCCAGAACGGCTGCCGTCACGCTGACAGCAGCGCCGGGGCCAAAATTACCTACGCCCAGGCAATGGCGGCTGCTCGAGCAAAAATCAGCCTGACGGAGATGGGCATCGAGGGGGTAAAACCGAAAACCTCCAGGACAGGCGGACTGATTCTGGAGGTGCGGGGGCCGGTCAGTCAAGAGAAGGCCCAACAACTGGCCAATAAAATGGCCGGCGTGTTGGAAGGAACTGGAGTACGGGTCTCCAGACCTACAAAGACGGCGGAACTCCGGGTGAGGGGCCTGGATGTGTCCACCAGGCCCGAAGAGGTGGTAACAGCGGTGGCCGCTGCTGGAAAGTGCCCGGAGGCGGACATAAGGGTGAGGGACGTCACCTTTGGCCCCTCCGGCCGGGGGGCGGTGTGGTTGCGATGCCCACTGGAGGCGGCGCACAAAGTAGCAAAAGCGGGACGACTCATCGTCGGGTGGTGCAACGCCACAGTGGAGCCCCTGAAGGCGCGCCCGCTCCAGTGTTTTAAATGCCTAGAGCTGGGGCATACGAGGAGCGGGTGTCCTAGCACGGTGGACAGGAGTGAGTTGTGCTATCGATACGGGGACAAGGGCCATCGGGCGAGCAAGTGCTCGGCTGCCCCGCGATGCCCGGTGTGCAGTAATCGGGGCCGACCGGCAGGACACAGGCTGGGGGCTCCCTCCTGCGGCCCTAGCCCGATGGGAGGACGGAAGGGGAGACAGGCGCCTGCACTGCACACTTCCTCGACGCAGATGGAAACAACTATGGCGCCGGTGGAGGAAGTGATGATGGCTCCGGAGCGGAGCCCAACCCAAGATCAAGGGGAGAAAGAGATGAGCCTGGACAACGTCAACGTCGTCGTGCAACGCCCTACGGAGGAGGGCATGGAGCTCGGGTAAAATTCACCACCCGACTGCTCCAGACGAACCTCAACCACTCCCGCAGAGCACAAGACCTGCTCATGCGCGACCGTGCGGCTTGGAGTGCCCTGGCCTCCTTCTGCGAAGACGTCATGTTGCAGAAGGAGGCGGCGGAAAGGGGCAGGGAGAGAGCAGACCCTGCTCGTGGCAGAGGTGGTATCGGCAGGAGGGGGCGTCATTAGCCCCCACCGCGTTCGATTGGGTCCCCGGGGGGATAGGATGGTGGGGACCTTCTGTCCCCGCGAAAGGACCACGGGCCGTCTGATTGGGGGTCGCGACGGTCGGTCACGTCCAACCGAATCTTTGGGTCGCTACTTCTTCGGTCGGGAAATCTACTTCTTCTATAATTTCTATAATTTGTTCCGTCAGAAAAACATCTGCAGCAGACGTGCTTGGAAGTATTTCGTACGATACATATACATACCTGACCTAGTACCTGCTGCCGCGACGCACAGTGGTGCCATTTCTCGAAAAGCTGGCCAAAATTCAATTTTTGGAGTATATAGTAGCTTTTTTTTAGTATAGCAGATTTGTTGTATATATATCAATGCATCTAATGCCGCTTGAATTTTTTAAACATATTGATTGGTTACGGAGATATAGGCCGTCAAAGTTGAAGAAATTTCATGCTCCTTCATATCTTGAAAATTGGAGCTTGTTAATTGCGTCAGGGAAGTTTATCTTAACAAAATTGATATGTGAAAGATTTTACCATTAAAGTAGGTGTTATAAACATAAATTTTCCACAGAAATAAAGTAACATATCTTTGAATTTATTATTGTAATTCCGTTTTCAATATATCATAAATCTAAGCCATATCTTAATGAACAAGAAGGAAAATAAAGATGTTATTCACGGGGTTTCACGCTGGGACAAGTCTCTTGATATAAAGTTGCATGTCAACTATGATATCCAGTTGAGAAACTTTGCTTCTTTTTGCCCCTTTTTAAGATATTTAAATTTGAAGTATCAAGTAGGGGTATGTACGGTCTGTGCCACTAGAGCATAGTGGTGATATCTCGTGCAAAGGTTAATAAATTTGTGAAAAATTTAATATGATATAAAAAAATCTATCGAAAACACTAATAAAATAATAATAAATAAATAAATAATAATAAATAATAATTAATAATAATAATGATGGGTCCAAGATTATAGCGGGATAACATGATTCCTTGGCATAAGTCAATTGGGCAACATCACGAAGTCTTGAGTTCAGACTTGGAAAGTATACAAAGTGTAATGGACAGAGGTACCAGGCCTTCCGGGTATTTGTTGCGAGAACTATTGTCTTCTACTTTCTGTTGGATGCCTTCGACTCTCTATTGTCACACATCTGGAAACTATAACCCTGTTAGTTACCTGGGACCTCCGTCATGAAGTCATCTGGTCGCTACTACCCACTGAGACCCTTTGTACTTTTTTAGCAGTATTCAACTGTTCCAGAAAACGGACAGAACGAACTCAACAACATCCGGATTTCAGCAGAGTTGTGAAATTAACGTCGTCATATTAAATTAGACATTCTAATTACATAATTTTAGTCAAAAATCGGAAAATAGCCAATTTTGACGAAAGCTAACTTTTATACCACTGATATTAGATCGTCCATTATGAATTTTGCATTTTTTATAAGATATTTGAATTCAGCAACCCCAAAAACATAAGATTACCAATTCTTATGAAAATCGTGTGGAATTACGAATTGCGGCCAGCTTTTCGATAAATGGCACCACTGTGCGACGTGTCCCGACGGTACCCTGACTTACTGTGAGGCACGCTGCAACCGTCGCACAGTGGTCCGAAACCGAAAAAGCGCGAACTAAATTCGTAGCACTGTTATTTACACATTATTCATTATGAATAGATAGATTTTAGATCGTTCTCGAGTTGTAGAATATAATTGCGATAAATGATTCTCTTATTATAATTATTTGAACAATAATATTTGATAAAATGTTGTTTGGTCGAAATGGTTCTGATATTTTCTGTGGCCTGTTGTTATCTCTCGGGTATCAGTAAATACAATTTGCTGCAGCCGATTAAAAATATATAGAAAATTATTTTTAAAACTTGAAGAAAAATTTTCGAAAAAGTTTATGACTAGATTTACATTACTGTACATTTCATCTTCTGATGAGGTCACGTCACTTTCCGATTTCGTTTCACTCTCTGGCACATTCGTTATATCCACCGCGGGAGGTACAACTGTTAGTTTCATTACGTCTTTGTCCACTTTTCTATTCTTATATTTCACGTGTTTAAATGTACTTAAATATGGATCCGAACTTAACAATAGCCTGTGAAATAAATCTTCGTTAGTCTTCACTCTCGATGTTTTCCTTGTGTGACGCTCCCTGAATTGCCTAGGATCTTTATTTTTTGCCTCTTGAGCTTCTTCGGAAAGTTCTCCAATTGGTATGATGGCATTCTTGATAACACTTGATCTGTGTATCAGCACTTTATGAAGAGTCACAGGCATGTAGTACCAACCAAAGGGTACCACGTATTTTTGGGCTGAATAAACGGTACTTATCAAATTCTTCGGTACTTATTTCATACCAACTATTAATCACTCGAAGTGTGACACTTAATCTTGTAATCAGATTCTCATCTATCCCCCTTACACTTGATGAGATCTGCGGATTTGCAAAAAATTTTCTTGCCGTATTACCATCGTTCGTTGCACTATATACGGGCTTCGGTATGTCAATTAATAGGCCCGTGTCTTGACGTAATCTTCCTTGTACAATTTTCTTCCTTTCTTCGAACACCGAACGTTTATCCTTCGAGGCTTTCCACGTTTTTAGGTCTAGTCTATAAGATATATGCAACATGCATTCGAAAATTCGAATGTAGGAGTGCAATACTGACGGACCGAATCTGTACATCTCTGGAGCACTAGGCCCTTCCCGCATTGACTGAATTCAATTCAATTCCTAAATTGTGGCCTTGCATATGTAGCACCGCATGCCGGATGCACCAGCCAATGCATTGCATACTTTTTCATCTACCATAGTTAAAGAAGAAAGTGCAAAGTTAATACGTCCCACTCTTGATTTAACTGGTTCTAAGGCCTGTATTGTAGTAAATTGAATTTAAGGGCGTTAAATAATTGGGTTAAACGAATAAAAGATTAGATTATACTTTGGTGTACATAAGGGTCATAAAAGACATAACGTTGCTCTTCGCCGTTCGGTTGCGAACTGCCGATCTTCACGCGCGACGCACGGGTCCTGCCTCGACGCAGGGGCATAACATCGTTCATAGTGACATAAGTCGGGTGTCACTACAGTATTTTACTCATTTGCACGTGTCGTCTGAAAGTAAATAGTCAATGTGATCAAGATCTCGGTTATGTTTGTTTATTTCAGACGAAGTCAAACCCGACACGTCATTGGGGATACCGATTACCTACTAAAGGCACACATATTTATGTATACAAAATCAATTATTTTCTTAAATTCTGGCTTCTAAAATTACTACAATGCCTGGGAGTAGAGCATCACAAGTGCTAACTCAACCGCACGGTATTTTTTGTGAATGTTGACTATCATAGTTAAATAAATGATGCCGTTCCGATGTGCAGCACATTCATTTTCGACAAACCAATCCGGATATGCTTTATTTACAGCTTCAGATGATAATCCGAAACAGTTTATCCAAAATGAATGTTTCACTGCGCAAGGCCGGATGAAAATGATCGAATACGGCATTTATCATTTTGAACAAGTTATCGGTAAAGTTATTGGTGCGCACCAATAAGTGTCCGAGAGTAATCACATCACTGACAACATACATATTTGCGAAGGGCCGCATTTTTACTCCAAGCAACACCTCGAACGCAGATCTTCCAATACTTCTGTGAAAGGTACTATATTCTGAACCTTAGCACCTCTGAACTTTATCCACATATTTGTACCACTGTGCGGGATTATTTATCGATAACTTAGCTAATACTGGGATCACGGGGCGTATAG
This sequence comes from Nomada lathburiana, assembly GCA_963667235.1. Taxonomy (NCBI): domain Eukaryota; kingdom Metazoa; phylum Arthropoda; class Insecta; order Hymenoptera; family Apidae; genus Nomada; species Nomada lathburiana. The sequence continues at coordinate 8,592,920 of OY763908.1, forward strand.
TGCGCTCTGCTTGACCATTACCGCAAGGTACTCCAGTGGTAGCAAACACGCAATCATGTTTCTGCTCTGTGCAATATTCTTGGAAATCCTTTGAGGTGAAAGCTGTGCCCTTATCAGAAGGAATACGTCCCGGATTCGCAAAGGTTTCCTGTTGCACATTCAACTTTTGAATCACTTCTTCGGTACTAGTCGTTTTAGTAGGGTACAGCCAGGTGAATTTCGAAAATCCGTCGATGACCACGAAAATATACTTATACGACTTATTGGTCATCGTCATAGGCCCAACGTGGTCGATGTAGTATGTACCCAACGGTGCATCTCCTTTAGGGATGAGCATTAGATGGCCCCCCTTTTTTCCACGCTTCCTTTCAATCATGATACACTGCAGGCAACAATCAATTACCTCCTGTAATTTTTCTTTCAACTTTGGTATATAATAATCATTTTGTACAGTCTGTTTGAATTATTTCAAACTGCAAACATTTTCAAACAGCCACAACATTTTTGCCGTTTTACCGTTTTTTCCCGAATAACTCACAGTTTTTCGTCACTTTGCTGTCTTGCCTTTGTGGTCGCAATTAAAGTATTGTCTATTACTAGAACCGGCAAACGAGTGATAGCATCTACATGTCTAAGCTTACCACCTGATCTGTGTTCCACTTCATATTCAAAATCCTCTAGCATTAATGCCCAGCGTGCCACCTTTGCTGATAAACCTTTTTTCGTAGGGGTTCTTCCAAACGCGTCGCAATCTGTAACTAACCTAAACTTAATTGCTAGCAAATACGCTCGCAGTTTCTTTATCGCATTAATTACGACTAAAACCTCCAACTCGTACGAGTGTATACCGTTTCTCAGTGTAATGGACACAGAGAAAATTTACCATTCCAACTTCGGTTTTTCGAGATAGTTTTATTAACACTTAGACTAATGGTTATGATGGTTGATTTTACTTGGATGATCTGAATCTGAATGTAAGGGAGCCTTGGGTTTTTAAAGGATGTTGGAAACGGTGTAGTGGGAATGGTGAGGGCGGATTCCGAAGGACTGTGGAGGGGTAAGGATCATAGGACAGTGTGACGAGGTATTTTGGTAGCGGAGATGCGATAAGGTATGTAATATGATGGGTTGTTTGCGACGACGGAGGCTTAAAAATATTTGTACACATGAATCCTTAGGTGGCTAGTAGATAATAAGACAGAAATATATATCGTAAGACTCATATAGATATATTGGGGGCCAATACATTACACCTACCCCCTTAGTTAAAGATAAATGAGAGTTTTAAAATTTATCTTTAATTTTTATGCTTGAGCGGCGGTGGGCGACAGAAATATTTGCGCTGGTGCTTTCTTCGCTATCGCTATTGTTTATGTCGCTTGAAACTACTTGATGGTTGCGATTTTGCCGCGAGAGTGATATCGGATTTTCTTCTGTTCGTGAAATTACTATTAGGGTAACTTATAAATCTAGCACAGCCAGTATTTGTATTCTTATTTTTACGCATACAATATTGAATTATTTTATATAATATGTACAGAATTAGCATAGTTGCTGTTATATATCTGACATATGTAAAAATAGAAAGTTTCTTTTTGATTTTTTGTTGTCTCGATAATTCGTCGAGTACACGAGAGACTATGTATAACTTGTGACTAGCTATATCTAGATTTTCTAAAGGCTATAGCCGAATAAGGGGGTCAAATGTGCCCCTAAACCAAATTCAACTTATGAGGTACTATTCGATAGCTTATCAAGAAAAACCAATTTGTGCCAAGTTTCAACCCTGTAACTCAACTGGGAGGGTAGTTACAAGGAAAGAACAGAAATCTAGTTTTTGCCCAATATCTCCCATTTTAACGAACAACAAATTTTGAAGAAAATCAGAGACTCTTCTACTATGGAGGCACATATTATACAAGTTTTGCAGATTTTTAAATTGCAAACCCAAGCTGCAAAAAATAAAAAGCATCAAAAAATGCTGAAAACTGCCGATTTTGTATTGAAGGAATCGTGGTACTATAATTATACTTTTTTTCTAGGTGCATATTATTGATACTACTATTCTCAATTTTTTTCAGATTTTTAAATTCGGTGCGCCGCAGTCAAAAAAATTAAGAACCGATTTTTTCGTCGTTCTTTGCGTGTTACAGTAACTTATACGGCGAACTTCCGTCTATTGTTTGTCAAATGAGTATATAAGACTATTAATATTTTTGGGAGGATAAAGCAAACGGAAATATGTTTCTCTGTAAACAAAAGAAATTTTGTCTTTATTCGTTATTTAACAACAGTTATTTACACTATTTACAACCTTACCTGTAAACAAAGAAACGACAATTAAAGTTTACTATTATCACTTCTCTATCTACACTACTAATTCTGTTTACAATTTTTATCTTTGTATTTTGCACGTGTGCTCTATTGCGTAATGCCTGTATCTGTCTCTCCTCAATTCATTTGTTAATCGCCGCCCCATCTATCGGTGATTAAAATATGAGGCGCGCGGAGCATGAGAAGCGCGACAAATCCAAAACTAAAGAAACTATACTTTCTTTACAAGTATTTGATGCAATGTTCAATGTTTTTACGTACAGCAAACCTAGAAATTGAGGAAACTAGATAAACCGAACCAATTGAAATTACGTCACTGCTCTATACTCTCAAGTATTTCATACATTTTCAACGACGGCGGTGGTTAAGGGTTGAAACTTGGCACAAATTGGTTTTTTCTTGATAAGCTATCGAATGGCACCTCGCAAGTTGAATTTGGTTTAGGGGCACATTTCATTCATATAGTATACTTGGAGGTCTGATAGATTAAAGAATTCATGAGCATTAACGTATTCCAGTGTATAAGGGTAGTGAATTCCTGGTGGTAAGTATTGGACTGTTTTCTTAAGTTCTTTAATATATTGGGTTGGTGTAATTATCTTTGGGTGCAAGGTACCTTGTTTAGCAAATAAGACGGCGTCGATCAAGGTGGAAAGTATAGAAACGAGTTTTGTTTATGATTTAGTTGAGGAAGGATAGTTGTTGCCCAATGATATTTTCCCGTTTTAAATTGTTTACATCGCTTTCTATCGATATCATTGTCCGACGCTTGTCTACCCTACTCCAGTTTTCACTCACTTCACCATCAGTATACTCCGTTGTGTAGGCCAGCTCCTCTCTACGCCTTCCCACTCCGCTCCCTTTAGCTGCACCAGCCAAGGAACCTGACGATCCATGCCTCCGTACTCTACCCCTTACTGCGTTAGCATTTGCAATTCGTGTCTCGTTCTCCTTGTTTTGTACAACTTCTCTGGCTTCGCCGAGTTCCTTCTTCTTGGCCTCAACGTCCTCTTTAGCCTCATCGAGCTCGGTTTTGTACGTTTCGATGGTCTTGCCAGCCGCTCCCTAGAGCTCGTCAATAGCCATCAAGCCCGCAACTGGCCTGTTTGCAAGGCCATTACCCATGAGCACTGACACTTTTCGAACATTATCCGCTACTAATTCCATTATTGCTGTCAGCGCGCCATCCTCAGTGGACTCTATGCGCCCCAAGTCCTGTGCGCTGGTTAATGTCTCCATGACATCAAGAATCATTTCGTACGCACCATGCATATCAGACGCATAGCTCTTCAATTTTCCCATCAGGTTCGTCCAATTCAAACTGTCTTCCGCATGATTCTGCGACACTTCATCCAACACCGGCCCTTGCCCTTGCCCTGGTTGCTGGTATTCCTCAATCTCCAAAATCATAGTTGTCTCGTGCCTTGGACGCGACAAGTCATGCATGCCCACCGATCCAGTGTCGCTACTTGAGTCCTCAATGACACGGCAGCCAGGGCTGCCTATATCGTAGTCAGCCCCAAGCACATTTTTCCTTGCCCTCAGCGTCCTCTTCGCCTTTGGCATTATAATTAACGAATCTCTCCACAGAGGGTCGTACGAGGGCGCGATTATCAAGATGGCCGACGGGATTGGCACAAAATGGCCACCGGAAATGCCATCCAAATGGCCGCCTAACCTCAAAATTTGTAACCTCAAGATTTACCACGTGCCAACACAAGGTATCGCAGCTTGCGTTGAAGCTTATTAATTCGCTCCTTTATCTTGGTAGATTCCCTGACATCACTTATTTATTTGTTTCAGCAGGCTTACCCCTCTGCCTTCCGTGGAGATGGTCCTACAGGTTGTCCGCCGGAAGTGCCTACCACTCCATACGTTGCACGGTGGAATAACCCGCCGCGCTCTATTCCGTTTTAATTATTGCAATTTTTATTTCTAATTTTTCTTTGCTACTATTTTAATCCTTTACTATTGTTTACTTCAAATATTTGCTGCTATTATTGTAAAATAAAAGACCTTTATGTTTTCGCCCCACGAGGCGATCACGCTTTTAGGTTAGGAAATGTGAATTTCCTTCCCAATTTCGCTAATTTATTGCGAAAATCTCCGAATTTTTCACAGATTACTCCTACAATCCTTCTCTATGCGTAAAGCATTCACAATTTGATTTACTTTCACTTTTTTCACACTAAGTATGGGAAGCACACAACGCACGTCCTCTCTCCACAAGAGCCAACTCGAAATTGAAAACTTTAGGTTGTGGATTGCATGTATGGTGCTGAGTTGGTGTCGGAATCCGAATTGAGTATCTGGTATTATGTTGTGTGCTGTGAAGAATCTTTCTAGGGCTCCTGTATTTTCCACACGTTTAGTTTAACGCGAGGTGGGAGGTCAATGGTTGTACTGATTCCCAAATAAAACACAACGACAAGTACAGCTCGTAGATGCAGATAAATATGTGTATTTATAAACTTAACAAACTGTACAAAAGGATCCAACGGTTCGTAGAGTAAAAGATTGGTTATTTATATTGTTCGGAGAAATTCCATTCGACACGAGAGTTAAAGTACTGGAGGTTTTTTGGTTGTTCCTGTTTCGATGTTTTTGGAATTCTGATCTTGGTCAGCGGTGTAGCTTTCATGAAGCTTCGGTTTTGGTAGTTATCACTCTGATTGGTTGACATTTGATTATTGCAAACGCCAATCAGCGTGGTTAGTAAAAGTAATCACTGCCCTTCCAAATACGCCCTTAGTGTGCTGTCTTTTGGCAGGGAGGGAGGTTACCTGCTTGCCTTGGTGATGAGAGGTGACCGTCGGGTATTTCCGCCGGCTGATGTTTCGGCTGTCGAACCGTTACATCCAGATGTGCTTTCGGAAACTCTTCGGTTTATGGCATGTCTTTAAGCAATTGAGGTAGGACCTGCTCTAAAGTTGTAAAGGCAATCAATATAAAAACTCCTTATTCTCAAAAATAGCTTTAACTTGCGATCGTGCCATAAACCTTTGCCCATGGGCTTTAGCCTCCCCTGTGGGGTGCATTATTGCGACGCGACAACTCCTTTGATGAGTCTTTCGAAGATTTTGGAAACGTTTGGTAGTAGGCTGATTGGACGGTAGCTGGATGGGTCTTGCGGGTTTTTTCCTTTTTTTTCAGTGGTATGATTTCTTGTTTTCCAGGCGTCGGGAAAGTAGTGGTTGTTGAGGCAGTTATTGAAGAGGATATTGTAGCTGTCGATGAGTTTAGAGGATTTTTTTGTTATTCAGTTTCCCGAAGAGTTGTATTGTGTGTGTAGGCTTTGTGTAGTATTTATTGTCTATTTTGTATTTTTGGTTGGTGGCTTGGTTGGTGTCAGGGAACTGTGTGAGGGTGTTCTTTGTTTGGTTATCAGTGTCGCTGTCTTTGCTGGCGTGGTGTTTTTCTGCCAATTCAGATAGTCTGTACTTTCTCAGTGCTGTGTTTTGTGAATTTGTCGCGGCAAAGCGTGTTTCTGGTATGTTGAGTTTGTCTGTGTCTTTTGTAATTATATATTTTCCGTCTGAGTTTTTGCTGAGGGTGTTCGAATTTATTTCGGCTTTAGCTATTAAGTCGTTATTACTGTGGTCAATTTTTAGGTTGGGGATGGTGAGACCTTTTTTCTTAAAAATGGAGTTGATTTGGGGGAACATATGATGCGAAGTTATTGGGATATTTCTTGTTCTATTTTCCCAGTATGTATTTATGGACTTTTGGAACTCCTGCCTGATTTTTATTTTGCACTGTTTGAGGAGCACTGTTTTTATTATTATTGGGGAGAGGTGGGATGGATGTCTTTATTCGTTATGTAGCGTTGTCAGGAGCTTGCTTTTGGTCCTTTATAGTTTTTTGATTTCGCTGTTTACGTAAAGATCTGCTGAGTTGTAGTCGGATAGGATGGGTACCGTTCTGTGTATTGCGTTTAGTATAATCTTGTTCGTATTGGTAAGGTCGTTTGAGAGGTTTCTGTTGGGGGGTATCTTTGTTGTACAGTTTTTGTTCATGACCTTTTTTAGCTTTGTCCAGTCTGTTTTATTGTAGTTTAGTGGAAAGGTGGGGTTGGTGAAAAGAGTGTGAAGTGGATCTTGATCGCCCTATGGTCGCTCTCCATGTTTAGGCTGGGGATAGAGTTGTCTGTGTTTTTGTTTAGTATGTGGATTCTACTGTCCAGTATGCAGATGTCTAAGTAGGCATTGCTTATTGGGAAGTTAGGGGTGTTGGTGCATAATAAGCATATTCTGCGATCTATGCTAGTTTTGCTTATCCAGTTTGCCAGAGTTAAGCCTCTGCCGTTGTAGTGGCTATTGTTCCAGTTTTGGTGCTTTGCGTTTAGGTCACCGGCTAATATGTAATAATTGTTTGGATTTCTGAGTGTAAGAGTGGTGAATATTTGGGAAAGTTCTTTCATGAATTCGGTTGATTGGGCTCCTGCCGCATAACCTGCTATGATGAACAGATTGTTGTTATTCTGTAGTTTAATCTTTATGTTGATGCTTTCGTGTATTTCTGTGTCTGCGGTTAGGGGGATGAGTTCGAAGGCTATGTGTTTTTTTATTAGTAGGGCAACGCCACCTCCGTTGTTACTGGCTCTGTCTTTTCTTATAAGAGTGTAATTTTTAATCCTTGGCTGTGTTGTGCTTTTAACTTTGTTTCGTTTAGTAGTGCAAAATCGGGGTTGCCTGATTTTAGTATTTGCGTTAAATTGTAGGGGTGACGGGGCTGGTTGTCACAAAAATTGAACTTTTTTAATTTCAAAAAACGCGGTACGCTCTTATGAAATTTCGATTACACTATTCGAAACCCTTGTATTTAATTGTTACGTATGAATAATACTATCTATACGCTGCTCTCGCACGCGCCGCTCAAGCTTGCGTAAGAAGGGCCCAAGGATTTCTGCCATTATCGTATACGGACAATAAGGGCTTTTGATATTGATTAGCGACATCATGACCGATTAAGTACACGTGCGACCCGACGAGCTCTCCTTGATCTAACCTTATATGGAAACCCCAAATACGCCTCTCCGTGCATTTTGGGACTATATAAACCCTTCCATTTCAATCATCTTCGGTTAATAAGTACACAGTTACTGGAGTATTCACGTCGTGTTACGCTCGTACAGAGTCGATTACATTCAGTGAGATCGGGCTTAGCGTACCGGTCGGAACACAAGTTAACCTGTTGGAATCCGCAAGTTCAGTTGAAGTTCTTTCGGTATACTATTGTAACCGTTCTCAGACCCCGCATCGCCAGTGCGTCAACATCGTGCAGCTTTAGATAACAACTTACACACTACATAAATACCGCGACAATTACATTTGTACAAGCGACTGTTATTAATATATACATAAATTGTTCACCATGTAATCGAGTAGATTCCTCAAACCTATCTTTACTCCGTAATCCTTTATATTAGTAGTAACGTCCCCACAGATACAGCTTAACCGCTCGAGTTGTATCGAATATTAATTTAGAGTATCGAAACAAACTAACAAGTTTCTTGGGTAATATCAACCACGCCGGTCTAGGCATTTGCCCACAGCCCAGGCTCGTAACATCAATGCATGTTTTAAACTTTGTAGATTGTGAAATTTTTTAGAGAAAATTAACTAAAATATACCATAAACGCCTCTGACGGAAAAGCAGTGAACTATTCTTACGTCCCATGCGTACAAATCAAACAATTAGATCGTACGTCTTCCAGAAGTGATAAATTGTGAAAAGTCGAATTTCTGTGACATTGTGCCGAGGGGAGCAACACCCCCCCCCCCCTTGATCCCCTCTCACGCCACGCCGACACATCCCTGGGCCGGGCATGAGGTCTCAGTCGCAGGTCCTCAGACAGGAGAACGGAATACGCCCCAGGTTTCGATATCGTGACGAAATGAAGCCCTCAAAGCTAACGTGGCGCAGCTATGTATCCTCCAGCTGTCAACACCTCGGATGATGACTATTCCCGCCATCACTTGGTAAGCAGCCATAACCGGCCGACAGAAGTGACGCCACGCGGAAGCTGAGGTAAGGCACCTAGTGTCATGACAACAAGTAGGACATCACCAGTCATATTAATGGTCCTGACAGACCTGCTTGCTTTAGATGTAGGGTAAAACGAACACGGGAGGAGGGAGCCGATAGCAGGAGCACAGCATCCTGCGACCGCTCCCCACAGGTAAACACGCCGGCGGAGTAGCACCCCGAAGTCCCGTTCGGTACGCAACTCAACACATAGCCTTCTTTGAACAGTCGATCTGCGATGCAGGAGATGGAACGCGCATAAGCGGACCCACACCTTTCGCATGATCCGGTGCACCTCCCTGTGCGAGTTCCCATCCACACATATGTCAAGCACTACCCCCACACACGCCACCCCGGCAAGGAATTTCAGAAAAGGAGCTGGCCACCACACAGCTCCGGGAAAGTCCCCCTGGGCACATCTCACAGACGGTGACTACTCACTGACTCCGTAAACACGGGGTGGATGGCTGTTAAGTGCGGCGTGATATCCACCTCCGACACATAACGGTCCACGCAGCACAACATGGAAGCTGCAGGCAAACCCAATGACCCCTCGGGAGACCTGTTGAGTGGAACGACGCCTCCCATTAACCCAAAGTTGGAGAAATGTCAAAATTACGTGGGATATACAACCATTGTACTGAACCAATAAACAAGTTAACACAGTTATGTTCACCTATTGTAACAATAACAAACCACTCCGTCTACCTCCTACAGCCCATTCCATACCATACAGTAATCCAGTAAACGCCCCCCACCCCCCACACACCAAAAGACCAGAGAGAAATAATGGGAAAGAAATCAATAAACAAAGGAACGCTGATACCAGGCATGAGCTTTATTTATTTAGGAATACAGACACCCTCAGGGGAAGACACATTGGCGCTGGAGAAGACGCGCCTGCTCCTCCACTGTCTCAATGAAGGGCAAGAGTAGATCTGCTCACCGCCCGACAAACTGTGACATGCTAGCAAGAGGGCTGGGGAGAGCCCATATGGACCCCTCGCAGCCCTTGGCTGCCCAAACCCGGCTTCAGGACCTGCTCTTGACCGCGCCCCTGAGAATCCTCCAGCTACTCCCCCAGGGGCCCCATGTATACCCATGGAGGATCCAATAGTGGTTACGGTAAGGTTGGCTGGCGTCCCGCCCAAACCCCAGGTCCTGGTCCTGGCTGCGGCAGTCGCCTGATGACGTTGACGACGCTGCCGTGGTGGCCGCACAGCCGACCGCCGCCCCACAAATACCACCTGCTCCGATGGCGCTCTGGACTCCAGGACAGCCCCTCGATAAATAAAAGTCAGATCGTCCCCCAAGAGGTGGAGGTCGAACTGCACCCGCCCGCGAGGCAGAGGCATTGCAGTCACAAACCGCTAACCCGCACCGCGCGGGGGGAGGGCAGAAGAACCCCCACCGGGACTACCCCCAACCCCCCGTGAAACCACCACGCCACCCCCAAAGGGTAAGAAGGCCAAGACGAGGGTGAACATTGGTACACAGACGGGGCCCCCGGATGAGGGAAAATGGAGGGACAAACGGGGCAAAAGAACACCCGCTTACCACCCCCCTAGCGGGAGGGAACACAATGGAGTCCTCTCTCCTTCATCAAAAGAGGAAGTTGAGATCCCCCCCGGAGGAGGGTGCACCGTAGAAACCCCGGCTGGAAGCGGCACCCACTTATGCTACGGTGGCGGGCAGCCCCTCTCCGACGGAAACCCCGATCGATTCTGACTTCAAGGAAATCCGACACAAAAGAAGGAACAGAAGAAGGAGAGGGAAAATGACCACTCCACCCGCAGGAGGCGCACCACAACCCCCACGGAGAGCTTCCCCTGCGAAGGAACGGCTAAGGCCCAAATCCCCTTCGGGAACCCAAAATGGGGCCGGCGACCCAAAGGAGGAGGCTCCGGCATGTAGCCGCATCGTTTGGCTACCCGCAGTACCAGAAGGTCGCGCAGGGCCGACGGGTCACAATCTCTCGCAATGGCTGAGCCACTTGTGATCCTCCAAATAAATATGCATAAATCCTGCCTCGCGCAGGCACTCATGGTACAACAAGCATCAGAGTTGAATGCCGACGCGGTGATTATCTCTGAACCATATAGGCAGACGAGGGAGTGGTACAATGATTCCACCAGGGACACGGCCGTGTGGTTAACAGGCTTCAACGGTCGCATGGCGCGCCCCGTAAGCAGCGCACCACTAACCGGCATAACAGTAGCCATGCTTGAGGATATGATCCTCATAAGCGGCTACTGCTGCCCGAACATCCCATAGTCCGAAGTGGAGAAATACCTGAATCACCTCCAGGAGGTCCTGGGAAAGTCCACCTCGCGGGGCGCACGAGTAATTCTTTCTGGCGAATTTCGACCGCGGGGATGTTCACCTTCTACAGGAATGGCGGGGCATCCTTCCCGAATATTATGTCCGTGGACAGTATAACCTTGAGAGGTCTATAGAGCATTGAGGTTCTGGACACCTACTCCGCCTCAGATTACCGTTATATACTACACACCTTTAAGGAATCGAGACGTAACCGGCCCCACGTGGCTTGATGACCATTGTCGCTCAAGGACGCGAAACCAGAGGAGATCCTCGAGGCATACGACAAGCTGAGCAGAGAATCCACGGCTCAACTTGCAAGGAACCACCCCCCACAGGGCCCCCACCTGACAGAGATCCGGACTGCTCCCCAGAAGTAATGCAAAACCGACTCGAAAGGGAGTGTGAGTGAGCCCTGCGAAGGAAGTGCTGCCGAAGGGCATAAGGAAACCGTACTTCTGGTGGAACGATGAAGTCGCCACTCTTAGAACAGCGATATTCAAGCCAGAAGAAGGTACCAAAGAGCCAAAAAGAAGGACCATCCAGAGACACCAAACCTTGTTGACCAGTACAGGTCAACAAGGAAGCGTTTGCAGTCAGAAATCTGGAAGAGTAAAGAACGATCGTGGTCTGAATTATGCGCGGTTGGGCACGATCCAATAAGAAATTCATTCAAGCGCTTAGAATGGAGACATACCCTGGCCGAACTTACTCGGATAGGAACCTCCGGAGACCTGATAAGGATCATACGGAAATACTCTGAGGATAGGCGAGCGGTTGTCCATACTCCGCGACGAACTGTGAGCCTGCCCATCTTTGCTGGAGTTCCACAAGGTGCAGTACTTGCACCGATGGTGTGGAACCTGGTATACGATGGTGTTCTGACGCTCGCGAGTGGCCTCAGGAACACTGCAGCCTTCGTGTATGCGGACGACCTGGTACTCACGATCTCGGCAAAGCGCGTGGAGAAACTCCAGTTCCTGATAGACGTTGGCTTGAGGCAGATCTGAGAGTGTTTCACCCGTACGAACCTCGAGATCGCCCCTGAAAAGACCGAGATTCTGATACTTACGGGGAAAAGAATCCACAAAATAATCGACCTCGACTAGTGGCAGGGCAGATGGGACAGTTTTGAACCAAACAACTGGACCCGGAAATTGGTGGGTTCAGTCAAGACTTTGGAGCAGAAGTCCCCCGCCCTCTACCTGGACATCCATATGATGCAGCTCCTCAACGGGGCACGTTCACGAAGCTGGTCTCTCGGATCACCTCGTCGCTAGAATCCTGGAAAGCCTTCCAGGTATTCGCGGTTAAGGTGATGAAGAGCAGAGAGAACCAGGAGCGAGAAAGTGAAATAATGAGCGACCCCTCATACCCTTCCAGGAGGAGGATGCGCCGCCCATTTAACAGACTCCTGCCTGACCCCAAAAGATCAGCAGGCTTCGCGCTGCAACCAGGACGTCCGGCCATTCAATAAACCACCTGATGCCGGCGACCTGTTGTTGGACGGGAATCCCACCAAGCTAAGGAGCCGCTGCAACAATGAGGATACTCCGTTGAGAAGCACCCCCCTCCCCGTAGGCCGGGTATGCGTAAACGCATTTTCCCCTCCTCGAACCCAAAAAAATAGTGAATAAACCATTAAATCGTTCAATAATTGCTAAATGAACCATGCGACGAGATGTCGGCAGCCATCTTTGGCCTGCATCGGTGGTGTCTCTGTATCAAGTTTACATTTGTAAAAATGACATTGGCTCAAAAAATAGTGTTTATTGACGTTCAAACCGATCCCACAGACCTGCAGTTTAGTCTCCTCGTGAGTACTGTGGCCGCGAAAATTTCATTATCAAATTATGGAGACTAAAAAAGAAATTGAAAAAATCGGGTGTCTCTCTCGCGCATGACGTTTACGTGTATGCTTTCCGTTGTTTGTGTGAGTGCACGCACCAGGCCATGGCGCCTGGAGTCGGGGCCCATGATGGCCGTAAACTTTTTCACATCACTGCAATGCTTTGTAGAGTTCTAATCGTTGTATAAGCCTTGTCGATCACACTGTTATTCAGTGTTCTCATCAAAATACTTAAGAGACTCGAAATTAGATAAAGTTATAAAACATAGTAGACTTTATAGTATAGGCATAGTATATTCGGCGCGTGCACTGCGTAAGCGTAATTATCTAATAACCAAAATCAAGAAATTTTAATCTACTGATTTTCATAAAAAACGATTTTCATGTGTGTACTTATTCGTATAAAGATGAAGAATAATTCAGGTATGTTTATTATTTTATTTCAAATATCATCTTTTTAAGTAACATATTTATTCAATATAGCTCACTTTTTGTTAGTTTATTTGCATCTATAAAAACAGAATAAAATATTTATTACATAGTTTGTACAATAGAACTGATTTTATTGTTCCATAGTTACGTCTGGGCTCGAAATACATACGTAATGAACTCCCCGTAATGGGATTGGTGGATATTTTAGATTATTTTAACGGATAAGGCTAGGTTTGCTGGCGCCATTTAGTTTATAGTACTGTCTCGAGGTTTGTCGAGGCAGTTGTATGATAAGCATGGCGTGAATGAAGAGTGTTAAAAGTGTGTGGCAAGAGTGTGTGTGTCGGCGTGGGTCCTAATGAGAGGGAACGAATGAGGAATGGAATGAGAAGGAAACTGCGAGTTGAAGAATACATGGAGTGGCTGATGCATGCGCGAAATAAAATTGTTTGGGAAGCAGAATAGAGAGAAGCGTGGAATTGAGAGAGTGCAGAGAGCAGAGATTAGTATTGAGTTTGAGAGTATCGTGAGTCGTCTTGAGTGTCATTGTCGTGTGTCGACCTTTTATATTAATGAAGTTATTAATGGTTGAAAGAAACCGAAGTCTCATTACCCCACCCGTTCTCTGTCTGATTGATTAAGTGAAGTTTACTAAAAATAATTCCTACAGTTGTACGAATAGTCATTCAATATTCAATATTCAATCGTTGATTGAATAAGAACCTCAAAAAATACAACGGGCAATTTTATACAACACGAACAACCAAAAGAGCGCAAATAAACTGCAAACTGTGTAGTGCGCTATCTGTAGCTTTCGATACTTTTTTCTTGCAATGATGATGTCGTTTGGTGTCTCCTTAACAAACATTCTGAAGGCCTGTACGCCAACCTTTAAATAGTCATGCCAATCTAATAATGACAAATCAAAACCAAATTCCTCCAAATCGGCAGCATTCATACGACTTAAAAGATTTTTTGCTTTGTTCGTTTTTACAATCCAACTGGCAGCAAGGAATGGTCGTAACGCTTTTACGAGTTTAGTTGTTGTCCACGCCATATTTAGTGCACTGTGAAAAGGTGTATTATACGAAAATTAATTTAAAATAATTTCTAATAATACCTTAAAATCGTCATAATCTTACTTATCATATAATTGAACATTATAAAGTGGAAATCTAAGTATCCTTAAGTAAATACAACTTTCAGATCTTTAAAAATAAAAGCTTACATTGTTTTTTTCTTTCTGATGATACGGATTAAATCATAGATCGCTGCGGGAATTATAGTAAGCAGCGTGTGAATCACAAGGAATACGTGAAAATTAGGAATGAACGTCACAGTCGGATACCACACCATTCCCGGCATTGGAGATTTGCTCACTATGTTTAGTATTATTGTCGTTCCCGCTTCGTTGCAAATAGGGTTCCAATCAGACGATCCATAGTTATACACCTCTAATTTGCATGATTTTCTGCAGAAAATATTAGAAAAGTTGAAAATTATATGAAGTAAATTATGCTCGAAAGAAATTCTTATTTTGCTAAAATAATGCGATGGAACAAGTGGCAGTAAATGGTAACGTTGTACATGTTATTTGGCAGCAATAACAACGAACTACCTATGCGTAACGTGATCCCAAATCAATGCGACAAGGTTGTTGACAGTCATGTCACCTGGAATATTATCTGCTATGACAGTACCGGACGCTGGAGCGACATGGACGAAGCCCATACTAATTAACGCGAGTAGTCCTGCGCTTCCATTCTGGTTTGCCTGCCATGCTCGTGCCGGCCCCTTGTATGGCGTCATGACTATTCATAAAATAAGTGGGATTTCAGTTATTCCATGATAATGAAATGAACAGTTGTATTTATTCATCCTGTCGTTTCAGACTATTAATTAAGAAGAAAACGTAAGATTTAAAGTGACAAAGTAATTCAAAATTTGATTAAGAACATTCATTGTCCACAAAGGTGTCGAGCGAGTACCTTATTCTCGGTTAAATCGGACTATGTCATGGAAATTTGAAAATTTACTTTGATGTTCAGTATGAAACCGATAAATTTCACATCAGAGAAAAGTTCTGAAAAAGATAATAAAGCTATCACTATTTTCTACATTACTTCTCTCCTTTTGTGGACATTGATTTTCTATTGCTAATTGATTTCATCTTTGTGTTCTCTAGTTAACTAGCACCCTAGTTAAATGAAAATGTGCAGTAGAACTCCGTTTATACATATTATGAACCTGTCGTGGGACATATAGATTCGTATACCGCGTCGTTCGTGTAATAGGAATCCGGATAATTTTCTCCACCAGCTGAATTGTCGTTCAGGTGATAGGAATAAATGTTCGTACAAGAGGATTACACGATACACTTGCTCTTCAATACCGCGTTCCCTTACCGTTACAACTTAGACATTTATAAGTAGATCGAAGCTCCATGGTAATTCAGAAAATACGAGCTCAGTTAAAGTTAAGTTAATCGGGCACCACTAAAATTTCATTCATATGGATAGAGTTGGTATAAACGGACTTCCACTCTAATACAGCTGTCATACCAATGGTCGGTCTAAAGATTATGCATGGAAAGGATGCCGTTTTGCTATAACTCTGGACAACACCTTCGGCGGTCGCTTTGCTGAATGCATATAAATTAATATACGTTTTTAGAATATCGTCCAAAGCTTCGTCCCTAATTCCAGACGCGTTTTCTTCATCAGCGCGTATGATGTCTTCTGCGAATTTGAGATCTGCCGGAGGTGGATAACACTTTTCCTCTACATACTTAATGTGAGGATGAGAGTACGCCGTCGAAATGTACACAAATGCCTCCAAATGGGAGCATTCCGTTGCTAATTCGAGTATTTCTTGCGTGGCAATAACGTTTGCCCGTAAGATTACAGACGCCTTTGTTTTGAACTGCACTATTGCCGCATTGTGAATTATTATATTCACGTTCTCTACCAAACGTCGACGATCTTCTGCGCAAAGACCTAGGGAAGCTTCGCCAATGTTACCTTGACTGAGCACAACTTTTTCCGTAAAGTTTGGATTCATCTTTCGCAGTTCGTTGAATATCTGTAGACAATAAAGTGAGTTGGAAATATTTTAATCGAGATCTTGTCAAAATTGAGGTATTTATTAACTAAGTTAATGGACAGTTGTACTATTCTATTATTAATTCCGTTTTTGTGCGACGGATAGCTAAGAATAAGAAAAATAGATCAGGTGACAAAATAACGAAAACCGGAGTGCAAGTCATTTATTTATAAGTTTTCATGGAGTATCATTAAGCTTCCGAAATTATCATTTGATTTTTTATTTATAGGCACCTAATACATGTAGGATTTGGGAAATCGAGAGTGACAGATTGGATTTAGATAACCTGTATTGACGTAGCCTTTAATAACACTGTTCAACGCGGGTCTGATTTTGTAACCTTCAATCGGCGTTTGTTGTAGACTTTAATGTGCTGAATACGAATCTGCAATCCGTTTTTCTCGCTGGTGCTCTATGACTGCGGCTCCCCGCTTATCGCTCGGCGTACCGGAATCACTAGACGCGCAGTACTTCTGCCGAGTGTCACTGTTGCCGCGGCGTGTTTGACCAAACTATTTCGCTTGTATATTCAACACAAAAATGATTTTCTAACTTCCATTGGTGCTTTCCTTAGCAGAAAGGTCTGTTCTAGCACGGGGCATAGTTAGATTTCCCCCTGGACCCGTAGTTTTTGAAATAAATTGGAAGATATCAGCCAAAATAGGTGTATTTTCGGTGTCCTTTTCACTTTGATCATTATTTAAACACGTTTAAATATTTATAATCCAATTTCGAATTATATGATTTTATTCGTGAAACTTCACAGAATCATTTGGCACCAAGCGCAATTGAATAACTATTACCGCAAAAGTACAAAACACTTCCAAAGTTGAAAATTCGTATTCAGCACAATGAACTCTACAAGAAACTGTTATTGAAGGTTCCAAAATAACAAAAAAGTTGAAATTTGTCGAACAGTGTAATAAGTGATTAAATTACAATGGATTAGACAAAGTATTGTTCGAGACGCAATGATCACGGACCGGCAACCGACAGACAATGTCTGCTGCTGCAAGCACGCCAAAATACACTGGCCATTCAGAGCGCCCGTAGTTCGAGCGCTTAACCACGTGGCTCTCAACCGCGGTCGGTTGTGGTCGCGAACCAACGCGTTTCTTCACGACCACAATCGAGCACTGTTGAGAGCCATGCCCACAGCCATGTAAAAAGTTGTTCAGAGTCACCCCAACAACACTCCATTAAACGCGTGAAATAACATTCCGCCGGACCCTGTATGATAAGAAGGTGTTCCGTTTATTAAAACTGTGCTCTCTCGACCGTAGTCGACACAATAATGCCTTTCCTTGGCAAAAGCGGCGGTCGGGAGAACGCCTACGTCACCATGGCCCTTCTTAACCATTTTAGGGTTCGCCCTATAGGAAAGCTATGCTAGACAAAGACAGCGTGCATCGACGTAGTGACAACCCCGTGATGAAACAATTACATCTATCAGTTGCCACCGCCCTGCCTGAGCCACCGCTGTGTCATTCTGGTTTGGGACCAACTATCGATAGCATGCCGTTGTATTTATCAGTGGTCACTGCCTAAGGTACTGTCGTACCTATCCTGGGCACTATGCCTAAGGTACCGTCGTACCTACGCTCAGCACCATTGACATCCACCGTGTCATAACGCTTGTTGCGTCCTTCGCCTCTGAGGTAGTGCCCGTTGGCACACTAGTGGATGGACAGCTGTTGTCGTCATCGTCCACTGTCGTCTTTGAGACTATGCCTCCCTTTGGTGGAATCTGCCTGGTCGTCGGGCAAACGTCCCTTTGCGCCACTTATTCCCCCTCTGTTACTCCTTTGCCATGGCCTTATGCTTTCGGCTTCTATCTAAATTTTCCTTTCTGTGGACAGAACATAGAGGTTAAATAATGGGCAACATTTAATTTCTGGACCCTAAATCAAAATATACATTAAGAAAAGAATATCGAAACGATGCTATGCATCTTGGGCATCTCCCTGGATCGTGATCCATGGTTTGACCCTGTCGGCTGCAACGACTGTTCTCAATCGTTTCGAGCCTTCTCTCAAATCTTCCACATCGTAGTGGTCGTTTGGCAGCACGTCTGGAATTCGTAATGGTCCTTTAAATTTCGGTAGTAGCTTCCGGCTACTTCCCGTCGCAGGGTCACGGGTCACCTGTAGCAGTACCAACTCACCCGTGATTCCTTCTGATTTTTCCTGCTGTTCAGAGATATGCTTGCTGATATCTCCTCGCGATGCTGCTAGATCCAGGCGATCTATATCTTTTCGTATAGCTTTTTATACTGCAACCGACCAATGCTTTCATTGGCGGTACGGTAATATTTTTATTGTCCACAGTGTTTTACGGCACTCGGCACTTTTTGACCTGCGTCTCGCAGTCCCAAGAATTGATCTGCCTGCTTTACATTTTCGGGCGGCAGCATTTCTTGAACCGCGTCGATTTTCCGTTGACCAGACTTTACCCAATGTTCACTTATTTCACGACCCAAGTATTCTATATTTTTTTCCAAAGAAAGAACATTTCTCGAGTCTAAGTGTCAGCCCATGTGTTCGAAGAGCCTCCAGAACAGTCCGTAGTTCTCCTATGCCCTCTTCTACAGTCTTCGACGGTAATATTATATCGTCTAAGCAATGGCTTTTGTCTCTTTCAAGGGTCGAAGAATCTTTTGCATCAACCGTTGGGAAAGAGCTGGCGCGTTCGTCAAGCCATACATTCGTCCAGTATAGTAAAGGAATGAACGTTTGCAGTTACATTTATGGGAGCAAAAGGCTGTTGGAAGGAAACGATGGAACACGATTAAACGATGAGCGATGAATGTAAAACAATACTTGACTAAACAATTTGTCCGGACGATTAACGAATGCTCTACAATGCACGACTGCCAATGAACGAATACACAACGAATGCTAATATAGGAATGAATACCGATGACCCAACGGCGATGCACACACCTTGAGATGGTTTACATTAGACACGAACCGTCGCAGTATAGCCGCGACAATCTCACGCCCTAATGTAAACCATAATGGCCCGAGCCAAACCTTCGCAGAATTAAAACACGTATAAAGGGTTGGGTGGTTGCTGAATTGAATGCAAGGGGGTCGTGTGAACTATTGAGATACTTTATTTATTTATTGCGTAAGGTCTTAACGCGTCCGTCTCGCACGAGCGTCTGGGCAAGAGTCCTTTGTCTCAAAACCCAAGCGCTCGTTCTCCCCGGCAACCGTCTCTGTCGACGTCGCAGTTTCGGCACCATCAAGGGTAGCCCGCTACGTCATTCGGCGTAACGCATACAATGTATGGCCCCGTTTGGCCAACGTCTCGCGGCCGTACGGCCCGCGACTTACACAAGTTAGTGATAACCTGATTCCCCACAAGTTGCCTATGTGGTTGTTTGGTACAGGATCCTAATCATGTGATATGGCAATGCCCGTTCTACAATAATAACAGAGATGCTCTGGTTCATAAACTTTGCAACAAGGGATACTTTCCACCTTATACAATAGATGTCTTTTTGTATTGACCCTCTCTGTGCCCCTTACTTGATATACACAAATTTCTTATGGCTCACTGTTTGCATTTATGGAGCTGAATTACATAACGCTTCACCACATTGTCTATTCTAGATTATAAGAAATTTTTGTAATGTTAGCATGCACAGTCATGTGCATGTTGCTAATAATCCCATGTGGGGTTTTATGGCTTAATAAAAAAAAGAACCTGATTCCCATTGCTGTTCTGGCTGCTGTGGTCATTCGTTCGCCCATCATCCTCCTTGCGTGACATATCACCCATCGCTCGTGTCGCGGAAATATTATGCGTATTCACGCTTCGTGCACCTTGCACTATATGTTCCTGCGACGCATCGTCGCGCACTTTATCCGTACCCGATTTACAATGCCGACTACGTGAACGCGAACTCGAACTCGACCGGTAATGAGTCCGCGAACGCTGATGTGCTCGACGGTATGATCGTGAATACGAAGGCGATCCCAATCGACGTAAAAAATCTTCCATTATCGATTCTAATTGTCCAAGTTGCGACTCCTTTGTATCACGGCTCGTACCTTCCATCGGCACAAGCTCACGGCTGATCGAATCGCGACTCATATTGTCCAAAATGTCACAAAATATTGCAGAAAAATGTCAGTTCAAACGGTTAGTGAATCACTATTACTAATTCTACACCCAGTGTCAATAATTAAACTCATCACCAACTGCACAGTCTGTCGTTCGAGAACAATTACCCACTTGTCTGTACACGGCACTCAATAATTGTTTTTACACGTTGTACGCGAGTATATGTATATCGTCACAATGTGCACTAAACAATTGGTAATTCCACTTCTGTTAAACCTCTATATGTTAAAAAGGTGTTCCGTTTATTACAACTGTGCCCTCTCGACCGTAGACTAGACAAGAATGCCTTTCCTTGGCACAAGCGTCGATCGTGAGGACGCCTACGTCACCACGGCTCTTTTTAACCATTTTAAGGTTCGCCCTAAAGGAAACCTATGCTATAAAGGAATTATATAAAGCAGTGTCGAAGCCAGGGCTCGGAATTAAATGCTCTTTCGGGCCGATTTTCGGAGGCAACGTCCCCTGTCTCCCGCCGCGCGTCTTGGCCCGAGCGATCGCCTAGCCGCTCGAAGCTCCTCTGACACATAGCCATGAACCGCGCGCTTACGCATTAGGGCGACACCTGTGTCGCAGGATAAAAAATAAATAACGAAAATGCGACATGATTAAACTTGTGACAGTGAAAAGCATTTTCGGTATTTATTTTATTCGGTATCGCTACGCGCACGGGGAGCTTCAAGCCGCTTGGTGAGATCGCGAGGGCTATGACGGGCGGCCGGACAATGGGGGCGTTGTTTCCGGAAGTCGGCGCGAAAGATCACTTACTTCCGGGCCCTGGTCTAAGCAATAAAATAACCAAACATCAAAGGGGTCTCTTGGTGTATAAAAATGTAATTGAATATTATATATTCGGTATCCCGGAAGAAAATATTCTATTTTCGAAAACACAAAAGAACAAAACATGCTACAGAAATGC
Source organism: Nomada lathburiana (assembly GCA_963667235.1). Classification (NCBI taxonomy): domain Eukaryota; kingdom Metazoa; phylum Arthropoda; class Insecta; order Hymenoptera; family Apidae; genus Nomada; species Nomada lathburiana. The sequence continues at coordinate 8,614,030 of OY763908.1, forward strand.
TTTACATACCTTCTTCTGCATCATACATACATTTTTATTGCACTTCTTAAACACTACACTTGTAATTATCACTTCCGTAAGGTATGTTTCTTGATATTTTCTACCCGCCCGCAAATTCTTGACTTTCGAACCTCAATTTGTTGCTTAATACTGCGATTTACGCATAAAAAATGCAGTAATATACATGTATACATACTTAGTAACGTATGAGCCAATTATTCATTTTGGACAATAATAAAATTTTCGAGGCAAATATCCCATTGTGCAGCGTCTCCATTTAAAATTCAAATTATATGCATAGTTACTGCCTACTCTAGTACTAGCCGGGCTGAACAACGTGGCAATACTAATTGTTTAACGATCGGGAGTCCTATTTTAAATAATGGGAGTCATGTAAATGCATGTACTTGGGATTACTATTAATGCTTTTTCTCGTAGAAAATTATTGTTAAAGTACACAATTCTTTATTATTATGTCTAAGTAATATATAAATATTATAACTATGGTAAGTAGAAGTGATATCAAAGTATACTAATAGTTATAAATGTGGTATACATTTTCTGGACTCTGGGAATGGTTTGGTGATGTGATACATAATATTGGAAATATTTTTCAGTTGTTTTAGGAAAATATAAGTATGAAGTAAAATAGAATCATCTTTGAACGAAAACGCAGCATGTGAAAATGAATGAAGTGATATATAAGTTAATTGAAACCTGAAATGGACAAAATTATTGATACGAAGTCAAAGAGGTTAACTAAACACGGAAAGAGGTTCCATAATTAGTTACTGAAGGGAACAGTTGTGCGCAAATCGTCACCACAGATGCATGTATCAGAAAATGCTAAATGATGTGCATTTGATTGAATATTAATATATGTTAATTTACATAAAATGTGCTTATGATTTTCAGATTTTAGAAATTCTGATTCCAAATTGGCACCATTTATTATGGCTTCCATTATTGCACACATATGAGTAAATAAGGTTATTACTTCTTCTGCAGGAGTGGAAAGACCACCTGTTTGTAAGTGATCAAAATATACATTACTTATAGTTGTACCTTTATCCTCCACAATAAATTATTTACATATTTTACAATTTAATTTTGTAGCAACGGAATGCAACCCATAACCGGATATACATATAAATCTTAATATAATCATCTACAACACACGTGGATAAATATTCGGCATCGAAAATTTCTGAAAACCATTTACATCAGCTGAAAGATCAATAGCTTTTATCAAATAAATGTGCTATACACAGAGATTATGACCTACATAGTTAATAAATGAAACTTTCCTGCATTACTGCACTTACTTTTATGTTTTATAAAATTGCCTACGGACAATAAGTACACATTGATGTGTAAACATTCGAAAAATAAGCGGGAAACTGAGCGGTCGGTATGGAGAAACTGTGAGACTAGTAGGGTGGGCTGGGTTAAGAATACTGATATACATATATTACAGCCGGATTCTCGCGGTGTTGCCATTTTTACCTTCAGCACGGCTAGTACTAGAGTAGGCTGTGCTATCAGAATAAAATGGCAAACTGCTTTCTCTGCAGCTTTCCCGTCCATTACCGTCAAGTATTATGGTAGCATTTCACATGCGATTATTATAATTGCTGTAAACGCGGTTTCGTACTTACGGTATTTTCAAAGTGTTTCTTCATTCGCTCTTCTATTGATAGGCCTTTCTTTGGCCTAACTATAATGTAAATTTTGGAAATTTCGATGCACGTGCGCAAGAGTTTCTCCAAAATAAGGGTTCCGAGGAAACCTGTGCATCCAGTAAGAAGTATGTTCTTTCCAGCGTAAAATTTTCGTATTTCACTGTCGCAATTGGCTTTCACGATCTCCGTGTCGCCGGATCGGAAAATGCTGTTCGTATTGTTCATTGTAAAATTGCCCCTCCTTTTGCTTTTAATTTTAAGCAGACATACGTTTACGTAAACGATCTGTGGTGCCTCCTTTTTTTCTCCTTGAAATGTCTCATTCAGTTTCGACGCGAATAATTACAATAATAACACATATTCGGGAAACTAATCACGTTAAATTATTATGAACAAATGATATTTCTTTGGTTACTTTCGTTGAACAATTAAGGCGCGTTTTATGCTTCTAGTCTTTTTATAGTGCATACCTATGCATTCATAGATGTGTTTCATTTTTCATGCGCATATAATATGTGGTAAATAATCGCCAATTTGCGAAGTGTCAATATTAAGTAGCAGTTCACTGTATTAATCGCGCGTGGGAAATATCTTTTTGTCAGCGAGACAAAGAAAGAGTGACATAGATACATAGACAAAGTCCATGTATAAACTGGAAAAAACCGATGTCATACGAATTCCGTTCATAAATTATACAATGTCCGCGGGTGATGCGGGGTACGCACCACTACGTTCTCCCATCTCAAGCCTAGCGCATCACAAAATCACAAAAAATTGGCTGTTGAACTTCGCTCCGCTAGCATAGCTTTCACTTACAATTGGAGCAAACCATGAAATGGTCAAAAAGGACCATGGTGACGTAGACGTTTGCCTGAATATATGGGAAATCCCACGACGCGACAATAGTTTAATGAAACTGTCAGATATAATTAAAATTTTTCGAAAGGTTTAAAAATATAAGAATTCAATTTAGTTCTGTGGGATATGGTGATATGGTTTGAGAAAGGGGATGGAATAACTTCCCCTTCAATACTTCTTGTACTTATTGTTAGTTTGATTATGCTGATTGTGAGTCGTGGCACACGCTCGCGATACTCGCGACTACTCGTACTCAATTCTTTACAACGACTCTCCTTGAACTCTGCTCAAACTCTGACTCTCGCACGCATCATTCGCTCCATATATTCTCTCACTTGCAGCCTCTCTCTCGTTCTATCCCTCATTCGTTCTCACTCATTCGGACCCACACCGACGCACACATCCTTGCCACGTGTCACAGGTCGACAACGGGTCACCATGCACTCAAGGCTTCTCGGGCATTCTCAGAAAGCATTCGCTCTTTCCTAGAGATAAACATTCGCTCGACGTTTCCACTAACACTCTTTATTCGCACCTCATGCTACATTCGATACTTTGTGTCACACTACGGTTTTGACTTAAACATTAAGGCGGAGACGTGGCGCGTCGGCTTATCGCCGCCACAGTTCTATTGAATTTATGTCAAGGACCGGCATTGTTCTATAAACTATGGTCGTGAGAGCTAAACAAAACAAGTTTTTAGCACATACACGCCCACATAATCAATTGAATACCGTTTGTCTACTGTTTATATGAACACATCACGGCGGCCGGCGAAAAAACCGTATTGTACCCGGTCAACTCACCGAAAAAGTAATGATTTTTTAATGCAATTAGGAGAGATCGAATTTTCTTCCGCATCGCATCGTAAAAAGTGTTAGAATATTCGAGGTACAGGAACGGCCGAGGCGTGCCATGTGCGTTTCGTAGATGCATGTCGTCCTTATCTAGCGTAGCTGGTTCTTGGAAGAACCCTAAGATGATTAAAGAGGGCCATGGTGACGTAGGCGTCCTCACGACCGATGCTTTTGCCAAAGGGAGGCATTCTTGTATAAACTACGTCTATACACACACAGCATTAATAAACGGAATACGTTGTTAATATATATTAACATATATTAATTTATAACGAATAGCCACAAATTTTTATTTAGACGCCAATACGACTACGACAGCCGCCTAATTGCATTTTTTAACGTTATGGCTGAAATATTCCCACTTAGTATGAATAATAATTCATTATACAACAGGCCAACTCCTTGTACCCTCTAGGGTCCTATCGAAGGGCATTAGGCCTGCCAAGCTCTGAGTTGACCACGCTTGGGTGGGCATATCCCTATATCCAGCTCAGATAAAGTGTATCCAAGTCCTGGTTCAGGACCCTGTCGCGCACAAGGTTCTCAACGCCTACCCACTTACTCGGAAATAAAAATTCTCTCATACTCGCCAAAAGTTCAACACCCTGTCTTGAAGACAATTATCCCATAACAAAGCGTGGAGTACGAACTCCTAATCGAAGCTGGACACCGCACCCGCGCTAGCGCCGGTGCCTCCCACAGATCGAACTTCACGACCAGGCAAAATTGGGTACTCCAAAACACCGGTCAGAACCGGTTGCTCCAAAATGATCCATATTCCCTTATCGAGACATGGAGTCAGAACTCCATTTGGTGACTACACATTAACATTGTCGCACTCAATCATATTACTCCATTTGCTCCGAAATTTATTTATTATACCCTATTATCTATTTTATTTCTAACAAAGCCACAGAGCCCTCGCTTCTTTCCCATCGTCGCCTTCGGAGCACTGCCATACCGACAGTTGGATGAACGCTGTCGGTTACAGCACTCGTCAATGCGTTCTATATCTATTTATCTTACCCTACTATCTATTTATTACTAGCAAAGCAGGGTCAGAGCCCTTGCTTTTTTCTCATCGTAGCCTTCGGAGCACTGCAATACCGACAGTTGGAAGAACGCTGTCGGCTACAGCACTTGTCAATGCGTTCTATATCTATTTATTATACCTACGATCTATTTATTTCTAGCAAAGCCGGGACAGAGCCCACGCTTGTCTCTCATCGTCGCCTTCCGAGCACTGCAATACCGACAGTTGGATGGATACTGTCGGCTACAGCACTCGCCACTGCGTTCTAAACCTATTCATATTTCTCTATGATCTAATTATTACTAACACAATAAGGCGGGTATAGAGCCCTCGCTTATTTCTTCTCAAATACTTCAGTTTAAATCTAACACTGCGTGCATCAAGCACCGCGAGGAGCCAATGAGGCCCTTCCAACACGAGCTCCTGTACGCCTATCCTATTATAATTGTATTGTTACTCATTTGTACCATTCTCCATTCGCACTTTTCACAACAGACTCCTCGTGCTTCAGAAAGCACACATCTCCCAGTATTCGCAGCGGCTCACAGTGGGGCGACCCTATTGTATTGTTGGACATTGGGGCAAAAAAAAGAAATTCGAATTTGAAAACTTAACATTATAGGAAAGAAACTATGAGCCTTTTACAACTATGTATAATTCTAAATTTAAAAAAAACTTTAAATTGAAAATGGAGCTTTATAACTATAGGAGCTATATAAACATTACTTAATTACGCAAATCGCCTAGGATCGCCCGGGAAAAATTCTTCACCATTATATTCTAGAAACTATATAGATTCTAGTTATCCAAGCACTTTTTACTTTTAGCTGCTTATGTCAGATATTTAATGTAATTCTCCTTGTTGCACTAACTAGAGACCCGAATTTAATCAAGCAGAGCGTGTTTGTCATATTTTAAGCAGGATGACTGGACATTCGTGTACATATAACTAGTAAATAAATAAAATATTGTTATGTTGGAGGAATAATGGAACTTTATTTTTAAAAATGTTATTTTATTTGTAATGTGAAATATAAAGAAAGATGCAATGGTTAGTTTAGAAAGCAAGAGGTAAAAGATAAGCGCACAATGTTTGTAATATACAAAAAAAACAAAAGCGTGATGACATCCAATTATACGTATTAGGGACACAGGCACAGCGGTGCTGCCCACTGGGTGCGTAGGGTGAAAAGTCCTACAAAAAATAATGACGATTTATTTTTTACAACCGAAAATTACTGTTATTACTCCAGATTCTCTTATACTAATGGCCGCGACGGAGGTCTTGGTACGTGACGGCAACTATTCCTTACTTGTGGCTGCATTGACGCATCACGTATGAATCGCCGTTCGTGGTGTGAAATTAGAACCTACATTTACCGACGGATTTCTATTTTTATCGACCCTGACGATACTGTGGCACCGACGAGATATAAGAATAGACAAGTCACCTTATGGACTTTCGTCACCGACGAGATATAGGAATAGACAAGACATCCAATGTATTTTTTCGGCCAGAATTTCTGGGACCTCAGATCCCATTACCATTTCCGTGTCACTCGCAACGTTACCAGCAGATTATAGAAAACGATGCTAAAATTAAATAATTTTAAAGAATTCTTTTGTTCTTTGCCGCAATGAAAGGCGGCAAAGGATATCAAACAATTAATGTTACTTAAAAATATTTAAAATATACATTATAACAAGTTTTCTTATTTGAATTGTAATATCAATAAACGAAATAATGTTGAAAGTTATACTTTACACTATCTTCTGGTAAATGACAATGAATGATGTACAACTATTTACGAACTTGAGCGTACAGTAATATGAGATGTACATATATTTTTTAACCCAAAAACAATAAAATTGCCACAATGAGAAAGATAGTGACGAAAGATTGTGTATACTACAATTGTTAATTGTATAGTTACTAGACAAATTCTTTAATTTTCTTTTTCATTGAGGCAATTTTATTGTTAATGAAAGACGCAATTTCTTATTTATACTCAATTAATAACAATGACGAAGTAACTCATTTACTAATATAAGACAATTCCTGCGATAAACGTGTCTGCAAACGATTAGTGTTCGCTTTCGGCCACGAGCGAAGTGCACTAATCGAGATTTTACTGAAAATATATAATTCCAAATTGATAATCGGAGTATAAATTATACTCCGATTCGGAGTAGGTCCAAGGATTGGTGGCGATGTCTCGGCGAACATTAATTGGGGAAAAGAATGAACATTAAGCGGTCATTATTGTACATTGTATCCTAAGCGCAATACGCAGTCAATTCGCTCGAATTATTTTCCACATAATTATCAAACGTCTCTTGAACGTTTAATAATTATACAGTAAATAATTGATTGCCCAGTTCTCACCGCGTGGAGGTTACTGCGCATGGAGACCCACCCTAGCCACGGCCCTTCCACCCTCCAATTACGCGAAAACTGATTCTAATATAACTTGTGAGAAAGAAAAATCTCCTATTATTGTCAATTTGTAGAACGTTCATTAATTGATCGTAGTAGAAGTAAGACAACAAGAGGAGTACTTCGAAAATTCACGATCGAAAGCTAAATTGAATATCAGAAGGAAACCTGAAAGAAAACCTGCAAGAGGATTCAATTTCCTGAAATAAAACATAAAAAAAGTATATCCTATGATCTTAAGAACTGGACAACGAAATATTATTGCTGTGGTGAACACTACTGTCTTAAAAACTAAAACTGTCTGACGAAAGATCTAACTTAAAACTAGTATGACCCCACCTGGTATAACATCTAAGAGTTCAATTAAAAGAACAGTTTCAATAATATCCTACCTAGATAGAATCGTGTAAAACCTGCCTGTATAAAGATCTAAGATTGTGTGTTCAAACAAATCCTACCTACATAAAGAACTGAACGTATTGTTCGTGTTATAATTGGGCCTGCCTAATTACTTGTCTAACACCCGTAATTAGTTAAAAGGGCAGGGGCGGGGTCAGGGGCATAAAATTGGTTGTACAGAAAAAAAGGGTGGAAATAGAATTGCAACGATTAAGAGAAAATATTTAAGAGTTAAACCCCAATAATGAACAGTCACTAGTATTGTCTCTAATTGAAATCTACTGTCTCGAGTTATTATAAATTTATCAAAGATTCTACAAATTATTTCTTTTAATTATTTTGTCTTTTTCTTTTACTGTTTTTGTTTCTTTTCATTTCGTTCACACAGTAATTTACTATTATAACAACAGACATTCCAGGTAGTATAATTATTAAGAAAAAAAAATAAAATGAAAGACAAATATAAAACAATGAAAAGAAAAATTACACCATATCGAACAAGAATTGCTAAAGAATTGGTCAGTCATGATGATGTGCCACCCTCCAGGGTGGTTCAGAAACTGGCTTCCAATTGGAAGCAGTTGGGGACTGGTATTCGCAACTCTAATGAAAAACGCGATGTTTAATCAACGCAACGCTAACTGGAACCCGCGATGCAATCATTTCGCAACACTATTTATTCATGCTGATAGAAAGCAAACAGTAAATTATTTGTAATATCAAAAAGCAATGTAATTGACAATGTAATTCTCTCTGATCTGAGCTGAAAGCTCAAGACGCGAAAATAATTTCCGCAACACTAAGGACTTTCTCATATGTAAAATATATTATAAAATACTACAATTTAACTAACAATAAGAACAGCAAAATTGCAAGAACAATCTCGATATCATTGCGCAACGCTAAATCGATCACGATTTTCATTTGCTCGCGACTCTAATTAAAAACCACGAGTCACAGAACACAGAATGATTCCCCATTCTTAAAAAGAGTGGCGAACCATTAGTAGTTGCCCTCTTGAGTGACAGTTTGTCGGGCCTCTTCGGCATATAGCCTCTTCGTTTCTTCGGATGTAATGCCACCTGAAACTTAATCAAAGGCTCGAGGCTCTAATCGGAAACCAAGGAAAAACTTATAAATGTGAAACAAAGAGTTGAAATCGCGGAGCGAAATGGAACGCACGTGGCCGAATCACGACCAAATAAAATCGTAAAAATTGTGTTTTTCGGAAAATCGCAAAGATTACGATTAAAATTCTAATCGTTCTTCGTTCACGCGTGCAGCCTCGAGCGTAATGTAAGGCGTTTCGTTTCGGGGGCTAAATCGCGACCACGACCGCGAAGGATTCGAAAAATCGATAGACAGTGCCAGATGCGAACGCATTTTCGTTCGCGGCACAGCTTCACCGTCGACTTTTCAACTCAGATTTCCTGAAACAGGTTGAACACGCGACATAGTGCCTACCCGATCAGAGACTGTGTCAACCTGCCCGGCCCTACCTACTTATGTCTATCAATCACACCAGAAAGTATACTACCTATCCTACCTAGACCTATATTTTTAAAAATGGCAAACAGGCACACCAACACACGACACCCCACGGTTCTCAGTCAATCACTTGGGCGCAAAAGCCTACACTAGGGAGGCGTCCCGGAACGCCCCGACACCCAAGTATTGTCACACAACTTGCACACTCTAATGTACGTCCAATTTTTCTGAAATCGACTGACAGTGGCTGGGATCTTTGCGTTCGCGTGGATAAAGCCACGTCGCGGTTGAAATATTTAATAGATATTTGATAAAATAATTAAATAGCACCGATACAAGAGGTACTTGATAGCAATTGATAAGTGCATACATATATTCGATTCTCTTTGGCATTTGGCCTCTGTCATCTTAAATGACAAAAACTTCGTGCCTCAGTATAGCAGGGATTATTAATGCAATTAATTATAAAAATGATGTCTGTGTTTTAAATTAATGGACATCTTATCTTGGTCAGAGTAACTACGTTAGGTACCGAACGACGCAAATCCACAGTCTAACCACACACACAATGCGGATATTACGTCGCGCACGATACACCAAACGCACTGTCAGTCGCCAACCATAAATCATTTTATGGCTTATAAACTAAAAAATATCATCGTGCTCTACCACCGTTTTCCCACCCAAGTAGCACCGGGGCATGTGAGTCGGATCCGGGCAGTGAACACGGAAAGGGTTAAACCTGGAAATCCTCGTCTAAAAACATGATAAAGCCATACTGATTTTCTAACGGGCTAAATATATATTTGTATATGTACCAGATCAATTTTATTGAAGAGAAAATTCAATGATTCTACTTTATTAGAAAAATTATGCAATGACGTTAGGTTATTAGATAAATTATTGAAAGACACTACTTTATTAGAAAAATTATTCAATGACTCTACTTTAAAATACTTTGAATTAAATTGATACATCCTCGGGCGTTCCCGCCATCAAAGCGTTGCTTCTAAAACGTAAGGTTGGTTTTAAAGTTGATTGCTTTGATTTCGAGATCTACCCGTTCGCGTATTGTCTTCTTGTACATTCAGGTTTAATGAATATCACGTACGGAAAAAGTGAATTTATTGATATCTTTATACGCTTAAGACTAATATGGTTATCGAATAATTTTATTATTCGACAGTTCCAACAAATTGACAAGGTAAGTAAATACCTTTACTTTATAGCTTGGATCGCTAAAGGTGGAGCAGTAGTGTGGGTCAGCGAGTGATTCGGCTGGTTATAGCGCAATAGGGGGGTCACCTTTTTTACTTAGATTACGTGCGTGTTGAGCCAGGAAATCTTATCTTGAATTTGTATGGGATGCGGTTTCTGTCGTAGAGCCCAGTTTCTCGAACCAGTGGGTTTGGGTGTCCACTGACAGTATAGTTTGAGGCCAGGGAGTTCACGTAGGAGTTTATATCCTCCACGTTTATGTCGGCTACAATTTTCTGGGTGGAGTAGTCTTGTGGTTTCTCCGAGATGATCTTTAGGATGCGGTTTTCTGTGTGGCGGAGCTTGATTAGAATTGATTTTGGGGCTATGTTCCAGATTTGTGCCCCGTATGTGTTGCATGGTTGGAGATAGACCTTGTATTGTGAGATCCTGAGATGCTGGTGAAGGCCTGAGGCTGCTCAGAGGCGTCGGTGCAGAGCACTGGCCGCGAATCTGGTCTTTTTGATTCTGTCTAGGACAGCTGGGGTCGATGAAAGTTTCTTTGCTTAAGAGGATACCTAGTCATTTTACCTGCGTAGACCATGTTATGTTGACACCGGAGATAGTGAGTTTGTGATCATCTCGGGGCCTAACCTTCCTTGAGAAGAGTATGGCTTGGGTATTTGACGGGTTTACTGTCAGTTTCCAGTCTCGGAAGAAGGAGGTGACCTTGCTTAGTTGGGATTGGAGTTTTCTGACCAGTTGAGGGAAAGACCAGGAGGACTCCAGTAGAGTCGTGTAATCTGCGTATAGAGCTAGGTGCGCAGAGTTGGGCAATGATTGGGGTAGATCATTTATGTATAGATTGAATAATAATGGACCCAGTATGGATCCCTGGGGAACGCCTGCCGAAACAGGGAGCTGCAGCGAGTCGGAGCCGTTTATGCTAACGTAGAGGAACCTGTTTGAGAGATAGGAGTAGATTATCCTGATAAATTTTTCGTGGAGCGCTGTGTTGTGTAATTTGACGAGGAGGGCATCATGCCATACCATGTCGAAGGCTCGGTTGTTGTCGCCAAGTTGCCTCGTTAGGTATTTATGTAGGCAACGCTCGACTACCTTATCGGTCACGCCACGGTCCTTGCCGGGTTTCGGGACTAGCACTACTTTGGCGATTTTCCAGATGTTCGGGAAGTATGAAGCGGAGACACAGCTACGAAATATCTAATAGATCTGTAGCCGTGTCTCTTTCCCTGCGTTTTGGAGCATCAGTGCGTCTACCCCGTCGTTTCCCGGAGCTTTGCAGGGTTTTAGCGTTTTGATAGCCGAGTTGATGTCAGCTAGCGTGAAGAGAAGTTCTTTCGGGACAGGTGGCGGAGGAGAGTGGAGTAGGTGAGTCAGGTAGGCATCGACTTCGGGAGTCTTTGGAGATCGGAGTTTGGACACCGCATTGAAGTTTTGGTGAATTCTTGGAAAAGTGCGTTGGCTTTGTCTGCGTTAGCAGTGATGTAGTCTTGACAGTTTTTTTTTTAGCGATTTAATTTTGTTTTTCCAAGTTTCTTGTCGTAGTGCGGACACCCTGCGGCTGATCTCTTGGTGTCGATTTGTTCCTGATAGGTGGAGGCCTTTTGCCGGCAGTTAATTAGGTACTGGTGTAATGTAATGATAGATGTGTCGATTTCACTCTCATTTTCAAGATGGCTATTTAATCTGATGGCTTCTGTGAGATTGCGGTATGCCTCCAAGTTTAGTTCTCTGACTTTATTTGCGAACGAAAGGTTCCCAGGCTGGAGTTTAGAAGGACTGGTCGGTGTTGGGTGGCAGCGTCGTCGGCTGTAGTGCAGTCGAAATTGGATTGGTGGTTTATCAGATAGAAATCTAGGGTTGAGGAGCGTTGTCTGGACCCCCCGTGGAAGGTGAAGGTGTCTGGCGAGATGATCATGTAGGCTGAAACCTGGGCGTCGTTGTATATCTCTATTCCGTTGTGGTTGTTGGAGAAATTATTCCAGGTGATATGACGGGCGTTAAAGTCTCCGCCAATGATGTAGGGCAGGGCGTAGGCTGTAGTGAGACCTGTCAGGCGGTCCATGACAGCACCAGTTAGGCGGGTGGATGGGGGAATGTAAGCTGCTGTATGGATATCGATGGGGCGCGAAGTCGGATTGCAACCATTTCTATTCCGGGGAGAGTTTGAATTTGAATTGTCGAGTATTTTAGGGACCCGTTGCACTGCTATTGCAACACCGCCGCGGCGGGGGGGGGGGGGGGGCGGCTGTCAAACCGTACCAAGTTGTATTCAGGAAGGGAGGAGATAATACCAGAGTGAAGCCAGGTTCCAGTAAGAAGTGCAACGTGGACTTCATATTTCTGGAGCATAAGGATTCATTCATTCCTACGATGGGGAATGGAGTTTTTGTGTTCCAGAGCATTAGTCGAGGGAAGATGCTATCGACATGAATGCCTGGAATTGCTCCGCTTGTGAGGAGCATGTGCGAAGTTTTTGTAGGAGGAGCTCGGCTGCGCGGAGCATTTCCCTTACATCGCAGATTTTAGAGATTTGTTTGAATATATTAAGGGTAGTCCCGACGTCAGCGGATTCGGGGCTGGTTGATGGAGGGGCTGGGGATCTTTTTGTCAGGAACTTTTCTAGTGCTGGACATTTTGAATAATTAGCAGTTTGGGGGCCACTGCATTTGTACATTTTTGAGCCTGTTCTCGTGTTTTGGGGCATTAATGGGTGAAATGTGGGTGTGCGCATTTAACGCAGCGAGGGGCGTGGTTGCAGTTCACCGAAGAATGGCCAAATGCCTGCCAGCGGAAGCTTTGGGTATACGGTTTGTTGGAGAGATAATTCTCCCAGCAGATGCGAGTGTGGAATAGGAATCCCACTGCTTTCACGTCCTTCATCAGGATGCCAGTAGGGAATGTGATTTTGTACGTGCAGTGATGTGACGAGTTTCCATCTTTTTTGCAAGGTGGACACAGTAGGAGGGCAGTAGCCCAGAAGCTTTATTTATTTATTTCTTCGAGAATTACCTCTGGATCCATTCCAAGGAGTCCTTTGAGGGCGAGGGCAATAGTTTTTTTCGACGTTGAGTGCAAAAGTGTGGAACTCCTTGCTGCTGTTTTTGAGGAATTCCATGAACTCGACAAAATCCTTGGTGAGATTGAAGTGCACTCGGATTTTCTTGTCGAGGAATTGTTGTTTAAAATTATCCCCACATTGGGATTGTGGGGACTTGGAGATCCTGTTTATGTTGCCATTGAAGTGACGGACATAAATTGGGGGTGGACGGGTGCGATTGTTTCCCATAGGGTTTGTTGGCGGCGTTTTGCTGCCGTCCGCAACGTCTGGTGTTGAGCGAGGGGAATGAGCCCGAGATGGTGCAATTGCATATGGACATCGGGGTTTGGGAACAGATTCATCAGTATAACGAATCTGTTTGTGGTTGAGATGCTAGGATGTATCTCCATGGGTGAGTTGGTGCCTGAAGAGGTGGCTGGAATGGGAGCGGTGTTTTTTGCTGTTTGCGTTAGCTTCGGACGTTTGGTTGTAGCACACGCAGACGCCCATGTCTGCTGCTTGGCTGGTGTTAGTGGGGGCATAATTCGTGGGGACTCCGAAGTTAGGTATAATAACTGGATTGATATCACCTGATTGCGTTGACTCGATTTCCCGCTTTAGTGTTGTTGGGAGACTGTCCTGGAGATTCGGCGAGCTTGCTGCATTTCTTCCGAGCCATATCGTGTGGTTTAAGGGGGGGATGGCTTGGTGTCCTTCTCTGCCTGGGTTCCCCATGGGGGGGGGGGGGGTGATCGTCAGCTTCGTGTATTGAGTAGCTATAGTGCGTCCAGAGCTAAATGAAAAAAAGTGGAGTGAGAGCGGCCGATTGATGCCGCCGATCGCCAGGGCCGTGGCGCCCTGCCGATGTTGCGTTCTAAGCAATAAGATGAGACGCTTATGAATTAATTTTTATTTACACTAATAGTTCAGTTACTACTAGTATAGCTATACATTTTATTCAGTATTTTAAGTATTTGATAGAACTTTAATTCTTTGCGCAGTATTATCCTTGGTTTGTAGTACAGAAACCACTTTCGAAATATAACGCTCATACAGTCCGCGAAATTTCCATAGTTCCATTAGAAATTTGTCTGTTTTCGATTATTACCGATTAAGTTTCTAATTGTTATCGACTGGAAGAAGTAGATTCGTTATTGTTTCTTTGATTTCAATTGTTTTCTTCATTAGTATTTTTCATTATTGCGTTCAGTTTTAATTATTACAGTAATATTCGATATTGCATTGCAATTCCCACCGAAATTACCATAGTTCCAGCTGGTATATTCCTTAATTTTTAACTGTATGCATAAAAATGTAGCGATTTATATTTTTTTCTTGTATAAAGTGAGTTATTTTTTTAGGTTATTTCAATTTTTTTAATATGCCACGAGGTAAATTATTGAATAAGGAGGAGCAGGTTAAAATAATGGCTTACAAAGATGGCGACATCTTTTGTTTTAACAAACTCTAATGTTCCAAATATAGAGACAATGTTCTGGTCATTCCGTTTAAAACCACAAGCCAGGATAGCAGAGACTTCTATATACAATTTTATTTCCGTTACTATTTGTTATATTTAGACTCACATTTTGTACTTCGTGACAAGTAAGGATACTTGTCACCTAGTACACTATTCTAATTAATAAAAAAATTGTAACATCAGTATCTTTTTTAAAATTAGAGATATCTATTTTGTAGGTGATCACGAGGAAATTTATTTAAATATCTGACGATTAAAACAAAAATACTTAATTATAAAGTATAACAACCACCTTCGGTCTCTCCGATATAATTATATCTTGTTTGTTAGAAATTATACTTTAAGAGTATGCAAGATAGATCTTTCCCGGACAGTTCTGGGGTAAAGACTGAGCGGTCAATCACAGTTCATTTACCAAAAGGCATAACCTTCCCCACTCCGTGGCCAGATCCTCCAGGAGCAGAGTCCCTATACCTTGGTAATACGGCGACAGGCCGATTGCCATGTTTGGTCTTTCACTCCACATTCAAATAAACAATCCTTCGACACCAGATGGTTGGAAAACCCAAAGCGGTCGCCAGCCATCGTCGGCCAACGGGATGTTCAGTCTCGTTCATTCATTCTTAAAAACCCCTAATAAACGGTCAATCCTGGGACATTCGATAGTTGAATAGCGTCGGGCCACCAGCCATCGTCTGTCGTCCAGATTGCCCGTTTCTAAGACACTCTCCAACCATACGCAGGCTAAGTCCCTACCATAAATTCTTCCCCGAATGAATAGCACTTCGCCATTCGGTCCCTTTCTTTTCGTTAAAAATATGCTGTCGCTAACATGTTAATTTATATATATTCTGTACATATTTGTACAGATATATGTATTATTCCTGAATATTTATTAATGGTTTTGAAACATAATAAATTGAACATTAATAAACTTTGTTTTTTAATTATATGTAATAAATGCCTTACAATAAAGATAAAGATACAATGTGGTCTGAAATATATCATGTTTGGCCTCATTTTAATCGGAAGAATTTCAATAACATGTTTAAAAAAATTGGAAGTCAAAAAACTAAAAATAAAAAAGTTGAGCTGTCCTTTTTATTATAGCATCGTTTTGCATTTGTGGAATCACACCGACACGGTGGCATTTAAATTTCTCGGCTGCCTCGGCTATCGTTCTATCCTTGTTTTTTCCTTTACAACCTAGCGACACCGACAAAAGCGAGCCGCGAACTTCGAGAAATTGGGGTCCGTTCTACTGACACTGCCTCAAACCATTTACACATTGATCAACAGTATATCGTATACTGTATATGTGCACCCATTTCAAATTGGCATGGCACTGCCCTGCTCGTTTTGACGAGCGGTCGAGCTTTGTAGTTCGTTTAGTGGGGTGAGAAATCCCCACACCACTTTTTTCATTTAGCTCTGGACGCACTATAAATACACCATGGAATATTTTAAGCACTTGGGCAGCGGTGAATACAGCGCACGTACACAGTCGAAACAGTTCAATGAACCAAATGCGAAGAGTGAATACAATATGGTCAACCAAATGTCAGTGAACTATATGAAAGACTGAATGTGCAGAAACTGCAGAGACTGAATGAGACTGAATGTGAGTGGACTATAACCAAACAAATTATGGCGTAGAAAACTTAATGGCGGTATGTCGAATACAATATGATGGCAGAAAACTGGCACAGCATGCTGATTAGAAAACGCGCTGATCGAAGACTGAATGATACGAGCAATACGTAACGAAGTACGTGAACAGAATATGCTCATCACAGGAATTCCACAGGAGTGAGGCTATCTATCACTGAATGTGTACAAGTTATGAAACAGAATATGCTGAGAAACTGAATCTGATGGTAAAGTAAAACCCGAGAGTGCTATTCTGTTGTAGAGTGAGGTATGTCGCTACCCGTCGACACCGCTACCCGCTACTGCACAGTCGACCTTACGCTGCGACGCTTCAATAGTGACTGAAGGGGTGCGCGGCGCGCGACGGCCGACGCCACTCCGCCAGCCGCCCCACTCCGCGACGGCGCGGCGCGTTGGCTGCGCTCGGTGGTATTCGCTATTTCCGTAAGTGCTACTATCCCAGGGTCATACCTACAGTCATGTCTCGATTAGTGTACCTCGCTCGGGATCGAATGTGAACACTAATCGTGTGCAGACACGATTCTCGAGCGAGTTCGGGTCCCCTTTGATGTTGTGGCAGCCGAGATACGGGGCAGCGTTCCAGGAAAAAAGCAAGTTTAAATGCCCGTGTACGTGAGACAACACTACCGCGATCAAAATTTAATATTAAAACTTGTTCAATTTTGGTCCGTTTTAAATGAAATTTTACGAAAATGTTCGTTACAATCTCCTGAATAAAATGATACCAAACACGCTATGGATTGGACAATTTTTACTTATCACGGTATTAATAATTTTATTCTCCTTTATTATTGTTTTCGATAACAACTAGATTATGTGTATATTAGTTAACAGCAATAAGGTAATTAGTAGTGAGATTGTAAATTTGGAAGCAAACTCTCCAATCGAGAGTCTCTTAATTCTCTTAATCTTAAATTGCTATATTTAGTTAATGGCAAAATATTGTTGTATCGAGAATTATTCTCGTTCCTGTGACATTACATTCGCTGTTCATAAGAGTTTATAATTTTTACTGATAAGAAATTGTAAGAATTTATATCTACTTTTTAGATAAAGGAACCACGCAGAGAAGAGTGCTGGGTCATTCATCGCATCAATAATAATAAGTAAATATATGTATAGTTCCAAAATCATATATTCTAGTTGTTATCGAAAACAATAATAAAGGAGAATGAAATTATTAATACCGTGATAAGTAAAAATTGTCCAAACCATATCGTGTTTGGTGTCATTTTAATCAGGAGACTGTGGCAAACATTATGGTAAAATTTCATTTAAAACGGACCAAAAATGAACAAGTTTTAATTTTTAATCTCGCTTGCATCAGTGTTGGCTCTCACCGATATTCGATCTGGGTTCAGATTACATGCTCGGCGCTTCACGCTTCGCTGGTTCCAGGGGGGACCACCCCAAGTAGTGGGGATAGAAATGATCACTAATCGTAGACACAATTTTGAACACTAATCGAGACATTACTGTACTGGACTCCTACTGCTTCTGACCAACTTTTAGCCCGGACCTACGACTCTAGGGTCGCGCCGACTGGACTTCTACCGTTTCTGACCAACATTTAGCCGGACCTGCGATCCCAGGGTTGTACAGTAATGTCTCGATTAGCGTTCAAAATTGTGTCTACGATTAGTGTTCATTTCTAGCCCCACTACTTGGGGTGGTCCCCCCTGGAACCAACGAAGCGTGAAGTGCCGGGCTTGTAATCTGAACCCAGATCGAATATCGGTGAGTGCCAACACTGATGCAAGCGAGATTAAAAATTAAAACATGTTCATTTTTGGTCCGTTTTAAATGAAATTTTACCAAAATGTTTGTTACTGTCTCCCGATTAAAATGACATCAAACACGATATGATTTGGACAATATTTACTTATCGTGGTATTAATAATTTTATTCTGCTTTATTATTGTTTTCGATAACAACCAGAATATGTGTAGCAGGTATAAATTCTTACAATTTCTTATCAGTAAAAATTATAAACTCTTATGAACACCGAATGTAATGTCACAGGAACGAGAACAATTCTCGATACAACAATATTTTGCCATTAACTAAATATAGCAATTTAAGATTAAGAGAATTAAGAGACTCTCGATTGGAGAGTTTACTTCCAAATTTACAATCTCACTACTAATTACCTTATTGCTGTTAACTAATATACATGTTAGATATAGTAGTAGTCTATATATTTATGTCAAGATTATTCGGCTCGAGATTATAAAGTAACGACTGCAATGTTCCAAGGTTCTGGGGTAAGTGCCATGGGGTTCATCACAGTCCTCTTTCCGAAAGGCATAGCCTTCCCCACTCCGTGGCCAGATCCTCCAGGAACAGAATCCCTATTCTTTAGCAATGTGACGTCAGGTCACTTGCCATACTTAAAGTCTCTATCTCTTGTATATATTAAACAATCCCTCGACACTCGATAGCTAGAAGACCCAGAGTGGTCGCCAGCCACCGCCTGCCGACAGTATGTTGGGTCCCATTCATACACTTTCAAGACATGCAATAAACTAGTCAATCCTAGGACATCCGATATCTGAATGGCGTCGGGCCACCAGCCATCGTCTGTCTCCTAGGTTGACGATTGCCAAAACACTCTCCGACCACCCGTAGGACTGCATCCCCATCATAAATTACACACAGGGTGCCTAGTACTTGACCACCCGATCCTCTTTCTTTCATTAAAAATACGCTAACGCTAACATACACATAATCTGGTTGTTATCGAAAACAATAATAAAGGAGAATGAAATTATTAATACCGTGATAAGTAAAAATTGTCCAAACCATATCGTGTATGGTGTCATTTTAATCAGGAGATTATAGCGAACATTTTGGTATAATTTCATTTAAAACGGACAAAAAATGAACAAGTTTTAATATTCAATTTTGATCGCGGTAGTGTTGTCTCACGTACACGGGCATTTGAACTTGCTTTTTTCCTGGAACGCTGCCCCGTATCTCGGCTGCCATAACATCAAAGGGGACCCGAACTCGCTCGAGAATCGTGTCTGCACACTATTAATGTTCACATTCGGTCCCGAGCGAGGTGCACTAATCGAGACATTACTGTAGTTGACTTCCAGCTGGGTGGACATCAAACCTGCGAATAAGTAGCTGTGATTATTATGAACATAAAAAAAAGGAAATTATAAATGCCTTACTTTCACTTTAGTTCCATTACCATTATATGTTTATGTGTATACATAAGGACTTACAAAGATACGTATGTATACAGGGTGTCAGAACACTCAGGGAACATCGGGGTATAACGTGTAGCTGGGGTGATTTTAAACAACTTTTTCCTTGACCCAAATGTCCTGGATAGTAGCGTTTTTGAGTTATTAATGAAAAACACTGACCAATGAGAGCGCCCGCTGGGCATCGGCTGACGCGCGCTCAGGTGCGAACCGATCACTTGCGGTCGGTCGTGATGGGGGCATCGAGGGTACCGAGGGAAGCGTGCGGCAAATGTTACATCGTCTTAAATTAAGGATAATGTGGAATTATTTGTTACTCATGAATAACGACCACGACCGTGCGCGATTGATGAAAAGAATAATTAGTTTATATCTTATTAATGAATAACAATGTAACATTTGCCGTACGCTTTTCTCGATACCCTCGATGCCCCCGTACACTACCGAGCACAGTGCAGAAGTAGGCACCAGAGCGCGCGCTGTACAGGCACTCTAATTTGGCAGTGTTTTTGGTTAATAACTAAAAAACAAGGCTTCAAACAACATTTTGGTCAAGGAAAAAGTTGTTCAGAATCACCTCAGCTACCCCCCATTTCCCGATGTTGCGGTAGTTACGGGACACCCTGTACCTGTACTTGGTACACAGACGGGGCCCCCGGATGGGGGAAAAGGGAGGGGGAAAACGGGGTAAAAGAATACCCACCCGCTCTCCAGCAGCCCCCTAGCGGGAGGGAATACAGTGGAGTGCTCCATCCCTCACGCGAAACCAGAGGAGATCCTCGAGGCATACGACAAGCTGAGCAGAGAATCCACGGCTCAACTTGCAAGGAACCACCCCCCACAGGGCCCCCACCTGACAGAGATCCGGACTGCTCCCCAGAAGTAATGCAATCCCGACTCGAAAGGGAGTGTGAGAGAGCCCTGCGAAGGAAGTGCTGCCGAAGGGCATAAGGAAACCGTACTTCTTGTGGAACGATGAAGTCGCCACTCTTAGAACAGCGATATTCAAGCCAGAAGAAGGTACCAAAGAGCCAAAAAGAAGGACCATCCAGAGACACCAAACCTTCTTGATCAGTACAGGTCAACAAGGAAGAGTTTGCAGTCAGAAATCTGGAAGAGTAAAGAACGATCGTGGTCTGAGTTATGCGCGATTCTCGACCAGAATCCGTGGGCACGACCCTACAGGGCAGTGATGTCCAGACTGAGGAAAGCGAGAGGTATGGCAACCCCCCCTCCCAGCGGAAACGGTAGAAGAAGTGCTCAACGCCCTCTTCACCAACACAAGACTGCCCGAGGAGGTGACCCCTGGCTAGATAACGCCCCAACACCCGACACCTTGTGCACGACCATAGTCACGCAGAAGATGGTGACGAAAGCAGAAAAAGCGCTGAAGGTCGGGAAAGCACAAGGGATAGATGTTGTAGCAACGGAAGTGGTCAAGCTGATTGCGAAGCAATGGCCGGCTGACGTCACTACGATGTGCCGCAGAATTCTGCTCGAGGGAACCCTCGTGCATGTGCGCTCGTTACTACGTATGTAAGAAATGCATTCAAGCGCTTAGAATGGAGATACACCCTGGCCAAACTTACTCGGAGAGGAACCTCCGGAGACCTGATAAGGGTCATACGGAAATACTCCGAGGATAGGCCGGCGGTTGTCCATACTCCGGGAAGAACGGTGAGTCTGCCCATCTATGCTGGAGTTCCACAAGGTGCAGTACTTGCACCGATGCTGTGGAACCTGGTATACGATGGTGTTCTGACGCTCGCGAATGGCCTCAGGAAGACTGCAGCCTTCGCGTATGCGGACTACCTGGCACTCACGATCTCGGCAACGGGCGTGGAAGAACTCCAATTCCTGTTAGACGTCGGCTCGAGGCAGATCTGAGAGAGGTTCACCCGTACGACCCTCGAGATCGCCCCCGAAAAGACCGAGATTCTGACACTTGCTGGGAAAAGAATCCAAAGAATAATTGACCTCGACTGGGGCGAGATCGCCATGAGGACACAGAGCACTGCGAAATACCTCGGAGTAGAGCTCGATTACCTGCGTAACTACAGGCACCACATCGCCAAAATCTGCGCGAGAGCGGAGAGGATGATGGGTGTCCTGGCAGGGCTCCTTCCGATGCCCAAGGGCCCAGCCAGGAAATGTAGGACTCTGCTTCATGTGATTCATACCATGACGGCATACCGCACAGTGGCATATGATGCATTATGTGTGTTAGCGGGGAGAATGCCGATACACATCAAAGCTGATGCCCTCTGGAAAATTTACACTGGAAGATCGATCCCCATCCCACCGACGGAGAATAGGAGGACCCCACACGAGAGTCTACCCACCTGCAAAGATTTAAGAAGAGGATATGGGAAGAGGCCCTCGACCTGTGGCAGGGCAGATGGGACAGTTTTTACCCAAACAACTGGACCCGGGAACTGGTCGGTTCAGTCAATACTTTCGAACAGAAGTCCCTCGCCCGCTCCCTGGACTTCCATATGATGCAGCTCCTAACGGGGCATGGCTTGTTTGGTAGTTTCAGGAAGAGAATAGGAAGAACGAGCAGCGAAGACTGCTGGAACTGCGGACCCTCGGTTCATAACGCAGATCGCACTGCGATCGCCGGGCGGATGAGAGACTTCACCTGGAAACCTTCTATGGGGAAAGTCTGACGTCCACGAACCTGGTCTCTCGGATCACCTCGTCGCTAGAAGCCTGGAGAGCCTTCCAGGTATTCACGGTTAAGGTGATGAAGGACAGAGAGAACCAGGAGCGAGAAAAAGATATAATCAGCGACCCCTCATACCCTCCTAGGACGAGGAGGCGCCGCCCATTTAACAGACTCCTGACTGACCCCTAAAGATCAGCAAGCTTCGGGCTGCAACCCGAATTGATGCCGGCGACCTGTTGTTGGACGGGAATTCCCAACAAGATAAGGAGCCTGCAACAATGGGGATACTCCGTTGGGGAGGCGCGCATAGTATATTCGGCGAGTGCACTGCGTAAGCGTAATTATCTAATAACCAAAATCAAGAAATTTTTAATGTAGTGATTTTTATAAAAAACGATTTTCGTGTGTGTACTTATTTGTATAAAGATGAAGAATAATTCAGGTATGTTTATTATTTCATTTCAAATATCATCTTTTTAATTAACATATTTTTTCAAGATAGCTCACTTAACCTAGTTGCATTTATAAAAACATAACAGAATATTTATGACATAGTTTGTAGAATAGAACTGATTTTATTGTTCCAAACATACATTTGGGGTTGGAATACGTAGTACGAATAGTCGCCAATTAATTGGGTCAAACAACGGTCACGCATGCCCTTCAATGGTCGATTGAATGAGAACTTCAAAAAATAAAACGCGCAATTTTATACAACACGAACAACAAAAAGAGCGCAAATAAGCTGCAAACTGTGTAGTGCAGTATCTGTAGCTTTCGATACTTTTTTCTTGCAATGATGAGGTCGTTTGGTGTCTCCTTAACAAACGTTCTGAAGCCGTGTATACCAACCTTTATACAGTCATGCCAATTTAATAATGACAAATCAAAGCTAAATTCCTCCAAATCGGCAGCATTCATACGACTTAAAAGATTTTTTGCTTTGTTTGTTTTTATAATCCAAGTGGCAGCAACGAATAGGCGTAATAATTTGATGAGTTTAGTTGATGACCACGCCATATTTAATGCTCTGTGAAAAGGTATATTATACGAAAATTAATTTAAAACAATTTCTAATAATACCTTAAAATCGTCATAAGCTTACTTAACATATAATTGAGCATTATAAACTGGAACTCCAAGTATAATCAGGTAAATACAACTTTCAGATCTTTAAAAATAAAAGCTTACATTGTTTTTTTCTTTCTAATGATACGGATTAAATCATAGATCGCTGCAGGAATTATAGTAAGCAGCGTGTGAATCACAAGGAATACGTGAAAATTAGGAATGTACGTCACAGTCGGATACCACACCATCTTTCGAATTGGACATTTGCTTGTTATGTTTAGTAGTAGTTTCGTTCCCGATTCGCAGGTAATAGGGTTCCAATCAGACGATCCGTAGTTATACACCTCTAATTTGCAATATTTTCTGCAGAAAATATTAGAAAAGTTGAAAATTATATGAAGCAAATTATGCTCGAATGAAATTCTTATTTTGTAAAAGTAAGACAATGCACCAAGTGGCAGTAAGTTGAAATTTTATACATTTTATTTGGCAGTAATAATAACGCATTACCTATGCGTAACGTGATCCCAAATCAATGCGACAAGGTAGTTGACTGCCATGTCACCTGGAACATTATCCAGTACGGTAGTTATGGAGCTTGGAACGACATGCACCAAGCCCAGAACAATTAACGCGAGTATTCCTGTGCTTCCATTCAAGTTTGCCACCCATGCTCGTGTCGGCCCCTTGTATGGCATGATGACTATTCATAAAATAAGTGTGATTTCAGTTATTCCATGGTAATGAATTGAACAGTTATATTTATTCATCCTGTCGTTTCAGACTATTAATTAAGAAGAAAACGTAAGATTTAAAGTGACAAAGTAATTCAAAATTTGATTAAGAACATTCATTGTCCACAAAGGTGTCGAGCGAGTACCTTATTCTCGGTTAAATCGGACTATGTCATGGAAATTTGGAAATTTACTTTGATGTTCAGTATGAAACCGATAAATTTCACATCAGAGAAAAGTTCTGAAAAAGATAATAAAGCTATCACTATTTTCTACATTACTTCTCTCCTTTTGTGGACATTGATTTTCTATTGCTAATTGATTTCATCTTTGTGTTCTCTAGTTAACTAGCACCCTATTCAAATGAAAATGTGCAGTAGAACTCCGTTTATACATATTATTAACTTATCGTGGGACATATAGATTCGTATACCGCGTCGTTCGTGTAATAGGAATCCGCATAATTTTCTCCACCAGCTGAATAGTCGTTCAGATGACAGGAATAAATGTTCGTACAAGAAGATTACACGAAACACTTGCTCTTAAATACCGCGTTCCCTTACTGTTCAAACTTAGACATTTATAAGTGGATCGAAGCACCGTGGTAATTCAGAAAACACGAGCTCAGTTAAAGTTAAGTTAATCGGGCAGCACATAAATTTCATGCATATGGGTGGAGTTAGTATAAATAGAGTTCCACTGTAATACAGCTGTCATACCTATAGTCGGTCTAAAAATTATGCACGGAAAGGATGCCGTTCTGCTGTAACTCTGGACTAAACCTTCGGTGGTCGCTTTGCTAAATGCGTATAAATTAATATACGTTTTTAGAATTTCCTCCAAAGCTTCGTCCCTAATTCCAGACGCGTTTTCTTCATCAGCGCGTATGATGTCTTCTGCGAATTTGAGATCTGCCGGAGGTGGATAACACTTTTCCTCTACACACTTTACGTACGGATGAGAGTACGCCGTCGAAATGTACACAAATGCCTCCAAATGAGAGCATTCCGTTGCTAATTCGAGCATTTCTTGCGTGGCAATAACGTTTGCCCGTAAGATTGCAGACGCTTTTGCTTTAAACTGCACTATCGCCGCATTGTGAATTATTATATTCACGTTCTCCACCAAACGTCGACGATCTTCTGCGCAAAGACCTAGGGAAGCTTCGACAAGGTTACCTTGAATGAGCACAACTTTTTCCCTAAAGGTTGGATCTATCTTTCGCAGTTCGTTGAATACCTATAGACAATAGAGTGAGTTGGAAATATTTTAGTCGGGATCTCGATAAAAGTTAGGTATTTATTAACTAAATTAATGGACAGTTGTACTCTTCTATTATTAATTCCCTTTTTGTGAGACGGATAGCTAAGAATAAGAAAAATAGATCAGGTGACAAAATAACGAAAACCGGAGTGCAAGTCATTTATTTATAAGTTTTCATGGAGTATCATTAAGCTTCCAAAATTATCAATTGATTTTTAACTTATAGGCACCTAATACATCTGTTATCGTCGCCCTTCGTTTGTATTGTAACTAAAATTCGCCAAACGGATTTTCAACTTTTTGTATATCCAACGTGCATTAACTTTGTAACTAAACAGCGTTCCCATTTAAGATTCACATAATTTATATAGTTGAAACTATTAGAACAAAATGGCTAACTACTTTCTCTGCAGCTTCCACGTACATTAGCGTCAAGTATTATGGTAGCACTTCACATTCGATTATTATAATGGCTATAAACGCGTTTTCGTACTTACGGTATTTTCGAAGTGTTTCTTCATTCGCTCTTCTATTGATAGGCCTTTCTTTGGCCTAACTGTAATGTAAATTTTGGAAATTTCGCTGCACGTGCGCAAGAGTTTCTCCAAAATAAGGGTTCCGAGGAAACCAGTGCATCCAGTAAGAAGTATATTCTTTCCAGCATAAAATTTTCGTATTTCACTGTCGCAATTGGCTTTTAAGATCTCCATGTCGCCGGATTGAAAAATGCTGTTCGTATTATTCGTTGTAAACTTGCCCCTTCTTTTGATTTTAATTTTAAGCAGATATATTATTATCGTTTACGTAAAGGAATTGTGGCACCTCCTTTCTTTTCTCCTTGATATGTCTTATTTATTTCAATACGAATAATTATAATAACAACAAATATTTGGGAAACTAATCGTGTAAAGTTATTATGAACAAGTGATGCTTCTTTGGTTACTTTCGTTCAACAATTAAGGCGTGTTTTATGCTTCTAGTCTTTTTATAGTGCATACCTATGCATTCATAGATGTGTTTCATTTTTCATGCGCATATAATATGTGGTAAATAAACGCCAATTTTTGCGAAGTGACAATATTAAGTAGCAGTTCACTGTATTAATCGCGCGTGGGAAATATTTTGTTGTTAGCGGAACAAGAAGAAAGAGTATTAAGGCTATGTATAAAATGACAAAAAAAAAAACCGTTTTCATTCGAATTCAGTACATAAATACATGGATATGTACATACGTACATCCATGTATGTAGAGTAGCAAGGAATTTTGTGGTATTATTGATTTTGAAACAAACTTAATAGTCAAAAACCTCTGCATGCCCGCATGCAGCATTAAAAATATTTCGTCCAGGGTTCTGTCATCGCGCCTTCGAAGTAAAGTCTGTCACAAAATATGCAACGTGCCTCGTTATCGTTTGTGCACTCTTCCGGATGAATTTCAATAAATATTGGCTAGCCCATATTTGGACCCAGCTTTGTAGCCCATATTCAGATCGTTTGATAAGGAACACGATGGTATTCATTAGTATGCGGTGTTATTTATTGCAAAAGTTTTACTAAAGAGAAGCTTACGATGCCAACAGTGTAGTGCTCTTAGGCAATTAGCTCTTAATCGAAGATATTATTTCTGGAAAAAAAGGAAATTATTTTACCTAAAACATGTTTCAAGAAGGCGAAATAAGAGAAAGCGTTCTGCAGCATAACACTTAAAGGAAACAAACGCAAGTCCCCATCTCCTCCACACCGCATCTTTCGTTCATAAATCAAAGTTTCACCTTGTGGTCGATAGAGTGATGCACCTAATATCACTCAGTCAGTATGTACTTCATAACTAGCCCATATTTAGATCATCTCCTCGTTACAAGTTCTTTTCACGGAAATTTGTTACATTTTTGAAGTGTACAATTCTTTGGGCGCGCCGCGTACAGAATTTTGCTGTGTCAGTGAATGAGTCTGATCGGTCACGCTCGGAGGTGTCACGCTCATTCGTGTGAACTCGGGGAGACGAGTTTATTAACCTGCTGTGGTTATTCAAAGTTAATTTAAAGTTAAATAGTTATTGACTTGTTTGAGTTATTTTTGAGTTATTATTAGTTAATTTTATACCACGAGCAGAGCGCGTTCGCGTAAAAACGGGCACATAATCCCAGACGTAGAATTCATCAAGGACAGTTTCGCAACACAGTGCTGTTGTTAGTGTATAAATATTTGTTGAAGTGTAAACTTTTAGGATTTTATCATTTTTAAAATCGAAGGTGGATCAAAATTGCCAGTACGGCTATGAATTGAAACGGAAAAGGGAATTAGCTAATGCGCGCAAGCGAGAACAACGTAAAAGAAAGCGGCAAGAAGCTCAACAGCAGATTTTAGTCTCGCAGAATGAAGAAAAGAAACAAAGCAAAGAACAAATTCAACAAAATAAATTAGAACGACAGAGAGAATTAGCAAGGGAGCCCTCTAGACTCTAGACAATATCGCGATAAGAAACGACTTTGTCCAATGAAAACTTTTGAACATGCGATTCATGATTCGCAGATTCCTGGGCATTCAAAATGTAATCCACCGCTCATAATTAAGAATCAGAGAGCCAGGATTCATCATTCACAGATCCCTGGAACATCGACAAATATAAACATACCTATTGTTGTAAACGATTATTCAGCAAATGGAAATGATTATGAGAAAAAATGTGCAGGACCTTCGCAACAAGAAAATCTTGAAACACAAGCAAAAATATAACAGCAAAAGTATTTATCACAAACAGACGCAGAAAACCGACAAATGAATATGGATGATAATTTAGCACCATCACAAGATCAAGCATTCACAACCCTACTAGATCATCGACAACCTACAGTTCTTATAAAAGACACAGCATTGCCCATACAGAATTTCATAAACAGTTTACGCAGAATAGTTTTGGACATGTTTGCAAAATTTGTGATAGATTATGGTTTAAGAGCGATTTGAAAAACTTAAATGATGAAAATATGAAGCTCGTAATGACATTTCTCACAAACGTTGAGGAACATTCCATTGCAATTTGTTCAACATGTCGAACCAGTACCCAGAAAAAATCTATTCCTCAAATAGCTGTATACAACGGTTTGGAATATACTGAAATACCAAACCATTTAATAAATTGTCTATTAGATTTATTTTTTTTTTTTTGCTCTTCAAAGGATACTATTTTTATTTAAATGTGCAAAACGGCGTCGAGTAACTCGCGACATCGCATGAACCGCGAGTACAGCCCCTGGTCAAAAAATGAGTACCAGGGGCTGTACAATTGCCATTCCATGCAATTGTCAACCACTGATAGAATCAGTGGTACTGTCACAGCCTATTCCAGTACTAGCCGTGCTGAACAACGTGGCAATACCGCTTGTTTACCGATCGGAAGTCCTATTTTAAATAATGGGAGTCATGTAAATGTATGTACTTGGGATTACTATTAACGCTTTTTCTCGTAGAAAATTATGTCAAAGTACACAATTCTTTATTAATTATTTCTAAGTAATATATAAGTATTATAACTATGGTAAGTAGAAGTGATATCAAAGTATACTAATAGTTGTAAATGTGGTATACATTTTCCGGACTCTCGGAATGGTTTGATGATGTGATACATAATATTCTAAATATTTTTCAGTGGTTTTAGGAAAATATAAGTATGAAGTGAAATAGAATCATCTTTGAACCAAAACGCAGCATTTCAAAATGAATGAAGTGATATATAAGTTAATAGAAACCTGAAATGGACAAAATTATTGATACGAAGTCAAGGAGGTTAAGTAAACACTGAAAGAGTTTGCATAATTAGTTACTGAAATCGTGAACACAAATGTATGTATCTGAAAATGCTAAATGATGTGCATTTGATTGAATATTAATGTATGTTAATTTACATAAAATCTGCTTATGATTTGCACATCAGGAGTGGAAAGACCACCTCTTTGTAAGTGATCAAAATATACATCGTGGTCGTGGTCTCAAACCAACGCAGTAACACAGCGACCCAGCACGATTGAGAGTCGCGTGCTCGAGCGCGCGCTCTACAAGCGCTCTGGTTGGCCAGTGTTTTTCGCCAATAACCCAAAAACGAAGCTGCAAACAACATTTTGGTCAAGGACAAAGTTGTTCAGAATCACCCCAGCAACCCCGAATTTCCCGATGTTCCCTGAGTTCTGAGCCACCCGTTACATTACAATTTAATTTTGTAGCAACGGAATGGAACCCATAACCGGATATACATATAAATCTTAATATAATCATGTACAACACACGTGGATAAATATTCGGTATCGAAAACTTTCTGAAAACCATTTACATCAGTAAATGTGCTATACACAAAGATTAAGACCTACATAGTTAATAAATAAAACGTCCCTGCATTATTGCACCAACTTCTATATGTTAAAAAATTGCCTACTAACAATGAGTACACATTGATGTGTAAACATTCGAAAAATAAGCGGGAAACTGAGAGCCCGGTATGGCGAAACTGAGAGTCTAGTAGGGTGGGTTGGGTTAGGTATACTTATATATATATATATCACAGCCGGACACTCGCTGTGTTGCCATTTTTATCTTAAAATCGGTACCCGCATAAAAAGGCGTCTGGACATCTGCACAAAGAATAACCTTCAGCGTGCAGATGGTTAGGGCGTTTATGACGCGAAAGTAATATAACTGTTTTTGAGGAAGTCGTTTTACTCTCTAATCCGCCAAGGTGGCAAAGATTAGGCATACACGACCTCAGCAGTTCATTGCATGCGTCGTAAACGTGAGTTTCCAAATGGGCCTCGGAGCTGGGCCCCAGATGGCGCGGCCAGGTCAAGCTCTAGGTCCCGGATGAAAATTCCGCTGCAGCGTTCGAGGAGACACCCCTCCTTTAGGAAACGCGCTTCGGGCGCTAAGGAAGGGTGCGTATACACCTGCGAAACATGCTGATTGGACATTAGATGTTTTTCCTAATATCCAATCAGTGTGCATAAAAAACGCTTCCAAGTCGACATGTAGGGAAGTCAGTCGTTACCAAGTCGTCACACAGGCTTTGCCCTAACCGAGTCGTTATCAAGTCGTTACACGGGCTTTGCCCCAACCAAGTCGCTCTATGGGCTTTGACCCAACCAAGTCAGTACTGGGCCTTGACCCAACTAAGTCTCTACTGGGTTGACATCCACACAACAAGTCTTTACACGGACTTCCCTTAAACGACTCCGGAGTATCCGTCCTCACGAGAGGTGTGAACATCGCGATTACACCCGATACTTCGTCATTGCATACTGGTCGAACATTCACTCACTTCATCTGTTCAATCATTGTTGTAATTTAAGTGTTGATTCCATTAATAAATACCAATCGTTAACAGAACATCGTTAACATCACTGAGATTCATCCACTACATACTACATCAATAATTAATCCTATCACACATAAATATAGGAAAGCCTAACGCATCACGCGACGCGACCCTGGTCGGAACGAAGATTTACGGCCTTTGTTTTACCTGATCGGTCCTGTCCACAGTACGTCGAGGATGCGCGGCAAAACTAGAGTAGGCTGTGGTACTGCACTTTACAGTGCAGTGTAACGACGCACAGAGGCTCTAAATCTGGGGGGGGGGGGGGGGGGGTTCTACTTTAGAACGATCCCATTTTTTGATGAATTTGTTCTACTTTGTCGTGCTATATTTTTGAAGTGTAAACTTCTTTAGACGCATCACGTACACACTTTTTGCTGGGCAGTGAATGTGTCTGAAAATTAGACAGCTAATTGATACATAGTTGTAAATGCACACATTGTAGATCTAATCGGAAAACGAATGAAAATAGATAGTCTTATGACTTGTTGCTGATTCGTCCAAGTAATAAGATCCACAATAATATTCATATTATTCGTATATATATTAATTAAAATGGATTACAATCGCCATCGAAGTTTACACTTCGGTCGTGCGGTCTTAAGCACACACTAGGTTTTTTTTTTACTTGAAACTTAAACGCATTACAAACGCAGACAGCCGATTCTAATTTACTTCCAAATTTATGATCCCAACACTAATTACCTTATTGCTAACAACTAATATACACATAATCTGGTTGTTATCGAAAACAATAATAAAGGAGAATGAAATTATTAATACCGTGATAAGTAAAAATTGTCCAAACCATATCGTGTTTGGTGTCATTTTAATCAGGAGACTGTAACAAACATTATGGTAAAATTTCATTTGAAACGGACCAAAAATGAACAAGTTTTAATTTTTAATCTCGCTTGCATCAGTGTTGGCTCTGATCGATATTCGATCTGGGTTCAGATTACATGCTCGGCGCTTCACGCTTCGCTGGTTCCAGGGGGGGGGGGCACCCCAAGTAGTGGGGATAGAAATGAACACTAATCGTAGACACAATTTTGAACACTAATCGAGACATTACTGTACTCTTTCACCGCTCAAAGGGTATCGACATATTAAAAGTTACGTGGTTGCATTACTAACAATCCTAGTGGATCCCAGTTCTGAAGTAAGCTCTGGTTCGTCCACGCATTTCCTATCTCTTCGGCTCCCAGTGATGAAATAAGCAGCGGTTCGTCCGTACAATTATCAAACTCTTAAACAACCGATCCTCGGCTCCGTAGCCGCGCCTCTGCCCTCGGCTCGTAACACATGTGTATGCTCCAGTTCCATTAGAGTTCCGAGAGAGAACAAATTTTTTAGTTTCACAATACTAACCTTAGAATTGTGGTATATTATAGTATGTTTAATACATACTATAATCTACCAAATCTTTTTTCCACGACTCATTACTTATTAGTAATAAAGTACAGTAATCATATGTTTACTATGTCGTGAGCAAAATATGAGTAAATTATAAAAATGTAAATAGCTTTATGGCAATGCAGAACATTTTTCGTACTTTGGCCTGCCACCAGTAAGTAGTTTACTTGAGTCTAGAAGGGTGAAGGGGGTCCAATAATATGTCGTTTAAACAAATTGTTTACTTCTTAGAAAAACTGGTGTTACACATTTCACGTGTTATACACATATCACATGTATGTACATGTTCAAGTAGCAAAGCTGAATGATATGGCTAACATATTATTTCGAGTAGTACAAGTCAATATAAGCGAACAAGAGAAAGGCTTGAGGTATTCGGGTAACCCGATTGTTGAACAGCTGTGAATATTTTGCTTAGTTACGAAAGTGTTAATATACGTCAACAGAAAAAGCATTTAAAAGGCTTCATTATTTATCGTCATCTTTGGCTGAATTGAATTCGAGGGAGTTTCAGAACCGCGAATGCTGCGTAGGTGCGTGTATAATATAGGTACGGATATAAACATATCGTATAATATGATTAATTTAGATAAAGAATAATTTGAATCGCATTATATTCCGATTTCAATATTACAGAAACTTCATGCTGACCAGTGAAATATTGGACATATACAGCTTCTTAATTCCGCATAGGCACATACAGGACACGGCGTATATAAGTACATATTTCAGATTCCGTGTACAGAGGGAAACGTATACGTGTCTGCGTTGCAAAGAAAC
Source organism: Nomada lathburiana (assembly GCA_963667235.1). NCBI lineage: Eukaryota > Metazoa > Arthropoda > Insecta > Hymenoptera > Apidae > Nomada > Nomada lathburiana. The sequence continues at coordinate 8,646,705 of OY763908.1, forward strand.
TTAATAACTTGCACAATTCGATTACAATCTCCATTTCCTATTTGCATTATATGGCAAGGAAACACGCAAGACATTTTTTTTTTTAAAGAAAAAGTTTCACCGTCTCTCCAAATGAAATTCTCTATCAGCCATATGCCTTTCCAATGTATCGTTCGCTTCTCAGAAATGATGCGTACACTGTGACACTACGTATGAAAGTGAATACCCGAGTTTGACCACTACTGTTGGCCAAGCTGTTGCGACGTCAATTTAACCGCTGCCCAACGACGACTAACTGCAGTGCATAGTGGTTGATACAGCGACCCCCCCCCCCCCCCCCCCCCCCGATGCCACTACCCATATTACCGCAACCTGCCGTAGACTACGCAATTGATATTGAAGTGCACTGTTTTCGCTATCAAGTTTTCGTATCTCGTGTATAGATCCACTTTTCACTATAAGTGCCCGAATGTTATACCCGCCGATTGCAGACTATAAGAAATCGAACGTAAACTACATATGATCCACAACGTCGTCGGGATAATGGTAATAATGGTTAAGATAATGGGAAAAAAAGGGAAGAAGCGCAGCAGGTAGCTTCAGTGCTTACTTCTGCGAAAAATAGTACTCTGTAACCATCGACAATAGTGATGGCCGCCTTGATGGAAATGTACTTTCAATTTCTTCGATCCATTTACCTGTCGTGCCGCGTTTAAATTAAATATTAGACGCTTTACGTGGGTTACATTGGTCTTCGTAAATTAGGGGAAGATGTTCACGTGGCGAACAAGTGACGGACCCCCAATTCATTTGAAATTGTTGCGAACTAGTTCAATAAACGAGGGGGATGCCCGTGGCGCATATGTGCAAGATTGGTAGAAAGTCATTCGGTCGAGATTGACTTGCGATTCCGTTTCGGTATATTGAATATTAATTGTAATGGGCCTATGACACAACATCGTTGCTGCTTGTACGATCATGGACCAAAGTGTAATCGAGGATCAACATCTGAGGGATAACCAAATATTTGGACGAATGGTCGGCGTATGGCCGAAGCAGGAAAAATTTATGAAATACTCCATGCGATTCGTGACATCTGTGATAGTTATGCTCAGCAATGCAGCGCAGGTATAAATGTCAGCGATAACAAATAACAGTGTACTTTGAAAGTTTTCTAGGAAAAAGTTGTGCAAGGGATCTGTCATTACATTTTCAAGAAATTTTTGAGAAAAATGACGTGATTGAAAAATTTCAATTTTCCGGTTATGAATAACGATTACAAATGACTACGATATGTTGGGTTATTAATAACTATTATGAACGAGGAAGCTGTTCTCGGTTATAAATAATCGTTATTAGGCGACAGAAATCTTTTTGGCTACGAGTAATCATTATTTTCATTATCTTCAATAATGATTATTTTTAACCAATAACAATTTCGGTCGCCAGTCATGGTTATTCGTAAACAAAAAAATGTCTGTCGCCAGTGACGATTATTCGTAATCGAAAACAATGTCGGTTATAATTAATGGTTGTTAATGATCAAAATCATTGGAACTAAGATATGAACTGTTATATCGTAGCTGTTTAAATTCTGGTTACAACAGTTATGATGTGTGATAAGTACTACATTCTGTGAAATTAGGATATCTGTGAATAAATAGAATAATTGTCAATAGAATTTTTAATTACAGTTAATTGAATTCCTTTCAAAATCTTGTTTGCACATTTCCCCGTAACAACAGAAAATAAATAAATATCAGTGACTATTGGAATTTAATTTTATAGAGTAGTGTGCTCATCGAGTTTGAAGATCAGATGAATTTTCCTTTACAATTATAGGTAGCACAGGTCGTAGTATTCTTCAGTGTGGACATTCTAACAGATCAGCTGCCCTTCCTCGTTTTAGGGGTAGGAATCTGGGTGAAGCAGTACAACTACGTACTAAACGAGGCCAAGGTATTGAAGCAATTGAAATTTAGTCATTACTTCGATGATTATCAGCACTGTTAAAATTATAGCTAAACAAACTGCTGAACGGCATCGCGGCAGATTGGCTAGTAGAACGACCCGAAGAGGAATTGCAGATATTGGAAACGTATTTCAGGAGTACAACGTACTTTTCATCTTTTTACAAACGTAATGTTTACGTCCACTTTATCCTCTATATCACATATTTATTTTGGTAGCGGGCAAGAGTTTGTGCTGTGGGCTGAATTCACAATGTGTGGTCGGGTGCAATAGAATACCAAAACTGTGAAATACTTCATGAAATTATTGTTACGCATGGAGAATATTTTCCATACGTCGCTGTGAACCTGTTTTCGAGCACGCGTCTGTGAAGGGAAAACGCCCCAAAATTCTTTCGGTTATCGTAAACAAATAAAGAGATCCTGAGCACAAGTGCGATCAGCTGCATCCTGACCAAGACGGGCGTGGCCCGACGAAGACTCCTAAACTTCCTTACATGGAAAGTTCTAATGCGTTCCCGTGCATTTTAGGACTATACAAACCCTTTGGTTTCTACCCTCGTTGGTTCATAGTTACACAGTCACGCGTAGAGTCACGTCGTGTCACGCTCGTACAGAGTCAGTTATATCGAGTTGAGATTGGGCTTAGCGCGCCTTTCGAATCATAGACTAACCCGTTAGAATCCGCTAGTCCGGTTGAAGTTCTTTCGGCATACTCTAAAGGGGCTCTGAGACCCCGCATCGCCAGTGTGTCAACACCTATACAATACTTAGGTAACTTACACATTTTATATAATTTCATCGCGACAGAAACATTTGTATTTATACTGATACTCAGAATATAAACTTTAATACGTTCGCTTATAAATCGAGTAGATTCGTTAAACCTATATTTACCCCGTAATCCTTGCATTCTAGTAACAACGTACCCACAGATACAACTTTAACGCTCGAGTTGTGTCAAATATTAATTTAGAGTTACGAGGCAAATTAACATTTCCTGCGGCTACCTGATCTCGCATCGGGTTCGTTCACACGTCTTTATCCAAACAGGCAAACTATTCCAATCTAGTGGCTCCACGATCTCGCATCGGGTTCGTCCACGAAGACTAACCCCTCCTACGGCTCCCTGGTTTCGCACCAGGTTTGTCCGTGTACTGCGGCTCCCCGATTTCGTATCGGGTTCGTGTTGCCACACAGCCCGGCTCGTAACATTATTTATAACAATTGAGGTAATATTTTTCTGTTATAAAGAGTTAGGCTTGGGTTAGGTTTTAGGTTTTATTGGTTAATAAAATAAACCAAAATTACTGGCGCCGTCATCGTCAATGATCGTCAATGGTTAGAATGACATAATGCACAAATGACGTACTCTCGACGTCTTAAAATTAGCGCATTAACGATGGAATAACTATTAATTGAGGAGGCCTCTCTTGGAAACTATTTGCACCTGGAATTCATAATACGAACATTACCGCTCTTCTTAGTTAAAATATCCTATCTGACGTTACGAAAACAACGAGAAAACTGTTTTGGAGAGTTTTATCGCTATCATTGTGCCGCCCTTGTTTCTCATTGTTCAAATGAAACGTAACAGTCTATCTAAATTTGTATAATAGATGTACCGGAAGATAATGTATTATTAACGCAGCAATTTAATTAGACGTTTCAGATAAGATGTTTCAACTTACAATTAGTAATGCAAGCCAGGTAGGACATTTTAACATAGTGTACACTATGATCTCGAATTGACATTTTGGAATAGTTAACTAGGCAACCTTCTCCTTGTTGCAATATCATGCAAACGATGTTTGCGCATTTCAGATCCGAACTTAGGACAATTTTAATTGTACACAGGGCATTATAGACTAGTAAAATTATTTGAATATCAGTTGGGACGAATAAATTAGACAGTATTCTACATCCCCTACAAAGCACGCATGGACTGTATGTTACGTATCTTGAAAAGTGAAAAAATGCTGGGTAGCACATTGTAACTAAGAGAGGCAGTAATGTAGGAACCGAATAAAAAAGGAAGGGCAGGCTTCGGGAATCGAACCCGAGATCTTCGTATTTCTGGGCACTGATCAGTCCATTTACGCCACGGCCCCTTCCCGATATTCGCTATTCGTTTGTTCCTCTTAACTTCGTTCTTTGATGGAGGCGCCCGATCCCACAGTAATCCTTCAAGATTGTCAATTCGTCGATGTGTCAATATCGTCGAGTTAAATAATACGTGTTGAACATTACATGCCACATTCGTTCACTTTACCAACGTTACAAATTCTCACCCATGTTCACAGTCACTATAATTTGCTGCATGCTGACGTTCGTCGCCCTACCGACTGTACCACCTATTATGGACATCATTGCACCACTGAACGAGTCCAGGCCCCTCGTACTCGTGTATCCATCCTACTATTTCGTGGACGAGCAGGAGTACTATTACCTAATAGTTGGACACATGATAGTGTCAGCGTTCATACTCGCGTTCGTGTTCACTGCCTGCGACCTGAACTTCATCCATGTCGTGCAACACGCCTGTGCCTTGTTCGCCATTAGCGGGTAAGTTGTCCACTTCTTGCACGCATCCCCCTTCCCATATTTCCAATCATCTTATCGTCGCACCCGCCCGTGGCCACGCCTTAGACTTTTAACGTTTTAGATTTATGTTTTGGCTATAATGAATGAAAAACCGAAACAGGCATCGTTTCAAACACGCCGCGGACGACGTTGATTTTACCAAGGAGAAAGATGGTTACGAAGTGGGGGACGGAAGTTACGCGAAAGTGAGGAGATCCATCGAGGCCCACAAGAGAGCGATCGAGTTAGTATTATACGAATTGGACAAACTTCAGAGCATCCTTATTATGGTTCGTAGAATTGACAATAGTAATTATCGAGGAAGTGAACATATTTCGTTGACTTCTTCATTCCAGAAATAAATAAACGAACGATATTTGCGATAAACGTTGAATTTCATGTACGTACAAACATACATCATGCTTCAGGAGCGCTCTAAAAGTTTGCCCATCCGATTTGATTAAAGTCTGCGTAGCGGTTTTTGGTCTATTTCCAATGTTACGTTAGGTACGTGGAATTGGTCGAGGCTTGTCACGTGCATTGCTTCTTTCTCACCCTCGGTCTGGTACTCATGGTACTCACGGTCACTTTTGTCAAGGCAAGTTGCGTCCTGTTAGGACACGCGTTACGCTGCCAGAAATTGATATAAATCGGATTTTCCTCCCAATGAGCAGCTGGCTACCATGGAAATGTGCACCGCTTACGTCACGTATTGCGGATTCGCTGTGGCGCAACTGATCCACTTGTTCTTCTTGACGATCATGGGACAGTTCGTTATAAATTCGAACGACGAAATTTTCCGAACAATGTGAGGAGGCCATGCAACCTAACGCGCACGATCGCAGTTCATACGAAGTCCGTTTCGCGTAGTGCATTATCGTAATGCTGACGTTCGATTTAGAGAAGAATGTATTTTGCATACCAACCGTTATTACGTTTCGTTCGTCGCCGCTAACTCAATGTCGCTGATCTTATGCCTGCTTAATACATACTCACTGCAAGTTGCATAGATTTTAGTCGAGATTGAAGGAAATCTTGATGCGATTGGTTTTTCGTCACAGATGCGAAGCAAGCTGGTACAATTGTTCGACGAGGACGCAGTCGTTGTACGTGTTGGTGTTGCGAAAATGCTTGAATTCACCTAAATTAACAGGCGGGGGATTCTTTTCTATGGATTTGGACAGCTTCGTGCAAGTAATTCTCTCGCTTCCGTGCAACATTCGTGTATCGGATTTGTGTTTGACAAGATGCACCAACAGCGCACGACCTTTTGTTTCAGATTTTGAAAGCATCGGTGTCGTACTATACGGTGTTAAAGACTTCGTAGATTTGCGTAGTACACTAGCAAAGGAAGGAGAAAGACAGAATGGGAACGACGAAGTAAAAGTCCATCAAAGATTGTACAGTGATCTTTTTCTTATTCAATCCGAACCTAACCCAAACAATGCACACTATTCGATGTACTTACTTCTTTTATTGTTGTCACTAACTGTATTTGTTCGTCAACATAAGATATAATTGACGAGGCGCAGGGAGTGCGGTAATAATAATTGCAAATAGAATTATTGCATGTCCTGTTACGGGGTGCCACCTTTTACACCCTTTTTGGGAATTTTTCTCCACAAGCACTACTTTGTATTAACCGTTTGGATTTTCATCAGATTGAAGTACATGAAATTCTAACAGGTACGCGTCATCAAAGAAGGTAATCTTACGAGAACATGGCATGATGGCAGACATAGTTCCGGCCTTTTGAATCAACCGAAACAAAAAAAACCAGGTGTCATTTGCTCCAGTATGAAAACGGCTACAGCCCCCAACAAAAGTGATAAAAGATATCATTGTTTGAAAAAGTCGGGACACTTTAAAGTTCGAGTTAATTTTCCAGGCTCTTTTTTTGCTTTTACCGTAATAAAAAATTTGGAACAAATCAAGATGTCTGAGAGATTAGATAGTACCTGTTGTGGCGGATGATCTGCTGAGAAACTTCTCCAAATCTCAAGTCAATCGGACAACTAGATCTTGAGATAACATGTCAGCCATGTCAGAAAACACGATTCCGAGAAAAACGCGTTAAAGTATCCCGATACGTTTAATATCTGTAACTCCGTTATTTTCACGAATTTCGGCATGTTCTTTGACACAGATACTTTCGAACATGTGCACTTCAAAAAACTGCAAAAAGAAATCGATTTTTTCAAAGTTCCAAACGCAAATAACCACTTTAATGAAAAACAATTGCAGACTACAACAGTAAAAGTGGAAAACTGATCAGAAGCTAAACACAATAACTTCGCGCTATACCTCCCCGTTACTTCAACTCGTAGGAGACAAGAACGAAACATACAGGGTGTCCCGTAACTCGCGCCGTATTCGGAAACAGGGGGTAGCTGAGGTGATTCTGAACAAGTTTTTTCCTTGACCGAGATATTGTTTGAAGCTTCGTTTTTGAGTTGTTAACGAAAAACACTGGCCAATGAGAGCGCTCGTATAGCGCGCGCTCAGGCACCAATGCGCGCGCTCGTGATCGGGTGCATCGAGGGGCAACGTACGGCAATTATTACATCGTCTTAAATTAAGAATACTGTGTAATTATTCGTTATTCATGAATAACAATTTAATTAACAAGCCAAGGACCCACTTCCGTCGAAGCAGATTACTTCGCGAACGAAAGGATAAGTTTATTTAACTATCTTTTTCTAACATTAATTGTCCAAACACTTTTTTCATAAGTAATAAAACACTTTATACGTTTCGGATAACGAATAAAAGTATGGAACAGTTATTAAACGACTTGTTAATTAAATTGTTAGTCATGAATAACGAATAATTGCACATTATTCTTAATTTAAGACGATGTAATATTTGCCGTACGTTGCCCCTCGATGCACCCGATCACGACCGCGCGCAGTTGTACCTGAGCGCGCGCTATACGGGCGCTCTCATTGGCCAGTGTTTTTCGTTAATAACTCAAAAACGAAGCTTCATACAATACTTTGGTCCAGGAAAAAGTTGGTCAGAATCACCTCAGCTACCCCCCATTTCCGGATACGGCGCGAGTTACGGGCCACCCCGTATAATGGCCACTCTGACTAGGATTTTAAAATAACTACCGCAAGAGGAAAAATAATTTGCAAATTTATTTTGCAACACGAACTCGAACCAATCCGATGTTGGACGCGTTTCAGCTCAGACATCGTAAAAGCTACGTTTAACTTGGATGACATGATCTAAGTGGTAGATTAAAGTGGGAACGGTACTTTATAAAAACTAAAATTAAAGCAAGACAAATCATCAAGAGGATGATCATTCCAGGTAATTCACCCCTACAGTAAAAAAACTGCAAGTCAATATGTTTACGTATAAACTCGTCTGGACGTAAATCTAACCAAAAAATAATTGAAAGTACACAAAGGGGAACCCTGAGGAAATTTTTGGATGCACACTGGTATGTTCGTAGAGGGGATATGAAGAAGCCGCTTGTATTAAAATCTGTAGAGCAGGAGATCCACGATTACTCAATGCTTTGAGAGACTCCCAGAATACAGGAGGTTCATCACCTCTTACAACGAATTATTATTATTATATTAAATAATTTCCTTTGAACTAAACTCTTATAACACTTTACACAACAATCACATTTACAACAAATGTAAAAATGTAAAATATTAATGGAGAACAATGGTACACATTTCGTGTCGTTGGGTAGTCCAGTATTCTTTTGTCGCTCTGCCCAAAATATTCACTCGTCTTGTTGTTTAACAACAACTAAATATCTCGAGTAACGTAACGCATATTACGTAGATCGAAACACTGAAACATTTCACAAATCAACTGTCGACTTGATCCTTCGTTGTTCATTCTATAAAAACATTTAATCGGCAAACGACGACAATGTACAACAAATACAGAAGGCTACCACAGAATGGAAGCAGAAAACTGTTCATCAGTTCTTTCTATCTAGAACAGTTTTTACTGAAAGGTACTCACATCGTTATGGATCGTACGAGCACGCAGTAGCGACCCTAACAGAAGGTGCTTTGACAACCCACAATTTGCATACGTCCATGTACTTGTACATGAACTTCTTTGGGCAGGAGAGCCTATGGCGCATAACTTATACCCCCCTCGATGAATAAGCCATCGTTTCAAGTAATAGCAGTATAAGCTATCCAAATGACAGTGTCCACGTTAGAGACAGTAAATGCATGAAAGAGGCGAACAGTTTTATGGAATCGCTTGGAAAAGAACAGCTATTACCCGGCCAACATCATAGAAAAATTATTCTAACGAGTTCCATTAGAGTTCCGTGCGCTGACATTTTCCTTCGTCGTGCTATAGACGCGCACATATCCGTCGAATTCACGCGATCCACGATCATTCGGCGTCATGGATGCGAAGGAAGTGGAGCAGCGATATCTGTACGTTAACAAGAGATGCGGATCAGTGGCTGGAGTATGGCCATACGGGAACGATCGATTGAAATGGATTGGACGATTCGTCATGATTGTCGTCGCGGTGTCGTCTTTAATTACGCAGGTACGCGTAAAGTATAGCGGTTCCAGAAATCTAGGGAAACAAGTAGTGGGGAGAAAACTTGAGAAAACAAGAAAACTTCACCGCCTCGTCGACCCGAGCAGCGTAGTATGTACAGTGGATACGAGAAGTATTTGTATACCCAACTTTCATTTTTATAATTTCGTATAAAGAAATTGTCTACTATGTATGGTATCTCGCAGACGACAAAAGTAGTCGTTCAATAGTTTTGTGTCGGATGGGATGATGACACGTTTGCAAAATTTAAACAGTTTATTTACGTTCTTGCGAAACCCAGCCATGTATATATAGGATTCCAATGTTCAAACACTTATAAGTGGATTTTATGTTGCCCCTTTAATAATTCTCTAACGATCCCTAATATTTAGTTGTAATACTGTAAGCGTTATAGAACACATTTTTGACTTACAAAATTGTTGTACATATTTATTGTATTACTCTTTTTATATCACACACGATTAAGTGTATAAGTTATGTCGGTACACAGTTTACCTATAATGAAAGCCAGGGTTTGTTAGTATATTTTACTTGTGTAGGAAACTTTATACAAATGAAGGGGAAGTGTCATCGGTAATCGAACCCGAGACCTTCGTATTTCTAGGCACTGATCAGTCCATCTACGCCACGGCCCATCTTCTTGCTACACGTTGTTCGTTTGTTCCTCTTAACGTTCTTGGATGGAGGCGCCCCATCCCCACACTTGTTTATGTAAAGTTATTGCAAAAAAACTACGTGTACATATACCTTTCTGACCCGCTGTAGCGAATGCAGTGAATATAATTCACTGTATACTGTAAACTGTTTTATCGTTTGATATTATCCGTCAGATATTGCACAATTTTCCGCAGCATTTCCTTAAGTCTGTCTGACTTATTTACAAAGGACATTAGGCAAAAAGCTAGGTGAACATAGTTTTAACAAATAAATCAATCGTTGAAGAATTTATTTTGATTAAAGATTGCAAGGGTAATGCTTGACTTGAGCGCTGACGCTGCGATAGAGCAATGCCCTTTCCTGGCAGTCGCAATTGGGATAATTTTAAAGGAGGTCAATTATATTATACACGAGCATGAGGTGAGGGTGTTGCGATCTCTTTTTATCTTCATCGATTCCGTATTAATAATGCGTAAAATGAAATTTACAGTTGAAGTTGCTTTTGGGATGTATATACGACGACTGGTTGGCAAGCAGATCGAAATCTGAAATGGACATTATGGACAAGTATGCAAAAAGGGGACTCTTCTTTTCTCACCTGTATGTTGGTAAGAGAGAAATAATATAAAACGCTGGAAACGAAGTAATTTATGCAGGGTGTTCTGAAACTAACTGAACATCTGGAAATGAGGGGTTGCTTGGGTGACTCAGAACAACTTTTTCCTTCACCAAAATGTTGGTTGAAGCTTCGCCTTTGAATTATTAACGAAAAACACTGGCCAATCAGAGGTGGCTCTCAACCGCGCTCGGTCGTGGTCGTGAACCAACGCATTGGCACAGCGTGTTACAGCGTCTTGAATGAAGATTAATGTACAATTACTCGTTATTCATGAATAACAGTTTAATTAACTAGTCGTTTAATAACTGTGTTCGATACTTTTATTCGGTATCCGAAAGGAATACATAAAGCGTTTTATTACTTTTGAAAAAAATGTTTTTTTTTTAACACCATGCTTTCCGGTGGATAAATTAGATTTAAGAAAAACAATTTGGATAACTAATGTCGGAAAGAGCTACTTACCCATTCGTCCACGAATTGTTGACACTAGGTCTTTTCTAGGAAACCCTCAACAGCTGATGTTACAGCCGGATCGGTGAAAATTTCCTTTCCCAAGGTTTGGTAAAGGAAAAAATTCTTCAGAATCATCACAGCAATTTTCCATTCCCGGATGTTGAAGTTAGTTACGGAACACCCAGTATATAGTTAACTCAAGCCCGGACATCAGCATAGCTTATTTGAAATAAAGATAAAAAATAACAATTTCAAATAATCGAACATTTCAACTACATTATTACTTGTATCGTAGAGATAATATTGGGAAAGTAAGTTAATTTTGTGTAAAAGTCAAACGGATCATGGGCAAGTAAATTTTTCATTTGAGTTAATTTATTCAATTAAATCCAATTTCTGGACTCATTTATAAAAATACAATTTAAGATCATTTGCTTTCGTATTTCAAAATAATGTGCCAAATACGATGATATATTATATGTATAAATAGTCATGCTTCAAATACAGGGTGTCTCGTAACTAGTGAAGTATACGGAAATGGGGGGTAGCTGAGGTGATTCTGAACATCTTTTTCCTTGACCAAAATGTTGTTTGAAGCTTCGTTTTTGAGTTATTAACCAAAAACACTGGCCAATGAGAGCACCCGCAGAGCGCGCGCTCAGGAGCGTAGCTCCCAACTACGCCCAGTCGTGATCGGGGGCATCGGGGATATCGAGGGAAGCGTACGACAAATGTCACATCGTCTTAAATTAAGAATAATGTGTAATTATTCGTTATTCATGACTAACAATTTAATTAACAAGTCGTTTAATAACTGTTCCATACTTTTATTTGTTATCTGAAACGAATTATCTGAAGCGGTTTCCACGTTTAGTGGAGAATCGGCGTCAGAAACCGATCACACAGGGCAGCATCGGCCCTTGATGGTGTGTTCTGAGTGCAGCGTGATCGGTTGGTCACGAGAAAACCTCTGACGCGCCATGATCGTTTGCACTACAATGATGCCTACGTTCGTTAATGTGCGTGTGCGTGTGCCGTGTGGAAACAAGTGTGAATTAGATTTGTATCGACCGCCGAGACGTGCGTTTCGTGGCACAGAATTGTTAAGATACGTCAGGACTGGTACAATGACCAAGTGCCAAGGACCCAGTGCCGTCGAAGCAGGTAATTCGTGGACAAAAGGGTAAATTTATTTAACTACCTTTTTCTGACATTAATTATCCAAACATTTTTTTCATAATTAATGAAAGACTTTATTCGTTTCGGATTACGAATAAAAGTATGGAACAGTTACTAAACGACTTGTTAATTAAATTGTTATTCATGAATATCGAATAATTACACATTATTCTTATTGTAAAACGATGTAATATTTGCCGTACGTTTCCCTCGATACCTTCGATGCCCCCAATCACGACCGACCGCAGTCGAGATGTACGCGCCTGAGCGCACGCTATACGGGCGCTCTCATTGGCCAGTGTTTTTCGTTAATAACTCAAAAACGAAGCTTCAACCAACATTTTGGTCGAGGAAAACGTTGTTCAGAATCACCTTAGCTCCTATTTGCGGATACTTCACTATTTACGAGACACCCTGTATTTTATTTGGAACCTGGCTATGGGCTTATCATATAATAAATTAATGTGACAGCTTAAGTAAATTATTTTTCGTTCTGACGATCATTACATCATCTGTCTATATTATTATTATTATTACTATTATTGTTGTTAATATTACTTCTATGCTTTTCATAGCAAACGGATGTTTCTGCTACGTGATATTCACCCTGGTGGCAATTACACCACGCGCATTAGATATTATTTCACCGAAGAACGAGTCTCGAGGCGTGGGATTCATTTATCCAGCCTATTACAACCTCGACGAGGAGGAACATTATTTCCTAATTATGGCCCATATGCTCAGTGTCATTACGGTGGTATTTTTCGTATATATCTCGTGTGACACGATCTACATGAACGTCGTCCAACACGCCTGCGGACTATTAATTGTTTCTGGGTAAACGGTTCAAGTTCATTCATATTTCTTTTCGTGCCAAATAAAAGTGGTTTTTTAATATGTCCAATCGAAAAACGTTCGTAGACACCGTTTCAAGTGGGCAATCAAGGACACCGTCTCCAAAGGCGAGATGAACAAAGCTACGACGATAGACGAGACATACAAAAATGTATGGAACTCGATTAAGGCACACCAACATGCGTTGAAGTCAGTATGATCATTTCCAAATTTCACTGAGCTCGCAAATGATCAAATTCAGTGAATAACATTATATAGGGTGTACAAAAAAATGTATGCGCACTGTTAGATACAAAGTGGCCTTTATGGGTATACATTGTTTTGGCACATCCTGTATTTGGTTCATTTGTTTCATTTACATGTAGCTGCTATCTTTATTAATCGAGACAGTATAATAGATTATACATATTTGAAACAGATATATTATAGAGATCGAGCATGCTCATGACATGTATCTCTTCATCGCTGTAGCACTGGTTATGCTATCATTCAGTATCACACTGGTAAAGGTGAGTTGATCTTCAGTGTAACGTAAGTCTTATCAAATGACTAAATCACGACACAGTCGAGTATTTGAAAGCAGGCATCGATGATGGATCCCTGCGTGGATTTCTACAAGTACTGTGGCTTCTTGGTGGTGCAGCTCGTTCACCTCCTATTCCTCTCCATTCAAGGACACTTCGTTATAACATCAAACGATGCGGTTTACAATAATATGTAAGCACAGACTAATCAATGCAAAATACAACTCGAACGTTAATGCATTCCCGATATTATTTTTAATTCATTTGATATAGTATTGATTTAATATACAGGGTGTCCCGTAAGTACCCTTGCATCGGGAAATGGGGGGCAGCTGTGGCGATTCTGAACCACTTTTTCTTTAACAAAAATGATGTTTGAAGCTTCGTTTTTGAGTTATTAACCAAAACCACTGCCCAATTAGACCGCCCGTAGGGCGCGGGCTCAGGCGCGTGCCTCTCTACTGTGCTCGGTCGTGTACGGGGGCCTCGAGGGTGTCGAGGGAATCGTGCGGCAAATGTAACATTGTCTTAACTTAAGAATAACGTTGAATTTTTGGTTATTCATTAATAAGAAATAAACTAATTATTCTTTTAATTAATCGAGCATGGTCGTGGTCGCGAAAAAACGAATTGGCACGGCGGGTTACATCGGCTTTAAGCAAAAATAATGGGGAATATTTCGTAATTCATGAATAAGAAATAAACTAATAAGTCGTTTAATAACTGTGTTCGATACTTTTATTCGTTATCCGAAGGGATTAAAGTGTTTTATTACCTATGAAAAACTTACCCACTCGTCCACGTATTATCCTGCTTCGATTCAACAGCTGATAAACGACTTATTAGTTCATTTCTTATTCTTGAATAACGAAATATTCCACATTATCCTTGCTTAAAGCCGATGTAACAAGCCGTGCCAATGCGTTCGTTCAGGACCACGACCGTGCTCGGTTAATTAAAAGAATAATTGGTTTATTTCTTATTAATGAATAACCAAAAATTCAACATTTTTCTTAATTTATGACGATGTAACATTTGCCGCACGATTCCCTCGATACCCTTGAGGCGCCCGTACACGACCGAGCGCAGTAGAGAGGTACGGACCTAGGCGCGCGCTCTACGGGCGATTTAATTGGGCAGCGTTTTTGGTTAATAACACAAAAACGAAGCTTCAAAGAACATTTTTGTCAAGGAAAAAGTTATTCAGAATCACCTTAGGTACCATCCATTTCCCGATGGAAGGATAGTTACGGGACATCCTGTATATATGTATAATGTAATCTATAATTTCATGTGAATGCCGAACTGGAACACATGTAAATTTAATTGATATTACAATACTTTCAGATACGACGGATTGTGGTACAATACTACGCCCAAAGCGCAGACTCTGTACGCGTTGGCATTGAGACGAAACCTGACTCCACCTGTACTAACTGCTGGTGGACTCATGACATTGAATTTGGAAAGTTTCTCTGAAGTAAATATAACAATCGACGTTATCGTATCTGCCTATTTTAATAATGATAAAACATCTGTACGAGTCCCTTTCAGATACTAAAGGCATCCGTTTCATACTTCACGGTACTAAAATCTTCCTAAATCACGTGAATCGATTGATTGGAGTAAAGTGAAACATAAGCACACACCATTTTTGTATTTGAAATGGCCCTGCGATACTATCAGTATCGTTTGTTAACTGGGTGTAATCATTAGTGTCCACTAGTATAATCGTAAAAAAAAAATGGATATAACAAAATAAATGAAGCAGTGTGACAATTAGGTGGAGTTCTTTGTTACACGCTAACAACAGTGTATTTCAAAGGACATGTTATTATATAAAACTTATGTAATTTAATGTTTTTGTAACTGTTTATACATACATACGTACGTGAAGATGAATGTTCTGTCTCCTAATTCAGATTCTTTCTATACTGTATGTACACTTTTCTATATGCACTATGCGTTGCACTAGCCTGGAATAAAAGCACTTTTCAAATATCGTGGTGGAGTAAGATGATCGACAATATACGTACACGCGAAGTATAATTGAACAGGGGAATGTCCCGTCACTGGCCAGACGCTGGATAGACTACCAAGAATTCCCAACAAGCTACGAAGTAGGTTTCATAATACAACAGCACTTCAGACCAATATAGAAATATGAAGAGTTCGACTTTCAATCATCAATGTACATCATATTGTAACCCATTATTTTTTACCAAGAAGTTACCGGGATATACGGTTTCAAACTGGTCGGGGTAATGGCAACCACTTTACGGAGGAATAGTAACAGGGATGATTGCTTTGCAACAGCTTGTACAGCGATATCGAACTGTGGGAACTATCCATATGCGTCAGAAATTATTGAAATATACATGGCATGCCCAGAAGGAAGGGTACATAGATCACTTAACGCAAATGATTGCACGGACCCACATTCCCTTTTGCTTTCGTTCCTTGAACTGCAAACACGCATATGTATATAACCGTTCGAACTGTTAGATTCGATTTAGTTTCACGATGGACTCGAGCACAATAGAGAAACGATTTTTACGGATTAACAAGCAACTCGGTCTGCTAATCGGTATGTGGCCCTATCAAAAGGATACGTCGAAAGGATTTGCACGAATGGTGGTGCTTAGTTTGCTGGTATCTTGTTACATCACACAGGTAGACGTGCACTCGATCTTATTGTTCACAAACTGGTCGGTTTCTAATAGAAACAAATATCGTTATTGCTATTCAATTGCAGTATTCGAGACTGATACTTTACTGTAGCGTGGACGTAATACTAAAGGACTATCCCTATATACTTGCGTCGTTTGGGATACTATTAAAATTGGGTAACTATTTCATAAATGAAACAAAGGTAAGAGGAACACTTTTGCTGTTTGGTTCCGACCGGCTGCCTAGACTTAAATTTTCTACATTCAGTTAAAATCACTTTTGGGAGGAATCTACGAAGATTGGAAGACAATAACGTCGAAAGAGGAGTGCACTATCATGACGAAATATGCGGAGAGGGGTGTATACGTTGTCATACTCTATGTGTGTAAGAGAAATTTAAGTTAAACAATTTAGAATCATGCACTTCTTATAGATAATATTTTAATGCCATTTGTGTTTTTTCATCCATAGTGCATATGACAGCTTGTTCACTCCTGTTTATATGTTTGCCTATTGTACCACCTATTCTGAATATAATAAAGCCGTTGAACGAATCGCGAGCACGATTGTACATATACCCAGCTTACTATTTCGTTGATGACGACAGCTATTATTACCTGATCATTCTGCATATGGCTTCTATACTAGCTTTGCTCTGTCTGGTGTTTTGCGCTTGTGACGCGAACTACATTTACGCTGTTCAACATGCCTGCGGGTTGCTGGCCATCTCTGGGTAAACACTTCGACGAATACAAGAATGCAATGAATATTGATGGGATTATTATTCATTACATTTGGTGTCATGGATATTCACAGATATCGCTTTAAGTATGCTTGTCGTGACCTCGATGTGCCGGACGAAAGGAATTTGATGAACTTGATGAACGCAATGTATAAAAATGTTTCCCATTCGATTCGAGGACACCGGCGTGCTTTACAGTTAGTTCTTTGCAGATAGTTGAGCTTTCTGAACGTTCAAAATTATTTTCCTCCAAAATCTTAAGAATTATTTCGATAGGTATATAAAAGAAATAGAGGACACCCATGACACATATTTGTTTGTTTCGGTGGGTTTGTTAACGCTTTCTCTTAGCGTTTCATTGTTGGAGGTGAGTAAGAATTGATATTTCCGTTATCGATTTGTTCGGTTGTGAACGTGTGATATATTTGCATAAACTTAGGTGGCAGAAGGCGAGCATAAAGCGGAATGGCTCACGTCTTGCGCGTTCTTTTTGGGTCAACTGTTTCACATGTTTGTGTTAACTATTCAGGGGCAATTTGTGATGAACTCGTATGACACACTTTATGATAATATGCAAGTATATGTCTCTGGAATTTTATCTAAAATATTTAACATTAATTATGTAGAATTCTATATTTTCGATTTGAGAGTTATATGCGAACTTCAGAGGGTTTCGTTTGATCGATTTTTTTACACGGTCAGGAGAAATGATATTTTTGAGTATTGGCCAAGTAAATTAAAATTAAACAGATCTGTGACAAATCTAAAAGCAAATTAGAACTCTGAATCTTATCGTACTACATAGAACTCTAAGCATTGTGAACTAGCCAAGAACTTTGAAAACTCCGCATCATCGTAAACTCAATAAACAACTCCACCAATCCCTTCGCGACACAGAAATCACAAAACAATTCGTAAGACTCGCGTTCGAAATTGGAGAATATCAATGCGAACTCTGACATTGAGTTTCAAGACAGAACTTGAATCTCTATGTTAGAATATCTTTTGGGAGCTTCGGGAATCGGTAGATACGATGTTGGAAGAAGGAAGCGGCGGAAAAAGAAAAGGAGGACGAGGGTGTCGTTTCGTCCTGGGCCTGCTAGCAGGCCCTTGCCTTAGACGCAGGTATAGTAGGGCATGATCGGAGGTTATAATATGGTCCACGGGGACCTATAATATACTAAATCAAATTTATTAGAAATTTCATATTCTAAAGTCAAACTGAAAATATTTGTAAATTAATATTACAATTAAATAAATTCCTACTTCCTGCATATTTATTTAGAAATTTAAGATGGATTTTGTTTACAGTTGCGAGGCGAGATGGTACAATTCTAGGCGCGAAACGCAAGGTTTGTACGTATTAGCATTAAGAAGGAGCTTAGATCCTCCTTTATTAACAGCTGGTGGATTTGTGCGGTTAAATTTGAAGACGTTCGCGGAGGTATTACGGCAACAAGTGCAAAAATTTTTATTAACACTTTCTTGTAATTCTATGCATGCAGTTGATACTACTTTCAGATCGTAAAAGCGTCACTGTCTTATTATACGATGATGCAATCGAAGTAGATGCAAATGAAAATCTTTGTGCCTGGAGGGGAATGTACTTGTCTACATAATTATTAACACATTTCAAAAAAGCATGCACTACCATTCACAAGTGATTAAGGGACAACAGGTGTGTATGGGTGTAGGACATTATGAGTTTGAGATAAATCGAGTGGCTATTAATTTCCAACATGGAATGCTTAGGATCCTGAAACTTTCTGATATACAGTATACCACTGATGGTCATAATGTAACTCTGTTATTTTTATGAGATCAGAGAAATCATTTTACAGATCTATTTTCTATAATATCCCATTTCAGAATATGTAAAAAAATTAAAATTTTTTTTTGCCGCACACTAGAATACCCCCTTAATGCCGATTCTTAATATGGCACTGTTATTGCACTTAAAGTATGTACATGCGGCGAAACATTTTGAATTTGAGCATTTTTTTTATTTTGAAGTAAACGATAACACAAGTTACTGTCACGGTTGAAATATTTGCTGTACATTTTTTATTAGTACGCGTTGCACCCCTTACATACAGGGTGGGGAAATCTATGATATAATATGAAAAAATGTTATATTGTGATGTAAAATTTTGTTGTGCTTGTGGAAGGATGAAACAGATTTTAAATGAAATGCTGCCCTTTTTATCGCTATGTGATAACTGGTGTTGATACGATTTCAGCAAGCTATCATCGTCTGTCAATAGCCCTATCGTCTTTCAATTTATTCTCATAAACACTGTACCCTTACTTTTATGTTAACGGACAGTTTGTAACATTCTCAACACTGTTTACAAAATAAAAACATGTTCAAATTCAAAGAATTTTACCAACTTGAAGTAAAAGGAGCAATTACACGTTTATTGTCTCTTGAATGTTGGCTGTGTTATTCCATCACTTATTTCATCGCCGTTATGTTTGTTGTCTGCAAATGTACTTCTCTGTGGACATACTTTTTACAAATTGCAAACGTACAATAAACTTATTGTATACAAAAGGAAAATTATTTGAAAATTCTACACCTCATTCGCTTGCGGTGCCACGTTAACATCCAGTACCAGAAGCTACGCAAGGGTGAAAGGAACAACTTTTTCCTGTACCAAAATATTGGTTGAAGCTTCTTTTTTGAATGATTAACGAAAAACGTTGACCAATCAGAGCGCCCGTAGAGCGCGCGTCCAAGGACGTGTTTCTCAAACGCAGTGCGTTTCTCACCAAGTGAAAGTTTGGAAGAGCTGGTAATTCGTTATTGTCGCGAACCACTGACCGAAACGTATCGCTAAATGTGTGCCACTCGAGGGGGTTACCATAAAAAAGTTTTATTTCAATCTTCTGTAAAAGAGAACTGGCTTCTTTTATTATCACCGTTCTCGGGGAATCTGCATTTCAAAGCACAGGAGTAGTTCTCCATGCATTTTTGAACGCCGTAATATGCTCCGGTGTGTCCCGCAGCTGGAATCTGTCAAAGTGGGACCCATCAATGGAAAACTTCGGAACGTGATCCGATCTAAATATTCGAAAGCGCAGTTCACAATGCAACCAATCACAATGCACTGTGTAATCTAGCGTAATCTATTAGCGAGTTAACAGCGTGGTTGGTGAAAGAAAATTACACTTGCTGAAAAACGATAGAAAGTGGACGGTATTTTAAAATGATAATGTGACCATGTGGTCATAATTGAGATTGATCTCAAGACGAGATTCGTTCGTTGTACAAGACGACTCATAGACGCCAGCAATTGGTGACCTTGAAAAGGGTTGGGTGGAAACAGCCATACCCATTGATTAAAAAATGATCAATGGTGGGAAACGGACCCCGTACCCGATACCCGGAACTGCGGATTTGAACGCTCTCGTATCACACTTCTCGAGCAACCTAAACAGAACACTCTAAACTCGGATTGCGACGCCGCGCCGATCGAGCACTCTGCGTCGTTATTGTCGTCGAATCGCACAAGATGGGTTGTTATAGATCGTTGTTTATTCAAGCTTTCGTTTGAGTTACAATGTTTTACAGATTTCTCGTATTTCCCGTCCGACACTGTTGATAGTTACAATTCTACTCGCTATTTACTACTACCTTTAACTGGTGTTTACTATTTACTACTGAACTCTTTGGCGGAAAATGACGGAAGGTCGTAAGTGGGGGATGCCCTGGGACAGGATTTGGTTGTCAAGGGTCACATATCCAGATATGGCGTTGATGTGTGTAAGATAACACTGTTCAACACGGGTCTGATTTTGTATCCTTCAATAGGCGTTTCTTGTAGACTTTAACGCGCTGAATACGAATCTGAAATCCGTTTTTCTCCAGAACGTACCATTTTTGAAAAAATCAATTTTGAAAAAAATCGCAAATTTTCAACTTTGAAAGTGTTTTGTGCTTTTCCGGTAATAGTTCTTCAGTTCCGCTTGGTGCCAAATGATTCTTTGGAGTTTCACGAATAAAATGATATAAATAGTTGTTTGATTATAAACATTCAAATATGTTTAAATAATGATCAAAGTGAAAAGAACACCGAAAACGCACCCATTTTGGCCGATATTTTTCAATTTGTCTTAAAAACTGAGGGTCTAGGAGAAAATCTGACTATGCCACGCGATAGAACAGACATTTCTGCTAAGGAAAGCACCAAGCGGAACTGAATAACTATTACCGGAAAAGCACAAAACACTTTCAAAGTTGAAAATTTGCGATTTTTTTCAAAATTGATTTTTTCAAAAATGGTACGTTCTGGAGAAAAACGGATTTCAGATTCGTACTCAGCGCATTAAAGTCTATAAGAAACACCTATTGAAGGTTACAAAATAAAAAAAAAGTTGAAATTTGTCGAACAGTGTAATCCGAGGGTTCGGAGCGCCCAGTATGCACATCTGGGATATGTCACCGAGAGGCCGATACGCGAGCGGGATCGGTATACATTTGGGGGTGCCATAAAGCAGGCCCTTGAACGTACTACGTCGTGGGCCCGACGACCCCGCCTTTGGGGGCGCCCATGATGGAGCGTCGGGGGCACTCTATAGAACGCCAGCGTCGAGAACGTACGGATAGCGATCCGTAGAATATTGTATCAGTAGCGAGTAGTACGAATAAATACTTGTTTGATCATCACTGGCTAATTCTACCCTAAAATTAGTCTTACATGTGGAATTCGATGACGTGCATCCGCGGAAAGAATTTCGAAAGGACATCATCTGCATCTGGCTAAGGTTTAAGGTCCAAGGTGTAAGGTTTATAATGGCTGATAACGAGATTCGTGGCAAGTAAGTAAACGCCTAGATACAAATACTTGAAAATAAAGTCTATGACGCGCCAGAATAAAGGGCCTATTCATAACTCCACAGTAATGTTTAATTGTCTTTGTTTAGTATATACAATGTAATGTGTAATTTCATGTGAAAGCCGAACTGGAACACATGTAAATTTAATTGATATTACAAATCTTTCAGATACGACGGGTTGTGATACAATACTACGCCCAAAGCGCAGACTCTGTACGCGTTGGCATTGAAACGTAACCTGACTCTATCTGTACTAACTGTTGATGGACCCATGACATTGAATTTGGAAAGATTCTCTGAAGTAAATATGTATAACAATCGACGATATCGTATCCCGCTATTTAAATAATGATAAAACATCTGTACGAGTCCATTTCAGATACTAAAGGCATCCGTTTCATACTTCACGGTACTAAAATCTTCCTAAATCACGTGAATCATTTTTGCATTTGAAATGGTACTGCGATGCTATCAGTATCTTCTGTTAACTGTGTCTAATCATTAGCGTCCACTAGTATAGTCGTTAAAAAAATGGATATAACAAAATAAATGAAGCAGTGTAACATTTAGGGGGAGTTCTTTGTTACACGCTAACAATAATGTACCTCAAAGAACGTGTTATTATATAAAACGTATGTAATTCAATGTTTTTATAACGGTTTATACATACATACGTACGTGAAGATGAATGTCCTGTCTGCTAATTCACATTCTTTCTATACTGTATGCACACTTTTCTGTATGCACTATACGTTGCACTAGCCTGGAATAAAAGTACTTTTCAAATATCGTGGTGGATTAACATGATCGACAATATACGTACACGCGGAGTATAATCAAAAAGAGGAATATCCCGTCCCTGGCCAGACACCGGAAACATTACCAAACATTCCCAACAATGCCATATAATGCACTTAAGACCAATATCGAAATATGAAGAGTTTCACTTTTAATACTTATTGTACATCATATACAACCCATCGTTTTTTACCAAGAAGTATTCAAGAGATTATACAGTTTCAAAGTGCTCGGCGTAATGGCATCCACTTCACTGGGGAATTGTAAGAGGACTTTCAAATAGAAATAAATGTTTTACATTTAGTTAAAATCACTTTTGGGAGGAATCTTTGAAGATTGGAGGACAGTAACAACGAAAGACGAGTGCACTATCATGGCGAAATATGCGGAGAGGGGTGTATACGTTGTCATACTCTACGTGTGTAAGAGAAGTTCGAATTAAATACATAGTATGTCTGAAAAGTTCACGAACTGATTTTCTATACTCGGTACAAGTAGCTCGATCTCTTTTTCACCTAAAGAAGAATGTAGTACCAATCCTGACGAGCATGTGTACAAAATTTCAGCGCTTTTGGTCACTTCATTCTCGGGTTATACACGGTTGCGTGTGTTGCGTTCGTGGTACCTTGTGCGAGCTCGCGAGATGGAACAAAGAAGCGCAATTAAGTTTTGCGTTCGGCTTAGCAAATCCTTCGTAGAAACTTTTTCTATGATTCAACAAGCATTTGGTGATCAAGCTGCATCTCGTACTACAACATACACGTGGTGGAAGCGCTTTAAAGACGGTAGAGAGTCGCTGGAAGACGACGAACGAAGTGGGAGGCCGTCAACTGTTGTTCAGGACGAAAACGTTGCGAAAGTGCGCGCGTTACTGCTTGAACAACCTCATCTTGTGGACTATAGGCACCTGGTCTGTTGCAGGTGTATTGCTAGCCAGCCTTGCTGCTGAGTCGGCTTCTTCGCTTCCCCTGATGCCAATATGTGAGGGAATCCAGGAATACATGATCTCTTTTTTGGTACACATGAGTGTTGAATTTGTTTCTATGATGTCGCTGATAATTTCGTTGCTGGACTCTAAATTTTGTAAGGATAATATGACACTTTTCGAATCGGAGAAAATGATAAATTTGTTGTGTACCGATTTTTCTATATGCTTTAGTGCTTGTAAGATGGCATATGCCTCACTGCTGAAAACTGTAAATGCTTCTGGGAGTCCAAATAGGAGCTTATTTTCCGGAGAGCATACTGCGCATCCAGTCCCTTGTTTGGATTTTGAGGCATCGGTAAATATTTGTTTGTGGTTTGGATATTCGTCGGATAGTTCAGCATATAGAGTTTTAAAGACGTCTGGATTTGTGTCTTTGCTTGTATTAAGGAATTTGGCGATTATGGCTGGAGTGTTCATTTTCCATGGTGGAAGTTGATGTTGTGTTCTCGGTATAGTGAGGGGTAGTGGTGAGTTAAGGCACAGCTAGAGTTTTTGACAGATTTCATTGCGGATTTCAGTTCAGTGATTAGGATTTTTGTGTCAAGAGGGTGGTTATTTTCTGGAGATATGTTAGCATCGTTTCCTGAAGTTTCCTCTACTCTTGTTTTGATCTTGAGAAGGGTTGGGTCAAAATTTTCATTGCTTGAGTTGTTCGCAAAGGTATTGGCTAGTAGGTTCGCAATTTCTGTGGGGTCAGTGATAGTTGATTTATTTGAGCCTTTGATCGCAGTTATTTGATAGCTCGTAGGGATATTTAAAAACAATTTATTGCTCCTACTGTAAGAATTCAAAACCACGGAAGGAGCGGAATGAAGGTATAAAAAGAAGTTGTATTTCGCTATGGCGGTACAAGCTTAAAAGTGAAACGTATTCGTTTGGAGGTCTGTGCAAGACTGCCTTCTGGACCGGGAAGTCCTTGCGTTAACACCGTCCAAATTCCTTAAGGCCCTATCTAATTTATGACGGGCATGGCCTCACGTTGTCCGGGCCCTGCGTCGTCGTGCTCGCCTTATGGATAAACATCCACAAGCGTCTGCGCCTCGTTCGCTGAGTGGTGTCAGATTTTCTAACACTACGTTTGAACATTTTGTAATATTCTGCGTTTGTACGATTCATGTTGCTCGTTCGGTTTGCAGCATTGCTCTGCCAGCTTAAACGTTCGCACTCGCTTCCACACGCACACGCACACACACCGTCTCCAAATTTAGTGGAACTCGGCGGCAGATACCGATCACACAGGGCAGCATCGGCCCTTATCTTGACTCCGCCGCAGCACGAGCGTTGGCACTACAATGTTATCCGCATTAAAGAACATGTCGTGTGCGTGTGGAAGCAAATGCGAACGTTTAAGCTGGCAGAGCCATGCTGCTAACCGAACGAGCAACATGTATCGTACAAACGCAGAATATTACAAAATGTTCAAACGTAGGAGCAATAAATTGTTTTTACATATCCCCACATTTCACAGTGGCAAGTGAAGTTATCGTGAAGTGTAGTGATCGTGCTTGGATACTAAGCCGGCCGTAACATCAGCTGTTGAGCGTTGCCTAGGTCAGGATTCGCACAATGTTAAGCAGGTTAATTCGTGAACGAATGGGTAAGTTTAACTAGCTTTTCCCAACATTATTTATGCAAATCGTTTGTCTTAAAACATAATTTATCCACCTGAAAACGTACTGATAAAAAAAATATCTTTTTCATATGTAATAAAACAGTTTATTCCTTTCGGATAATGAATAAATGTTTCGAACACGGTTATTACACGACTTATTAGTGTATTTCTTATTCACGAATAACGAATAATTCCACATTATTTTTAACTAAGACGATGCCGCACGCTTCCCTCGGTACCCTAGATGCCCCCATCACGATCGACCGCAGCTGATCGGTTCGCACCTGAGCGCGCGTCAGCCGATGCCCAGCGGGCCCTATCATTGGTCAGTGTTTTTCGTTAATAACTCAAAGACACTACTATCCAGAACATTTGGGTCAAGGAAGAAGTTGTTTAGAATCACCCCAGCTACACCCTATACCCCGATGTTCCCTGAGTGTTGTGCCACCCTGTATACGTTGAAAGCATGTTTCTTTTCCTTTATTGCGTTTTGACATTCTTCACTCCACCATGGAAGGCCGTTTCTTTCTAAGTTTTTTGATGTTTTAGGTATAGATTTTGTTGTAGTTCCTGAAATCCTTCCAGTATCTGATTTATTTTTGTACAGTTTGTGGAGTTTGGGGTTTGTAATGATGGGAGATTTTGATCGATTTCGTAACGGTATAGTGGCCAGTCAGCTTTTTTCAATTTCCATTTAGGTTGGTTTACAGGGTCATAGTTATGCCTCCCTGTTAGCTTCATAAATATAGGAAAGTGGTCACTGTTGTATAATTTGGACGATGTTGTGTGTTCAATAATGTTGTGGAGACTGGGGCTACAAAAGGCTAAATTGATTGAGCTATAAGAGCCGTTTGACATGTTGAAGTGGGTGGGTTTTGTAGTGTTAAGCAAGGTTATTTCAGATTTGAGCAGTAAGTTTTCAACTTTTTTTCCTCCGTCATCAGAGTTTTCGGATCCCCACATCGTATTATGGCTGTTGAAGTCTCCCATTAATATGAACGGATTGGGGAGTTGTTGAACAAGGTTGATTAGCTCGTTTTTCGAAATTGGTAGCTATTTGGCATGCAAACATTGCATATACTTATCTTTCGTTGGTTCACAATGACGGAGGCAGCTACTGCTTCGATATTTGTTTTTAATGGTATTCCATCGTAGCTAATATCCTGCTTCATGTAGATTGCAACTCCGCCGCTTGCAATCAGAGCCCAAATCACTGCAGGATTTTGGTCGACATTATAGATGACTATAGGTATTTCTGGATTTGTGTTAGTTATTATGCTCTTCTTCGAAGCACTGGGAGGTTTCAGAGCATTCCGAAGGGGCTGGGGAGCACGTTGAAAAATCGACTTTTGTCGACATCACGAGTTTTTTAATTGTTCTAGTGAATCGATTTTTCATGATGCGATCTGTGAGATATGGGTAAAGTTCTCTCATGAAGATTGCCAGAGATTCTGCATCTTCTGCGTAATCCATAGCAATCTCTTTAGTATTGGTCGATCCAAGTGCTTTTTCAAGGAAGCTGTTAAATTGGTTAAAATTTAACATTTTTCCTGGCTCTTCTAATATATGTTTCACTGGCTCTAACAGTTCTTCCATGGTTTTTTCGTTGCGCGTTGGTGTGTTTGGTTTTTTTTTTTGGTTGTTTGTAGCATGGTTCCTTGGTTGTGGGTTTTTGGGAGCTACTAGTGCCTACAATCGTGTGACTTGGGTCTTCTTTTTCTTCTGTGGTAAGGCTTGAGTCGTCGATAATTTCGGATCTTATGCGTTTTAGTGATATAGGTGGGACATCAACATCCATGACGTCTACTATTATATTACTAGTAGGATTTCCTGTTTCCCTTGATCTTTCTGTGTTTTCAATATTAGTTATTAGTGAGGCAGTTGCAGCTGTTTGTGCATTTGTGGGGGCACTTGTTGGTGGTGTGTCGAGAGGCGCGGTTCGATTTTCGTTAGCTTTACAATTCTTTGCAAGGTGCCCTTCTTGTTTACATATAAAACATTTTAATGTGTCTGTGGAGGGATAGATTCAGTATGTGGTTTGGTCGTATTCGATTCTGATGGTGTTGGGAATTTTGTTTCTGTCATCTGGGTGGATAAAAATTTGTCGTCGGAAGTTGAGGACATGCGTGAAGCCTTCTTCCGCCATGCCCGCCCTCAGGAAAGAGACGGTTGACTCTCTTCTGATTCCCAGTTTGTCAAAAATTTCCTCGATTGTTGAGTGCGGGATTGTTGGGTAAACATTTGACAGTATTATGCGTTGGGATTTAGTAATAAGCGGTCTCACGGTAAGGTCAGTGTCGTTGACACGGATGTGTTTGTGTTTGTCGGTCAGGTTGTCTGCGATTTCTTTGCTCGCTAGGAAGACACATATTCTGGCGTTGGATACTCGAGAAATAAACCTTATATTAGCTGGGTTAGTGATTCTGCCTAGTGCATGGGCGTAATCCTTAAGCTGAATTCCATCTTTGGCTTCAATTATTATCGCCTGGTCCTTTTTGGAAAAACAGTCGCTTTGTACTACGTTTGTGTAACTTCTTTTTTGGTGTACGTTGGAATCATTGCTTTTGAGTTGTGTTGGGTGGTTTCCATGATTAGCGGCCATTTCGATGAAAAGATTGCACCGAAGTGGAAAGGCTTGACTTGGATTCTAGTTTCTTGTTGCTCACTATTTTATTAATTATTTTCTTAGAAATCACAATAGACAATACACAATACACAATACATTAACTCTTATAGGTAGATGAGTTCGGATCACCAGAGTGTACGGTACTCGCATTCACGTTCACAGCACTCACAATGTTGATAAACACGTCTGCTCAATACCGCGGTCTCCGACCGACTCCCTCTGTGGGATTGTTAACGCTTTCTCTTAGTGTTTCATTGTTGGAGGTGGGTAAGGTTTCATATTTACGTTTTCAATTTCTTCGCATCGGAACGTGTGATATATTTGCATAGCTTAGGTGGCAGAAGGCTAGCATGAAGCGGAATGGCTCACGTCTTGTGCGTTCTTTTTGGGTCAACTGTTTCACATGTTCGTGTTATATATAATATGCAAGTATATGTCTCTGGAATTATATCTAAAATATTTAACATTAATTATGTAGAACTCTATATTTTCGTGTTGAGAGTTACAATGCGAAATTCAGAGGGTTCCGTTTGGTCGATTTTTTGGCACGGTCAGAGGAACTGATATTTTTGAGAAATAGTCGGGTAAATTAAAATCTAGACAGATCTGTAACAAATGTAAAATCAAATTAGAACTCTGAATCTTATCGTACTACGTAGATCTCTGAACATTGTGAATAAGCCAAGAACATTGAGAACTCTGCATCTTCGTGAACTCAATAAACAACTCCACCAATCCCTCCACAACTCAGAAATCACAAGAACATACGCGTTCCGTTACCGTCGAGAATCGGACGTTACCCTACGCTCAAAACTATTCGTAAGACTCGCTTTCGAAATTGGCGTACATCAGTGTGAACTGTGACTGTGAGTTTCAAGATAGAACATGAATCCTTATGTTAGAATATCTACTTGTGGGGGCACTTCCCACATACACCGCTAGGGGACGAGCACGACGATCCGGCTCCCGAAGGTGGTCATATAAGTCCGCGCGACTATATGTATAACATCCGAGCATTCTCTACTATCCCTGTGTCTAAGGCAAGGGCCTGCTAGTACGCCTTACTGACGAGTTCGCTAGCAGGCCTAGAACGAAACGCAACCTTCTCCCTTTCCTCTCTTTTTCCTCGACGTTACCGTGCATCCACCATCCATACGACGAAGCAGAACGAACGCGCCCCCCCCCCCCCCCCACATACTAAATCAAGTTATTAGAAATTTCGTATTCTAAAGTGAAACCGACAATGTTTGTAAATTAATATTACAATAGAATAAATACCTACTTACTCTATATTTGTGTAGAAATGTAGGAAGGGTTATGTTCACAGTTGCGCGGCTATGTGGTACAATTCTACATGCGTGACACAAGGGTTGTACATATTAGCTTTAAGAAGGACCTTAGATCCTCCTTTATTAACAGCTGGTGGATTTATACGGTTGAACTTGAAGACGCTTGCGGAGGTAACACGGTAACAAATGCAAAAATATCATTAATACTTTTTTTTAGAATTCTATACGTGCTAATTAAAAATATAAAGTAAATTAAAATATAATAAGTTAATTAAAAATATTAAGTAAATATTTAATATACCATGTAATTGGAAATACTGCGTGACTGTTTAGAATGATTCCGAGGTGTGCAAGATACGTGTTTGGAGCTGAGTAGTTGAGAAGATCGTGTGAACGGAGGGTACAACGGCCTAAGGTTTCGGGTGGACGCGACTGACTGTCGCCAAGAAATGTCTGCAGTGTGTATCCTGAATGAGTGAGAGCAAATGAGGTATAGAACGAGAGGGAAAACTAAGAGTGAAAGAATATATAGAGTGCAGTGTCGACGTTATATATTAATAAAGTTAGTGTTTAATTGAAGGAGACTGAGGTCTTATTACCCTACCTGCCCTCTAATCCAATCTACGTGAGGTTTACAGAAAATAACTTCTACAGTACAATAGTAATAAATTTCCCTCGTTTAAGAACAAACAAATGATCAAATTCAAAGTGTTTCAACTACCGGAGGTTAAAAAAGCAATTACACGTATTAATGCAATACTTTCAACTGCACGAACTGAACCATCTCGATTTGTCCCGAATCGAACAAAATTTCGAGTACTCGGCATCACAGACTACCCGCGATTTCTGCAAAATGGGCATTATACACTTCGGTCATACAATTGAGGCACAAGATCAGAGATGTTGGTATAATGGAATATGATTGCACAAATCGAAATACCTACTGAAATTTTATCGTTGACTTATATCGCCCGTCTTATCCTGGAATCGCGAGTATAAAATTTTTCAAGCGATTGATTGGAGCTGAGTAAAATATCAGCACACATAATTTTTGTACTTGAAATGGTACCACGATGCCATCCGTATCTTTTGTTACCTGGGTGTCATCATTAGTGTCCACAAGTACAGCCATTAAAAAAATGGATATAACAATATTAATGAAGTAATGTAACAATTAGGAGGAGTTCTGTGTTACACCCGAACAACAATGTGTTTCAACTGTTTATACATACGTACGTGAAGAAGAATGTTCTGTCTTTAGATTCAGACTCATTCTATACTGTATGTACACTTCTCTATATGTACTACACGTTAAAATAGTCTGGAATAAAAGCACTTTTAACGTATCATGGTACATCAATACGATCGATAACAAACGAAAAGGGGAATATCCCGTCCCTGGTGGAACACCGGGTACACTACCAAACATTCCCAACAATGCCATAAAAGGCTATAGAATGCACTTAAGGCCAATATCGAAATATGAAGTGTTTGACTTTCAATGCTTATTGTACATCATATGCAACGCATCATTTTTTCAAATTGCTCGGCGTAATGGCAACCACTTAACTGGGGAACTGTAAGAGGGATGATTGCTTTCAAATAGTTCGTACGGCGATATCCAACTGTGGGACGTATCCACATGCGCCAGAAATTATTGAGACGTACATGGCATGCCGGGAAGGTATGGGATATAGATCATTCGATGTCAATGATTGCTGGGGTTGACACTCACTTCTGCTTATATCGCGTGAACCACGAACTCGCACATATAGCTCCTTGCACTCTTAGTTTCGATATAGTTTCACGATGGACCGGAGCACAATAGAGAAACGATTTTTAAGGATGAACAAGCAATTCGGTCTGCTTACAGGAGTGTGGCCCTATCAGACGAGTAAGTCGAGAATATTTGCTCGAGTGGTGGTGCTTAGTTTATTGGCAACTTGTTACATCACACAGGTAGACGTATTCTCGATCTTATTATTCTCCAATTAATTGCCTAGACGTTTCGTTATTATGTATCGCAATATTTTTTATTATTTGTCGATACAGAAGAACGTAGTTCGTTATTACTTTTTAATTGTAGTACTCGAGAGTGATAGTTTACCGTAGCTTGGACCTTATACTAAAGGAATATCCTTATATACTCGGGACTATCGGGATGATTATAAAATTGGGTAACTATTTCATAAATGAATCGAAGGTAAGAGGAACATTTTTGTTGCTTGGTTTCCATGGAGTACCTAGAAGCAAATTTTCTCCATTATAGTTAAAATCACTTTTGGGAGGAATCTTTGAAGATTGGAGGACAATAACATCGGAAGATGAGTACGTTATCATGACAAAATATGCGGTGAGGGCTGTATGTGTTGTTACACTCTATGTGTGTAAGAGAAGTTAATATTGAATAATTCAAAATCAAGTGTACAATTCGTACAGAAAATACATTAATGTTATTTGTGTTATTCTTCCACAGTGCACATATTATTGTGTATAGGTCTATTTATGTGTTTGCCTCTCGTACCCCCCATTATGGATTTGATAATGCCACTGAACGAATCGCGAAAACGGTTGTACATGTATCCAGCTTACTATTTCGTTGAAGACGACAGCTATTATTACCTAATCATTCTGCACATGTCTGCTGTACTAACTTTGGTCTGTTTTGTGTACTGCGCTTGTGACGCGAACTACTTTTACGCTGTTCAACATGCCTGCGGTTTGTTGGCCATTTCAGGGTAACTGATACATATTTAAAAAAAGGGCAATTTATTTTTATGGAATTATTACTTACTGAGTGTATTTGATGTCGCGAACGTTCACAGATATCGCTTTAAATATGCCTGTCATAATATCATTGTAGAAGATAACAATGGTGTGCCGAAATTGGTGAATGGAATGTATAGAAATGTTTGCCATTCGATTCGAGGACATCAACGTGCTCTGCAGTTAGTTCATTACAGACAGTCAAGTGTTTCGTATGGTGATAATTATTTTTCTTGAAAATATTAAGAATGATTTCTATAGGTACATCAAAGAAATAGAAACGACCCATGACACATATTTGTTCATTTCCGTCGGACTGTTAATGGTCTCTATTAGTGTATCACTGTTGGAGGTGGGGAATGTTTAATATTTATGTTTATTCGATGTTTTCGCCGGCAAACGTTTGATGTATTCGCATAAATTTAGGTGTCAGAAGGAGAACACGACGCAGAATGGTTCACGTCTTGTGCGTTCTTCTTGGGTCAATTGTTTCACTTGCTTTTCTTAACTGTTCAAGGGCAATTAGTGATGAATTCGTATGACGATCTTTATAACAACATGCAAGTATTCATCGGCTAAAAATATATTTAAAATTCAATACGTTCATAAGTCTCCGTTTAGAAATTTGAATATTCATATGTGAACTGTGATATTGAATTTCAAGCTAAAATGTCTGTAAATGAAGTTCATAAAAAAATTTAATACTTTCAATTCAAATTGAAACTACGACTAATTCCATACATTCTACTCGCTGTATAATTCTTTAGATCTATAAAGAGAATTCTGTTTACAGTTACGAGGCGACGTCGTACAACTCCAGAAGCGAAACGCAACGTTTGTACGTGTTGTCACTAAGAAGGAGCTTAGATCCTCCTTTATTAACAGCTGGTGGATTTATACGGTTGAACTTGAAGACGTTTGCGGAGGTAATACAGTAGCAAGTGCAAAAGTATTTTTAATTCTTTTTCATAATTCTATGTGTATTCGATTCTACTTTCAGATTGTAAAAGCGTCAGTGTCTTATTATACCGTGATTCACTCAAAGTAAACACGAAAACGTTCGTGTTTCAAGGAATATGAACTGCTCCCAGCATATTTGTGAAAATGTTTCGAAATAACGTCAAGAATTGTGATTGAGTGATTAAGAAATTATGGGAGCGTATTAGTATTAGAGATTAGGAATATTCCCATTCACATTCTTCACCCTGCGATCACTTATTAATAAAAGAAATTAATTTTTCGAAATCGAGCATTTCCTCGTTCACTAACGTACGCTCCTAAGATAGACGGTTCCTTTTATCTTTTTTTTTAGCGACCATATGCACTAAAATAGTGTCCCGATGTTGCACTGGTTGCTCCAACGATTGGAAAAGGCGCGTTTATGATCTGACGAGATTTATTGCATCGGCGCTCCAGCAAGTCGCAGGAAGCCAAATAATTGTGCCCAGTAGCGTTAAGTGGACCAGTAATTGACGCAGCATCGCCACGCAGTACGTTTCTCGCCAAATGAAACTTTGGAATGGCTGGTAATTCGTCATTGTCGCGAACCACTGACTGAAACGTACCGCAAAATGTATGCCACTTGGGGGGGTTACCATACAAATTTTTATTTCAATCTTCTTTAAAAGAGAACCGGCTTCTTTTATTAACACCGTGTTCGGGGAATCTGAATTTCGCAGAACAGGAGTAGTTCTCCATACATTTTTGAACGCCGCAATATGAACAAGACAGACGTGTTTACATTGCGCTCGTCGAATCGAGACGTTAGTGACAAATGTGTGCTGTGTCCTTAAAATCCGCTTAGCGATCCATACATATTCAACGGTATCTTTTCGGCATTTTGGGGTTTAGTTGAAGCATTTATTCAGTCTTTCTTGTTTCAAACGATAAGTTCTTTGGTTTGCGTATGTCACAACTGTAAGCAGCAGACCCAGTACTTGTCCGACTCAATAGTCGGTTCGTACATACAGAATCTAATCTGACAATGTCGAACGGAAAAAGTGCAGGGGAAAAGTGCAGCGGATGTAGATACCAAGTAACAAATTCAGTTAAGCGTTTGGATTGTGGTATTCTTTCCCACCCAGGAGACAAGTGTTTAGCTGGTACAGGCCACCCTTGGATTTTTGTAAAGTTAATCAATTGTAAACGCACATCCCATGCGCCATCTAGTGTTGTGGATCCTAAACACAGCCAACTATCGACGACGGGTTTGACTGCAACTGCTTTTCCATCAATAGATAATATTAGGGACTTGATTCGACAAGAGCTTTCCTCATTTCAAAGAAATATTATCGTTGAGCTGAAAACGGAAATATCAGTTCTGAACAACACGATTGCCAATTTGAACCAGCGGTTAGCATTGTTAGAGAACAAAGGAACCTCGTCCTCAAACAGTGACCATATTATCACAACTAACGTCATTTTAGACGAATTGAACGAACGACAAGAAAGAGCGAGGAACATCATTATCCACGGACTAGTCGATGGTTTGGATGGGCCGGGAGTGGAATCACGCAAATTGGATATGGCGAGAGCAATGGACATTCTGGAGAAAATACAGCCAGGAACACACAAAACCTCTCGGAATCAGAGACTGGGGAGAACCAACGGTCAAAATACCAGACCATTAAGGGTAGTTTTGGGATCCGCCAATGAAGTTATCTCAATCTTGTAGAACAAACACAAACATTCGGGAATTGAAAAAATTTCTGATGATAAAACACCGTCGCAAATGCAGCAGCTCAAAAACCTCAGAGGCAAACTTAAGGAGTTGCACGGTAAAGGCGATACGAACAAAACCAGTAGATTCATCAGAGGAATTACAGAGGAACTAAAGAAAAATCCGACGGTCTACTATCAAAACGTTCGCGGATTAAGAACAAAAACGAAAGTTCTCCTTCGGAATGTTGCCACCTCGTCGGTGTCCTATGATATCATCATCTTAGTGGAAACATGGTTACATCCGGCTATGTCATCAGTAGAACTAGGATTAACCAACTACACGATACATCGATTGGACAGAAGTCCCAACACTAGTGACCATCTTACATCTCTTGTAAGATTAGCGCATGGTCGATCGAATGACAAACAACTGAAGAAGCGTTCCCTGAAACTTTTTGTAGTTCCAATTGATAGTACTGTGGGGTCGGGAGCCCCCATCAAAGATCTAAGAGGAACATAACATGATCGAAGACTGGGAAGGGACCGTGGCGTAGTGGCACTGACCAGTGCCTACCAGCAAAAGATCTCGGGTTAACGAATTAACGAATAATTCCACATTATTCTTAATTCAGACGATGTAACATTTGCCGCACGCTTCCCTCGGTGCCCTCGATGCCCCCATCACGACCGACCGCAGCTGATCGGTTCGCACCTGAGCGCGCACTATACGGGCTCTCCCATTGGCCAGTGTTTTTCGTTAATAACTCAAAAACGTAACTACAAACAACATTTCGGTCAAGGAAAAAGTTGTTCAGAATCAGCGCAGCTACACCCCATTTCCCGATGTTCCCTGGGTATTGAGCCACCCTGTATATCACTAGTCGGAGGCATGACAAATCGTAGACGTGTTGCCTGCTTGGCTGGCAATCTGTGAGTACATCCAACGTGTATTGTAGAGTTTACCACAGGCTCAAAGCGCAGTTTTTGTATGCATAGGAATTGGGACAAAAACTGATTCCACGTATGCTAACAACTACTAGAGTCATGACATTCAATTTGGAAAGTTCCCCCGAAGTAAATATAATGATCGGCATTATTGTCTTTCGCTACATCAATAATGATACAACAGCATCCTTACAAAAGCATTCGTTTCATACTTCACGGTACTAAAATTTTCATAAATCACTGCTACCAGTATATCTTTCCACCCACGCGTAACCATTAGTGACCACAAGTATAGTCATTAAAACAATGGATATGACAAAATGAAAGAAGCCGTGCAACAATTAGGAGGAATTCTTTGTTTCACCCTGCCAACAATGTATTTCATAGGACGTATTATTACAAAAAACTAATGTAACTCAATGTTTTTATAACTGTCTATACTTACGTACGTGAAGAAGAATGTTCTGTCCCTTGATCCCGACTCTTTGTGTACTGTATGTACACTTTTCTGTATGTACATTTGCCACAAAGCACATTTACTATATCGTGGTGGACTAACGCTAACGACAATGTACCCACAGTGCGTTCGCCAGGAGATGGCTAGCGACAGCATATTGTGTTCGTTATTCGCGCTGTCGTTATTGGCTATGGCCAGTGACAAAGAACGACGACGAGCGTTTCGAGACAATGTCACCATCCTCAGCCGGCAGCAGCAGAGTGGGAGCGTATGCTGCCATTAACCATCGCCTGGCGAACACACTGTACACGCGGAGTATAATGGTAAAGGGGAATGTCCCCTTGAAATAGGTTTCATAGTGCAACAGCGCATAAAACCAATATCGAAATATGAAAAGTTTTACTTTCCATACTTAATGCACATCATATGCAAACCCATTACTTTTGACCAAGAAGCAATCGATATTATACGGCTTCAATATGGTCGGCGCAATGGCAACCACTTAACTGGGCAATTGTAAGAGGGGTGATTACTTTGCAATAGCTCGTACAGCGATATCGAATTGTGAGAAGTATCCACATGCGTCAGAAATTATTGAAATGTACATAGCATGTCAGGAAGGAAAGGTATATAGAACGTTCGACGTAAATGATTGCGAGGGCCGTCGTTCCTTTTTGCTTTTATTGCTTGAACCACGATCACGCGTATATAACTCTTCGAACTCTTAGATTCGATTTAGTTTCACGATGGACCAGAGCACAATAGAGAACCGATATTTAAGGATCAACAAGCAGTTCGGTCTGCTGACCGGTGTGTGGCCCTATCAGAAGAGTAAGTCGAGAATATTTGCTCGAATCGTGGTGCTTACTTTGTTGGCATCTTTGTACATCACACAGGTATATGTGTACTCGATCTTATTATTCTCCAATTAATTGGTTTCTAATGGCAGCAATTAGGCCAGATGTTCTGTTATTATTTCTCGAACTATCTATTATGATTTATCAATATAGAATAACGTAGTTCTTCAATACTATTTAATTGCAGTACTCGAGACTAATAATTTACCGTAGCGTGGACGTTCTACTAAAGGACTATCCTTATATAATCGCGTCGTTTGCGATAATTTTAAAATTGGGTAACTATTTCGTAAATGAAACAAAGGTAAGAGGAACGCTTTTGCTGCCTGGTTTCCATGGAGTACCTAGAAATAAATCTTCTATATTCAGTTAAAATCACTTTTGGGAGGGATCTTTGAAGATTGGAGGACGGTAACAACGAAAGACGAGTGCACTATCATGACGAAATATGCGGAGAGGGGTGTATACGTTTGCATACTCTACGTGTGTAAGAGAATTTCATATTAAACAATTTATAATCAAGTGATTCTTCAAGCTAATATTTCAGTGCCATTCGTGTTTTTTCATCCGTAGTGCATATGACAGCTTGTTCACTCCTGTTTCTATGTTTGCCTCTTATACCGCCTATACTGAATATAATAAAGCCGTTGAACGAATCGCGACCACGATTATACATATATCCAGCTTACTACTTCGTTGACGACGGCAGTTATTATTACCTGATCATTCTGCATATGTCTTCTATACTAGCTCTGCTCGTTCTTGTGTTTTGCGCTTGTGACGCGAACTACATTTTCGCGGTTCAGCATGCCTGCGGTTTGTTGGCCATTTCTGGGTAAACACTTCTACACATACAAGAATGTAATGAATATTTATGGAATTGTTATTCAGTGCATTTGGTGTCATGGATATTCACAGGTATCGCTTTAAATATGCATGTTATGACCCCGATGTGCTTGACGAAAGGAATGTGATGAGCTTGATGAACGTAATGTATAAAAATGTTTCCCATTCGATTCGAGGACATCGACGTGCTTTACGGTTAGTTGTTTACAGATAGTTGCGTTCCGATCGTTGGGACGTGTTTTCCTTCAAAATCTCAAGAATTATTTCGATAGGTATATAAAAGAAATAGAGGACACCCATGACACTTATTTGTTTGTTTCGGTGGGATTGTTAACGCTTTCTCTCAGCGTTTCATTGCTGGAGGTGGGTAAGGATTGATATTTACTGTTACAACTTTTTCGGTACTGAACGTGTGATATATTTGCCTGAACTTAGGTGGCCGAAGGCGAGCATAAAGCGGAATGGCTCACGTCTTGTGCGTTCTTTGTGGGTCAACTGTTTCACATGTTTGTGTTAACTGTACAGGGGCAATTCGTTATGAATTCGTATGAAGGACTATATGATAATATGCAAGTATACGTCCCTGGAATAATATCCGAAATATTTATGGTTAATCACGTAAAGCTCTATAGGTATATTCAGGTTGAGTGTTGTAATGCGAAATTCAGAGGGTTCCGTTTGGTCGGATTTACGACAAGGTCAGGAGAAACGCTGTTGTTTGAGAAATAGTCAAATGAATTAGAAACTAAACAGATCTGTAACATATGTAAAAGCAAATTAGAATTCTGAATCTCATCGTACTACATAGAACTCTAAGCATTGTGAACAAGCCAAGAACTTTGAGAACTCTGCATCACCGTAAACTCAATAAACAACTCCACCAATCCCTCCACAACTCAGAAATCACGAGAACATACGCGTTCCGTTACCGTCGAGAATCGGACGTTACCCTACGCTCAAAACTATTCGTAAGACTCGCTTTCGAAATTGGAGTATATCAGTTTGAACTCTGACTCTGAGTTTCAAGATAGAACATGAATCCTTATGTTAGAATATCTACTAAATCAAGTTATTAGAAATTTCGTATTCTAAAGTCAAACCGAAATTGTTTGTAAATTAATATTACAATATAATAAATTCCTACCTCCTCTATATTTGTGTAGAAATTTAAGAAAGCTCTTTTTACAGTTGCGAGGCGATGTGGTACAATTCTACATGCGAAACACAAGGGTTGTACGTATTAGCTTTGAGAAGGAGCTTAGATCCTCCTCTATTAACAGCTGGTGGATTTATACGGTTGAACTTGAAGACGTTTGCGGAGGTAAGACGGTAACAAATGTAAAAAATATCATTGATACTTTTTTTTAGAATTCTATACGTGCCTGCGATACTACTTTCAGATTGTAAAGGCGGCACTCTCTTATTACACGATGATGCAATCGAAGTAAATGGAAATGAAAATCTTTGCGCATGGAGGGGAGTAAACTTGTTTATATTACTGTTAACAATGTTTCGAAATAACATGCACTGGTTACAACTTAACGATTAAGGTATAATAGGTGTGTATGGGTACAGGGAATTCCCAAATTGAATTTCACTATCTGATTATTTTATTTCATATACAGGATGGGGCAACAATTATGTCCCTCTTGAATATTTCTGTTTTTTCCGATAATATGGAAAAGTGTTATATACGAAAGTTGCATGGTGTAGGTAGGGACATATTACGATGCAAACATTTTTTGAGAGGGTGGAGGCTTGGAGGAGATTTCAAGGTCATCTCTATTTTTTAAATGGAATGTTGTGTCTCTGTAATCGCGATGCGATAGCTGGTGTTGAGACATTTCAGCAAGCTACACCGTCTTTCAATTTATTCTAATAAATATTGTACATTCACTTGGATGTTAGCGGATAGCCTCGTAACATTGTTTACGCTGTACCATCACATCGCAATGTAGAAATATCGATACTTGGCATCAGTGGAGTTCTAAATCAAGTGCTAGTGTGCTTAGTGTGCTAGCGATAATGCGTTTTAAGGGTCCTCGAAGGCTAATGGCCCACCGCTATTTTGCTGGAGGAACGGCTTACCAAGAAATACCTGTTACACCGGAAAATATGAAACAACGGGTAATTTCAATATGTTCGACAATAATTTTAGGGGCGATAAGACGTGCACGCAATGCAGCAATACGGAAAATGCAACTCTGTATTCACGCAAACAGTCACCACTTCGAACACGTTCTGTCAGTTCAGAGAGGTTACTTTTCAACCTCATTTGACTACGAATGACTTTTGATGATAGATTGCTAAAATCGTCTCCACACCGGCTATCATATCGCCGTAAAAATATCCACTGCAAATATCCACCACTCTTCCACCTATACAAACAATGCATGCAATATGTCCCCATCTACACCCTGCAACCTTTGTGTACATATAAAATGTTCTCATATCAATACAAATAACGGAAATATTCAAGGTGGGCATGTTGTTGCCCCACCCTGTATACCTGACCTCGAATGCATATACAATTCATATTTTTGTCGGTGATTACAAAAGTGGCTAATCAGACATTTTTCCTTTCAGTCATTTTTTAAATTTGCGTGTAGTAAAGAATATATTAAATGATCGTATTCCAGGATTGTAAAATGTTATGTGTGGTTTAGAAGTGAATGTGCTTGAACTTCAATTAACTTATAAACCTTTTCAAAATTAATTGTAAGGGGAGTACATCTATTAACGGATGCCATCTAATACCGGACACTAATCATATATTTGAAATACTCCTTATGAAATGTCTATTGAAGGAGAAGAGACCAACAAAGACATTAAGCACAGAAGAAAACTTGGGAAAAAGATTAAAGAGATATGTCGAATGTGCGATATTAAGGCTTCGCAGACCTAGATTCATGGCAGGTGCATGTCAAAAGCTAGTTTCGTATGATTTGCATCGCAGTGCAATAAAACTGGGGCTCCGCGACCATCTTACTTCAAGATGGCCTCTCGTTTTCACTTTCTGTTTTTTAGTACCACTATCTTCAACAGGCCACGATGCCATAAATCCTGGCCTTGAGAAAACTAGAGTTGAAGAAACTTGCAGTTGTAAATAATTGGATCGCGAAGCTTGTCGCGATATTCCTAAATTTTGCAAACATTAGACATGCGATAAATGTAAACTATATTGAAGCTGTTCTAAGTTACGCTACTAATTATGTCTGTGCCCGGTAATAGGTGCGCTTAACGTTTGTTGAGAAACGTATATCAGAGTTTAATGTTTATTTAAGTTAATTACTTCACTACTTTAAATTCTAATAATGAAAAGTAAGAAGATTAGAATATCATTATTTTGATTTATTTAAAGAAAGTCCGGTAATTGAAGAACTTCCCCTATATCTTGAAAGTGAGTTGTAATGATGATTACTAATAAATGTTATCAATGCACAAGTTAAAATCTATTGCTCTCGGTTTCTTTACCTTCGTCAATAATAGTTAATTAAAAATATAAAGTAAATATTTAATCTACAATAGTAATAAATTTCCCTCGTTTGAAAACAAAATAAATGATCAAATTCAAAGTCTTTCAACTACTGGAGGTAAAAGTCTTTTGAATATTGGCTCTCTTATTTCATCACTTATTTCATCCCAGTTACGTTCGTTGTATGGAAGTGTACCTCTTTGTGCCCAAAGTTTTTAGATACTGTAGGCGTACAGTAAACGTCTTCCACAGAATATTCCGTTATGGTATTGTACAAACACTTCCAATTGTTTGCTTTGTAATCTACGAGCTCGATGTAAAACGAGCCAGAGTTATACTGGTGTATATAGTATTTATAATTATGGAGTATTTATAATTTATAATTAAGATTGTTTTAGCTGGCGCGTAAATTGGTATGACGTGACCAGAGCTTCCGTTTGGTTCACATCAAATCTGGCGGCACCAGTGACAAATCCTGAAAGTATTGTAACATACATAATCGTCTCCGACGCAATACTTTCCACTGCACTTTCGATTTGTCCCGATTCGAACAAAATTTCGAGTACTCGGCATCACAGACTACCCGCGATTTCTGCAAAATGGGCATTATACACTTCTGTCATACAATTGAGGCACAAGATCAGAGATGTTGGTATAATGGAATATGATTGCACGAATCGAAATAGCTACTGAAATTTTATCGTTGACTTATATCGCCCGTCTTATGCTGGAATCGCGAGTATAAAATTTTTGAAGCGATTGATTGGAGCTGAGTGAAATATCAGCACACATAATTTTTGTACTTGAAATGGTACCACGATGCCATCCGTATCTTTTGTTACCTGGGTGTCATCATTAGTGTCCACAAGTACAGCCATTAAAAAAATGGATATAACAATATTAATGAAGTAATGTAACAATTAGGAGGAGTTCTGTGTTACACCCGAACAACAATGTGTTTCAACTGTTTATACATACGTACGTGAAGAAGAATGTTCTGTCTTTAGATTCAGACTCATTCTATACTGTATGTACACTTCTCTATATGTACTACACGTTAAAATAGTCTGGAATAAAAGCACTTTTAACGTATCATGGTACATCAATACGATCGATAATAAACGAAAAGGGGAATATCCCGTCCCTGGTGGAACACCGGGTACACTACCAAACATTCCCAACAATGCCATAAAAGGCTATAGAATGCACTTAAGACCAATATCGAAATATGAAGAGTTTGACTTTCAATACTTATTGCACGTCATATGCAACGCATCATTTTTTCGAAGTGCTCGGCGTAATGGCAACCACTTAACTGGGGAACTGTAAGAGGGATGATTGCTTTCAAGTAGTTCGTACGGCGATATTCAACTGTGGGACGTATCCACATGCGCCAGAAATTATTGAGACGTACATGGCATGCCGGGAAGGTATGGTATATTGTACATCATTCGACGTCAATGATTGCTAGGGTTGACTTTCCCTTCTGCTTTTATCGCGTGAACCACGAACTCGCATATATATCACCTTGCACTCTTAGATTCGGTTTAGTTTCACGATGGACCGGAGCACAATAGAGAAACGATTTTTAAGGATGAACAAGCAATTCGGTCTGCTTACAGGAGTGTGGCCCTATCAGACGAGTAAGTCGAGAATATTTGCTCGAGTGGTGGTGCTTAGTTTATTGGCAACTTGTTACATCACACAGGTAGACATGTTCTCGATCTTATTATTCTCCAATTAATTGCCTAGACGTTTCGTTATTATGTATCGCACTATTTATTATTATTTGTCGATACAGAAGAGCGTAGTTCGTTATTACTTTTTAATTGTAGTACTCGAGAGTGATAGTTTACCGTAGCTTGGACCTTATACTAAAGGAATATCCTTATATACTCGGGACTATCGGGATGATTATAAAATTGGGTAACTATTTCATAAATGAATCGAAGGTAAGAGGAACATTTTTGTTGCTTGGTTTCCATGGAGTACCTAGAAGCAAATTTTCTCCATTATAGTTAAAATCACTTTTGGGAGGAATCTTTGAAGATTGGAGGACAATAACATCGGAAGATGAGTACGTTATCATGACAAAATATGCGGTGAGGGCTGTATGTGTTGTTACACTCTATGTGTGTAAGAGAAGTTAATA
This sequence comes from Nomada lathburiana, assembly GCA_963667235.1. Classification (NCBI taxonomy): domain Eukaryota; kingdom Metazoa; phylum Arthropoda; class Insecta; order Hymenoptera; family Apidae; genus Nomada; species Nomada lathburiana. Next base: position 8,689,801 of record OY763908.1, read on the forward strand.
TTGAATAATTCAAAATCAAGTGTACAATTCGTACAGAAAATACATTAATATTATTTGTGTTATTCTTCCACAGTGCACATATTATTGTGTATAGGTCTATTTATGTGTTTGCCTCTCGTACCCCCCATTATGGATTTGATAATGCCATTGAACGAATCGCGAAAACGGTTGTACATGTATCCAGCTTACTATTTCGTTGAAGACGACAGCTATTATTACCTAATCATTCTGCACATGTCTGCTGTACTAACTTTGGTCTGTTTTGTGTACTGCGCTTGTGACGCGAACTACTTTTACGCTGTTCAACATGCCTGCGGTTTGTTGGCCATTTCAGGGTAACTGATACATATTTAAAAAAAGGGCAATTTATTTTTATGGAATTATTACTTACTGAGTGTATTTGTTAGGGGGCGTAACTTCCCTGGATATTTGCACGAAGTGCCGTCTATGTTCTTCTCGAAGGACCACCCAAGTTGTACGGCTTGGGACCGTGATGGTATTAATTAATTGTGACACGTGGTAATATAATAAGTTGAATGGTTTATTATAACGTCTGTTAATGCTATCGTGTAAGTGGTTTCTCAATGATTCTACTGATTTCTATCTGGACTATGCTATGTGTGTTCTAAAACTCTGTCTTTTCTCCAAGTTCCCTTGGTTTTAAGACTTCATGTTCTCCCCTTCCATTACGCCCTAGGCGTGATGTTCTTTAGGAAGGGGCACGGTGACTTTCCACAGGGAAACTTGGGGGTGGACGACGCACTGGAGGTGCTGGGGTATTTCCCCGGTTGTGCCAGGTGGCCAGCCGATGCCGCGGACACCGTCGAGTGTCGAGGCCGAATTATGCCTTGGTGCAGCGATGTTTATGGCAGGGTCTTCTTTAAAACCTTATTCCATGCGCCCTTTGCACATCTGCAGAAAAATTAACCAGTCACGTACTCCGTGACTGCTGTCAATTGCCCTGCCATAAACCTTGCCTTCTCGCACCTTAACATGCCGCCCCCCTTGAACTCGCGATGCGTGTTCAACATCGTAACGTGACAATATATACTATATTAAATAGATACATTTATGTAGCTTAATGCCTATGTGCGATTCTAACTGCTATGTGTACATGCTTTCTTACATTCTAAATCGAACTGTGCTATTCTATTTGGTTGCTTACTGCTAATGGACCCTACGTTTACAGTACATTTTATATTTCGCTAGAATTGTTCTGGTTTTGCATTGGTAGTATGCAAATCTTTGCCGTGGGTCTCTTGTACACCCCGGTCGCGGTTTTTACAGTGACCACGCGTGTTATGCCATCCTTGCCCGGGTGTAGATCTGTTATTCTGCCCAGTGACCAACGTAAGGGAGGTAGGTTATCTTCCCTTATTACGACCAGGCTATCCTTTCTCAAGTGCTGATTGGAGGGGATTTTCCATTTGTATCGTTGCTGGAGATGGTGTAGATACTCCTTCTGCCAGCGCTGCCAAAAGTGCTGAAACATCTGCTGCACCAGTTGATATCTGTTCAGCCTATTTAGTTTTACATCCGTGATGTCTTGATCCGGCAACGTGCAGGGAGCAGTGCCAATTAAGAAATGTCCAGGAGTCAACGGGATCAGGTCGTGTGGGTCGGAGGAACTTGGACTGAGGGGGCGTGAATTTAGGCAGGATTCTATTTGCGTTAATAGCGTATATAATTCTTCATATGTAAGCCTTTGTTCTCCTATGACACGGTTCAAATGGTACTTAGTTAAGCGAACAGCACTTTCCCAGAGACCACCAAAGTGTGGTGCTTGGGGGGGGTTGAAGTGCCACTGAATTCGATACTCGCTTAAAAAGTTGGCGGTCCGTGCATTGTGTATTTCACACCTGATGAGTTTATCTAATTCTATAAATCTGTTTTTTGCTCCGACAAAATTTGTTCCGTTGTCGGAAATAATGCTCTGACAAGGGCCTCGGCGTGCAATAAATCGGTTGAGGCATTTTATAAACGCATCTGTGCTAAGGTCAGTGGCGAGTTCGATATGCGTTGCCTTTGTGGCAAAACATACAAAAATGCAGGCGTACGATTTTAGTGAGACCTTGCTACGGGTGCGATCCTTTGTTGTAAATGGACCTGCGTAATCTACACCACTGACCAGGAATGGGCGGCCAGGGTTAACCCGGGCCGCAGGTAATTGGCCCATTGGGCATTGTATTCCCTTTGGTTTGACTCTGAAGCATCTCACGCAGGATCGAAGTATTCTTTTTACGTTTTGACCACAATGTACTGGCCAAAAATGCTCACGGAGCGATGCGACTACATGCTGACAACCTGCATGAAGTAGCCTGATGTGCTCGTGTTTAATAATCAAATCTGTCAGTGCGTGCTTTGAGGGCAGCACGATAGGATGCTTTTTTCTATATGCAATCATTGCGTTGTTTAATCTGCCGCCTACCCTAATAATTCCTGACTTATCTAAGAAAGGCGAGAGTGATGCTAGTGAACTCTGTTTTGCAACCACGTGATCTCGTCTCAATGATCCTACTTCATTAGTAAAGCAGTCTCTTTGTGCGAGTCGAACGAGGTGTTCCTGAGCTATCTGTAGTTCTACGGTTGTCAACGCTTCGTTCTGGGCCGCGTGTATGATTATTTTCCCCTTTACCCTATTCAAAGCATTGTTTATGAAGCGAAGACAATAAGCTGTTATTCTCAATAAACGCGTGTAAGTTGAGTAACGGAGGAACAACTCATCCGCATTACAGGTTACCGTAGCGGCTACTATTAGTCTTACCCTTTCATCTGGTATCGCGCCTGTTTCTTCTACAGTTTGCGGCCAATATTTTGATTCCGCTGTCAACCATGAAGGACCCAGCCACCACAATTTATTGCTAGTCAATACTCTGGGGTTGCTGCCGCGAGAAATCACATCCGCGGGATTGTCTTCAGACCGTACATGTGCCCAGCTGTTTGAATCTGTTAATGCCTGAACTTGTGTCACCCTATTCGCGACGAAGGTTTTCCATCTATTTGGATTACCGCGGATCCATGCAAGTACGATCGTTGAATCGCACCAATACTTCTCTGATGTTATTGGAACGCGAAGTGCGGTTTTGACTTTATTCATTAGTTGCGCAAGTAGTAGTGCTCCGGATAGCTCTAATCTTGGTAACGATATTGTTTTTAACGGCGCTACTCGAGATTTTGAGCATAAAAGTTTAGCTCCCCAGGTACCAGTGCCGCTCCTTGATCGCAGGTAGACGCAAGCCCCGTATGCCTGTTCGGACGCGTCCGCGAACCCATGTAACTCGATTTTACCTGCTGCATCGAGTGCGCGCCGAGGAATTTTTAATTCACTTAGGTGTGATAATTCCTCTCTGTAATCTGTCCATTGAGTGCATAATTCCTGAGATAGTGACTCATCCCATCCTGTTTTTGTTTGCCATAGCTGTTGCATTATCAGTTTCGCGCGAGTAATGACAGGGCCTACTAAACCTAGCGGGTCGAATATCTGGGAAATTTCCGATAGTATCGACCGTTTCGTTATTCTTTTATGGATTGATGGAGTGATTCTAAAGTATAATGCGTCCTTCACCGACGACCAATGTAATCCGAGGATCTTGGATTCATGATCCGTGCTCAGTTTTTTATCTTCTGAATGGAGGGTGTGTTGTCGGAATTCTGGGCAGTTTGTAGCCCATTTTCTTAATCGCAAACCTGCTCTTTGCAAAATGTTCGATAACCGTTCTTGTGTCTCTCTTAATTCTGGGATTGTGTCCAGACCAGTTAGTAAATCATCAACGTAGAAATCGTTGATGATTATTCGACTAATGGCCGGAGATTCTGTTTCGCTTCTTAATCCTATCTCTTTTAATACGCGAGTGGCCAGAAAGGGAGCTGATGCTGTGCCATACGTTACGGTATTGAGCTCGAATGTTTCTATCGCGAGATTTGGACTTGGACGCCACAAAATTCTTTGGAAGCGCCGTTGGGACGGTTCTACTAATATCTGCCTATACATCTTTTCTACATCTGCTGATAGTACATATCTGTGCGTTCTAAAACGTAGAAGGATGGTTGTTAGTTCACTTTGAACCGTCGGGCCGACCATCTGAGCGTCGTTCAATGAAACACCTGTGTTTGATCTTGCCGAACCATCAAATACGACACGAAGTTTCGTTGTCGTACTATCCTGTTTGGTAACGGCATGGTGAGGGAGATAGAAGGATGCAGTTGCCTCTTCTGTTACTGGTTTTGAAATCCGTGACATGTGCCCTAACGCTTCGTATTCGGTTATAAAATCTACGTATTCTTTGCGCAACTGTGGTTGCTTGAGTAATTTTCGTTCTAGTGCCTTGAACCTAATTTCTGCTTGATGTCGCGATGTTCCTAATTTCTGTATTTGATCGTTAAACGGTATGTGCACTACATATCGTCCTCCGTCATCTTGACGTACCGTGGCTCGAAATACTTCTTCACATTCATCTGTATCTATGGTGGATTCTACATTGACTTCCTCTATTTTCCAAAATCTTTCCATTTGATTGGTTAGCTCTTGATTCGTAACCATATGGCAATGTTGGATCTTATGACTAACGGGCCTATTAATTGATCCCCCTAAAATCCAACCTAACTGCGTTTTTTGCCAGAGTAACTTGCCTGCTCTATGTTGACCGACGCACAGCAGCTGCCAAAACAGGCCGGCGCCGATTAGCATGTCGATCGACCGGGATTTTTCGAATTCGGGGTCTGCTAATACGATATGCGATGGTATACACGTCGCATCTCTATCTAACCCTATACTTGGCATATCTTGGGTGATCTTGTCAATGGCTAGGCATGACATGGTAGCGCAAAAGTTGTTTACTCTAGATCCTATGTTTACGCGAACCATATTCTTAACCTCGCTTGAATGTCCGCCTAAGCCTGATACCTGTACATCTGTGGGATCGTATATGAGCCCTAACCTTTTGCATAGCGTGGTGGTAATAAAATTGGATTGTGATCCCGAATCTAATAAGGCGCGACACTGTATCTCCTTTCCTTGTCTGTCCTTTATATTCACAGCCGCTGTGGACAAGACGCTGTGTTCGAAGGTGCTGGTGTTGGAATTCGCGACGCAGGATATGGTCTGGTTGGGTTCAGACGGTTGCGATTCTTCCGCGGCAGTCGTGTTTGAATGCGGAACTAGTTCACGGTGCAACAGCGTATGGTGTTTCTTGCCACACAGAGTACAGTGTCTGCGGGTGCAGGCACGCACATGGTGACCCGGTTGTAAACAATTGTAACAGCCTTGGGAAGCTTGCACTATCTGAGTCTTATCCTCAATGGACAGACCCCTGAACTTATCGCATTTAAACAGGGGGTGTCCGGAACCGCACGCTGGACAGGCACCCGCTGTAACAGCCACATGGGTGGTTGTTCGAAGCGGCCTTCGACTACCTGGAGATCCTGCTGGGCTATCGGTTCGTGCTATGGCTACCTGGGCCGCTGACATTGTGCTCCCTAAATACGCGGATCGATCCTCTAAAAATGCGGCAAATTTCTCGAACGTAATATCAGCTGCTCCTGTGGCCCCCTTTTCCCATTCGTTAAAGGAGTCCACATCTAATTTTCTACTTAAGATTGGTATAATCATAATGTCCCACGCGTCAACGGGTACGTTCAACGACCGTAGCGCTGCTAAATTGTTTCGTGCATCATCTAATAGTTCTCGTAGCGCGTTTTGAGACGATTTCTGAATGCTTGGCATGTCTAAAATTGCTAACACATGATGTTTCTTTAAGGCTGCTGCGTTTTCGTACCGTAGCTTTAACGCGTCCCATGCAAGGCGATAATTCGCTTCGGACACTCCCAGAGATTGAATTACTCGCGCGGCTGGACCCTTCAACGCGGAATTCAGGTAGTGAAACTTTTCTATATCTGGTGCGTCGGTCTCGTGTACTAGACTGATGTACGTGTCTCTGAACCTGACCCACCCGCTGTAATCGCCGTCAAATGATGGTAGCTGTATTGTCGGCATTTTTACCGAGGGACGTGAGCTCGTGGATGCAGGAGACGCTATTTGCCCTGCTATCTGGCTTAGTGTTCCACCCGTACCCTGCGCGCGTTCTATGTATGATTCTATGTTGGCTACTATATTAAAATACGTTTCTTCAAACGTGTCTCTATCTGCCGCGTGAGATGCTTCTGAGTCTGTTCCTTCAGTAGCCTGCTCAATCTGAACTTGAATAGCGTTGTAGCTCTCATTCAAACCTACGTTTGCTTCTAACCGTTTTTGCAATGCCCTTATCGACACTGTTTGCGCGGATTCAGTGAAATATCTATTAAGTCGAGTCAACGCGGCCTTAATTGTGCCGCGGTCGGCAATCAACTTTCTAAGTTCGGCTTCCATTATACGTTATTTCACAAATAGGGGAAGGGAATTTGATCTTACGTGACAGGAAAACGGACGTAGCCCACTGATACTGCTTTGATGGTGACTGATTCTCTGCTACGTCTGCTGTGCTGCTGAATTGCGGCTCAATCGGTTGTTGCTCCAATCCGATCCAAGTCTACGATGCTGTCTTCTGTTGGTGGATGTTGACGTTAAACTTAGCGTCGATCCTTGGCTATCTCCAGGTTGCTCTCTTCTGAAGATGACTGCTTAACTTTCACACTACACTCTTTGCTTTAACCTCTATCACCACGTGTCACTGAACTCTGTTGATGTTTTCTCTGCTGGTCTGATGCACTGCGGCTGAATCGGTTGCTGTTCCAATACGATCCAATTCCACGATGCTGTATCCGGCTCGAAGGACCAAATGTTAGGGGGCGTAACTTCCCTGGATATTTGCACGAAGTGCCGTCTATGTTCTTCTCGAAGGACCACCCAAGTTGTACGGCTTGGGACCGTGATGGTATTAATTAATTGTGACACGTGGTAATATAATAAGTTGAATGGTTTATTATAACGTCTGTTAATGCTATCGTGTAAGTGGTTTCTCAATGATTCTACTGATTTCTATCTGGACTATGCTATGTGTGTTCTAAAACTCTGTCTTTTCTCCAAGTTCCCTTGGTTTTAAGACTTCATGTTCTCCCCTTCCATTACGCCCTAGGCGTGATGTTCTTTAGGAAGGGGCACGGTGACTTTCCACAGGGAAACTTGGGGGTGGACGACGCACTGGAGGTGCTGGGGTATTTCCCCGGTTGTGCCAGGTGGCCAGCCGATGCCGCGGACACCGTCGAGTGTCGAGGCCGAATTATGCCTTGGTGCAGCGATGTTTATGGCAGGGTCTTCTTTAAAACCTTATTCCATGCGCCCTTTGCACATCTGCAGAAAAATTAACCAGTCACGTACTCCGTGACTGCTGTCAATTGCCCTGCCATAAACCTTGCCTTCTCGCACCTTAACAGTATTTGATGTCGCGAACGTTCACAGATATCGCTTTAAATATGCCTGTCATAATATCATTGTAGAAGATAACAATGGTGTGCCGAAATTGGTGAATGGAATGTATAGAAATGTTTGCCATTCGATTCGAGGACATCAACGTGCTCTGCAGTTAGTTCATTACAGACAGCCAAGTGTTTCGTATGGTGATAATTATTTTTCTTGAAAATATTAAGAATGATTTCTATAGGTACATCAAAGAAATAGAAACGACCCATGACACATATTTGTTCATTTCCGTCGGACTGTTAATGGTCTCTATTAGTGTATCACTGTTGGAGGTGAGGAATGTTTAATATTTACGTTTATTCGATGTTTTCGCTGGCAAACGTTTGATGTATTCGCATAAATTTAGGTGTCAGAAGGAGAACACGACGCAGAATGGTTCACGTCTTGTGCGTTCTTCTTGGGTCAATTGTTTCACTTGCTTTTCTTAACTGTTCAAGGGCAATTAGTGATGAATTCGTATGACGATCTTTATAACAACATGCAAGTATTCATCGGCTAAAAATATATTTAAAATTCAATACGTTCATAAGTCTCCGTTTAGAAATTTGAATATTCATATGTGAACTGTGATATTGAATTTCAAGCTAAAATGTCTGTGAATGAAGTTCATAACAAAATTTAATACTTTCAATTCAAATTGAAACTACGACTAATTCCATACATTCTACTCGCTGTATAATTCTTTAGATCTATAAAGAGAATTCTGTTTACAGTTACGAGGCGACGTCGTACAACTCCAGAAGCGAAACGCAACGTTTGTACGTGTTGTCACTAAGAAGGAGCTTAGATCCTCCTTTATTAACAGCTGGTGGATTTATACGGTTGAACTTGAAGACGTTTGCGGAGGTAATACAGTAGCAAGTGCAAAAGTATTTTTAATTCTTTTTCATAATTCTATGTGTATTCGATTCTACTTTCAGATTGTAAAAGCGTCAGTGTCTTATTATACCGTGATTCACTCAAAGTAAACACGAAAACGTTCGTGTTTCAAGGAATATGAACTGCTCCCAGCATATTTGTGAAAATGTTTCGAAATAACGTCAAGAATTGTGATTGAGTGATTAAGAAATTATGGGAGCGTATTAGTATTAGAGATTAGGAATATTCCCATTCACATTCTTCACCCTGCGATCACTTATTAATAAAAGAAATTAATTTTTCGAAATGGAGCATTTCCTCGTTCACTAACGTACGCTCCTAAGATAGACGGTTCCTTTTATCTTTTTTTTTAGCGACCATATACACTAAAATAGTGTCCCGATGTTGCACTGGTTGCTCCAACGATTGGAAAAGGCGCGTTTATGATCTGACGAGATTTATTGCATCGGCGCTCCAGCAAGTCGCAGGAAGCCAAATAATTGTGCCCAGTAGCGTTAAGTGGACCAGTAATTGACGCAGCATCGCCACGCAGTACGTTTCTCGCCAAATGAAACTTTGGAATGGCTGGTAATTCGTCATTGTCGCGAACCACTGACTGAAACGTACCGCAAAATGTATGCCACTTGGGGGGGTTACCATACAAATTTTTATTTCAATCTTCTTTAAAAGAGAACCGGCTTCTTTTATTAACACCGTGTTCGGGGAATCTGAATTTCGCAGAACAGGAGTAGTTCTCCATACATTTTTGAACGCCGCAATACGAACAAGACAGACGTGTTTACATTGCGCTCGTCAAATCGAGACGTTAGTGACAAATGTGTGCTGTGTCCTTAAAATCCGCTTAGCGATCCATACATATTCAACGGTATCTTTTCGGCATTTTGGGGTTTAGTTGAAGCATTTATTCAGTCTTTCTTGTTTCAAACGATAAGTTCTTTGGTTTGCGTATGTCACAACTGTAAGCAGCAGACCCAGTACTTGTCCGACTCAATAGTCGGTTCGTACATACAGAATCTAATCTGACAATGTCGAACGGAAAAAGTGCAGGGGAAAAGTGCAGCGGATGTAGATACCAAGTAACAAATTCAGTTAAGCGTTTGGATTGTGGTATTCTTTCCCACCCAGGAGATAAGTGTTTAGCTGGTACAGGCCACCCTTGGATTTTTGTAAAGTTAATCAATTGTAAACGCACATCCCATGCGCCATCTAGTGTTGTGGATCCTAAACACAGCCAACTATCGACGACGGGTTTGACTGCAACTGCTTTTCCATCAATAGATAATATTAGGGACTTGATTCGACAAGAGCTTTCCTCATTTCAAAGAAATATTATCGTTGAGCTGAAAACGGAAATATCAGTTCTGAACAACACGATTGCCAATTTGAACCAGCGGTTAACATTGTTAGAGAACAAAGGAACCTCGTCCTCAAACAGTGACCATATTATCACAACTGTTACATATGGAGAATATTTCCCCAATAGTCGCTCTCACGCGTTTTCGAGCTCGCGTCTACGAAGGGAAGTTTCCTAAAAATCCTTCGTTTATCTCAAGTAGATAGGGGGTGTTCTAAGCACATGTGCAACCAGCTGCACTATGATCGAGGCGGGAGTGACCCGACGAAGACTCCCCGAATTCCTTATATGGAAATTCTAATACATTTCCACACATTTTAGGGGTATATAAACCCTTTGGTTCTTACCCTCATCGGTTCAGAGTTACACTGTCACTCGTAGAGTCACGTCGTGTCACGCTCGTACAGATACAGTCAAATCTAGAAGTATTGGGCTTAGTGCACCTTGCGAATCATAGATTAGCCCGTTAACATCCGTTAGTCCGGTCGAAGTTCTTTCGGTATATTCTAAAGCGGCTCTCAGACCCCGCACCGCCAGTGCGTCAACATCGTGCAAATACTTAGGTAACTCACACACTATATACTATTTTATCGCGACAATTACGTTTGTACAAACGACTGATATCAATATATATATATATATTGTTCACCACTAAATCGAGTAGATTCGTTAAACCCATCTTTACTCCGTAATCCTTTATATTAGTAGTAACGTTCCCACAAATACAACTTAACCGCTCGAGTTGTATTGAATATTAATTTAGAGTTACGGGACAAATTAACATTTCCTGCGGCTCCCTGATTTCACATCAGGTTCACTCACGAAACCTAACCCATCCTACAGCTCCCTGATTACGCATCAGGTTCGTCCGTACGTCTACCAACCTCCTAGCAGCTCCCCGGCTACGCGCCGGGTTCGTCTGCAACTTCTTTTCCTAGTGGCTCCCCGACTACGCGCCGGGTTCGTCCACGACGTTATCACCCTCCTGCGGCTCCCTGATTTCGCATCAGGTTCGTCCGCGCACCTTACTAACAAATACAAACCATATTCCTTGGGTAAATACCAACCTCGCCGGTCAGGGCGTAGCCCATAGCCGTGGCTCGTAACACAACTAACGTCATTTTAGACGAATTGAACGAACGACAAGAAAGAGCGAGGAACATCATTATCCACGGACTAGTCGATGGTTTGGATGGGCCGGGAGAGGAATCACGCAAATTGGATATGGCGAGAACGATGGACATTCTGGAGAAAATACAGCCAGGAACACACAAAACCTCTCGGAATCAGAGACTGGGGAGAACCAACGGTCAAAATACCAGACCATTAAGGGTAGTTTTGGGATCCGCCAATGAAGTTATCTCAATCTTGTAGAACAAACACAAATATTCGGGAATTGAAAAAATTTCCGATGATAAAACACCGTCGCAAATGCAGCAGTTCAAAAACCTCAGAGGCAAACTTAAGGAGTTGCACGGTAAAGGCGATACGAACAAAACCAGTAGATTCATCAGAGGAATTCCAAGAATTTCGAGTACAACTCCCAAGCCAAAGAACTAAAGAAAAATCCGACGGTCTACTATCAAAACGTTCGCGGATTAAGAACAAAAACGAAAGTTCTCCTTCGGAATGTTGCCACCTCGTCAGTGTCCTATGATATCATCATCTTAGTGGAAACATGGTTACATCCGGCTATGTCATCAGTAGAACTAGGATTAACCAACTACACGGTACATCGATTGGACAGAAGTCCCAACACTAGGGACCATCTTACATCTCTTGTAAGATTAGCGCATGGTCGATCGAATGACTAACAACTGAAGAAGCGTTCCCTGAAACTTTTTGTAGTTCCAATTGATAGTACTGTGGGGTCGGGAGCCCCCATCAAAGATCTAAGAGGAACATAACATGATCGAAGACTGGGAAGGGACCGTGGCGTAGTGGCACTGACCAGTGCCTACCAGCAAAAGATCTCGGGTTAACGAATTAACGAATAATTCCACATTATTCTTAATTCAGACGATGTAACATTTGCCGCACGCTTCCCTCGGTGCCCTCGATGCCCCCATCACGACCGACCGCAGCTGATCGGTTCGCACCTGAGCGCGCACTATACGGGCTCTCCCATTGGCCAGTGTTTTTCGTTAATAACTCAAAAACGTAACTACAAACAACATTTCGGTCAAGGAAAAAGTTGTTCAGAATCAGCCCAGCTACACCCCATTTCCCGATGTTCCCTGGGTATTGAGCCACCCTGTATATCACTAGTCGGAGGCATGACAAATCGTAGACGTATTGCCTGCTTGGCTGGCAATCTGTGAGTACATCCAACGTGTATTGTAGAGTTTACCACAGGCTCAAAGCGCAGTTTTTGTATGCATAGGAATTGGGACAAAAACTGATTCCACGTATGCTAACAACTACTAGAGTCATGACATTCAATTTGGAAAGTTCCCCCGAAGTAAATATAATGATCGGCATTATTGTCTTTCGCTACATCAATAATGATACAACAGCATCCTTACAAAAGCATTCGTTTCATACTTCACGGTACTAAAATTTTCATAAATCACTGCTACCAGTATATCTTTCCACCCACGCGTAACCATTAGTGACCACAAGTATAGTCATTAAAACAATGGATATGACAAAATGAAAGAAGCCGTGCAACAATTAGGAGGAATTCTTTGTTTCACCCTGCCAACAATGTATTTCATAGGACGTATTATTACAAAAAACTAATGTAACTCAATGTTTTTATAACTGTCTATACTTACGTACGTGAAGAAGAATGTTCTGTCCCTTGATCCCGACTCTTTGTGTACTGTATGTACACTTTTCTGTATGTACATTTGCCACAAAGCACATTTACTATATCGTGGTGGACTAACGCTAACGACAATGTACCCACAGTGCGTTCGCCAGGAGATGGCTAGCGACAGCATATTGTGTTCGTTATTCGCGCTGTCGTTATTGGCTATGGCCAGTGACAAAGAACGACGACGAGCGTTTCGAGACAATGTCACCATCCTCAGCCGGCAGCAGCAGAGTGGGAGCGTATGCTGCCATTAACCATCGCCTGGCGAACACACTGTACACGCGGAGTATAATGGTAAAGGGGAATGTCCCCTTGAAATAGGTTTCATAGTGCAACAGCGCATAAAACCAATATCGAAATATGAAAAGTTTTACTTTCCATACTTAATGCACATCATATGCAAACCCATTACTTTTGACCAAGAAGCAATCGATATTATACGGCTTCAATATGGTCGGCGCAATGGCAACCACTTAACTGGGCAATTGTAAGAGGGGTGATTACTTTGCAATAGCTCGTACAGCGATATCGAATTGTGAGAAGTATCCACATGCGTCAGAAATTATTGAAATGTACATGGCATGTCAGGAAGGAAAGGTATATAGAACGTTCGACGTAAATGATTGCGAGGGCCGTCGTTCCTTTTTGCTTTTATTGCTTGAACCACGATCACGCGTATATAACTCTTCGAACTCTTAGATTCGATTTAGTTTCACGATGGACCAGAGCACAATAGAGAACCGATATTTAAGGATCAACAAGCAGTTCGGTCTGCTGACCGGTGTGTGGCCCTATCAGAAGAGTAAGTCGAGAATATTTGCTCGAATCGTGGTGCTTACTTTGTTGGCATCTTTGTACATCACACAGGTATATGTGTACTCGATCTTATTATTCTCCAATTAATTGGTTTCTAATGGCAGCAATTAGGCCAGATGTTCTGTTATTATTTCTCGAACTATCTATTATGATTTATCAATATAGAATAACGTAGTTCTTCAATACTATTTAATTGCAGTACTCGAGACTAATAATTTACCGTAGCGTGGACGTTCTACTAAAGGACTATCCTTATATAATCGCGTCGTTTGCGATAATTTTAAAATTGGGTAACTATTTCGTAAATGAAACAAAGGTAAGAGGAACGCTTTTGCTGCCTGGTTTCCATGGAGTACCTAGAAATAAATCTTCTATATTCAGTTAAAATCACTTTTGGGAGGGATCTTTGAAGATTGGAGGACGGTAACAACGAAAGACGAGTGCACTATCATGACGAAATATGCGGAGAGGGGTGTATACGTTTGCATACTCTACGTGTGTAAGAGAATTTCATATTAAACAATTTATAATCAAGTGATTCTTCAAGCTAATATTTCAGTGCCATTCGTGTTTTTTCATCCGTAGTGCATATGACAGCTTGTTCACTCCTGTTTCTATGTTTGCCTCTTATACCGCCTATACTGAATATAATAAAGCCGTTGAACGAATCGCGACCACGATTATACATATATCCAGCTTACTACTTCGTTGACGACGGCAGTTATTATTACCTGATCATTCTGCATATGTCTTCTATACTAGCTCTGCTCGTTCTTGTGTTTTGCGCTTGTGACGCGAACTACATTTTCGCGGTTCAGCATGCCTGCGGTTTGTTGGCCATTTCTGGGTAAACACTTCTACACATACAAGAATGTAATGAATATTTATGGAATTGTTATTCAGTGCATTTGGTGTCATGGATATTCACAGGTATCGCTTTAAATATGCATGTTATGACCCCGATGTGCTTGACGAAAGGAATGTGATGAGCTTGATGAACGTAATGTATAAAAATGTTTCCCATTCGATTCGAGGACATCGACGTGCTTTACGGTTAGTTGTTTACAGATAGTTGCGTTCCGATCGTTGGGACGTGTTTTCCTTCAAAATCTCAAGAATTATTTCGATAGGTATATAAAAGAAATAGAGGACACCCATGACACTTATTTGTTTGTTTCGGTGGGATTGTTAACGCTTTCTCTCAGCGTTTCATTGCTGGAGGTGGGTAAGGATTGATATTTACTGTTACAACTTTTTCGGTACTGAACGTGTGATATATTTGCCTGAACTTAGGTGGCCGAAGGCGAGCATAAAGCGGAATGGCTCACGTCTTGTGCGTTCTTTGTGGGTCAACTGTTTCACATGTTTGTGTTAACTGTACAGGGGCAATTCGTTATGAATTCGTATGAAGGACTATATGATAATATGCAAGTATACGTCCCTGGAATAATATCCGAAATATTTATGGTTAATCACGTAAAGCTCTATAGGTATATTCAGGTTGAGTGTTGTAATGCGAAATTCAGAGGGTTCCGTTTGGTCGGATTTACGACAAGGTCAGGAGAAACGCTGTTGTTTGAGAAATAGTCAAATGAATTAGAAACTAAACAGATCTGTAACATATGTAAAAGCAAATTAGAATTCTGAATCTCATCGTACTACATAGAACTCTAAGCATTGTGAACAAGCCATGAACTTTGAGAACTCTGCATCACCGTAAACTCAATAAACAACTCCACCAATCCCTCCACAACTCAGAAATCACGAGAACATACGCGTTCCGTTACCGTCGAGAATCGGACGTTACCCTACGCTCAAAACTATTCGTAAGACTCGCTTTCGAAATTGGAGTATATCAGTTTGAACTCTGACTCTGAGTTTCAAGATAGAACATGAATCCTTATGTTAGAATATCTACTAAATCAAGTTATTAGAAATTTCGTATTCTAAAGTCAAACCGAAATTGTTTGTAAATTAATATTACAATATAATAAATTCCTACCTCCTCTATATTTGTGTAGAAATTTAAGAAAGCTCTTTTTACAGTTGCGAGGCGATGTGGTACAATTCTACATGCGAAACACAAGGGTTGTACGTATTAGCTTTGAGAAGGAGCTTAGATCCTCCTCTATTAACAGCTGGTGGATTTATACGGTTGAACTTGAAGACGTTTGCGGAGGTAAGACGGTAACAAATGTAAAAATATCATTGTAACTTTTTTTTAGAATTCTATACGTGCCTGCGATACTACTTTCAGATTGTAAAAGCGGCACTCTCTTATTACACGATGATGCAATCGAAGTAAATGGAAATGAAAATCTTTGCGCATGGAGGGGAGTAAACTTGTTTATATTACTGTTAAAAATGTTTCGAAATAACATGCACTGGTTACAACTTAACGATTAAGGTATAATAGGTGTGTATGGGTACAGGGAATTCCCAAATTGAATTTCACTATCTGATTATTTTATTTCATATACAGGATGGGGCAACAATTATGTCCCTCTTGAATATTTCTGTTTTTTCCGATAATATGGAAAAGTGTTATATACGAAAGTTGCATGGTGTAGGTAGGGACATATTACGATGCAAACATTTTTTGAGAGGGTGGAGGCTTGGAGGAGATTTCAAGGTCATCTCTATTTTTTAAATGGAATGTTGTGTCTCTGTAATCGCGATGCGATAGCTGGTGTTGAGACATTTCAGCAAGCTACACCGTCTTTCAATTTATTCTAATAAATATTGTACATTCACTTGGATGTTAGCGGATAGCCTCGTAACATTGTTTACGCTGTACCATCACATCGCAATGTAGAAATATCGATACTTGGCATCAGTGGAGTTCTAAATCAAGTGCTAGTGTGCTTAGTGTGCTAGCGATAATGCGTTTTAAGGGTCCTCGAAGGCTAATGGCCCACCGCTATTTTGCTGGAGGAACGGCTTACCAAGAAATACCTGTTACACCGGAAAATATGAAACAACGGGTAATTTCAATATGTTCGACAATAATTTTAGGGGCGATAAGACGTGCACGCAATGCAGCAATACGGAAAATGCAACTCTGTATTCACGCAAACAGTCACCACTTCGAACACGTTCTGTCAGTTCAGAGAGGTTACTTTTCAACCTCATTTGACTACGAATGACTTTTGATGATAGATTGCTAAAATCGTCTCCACACCGGCTATCATATCGCCGTAAAAATATCCACTGCAAATATCCACCACTCTTCCACCTATACAAACAATGCATGCAATATGTCCCCATCTACACCCTGCAACCTTTGTGTACATATAAAATGTTCTCATATCAATACAAATAACGGAAATATTCAAGGTGGGCATGTTGTTGCCCCACCCTGTATACCTGACCTCGAATGCATATACAATTCATATTTTTGTCGGTGATTACAAAAGTGGCTAATCAGACATTTTTCCTTTCAGTCATTTTTTAAATTTGCGTGTAGTAAAGAATATATTAAATGATCGTATTCCAGGATTGTAAAATGTTATGTGTGGTTTAGAAGTGAATGTGCTTGAACTTCAATTAACTTATAAACCTTTTCAAAATTAATTGTAAGGGGAGTACATCTATTAACGGATGCCATCTAATACCGGACACTAATCATATATTTGAAATACTCCTTATGAAATGTCTATTGAAGGAGAAGAGACCAACAAAGACATTAAGCACAGAAGAAAACTTGGGAAAAAGATTAAAGAGATATGTCGAATGTGCGATATTAAGGCTTCGCAGACCTAGATTCATGGCAGGTGCATGTCAAAAGCTAGTTTCGTATGATTTGCATCGCAGTGCAATAAAACTGGGGCTCCGCGACCATCTTACTTCAAGATGGCCTCTCGTTTTCACTTTCTGTTTTTTAGTACCACTATCTTCAACAGGCCACGATGCCATAAATCCTGGCCTTGAGAAAACTAGAGTTGAAGAAACTTGCAGTTGTAAATAATTGGATCGCGAAGCTTGTCGCGATATTCCTAAATTTTGCAAACATTAGACATGCGATAAATGTAAACTATATTGAAGCTGTTCTAAGTTACGCTACTAATTATGTCTGTGCCCGGTAATAGGTGCGCTTAACGTTTGTTGAGAAACGTATATCAGAGTTTAATGTTTATTTAAGTTAATTACTTCACTACTTTAAATTCTAATAATGAAAAGTAAGAAGATTAGAATATCATTATTTTGATTTATTTAAAGAAAGTCCGGTAATTGAAGAACTTCCCCTATATCTTGAAAGTGAGTTGTAATGATGATTACTAATAAATGTTATCAATGCACAAGTTAAAATCTATTGCTCTCGTTTTCTTTACCTTCGTCAATAATAGTTAATTAAAAATATAAAGTAAATATTTAATCTACAATAGTAATAAATTTCCCTCGTTTGAAAACAAAATAAATGATCAAATTCAAAGTCTTTCAACTACTGGAGGTAAAAGTCTTTTGAATATTGGCTCTCTTATTTCATCACTTATTTCATCCCAGTTACGTTCGTTGTATGGAAGTGTACCTCTTTGTGCCCAAAGTTTTTAGATACTGTAGGCGTACAGTAAACGTCTTCCACAGAATATTCCGTTATGGTATTGTACAAACACTTCCAATTGTTTGCTTTGTAATCTACGAGCTCGATGTAAAACGAGCCAGAGTTATACTGGTGTATATAGTATTTATAATTATGGAGTATTTATAATTTATAATTAAGATTGTTTTAGCTGGCGCGTAAATTGGTATGACGTGACCAGAGCTTCCGTTTGGTTCACATCAAATCTGGCGGCACCAGTGACAAATCCTGAAAGTATTGTAACATACATAATCGTCTCCGACGCAATACTTTCCACTGCACTTTCGATTTGTCCCGATTCGAACAAAATTTCGAGTACTCGGCATCACAGACTACCCGCGATTTCTGCAAAATGGGCATTATACACTTCTGTCATACAATTGAGGCACAAGATCAGAGATGTTGGTATAATGGAATATGATTGCACGAATCGAAATAGCTACTGAAATTTTATCGTTGACTTATATCGCCCGTCTTATGCTGGAATCGCGAGTATAAAATTTTTGAAGCGATTGATTGGAGCTGAGTGAAATATCAGCACACATAATTTTTGTACTTGAAATGGTACCACGATGCCATCCGTATCTTTTGTTACCTGGGTGTCATCATTAGTGTCCACAAGTACAGCCATTAAAAAAATGGATATAACAATATTAATGAAGTAATGTAACAATTAGGAGGAGTTCTGTGTTACACCCGAACAACAATGTGTTTCAACTGTTTATACATACGTACGTGAAGAAGAATGTTCTGTCTTTAGATTCAGACTCATTCTATACTGTATGTACACTTCTCTATATGTACTACACGTTAAAATAGTCTGGAATAAAAGCACTTTTAACGTATCATGGTACATCAATACGATCGATAATAAACGAAAAGGGGAATATCCCGTCCCTGGTGGAACACCGGGTACACTACCAAACATTCCCAACAATGCCATAAAAGGCTATAGAATGCACTTAAGACCAATATCGAAATATGAAGAGTTTGACTTTCAATACTTATTGCACGTCATATGCAACGCATCATTTTTTCGAAGTGATCGGCGTAATGGCAACCACTTAACTGGGGAACTGTAAGAGGGATGATTGCTTTCAAATAGTTAGTACGGCGATATCCAACTGTGGGACGTATCCACATGCGCCAGAAATTATTGAGACGTACATGGCATGCCGGGAAGGTATGGGATATAGATCATTCGATGTCAATGATTGCTGGGGTTGACACTCACTTCTGCTTATATCGCGTGAACCACGAACTCGCACATATAGCTCCTTGCACTCTTAGTTTCGATATAGTTTCACGATGGACCGGAGCACAATAGAGAAACGATTTTTAAGGATCAACAAGCAATTCGGTCTGCTTACAGGAGTGTGGCCCTATCAGACGAGTAAGTCGAGAATATTTGCTCGCGTGGTGGTGCTTAGTTTATTGGCAACTTGTTACATCACACAGGTAGACGTATTCTCGATCTTATTATTCTCCAATTAATTGCCTAGACGTTTCGTTATTATGTATCGCAATATTTATTATTATTTATCGATACAGAAGAACGTAGTTCGTTATTACTTTTTAATTGTAGTACTCGAGAGTGATAGTTTACCGTAGCTTGGACCTTATACTAAAGGAATATCCTTATATACTCGCGAGTATCGGGACGTTTATAAAATTGAGTAACTATTTCGTAAATGAATCCAAGGTAAGAGAAATACATTGGCTACGTGGTTTCCATCGTGCGTCTAGAAACAAATTTTCTACATTCAGTTAAAATCACTTTTGGGAGGAATCTTTGAAGATTGGAAGGCAATGACATCGAAAGATGAGTACACTATCATGACAAAATATTCGAAGAGGGCTGTATGTGTTGTTACACTCTATGTGTGTAAGCGAAATTAATATTGAATAAATCAAAAGTAAGTGTACAATTCGTACGGAAAATAGATTAATGTTATTCGTGTTATTCTTCCACAGTGCACATATCATTTTGTATAGGTCTATTCATGTGTTTGCCTCTCGTATCGCCCATTATGGATTTGATAAAGCCGTTGAACGAATCGCGAAAACGGTTGTACATGTATCCAGCTTACTATTTCGTTGAAGACGACAGCTATTATTGCCTAATCATTCTGCACATGTCTGCTGTACTAACTTTTATCTGTTTTGTGTACTGCGCTTGTGACGCGAACTACTGTTACGCTGTTCAACATGCCTGCGGTTTGTTGGCCATTTCAGGGTAACTGATACATATTTAAAAAAAGGGCAATTTCTTTTATGGAATTATTACTTACTGAGTGTATTTGATATCGCGAACGTTCACAGATATCGCTTTAAATATGCCTGTCATAATATCATTGTAGAAGATAACAATGGTGTGCCGAAATTGGTGAATGGAATGTATAGAAATGTTTGCCGTTCGATTCGAGGACATCAGCGTGCTCTGCAGTTAGTTCATTACAGACAGTCAAGTGTTTCGTTTGGTGAAAATTCTTTTTCTTGAAAATATTAAAAATGATTTCTATTTCTATAGGTACATCAAAGAAATAGAAACGGCCCATGACACATATTTGTTCGTTTCCTTGGGACTGTTAATGATATCTATTAGTGTTTCACTGTTGGAGGTGAGGAACATTTAATACTTACGTTTATTCGATTTTTTCACTGGCAAACCTTCAATGTATTCGCATAAATTTAGGTGTCAGAAGGAGAACACGACGCAGAATGGTTCACGTCTTGTGGATTCTTTTTGGCTCAATTGTTTCACTTGCTTTTCTTAACTGTTCAAGGGCAATTAGTGATGAATTCGTATGACGATCTTTATAACAACATGCAAGTATTCATCGGCTAAAAATATATTTAAAATTCAATACGTTCATAAGTCTCCGTTTAGAAATTTGAATATTCATATGTGAACTGTGATATTGAATTTCAAGCTAAAATGTCTGTGAATGAAGTTCATAACAAAATTTAATACTTTCAATTCAAATTGAAACTACGACTAATTCCATACATTCTACTCGCTGTATAATTCTTTAGATCTATAAAGAGAATTCTGTTTACAGTTACGAGGCGATGTCGTACAACTCCAGAAGCGAAACGCAACGTTTGTACGTGTTATCATTAAGAAGGAGCTTAGATCCTCCTTTATTAACAGCTGGTGGATTTATACGGTTGAACTTGAAGACGTTTGCGGAGGTAATACAGTAGCAAATGCAAAAGTATTTTTAATTCTTTTTCATAATTCTATGTGTATTCGATTCTACTTTCAGATTGTAAAAGCGTCAGTGTCTTATTATACGGTGATTCACTCAAAGTAAACACGAAAATGTTTGTCTTACAAGGAAAATGAACTGTCCCCAGCATATTTGTGAAAATGTTTCGAAATAACGTCAAGAATTTGCAAGCGATTGAGAAATAATGGGGGCGTATGAGTATTGGAGATTGGGAATTTGTGTTAAATTGGAAAAGGTCGGGCAACAATTGACGAGATTCCGCAAGTATATTCGGAATTCCTAGATACTAGTGGCGGGTATAATACGTCTCACTTAATACTGATTCCTAATAGGAGACTACTATTGCGTTTAAAATACTTACGTACGTCGATATATTCTTAATTTGATTGGTTTTCTTTATTTTGAATTAAAAAAATATATATATACACATATATTACTGTTACGCTTTAAATATTTGCTTCACATTTTTTTATTAGTAACCGCTCTATCTTTTATGTTTAAGTGTTTTAAAATATCATGCATATACGACATATTTTTCCGTGATAATTAAAGTTTTGGCATCGGGTGTATAGAAAAATATATTTTTTATTTTTGTAAAATATCTATTATGCATGGCTTTTATGTGAATGTGCTTTCTGAAATGACAAATCGCTTAGACCACTTTCTAAATTAAATGTATATCTTTAAATAGATTTATAACAATGAACAGTAATGATTTTTATTAAAAAAGAACATGTGAACAACAATAATATTTATATACATTTAATAAATATAATTGCAAATAATTAATTTTTATCAATGCTTTATCTTCTTGTGACTTTTTCGATAATAGTTATTTATGAAGAATATAAAGCAAATATTTAAGATGTGACAGTAATAAATTGATCTCACTTTATACCAAAAAATATTTAGAGATGAAGACAGCGGCATTGTTTATAACTTTGAAAATATTAATTTCTCGTCTCATGTTTAATAAGGTTCTTCTCTCTTCATTTGACGAGTTCAATTTATTCCAAAAATTCTGAACCTCTTTTTAATCACCCTGCGGAAGAAATCGTGTGTGCACGATGGTATTGCGCTGATTAATGACACATAAATCCAAGTGCAAGGGACAATTTAGTTTTAATTTTCGTGCAGTTGGCCACAAAAAGGTCGGTTTGATCAGAAATTCAGCGAACTTTGTTGCAAAAGTATATATTAATTAAAATGGAAATAACCTGAAACTTATATTTAACGAATATGGAAAGTCTGTTCAGGGCCGAAAGATCGAGAGGTCGCCACCAGTTGACAGCGGATGGGACACCAGGTTTCTCGCAAGTGCTTGCTCACCACTTGGGTCGTGTATACACAGGGTGAGGCATTTAAAACAGGCCACCTGAATAACTCGGTGATTGGTGATTGGGAATTGGTGATAGAAAAAAATGTGTTAGACGAAACTTGTTTGGTTTCTGGCGTGACATAATCTCATGTTAATAACTTTTTTCGATATACATTACAAGATAAATGAACAATAAGTGCAAGAAGATTGATAAATTGTTTAAAGCAGTTGGATGCTTTTGCAACCAACTGTATATTAAATGCAACCTTCGAATATACAACTGCACTATTTGTTAATCAGTTTTTTTATTCGTTAAATGTTGTTGTGCGTATTGACTATCAGTAATATTGTTATGCTTACAATAAAAACAGGTTAACATTTTAAAACGTACAATTCTTAATTATCATTCTACATTTATTACTCTTCTTCATGAAGTTGAATAAGTACCTACTAATAACATATGAGAATGCGTGGGACCATAATGTTTTATGCACCACGCATTTTAATAAAGAATTAACCGTAAAAATTCGAGTTAAATATAATAGATACATCTAAGGTCGCCCATTCGAAACGGGAAACAATCAATCAGCTGCATTACTTATTCCCTTATCTCGATTGCTTTGGAGGAGAAGTTGTTTTAGAAACGTGAACAACGCGCGCAATATGAAATTGGAAATGCATTCGCTGTCGTCTTTCCATACAGCTCGAATTCACCTGGTAAATGCGTGGCCAATGCGGGTAATTTAGATAGAAACAAATTCAGTTAAATTGCACTGTAATTCAAATGATGTACAAATTTCCGAATTACTAATTATTTTAAATATATGATTTGTAATTATTTACAGATACTTACAGGACAATACAGAAACGCTACCTTCAGACGGAGTGTGAATCGGATAACGCGTTTACGCTATCAACAATTAGCTGCATTTATCATAACAAACACGATTACTTGTAAACTCGGATTCCGCCTTCGTGTTCTTCTGCATTGAATAACGAGTAAGCGCTGAATGTACTTTTTACGCGCCCCTCGATGGTATCGTTGACTCCTTTCGCAGTGAGAAGCGAGTGCACACTACGTACCACTTTTGAAAGTGAATACATACTACAGGTGGATCATCCCGTAGGGCATGAATTTTACGGTCGCGAAATGCAGACTAACCGCGATCGCGTAGCAGTAAGTGCAATCACCCCCTCAATTACTTTACCCGTATTTCCGTGAAACGCAACCCGTCATAGACTATACAATTGATACTGAAATGCACTATTATCGCCATGAATTTCTTATATCCCCTATGTAGATCCACTTCTCTACTAAGTGCATCCAAATTGTATGCGTCGATTCAGGGGCACTATGAGATATTGAACGGCAGCTACATATGACCTATCTGCGAACGTTATAAGAATAATGGTAATGATGCCTAAGGTAAACGGGCAAAAGGGCAAGAAGAAAAAGGGGCAATGCAGATCGTTTCGGTGCTTACTTGCGCGAGAAATAGTACGCTGCTAGCATTGACAAAAGCGGAGGAAGCCTAGAATGGAAAATTGGATTCAATTTATACATCTCGTCCACTTATCATGTCATGTTTGAATTAAACACCGGGGGCCACACGAAAGTGAAACGACGAGTAGTATTATCATAACAGTAGAAGAAACGACGCTAGCGTGGCGAAGGATTTAGTGACGTGGTGTTCGGCGTCCCTTGAAATTGTTGCGAGGTTGTCCGAAAACCTGAAGGGTTGCTCGTGATCACTGTATCGAATCGGTACGAAATAATTCGCTTCAGACTTGCAACTCCGTTACAGTATTACACTTCATAGGATACCGACATCAATGTGTCCGTGAGACAGTGGAATTGCTGCTGAAACGATAATGGACCGAGCTGTAATTGAGAATCAACACATGAGGGACAATCAACTTTTCGGACGTATGGTCGGCGTTTGGCCCAAGCAGACAAAATTTATGAAATATACCATGCGGACGGTGACATCTTTTCTCATTGTCCTTACTAATGCAGCGCAGGTATAAGTACTGTATTTTCTGCAACGGGATACTTGTTGGTGAATAGAACACTCGCTAATTGATAGGCATTTGTTACCAAAAATTACGTTGCATTTTTCCCCGACGACATGGAACAAGATATTTACGTTTATAGAGTAGTATGTCCATTGAGATCGGAGATCTGTTACCGAGCTTTCTTTTTGGAATAATAGGATTTTTATATCGAATTGTAGGCAGCACAAGTAGTAGTACACTACAGTTTCGACGTGTTAACAGATCAGCTGCCTTTCCTGGTACTAGGGTCAGCTATCTTATTGAAGCAATACAACTACATACTGAACGAAGCCAAGGTATGGAAACAATCGAAATTCTGTAATCCTTCTGATAATTATCATCGGTGTTAAAATCGTAGCTGAATGAACTCCTAAATGGGATCGTGACAGATTGGTTAACTGAACGGTCCGAGGACGAAATCAAGATTTTGAAGAATTATTACAAAATGACAGTGTTTTTTTCATCCTTTTACAAAGGTAAGGAAACTAACGTCCACTTTATGAATGTACAGGGTGTGCCGCGAACTGGGCCACTAACTGTTGTTGACTTGATCTTTCACATAAAACGTCTTAACCTTAACCATGAAAACTCTGGATTAAAAAAGCTTGACAAGAATTAAAGTTCTCCTTGAACCATGTTACATTACCCAAAAAAGTTTCTGATCGAACCGGAGAATAATAACCTTTCGTAGTCCATCCTGTATACTATAGTGCGTCCCGTAACTACCGCAACATCGGGAAATGGGGGGTAGCTGGGGTGATTCTGAACAACTTTTTCCTTGACCAAAATGTTGTTGGAAGCTTCATCTTTGAGTTATTAACCAAAAGCACTGCCCAATGAGAGCGGACGTAGAGGGCGCGCCCAGGCTCGTATCTATCTACTGCGCTCGGTCGTGTACGGGGGCATCGAGGGCATCCAAGGAAAGCGTACGGCAAATGTTACATCGTTATTCATTAATAAGATATAAACTAATTATTCTTTTCATCAATCGCGCACGGTAAGGGTCGTTATTCATGAGTAACGAATAATCCCACATTATCCTTAATTTAAGACGATGTAACATTTGCCGTACGCTTTACTCGGATACCCTCGATGCCCCCGTACACTACCGAGCGCAGTAGATAGGTACGAGCCTGGGCGCGCCCTCTACGTCGGCTTTCATTGGGCAGTGTTATTGGTTAATAAATCGAAAGCGAAGCTTCAAACAATATTTTGGTCAAGGAAAAAGTTGTTCAGAATCACCCCAGCTACCCCCCACATCCCGATGTTGCGGTAGTTACGGGACAACCTGTATATTTTGCAAGGATTAACGTCATGGCGATCGAATGACTATCAACCACCTGAATAGGTGTTCCTGGTGTGTTATGGTTGGAACTGTCAGTACTAACATTGAAACTTTCTCTATACATATACTATCTGTACACTAGAATGAAATATATGGATAAAGTATTATTCATCACGGACCTGCAGACATGCCAAATCATACGTTAAAGATTGTCAAGTGTTAATGCGTTAATATTGTAGAATAAACTAACATGAACTGAATATTACATTTCATATTCATTCATTCTTCCAACGAAGCGAATGATCTTCTGTGTTCATAGTCACTATAATTTGCTGCATGCTGACGTTCGTTCTCCTACCGACTGTACCACCTATTATGGATGTGATCGCACCATTGAACGAGTCGCGGCCTCGTATACTTGTATATCCGTCATACTACTTCGTCGATGAACAGGAGTACTATTATCCGATACTCGCGCACATGGTGCTGTCGTCGTTCACACTTGCATTCGTGTTCACTGCCTGCGATCTGAACTACATCCACGTCGTGCAACACGCCTGTGCCTTGTTCGCCATTAGTGGGTAAGTTGTTCACTCCTTGCACACACTTTCCATCCCCCGTTCCTTCGTCACGCCGTTATTCTTGCCAACGACTTCCCCGTAGACTTTTAACGTTTTAGATTTAAGTTTTGGTTATAATGAATGAAAAAAAAACCGAAACAGGCATCGTTTCAAACACGCCACGGACAATATTGATGTCTGCACGGGCAAAGACGGTCACAGGATAGTGGACGAGAGTTACGCGAAAGTGAGACAGTCCATCGAGGCCCACAAGAGAGCAATCGAGTTGGTATCGTATGAATTTGTTCGAAAAGAAAATGTACAAGATTTAACATCAAATTGGGCAAACTTTAGTAGCACATCTTTTTTATGCTTTGAGAAATTGAGAACACATGTCTGTTAATTACGGAGAAAGTGAAATTCTCTGTCGACGTTGTTCTTTCTAGCAATAAGTAGAAAGTATCGCAGTACATATTTGCACTTTCAATTACAATAATGTCTGGTCAACACCTGCGGCAAACGAGAGGTGTTTGCGATTGAAATTGAATTTTATGTGTACATAACATCGTGTTTCAGTAGCGCTCTAAAAGTTTGCCTATCCGATTTGATTAAAGTCTGCAACGTAGTTTTTGTTTTATTATCAATGTTACGTTAGGTACGTGGAACTGGTCGAAACTTGCCACGTGCATTACTTTCTACTACTTCTCGGCTTGGTACTCACTGTTCTCACGATCACATTTGTGAAGGCAAGTTGTTTCTGGGTTGGATGCGTGCCACGCGGCGGCAAATTTAATACACATCGAATTTTCTTCCCAAGGAACAGCTGGCGACCATGGGAAAGTGTCTTGCTTACTTCACCTACTGCGGTTTCGCTGTGGCACAATTGGTTCATCTGTTCTTTTTGACGATCATGGGACAGTTCGTGATAAATTCGAACGAAGAAATTTTCCGAACAATGTGAGAAAACCGTACGCACTGGCACGCACGATTGTCGTTCGCACAAATCTATCTCTCTTTCTGTATTATTGCAATTCTGACGTTCAACTTACTGAAGAAGAATTGAGTTGCTCGCAACTCGTACAACGCAGCTAACTTTTCAACTGTACAATATTGTACATACTTCTATCGTCTATTGACTATTGGTTTCTCGTCGCAGATGCGAAGCACGCTGGTACAACTGTTCGACGAGGACGCAGTCATTATACCTGCTGGTGTTGCGAAAATGCTTGAGTCCGCATAAGTTGACTGGCGGAGGATTCTTTGCGATGAATTTGGACAGCTTCGTGCAAGTAATGTTTTTGCCTTTCACTCGAACTAGTGTATCGAATTCGTCTTCGTGAAGAAGCATTAAAAGCTGTCGACATTATCTTTCAGATTTTAAAGGCATCGGTTTCGTATTATACGGTACTGAAGTCTTCATGATATGGTGTGAATATTCAGAGTACGATGTATATACTTATAGCAATGTTAGTTGCCTCACACGTTGTTTAGTATTACAATTGCCCATTGTCCTCGGTAATTCTTAATACTGCATGTAATTTATGTCAATGGAGAATAAATGTGCCATTTCGTATCTTTAGTTGGTAGTCGTGCTCGAACTGTATTTTATTGTTCAGTCTTGTTCCTGTAGAAAATATTCACCCGATTTACTGTTGCTTAGCAAGCAATACTTTGTTTAACGTCATTTTCTGCTTGTGTCATTTTTAATGTATGAAGAAGTAAGTGTTCCGTGTCAATCCCTACAATTTGACTGCATGTAGATGTCTAGCAATGGTACGTCTCGAGAAAGACTACTTTGAAAATTGGTGGTTGAAACTTTACATGCGACAGGGGGTGACAGTTGGCATGTGAAGAGCAGATTATAGTTCTAACAACTGTTTCCCTTTATTATAGGGACTATAATATGCGTGTGGTGAATAAACAACGTTCCAGTATCAACTGAATACTGAATACCCAGGATGATCGCAGGTGGACAAAATTTCACTGAATTCAATGCTTAATTGCTTCATTACATAAGTAATTTTGACTGCACTGATATTTGATCATTCTTACTTCAATTCTTGCAGTTGACTTTTTTTGACGTCTATGGTTAAACATTTTTTGCCAATATCGTTCGGTTATAAGGCACCACATACGTCTGCAACCGCAGTCAAATATTCTTTTCATGTACGTAGTTTGCAAGAATTAGTGCCACTAATGTACAGGATGGTACACCTAGGAAAAATACACCGGGTGTACAACTGAAACAGTTTTGGAAATAGGGAGAAACGTTTGAACGTTTGAAACGATATTTGTTTGGGTCGAGGGTGTCCTTACTTACGTGGTGGACCAAACTTTTCCTCAAGCAAAGGTGTTTAAGAGATTTAGCGCTCATTCAAATATTTTTCGCCTCTCTGTCGGATTGAAAATGTCGGATTGAAAATGTCGGATTGAAAATGTCGGATTTTTACCGATTGAAAGTACTACTCTTTGTAATGAAAATATGAAATAAGCATAGTTTGCCCGTGTTTCTTTAATATTTATTTTGATAATTAGTTTAATAAACTGACATTGAATGCAGCATGTAATGGAATGGGATTCATCTGATTTTCGTATCTTTCTTTGTATTTTATCTAAACAGCCATCGAAATACATTGAGTGATACAACGTATAGATTAAACGCAGAAGACTCTATCTTGTGAAAAATGAAAATTAATTGTGAATTCTCTGACTTTCTAGGAAAATTGTTTTATTCTGGCCCGAATATTTCTATATATCTAAAATCTTACGACATCTTGTTCACTTTCCGCGATTCTAGTTAACCGCAAATTTTAGATTACTTCAATGAGTTCTCAGAGCAGATAGGACGATGACACAATGACACACGCAGGACATGTACAGTATTGCTCTTTGATTGCGAATTCAAACTCGGTCATTAAATTCAGGGTTCGCCGTTGGTTTTCTAATTGTAAGTGGATATTGTATCGTAAGTATTAACAACTGAACCTTATTTTATAATGTGAATATATAAGTGCGACCAAAATATTTTATACACCCTGTAAATACAATACAAATTCCTCGTATTTTAATACAGAACTAATCGTAAAGATTTGGGTTAAGTGGATATCACATCTAAGAAGCGAAGTTTCGAAACGGGAAACAATTAATCAGCTGCATTACTCATTACTTTATCTTCATTGCTTTGTACGAGAAGTTGCTCGAGAAACGTGAACAACGTTGAAGTGTGCACCGTAAATCCGGTTGGAATCTCTCCTTGTAAATGCGTGGCTGATTTGAGTAATTTAGTTAAAAATAACAAATTCAGTTGAAACATCTGACTTAAATGATGTGCATTGCGAATGATGTAATTATTTGAAATGTATAATTTGTAATCATATACAGATACTTACGGGACAGTACAGGAACGCTATCTTCAGACATAGTGTGAAGCGGATAACACGTTTATGCTATCAACAATTCGTTGCATTGATTATAACAAAACCGATAACTTGTAAACACGGATTTCGCCTTCGTGTCCTTCTGCATTGAATAACGAGCAAACACTGAGTGTACTTTTTACGCGACCCTCGATGGCATCGTTGGCCCCTTCCGCAGTGAGAAACGAGTACACACTGCATACCACTTTGAAAGTGAATACTATAGGTTGATCGTCTCGTCGGTCATGAGTTTTAGGGTTGCCAAACGCAGACCAGCCGCGATCGCGCGGCAGTAAGTGCAATCACCCCCTCAATTACTTCGCCCGTATTTCCGTGAAACGCAACCTGTCATAGACTACGCAATTGACATTGAAATGCACTATTTTCGCTATGAATTCCTTATATCTCGTGTGTAGATCCACTTTTCTACTAAGTGCATCCAAATTGTATCCGTCGATTCAGGGTATTATAAGATGCCCTGTCTACAAACCCTACCCTACCCTATATACCCTATCTACAAACGCTATAAGAATAATGGTAATAATGGTTCAGATAATGGGTGAATAAGAAATGAAAGAAGCATTGCATGTCCCTAGGCTGCTTCCTTGTATGAGAGATACTGGGATGGAGGCATCGAAATTAGTTTCAATTTAGACATCTCGTCCCCTTCTGTAACAGAAGAAGAAACGATGTTGAGACGGTGAACAATTTAGTGGTATAGTGTTCAGCGTAAATCCTTATAGTCTCTAGAAATCGTGCGAAATTGTTCAGCAACCGACAACTTTCCACGTGATATGTGCGAAATTTGGACGAAATCGTTGACATCGTACTGCCTTGTAACTCTTTCCCGGTATAATCCGTAGGATACTGAATTCAATGTACCTATGAGACGATATAATTATTGAAGGGATCATGGACCGAAGTGTAATCGAGGACCAGCACATGAGAGACAACCAATTTTTTGGACGAATGGTCGGTGTTTGGCCGAAGCAGGAAAAATTGATGAAAAATTCCATGAGATTCGTGACGTTTGTGATTGTTATGGTTAGCAATGCAGCGCAGGTATAAGGACTACATTTGGTGACATAGAATATCTGCTAATACTTGCCAATAGATGTTTTAACTACGCTGTTCGACAAATTTTCCATTTTGTAACCTTCCACGTGGGTTTCCTATAGGTTTGACCGTGCTGAATCTTGACAAATCTGGAAACCGTGTTACCCCAGAACCTACAGTTGTTGTACCGTTTTGTACGTTTACGGTAACAGTGATTCAGTTGCTTTTGGTGGGAAATGATTTGGTGGAATTTCACGAATAAAATGATACAAGTAGATACTAGATTATAAGCATTTCTGATATTTTATATTTTTCATTATATCATATACTTGCATAGCTAATATGTTTCAATTTATTTGAAAAACCAAGGGACCAGGAGTAAGTCTAACTGTGCCGCGCGATAGAGCAGACCTTTCCGCTAAGGAAAGCATAAAGGGAAGATATAAAATCATTTTTGTATTTAATATACCCTTAAGTTTTGGAATAAATCGAATAACATCGGTCAAAATGGGTGCATTTTTCTTGTCCTTTTCACTTTCATCATTATTTAAACATATCTAACTGTTTACATCGGAAATGTTTACAATAATTACAGTCGAACCTCGATAACACGAATCTCAAGGGAAGAGAAAAAAAGCTTCGAGTTGTAGAGGTTTCGTGTAATCGAGGGTTCGAGTAAGAGAGGTTTAACACACGAAAATTCGACTCATAGAGGCTCCGTATGACGGTTAACTTTTCGACTGGCGAGGGCGGAAAGGAAGGCAAATTAAGTTTTTTCACGCGAATTACATTTTTATTGTATGCATACACAGGGTGTTCCGTCTAACGCGAAGCACGATTTTTCACCCACTTGCAGCCATCTGACAAAAAAAAAAGGTTGGAACAAAAGTTGCAGGGTATAGAGTGTGCAATAAATATCAGTAAACAAAATTTCGAAAACAGTTTATTTTCATGGCGAAATCAAGATCACCTTGGGTGAAACGAATAGGAACACATATTTCTTTTTTACCACATTGCAGAGGACATCGAGACGAATTCAAAACACATATTACATGATATTTTCACTAACATATTACTCGCTTTACAGTAGTGGAAATATGATATATTTAGCTTTTCGACGTAATTGACTTCAAGACAGTGGAAACATTATTTGACTCCGTAGAGATTATTGTTTGTAAAATGATGTAATGTATGAAATAATTCGAGTTAAAGTAAGTTTCGTTTCGACTTATGGAGGTTTTTGCAGCCGACCGAAAGGGAATTAAGAAAATTTTCGTCTTACAGACGGTTTTCGAGTTATCGCGGTTCTACTGTATTTACATCGTCTTATTCGGAAAATTCCAGGAAATCAAGTAGTATATTTTGGTACCCAGAGCAATTGAATAACTATTACCGTAAAAGTACAAAACAGTCTCAAAGTTGAAAATTTGCAAGTATTTTTTAAATTGATATTTTAATAATTGTACGTTCTGAAGAAAAACGGTTTGCTGATTTCTGTCCAGCACAGTAAAATCTATCAGAAACGCCTATTGAAGGTTACAAAATCGGTTACGTAATGAACAGTCTTATTGGCAATGGAATTTCTTCCAAAAACGCGTTTGCGCATTCTTCCGCATAGATACAACGAATTTGAATTTCAGCCGTCTATGGCAGGCCTCGGATTTAAGTGATCTTTCGGGCCGATTTTCAGAGGCAACGCCCCGTTTATCCCGTCGCACGTCTTGGTCCCTGGGACCGCCAA
This sequence comes from Nomada lathburiana, assembly GCA_963667235.1. Taxonomy (NCBI): domain Eukaryota; kingdom Metazoa; phylum Arthropoda; class Insecta; order Hymenoptera; family Apidae; genus Nomada; species Nomada lathburiana. Next base: position 8,722,325 of record OY763908.1, read on the forward strand.
GCGGCTCGAAGCTCCTCAGGCGCGTAGCATATGAACCTTGGGTCCATGGGACGATGTGGAATCCTATTGATACGAATGTCGCCCTAATGCTACGCGCCTGCGGAGCTTCGTGCCGATTGGCGATCGCAGGGCCAAGACGCGCGGCGGGGGAAAGGAGGCGTTGCCTCTGAAAATCGGCCCGAAAGATCACTTAAATCCGAGGCCTGGTCTATGCAAACTAATCCTCTAGAACAGGCCTCGGATTTAAGTGATCTTTCGGGCCGATTTTCAGAGGCCTGCTCTAGAATATAACATGTTCGTCAGGATCAATGATCTTGTTCTTCAATAATTAAATATTTCCTTTTAATTATAGGTAGCACAGGTAGTAGAATTCTTTAGTTTCGATGTCTTAACAGATCAGTTACCTTTCCTGGTTCTAGGGATAGCTATCATACTAAAGCAATACAACTACGTACTGAACGAACCCAAGGTATGCAGGCAATCAGAATTCCTTAAGTCTTTGGACAATCATCGTCATTGTTTACATTGCAGCTGAACAAACTCCTAAATGGCATCGTCGCAGATTGGCTAGTTGGGCGATCCGAAGAGGAATTAAATATTTTGGAGATGTATTACAAGAGGACAATATATTTTTCATCCTTTTACAAAGGTAAAGAAACTTGAAAGGTAGAAGAAAGATTAATGTGCTGACAATCATAAATAACCAGCACAAAGGTGCACTTTTGCAGAAACATTTTACGGTTTGAATTAATAGTCCTCGCTGTGGAACTGGGTCGGATAATAGAATGAAAAGTATGAACGAAGTATTGTTTTACCAGAAATGGGAGATATGTTAAATTCTAGATGCACCTGAACGGTTAGGTTACCAATGCATTAATATTGTAGAGTTTAAACGAAAATGTTAATATCATTACTGTTGAAAAAATGGGACAAACACGTCCCGCTTGATTATATTCCGGTCTCTAGTTAGTGCAACAATGAGAATTACATCAAATATTTGACGAAAATGCAGCTAAATGCAAAAAAAAAAACACTTGAATACTTATAATCTATACAGGGTGTCTCAGAACTCGGGGAACATCGGGAAATGGGGGGTTGCTTGGGTGATTCCGAACAACTCTTTCCTTGACCAACATGTTGTTTGTAGCTTCGTTTTTGAATTATTAACGGGAAACACTGGCCAATCAGAGCGCCCGTAGAGCGCGCGCTCGAACACGCGACTCTCAATCGCGCTCGGTCGTGGTCGTGAACCAACGCATTGACACAGCGACCAAGCGCGATTCTATCATGGGTTACCCTGGATTATCTAGTGCGACAAAATGAAAAAAGGTGTTGATCATAATTGCGAAGGGCTAATACTTTCTTGCCTGTAAATATAAATTCTCAAATTAACATTTTCATTTTTTGCCCCAATGTTCAACGTTACTATAGACTCGGCCCACTGTGCGCCCTAAGTTCACACGATCATCTCAAGTGCTCAGCTCCAAACACATCTATTTCACACCTCGGAATCATTCTAAACAATCACGCAGTATTTTTAATCCCACAGTATTGTAGGAATTATTTTCCAGTTAAATTCCTCTTAAACAATCTGACAGAGAACAGGTGGGGTAGTGAGACATCGGTTCCTTTCAACCATAAACGACTTTATTAATGCAAACAGTCGACACACCACAATGACTCTCACACGACTCCCGCTACTCTCAAACCCAAACTCAACTCTGCCCTCTGTACTGCTTCCAAAACTATTCTACTCTACCTCCACAACTATTCTGCTCTACTTCCACAACCATTCTGCTCTACCTCCCTAACTATTCTGCCTCGCCTCCACAACTATTTTGTCTCGCGCATGGATCATCCACTCCATATATTCTTTCATGCAGTTTCCCTCTCATTCTATTCATCATTCGTTCTCATTCGTTAGGACCCACACCGACACGCACACTCTTGCCACGTGTCACAGTTCGACCACGGGTCACCATGCATCCTAGGCTCCACGTGCATTCCCCGAAACCATTCACTCATCCTTGAGATAAACAGTCACTCGATGCGCCTTCAACATTTCTACTAACGCTCTTCATTCACGCCATGCTTATCATACGACTGCCTCGACAAACCTCGAGACACTATTACAAACTAAAAGGCGCCAACCAACCTGGCCCTATTCATTAATATAATCTAAAATCCACCAATACCACAGTATTGAATATTACATTCCATGTTCCTCCACTTCATCAGCGTTGCAAATTGCCTCTCATGTTCGCAGGAACTATATTTTGCTCCATGTTGACGTTCATCCTCCTACCGACTGTACCGCCTGTTATGGACATCATCGCACCACTGAACGAGTCACGGCCCCGCATTCTCGTATATCCATCTTACTACTTCGTGGACGAACAGCAGTACTATTATCCCATACTCACGCATATGATAGTGTCGGCGTTGATACTCACATTCGTCTTTACGGCCTGTGACCTGAACTTCATCCATATCGTACAACATGCCTGTGCCTTGTTCGCCATTAGCGGGTGAGTTGTTCACTTGTTGCGCGGATTTTCGCTCCCCTTTTTCCACTTTTGACCGTTGTTCTTGCCGGTGGTTTCCCCTTAGTCTTTGAACGTTTTAGATTTAAGTTTTGGTTTTAATGAATGGAAAACCAAAACAGGCATCGTTTTAAACACGCCGCGGACAATATGGATTTCTGCATGGGAAAAGATACTCGCAGGATAGTGGACGAGAGTTACGCGAAAGTGAGACAGTCGATCGACGCCCACAAGAGAGCAATCGAGTTAGTATTATACGAATTTGTTGGAAGGGAAGATGTACAGGATGTAACAGAATATTAGACAAACTTTAGTAGAGCATCGTTCTTATGCTTTTCAAGATTAACAATATTAATTGTAGAAAAAGTTATAAGTTTTCGCCGCTTTTTGCGTTCTAGAAATAGAAAGCAGGAAATAGAAAGTATTCGCAGCATTAGAATTTTCATTTACCAGAAATGCTTACAGTGTACGTGCTAAATGAAAGGTATTCGCAATTATTGTAGAATTCACTTTTGTGTACTACACGACACATTTCAGGAACGCCCTAAAAGTTTGTCTATCCAACTTGATTGAACACTGTATAGTAGTCTTCGCTATATTATGAATGTTGCGTTAGGTACGTGGAATTGGTCGAAGCTTGCCACGTACATTATTTCTTGCTCCTCCTCGGCCTGGCAATCATGGTGCTCACAGTCAGTTTTGTGAAGGCAAGTTACATCTCGTTAGGACATGTATTGGGCTTCCAATATTTAATATACATTGTACCCTTTTTCCGAAGGACAGCTGGCTACCATGGAAATGTGTTTCGCGTACTTGACGTACTGCGGTTTTACCGCGGCACAACTGATTCACCTATTCTTTTTGACGATCATGGGGCAGTTCGTAATAGATTCGAACGAAGAGATCTTTCGAACAATGTGAGGAACATATGTATTGTACGAACGTCTACGGACGTACAATTGTTTGTCGTATAATCATGCGTACGCATGATTTCGTGTCTGTTTAGAGAATGCATATTGTCAATGACGTATAACTTAATCGAGATGGGAAACTTATACTGACCTCGTTCGTTTCTCGGCATAGATGCGAAGCAAGCTGGTACAACTGTTCGACGAGAACGCAATCATTGTACGTGCTGGTGTTGCGGAAATGTTTGAGCCCGCATAAATTGACAGGCGGAGGATTCGTTTCGGTGAATTTGGATAGCTTTGTTCAAGTAAATTTCACGCGATCATAAATGACCACGCCACGAATTCGCTTTCGAGAAGAGGCATCGTCAATACTCGATATTTTCTTTCAGATTTTGAAAGCATCGGTTTCGTATTACACGGTATTGAAGTCTGCATAAGTGGGAGTTAAGCAGCAATGAATCAGAGTAAGTGTAGAAACGGGAAGTGCACAATTTTACATAAGGGTGCGGTGCGAAGTGATAAATTTTCCAGCAAATCTGAGAGCAAGCTGTATTCAACATTAATAGCGTTAATAACATTGTTCAGTATAATCAATGATTAGAAACACTGTAAATTTCAATGCATAATTGCAGTTTTCTTTCAGAAAATCTATAGAATTTATATTCGGAATTTGTTTATGTACTTCGAACTTATAAAAATACGAAATTTCAGTAGAAATGTGTTGAAATTGCTGAAATAATAAACAGTGTGATCGATGTTCAATCATTGTCAATTAGTTTCATAAATTCGAAAGCATTCTGTACGTTTTCAAATTACTGAGAACTTTGACGTCTATATGTACCTTACCATGGCTTAATTGCCGCCAGATTGTTGCAAATTTTTCTAATTAGTGCCATTGACTTTTACAAATTGGATATATTTGTGTAAATGGACCGTCGAAAATCCAGGCAGCCAAGATAACGTGGCCCAAGGATACCTATTCAAATACTCAAGTCGAGCACATAGCGTTTATCAAAATGAGTGAGTATTGGCGACAATTAATATAATATAATCTAGTTTTAAAGTATAACAGTACGGTATTCGTACAGTATAATCTAATGTATTGTACCACTATTAACGTAAACATTGCGAATTTGTTTAAGTAAGATATAGTTTCTATTTATATGAATGAAATGCATCGTGGTTAATTGACTTGTAATTTCGATGCGCATTATGATTTAGGACTATTGAAATACCACATTATTTAACAAGTTTAACATAGATATCTGCATTTAGCATCTGGTTTAACATTTTTTTCGATGTGACATGAAGTTAAAAATTGTTTAAATAACGGTGGCGGGAAATTGATAGATTAAAATAAACAGTTATCAATTCAATTGCATCGTTTCAAGAAGCATAAGAAATCATTAAACTTGTATCGCGACCATTTTATTATATCTACTATAGCTTGATAGATATGTAAGAAAGTAGGATACACCTATTTATTTTTAAGTGGTATGCCCACCCAGGTGAACCGTAACATTTGCCGTACGCTTTCCTCGATACCCTCAACGCCACCGTACACAACCGAGCACAGTACAGAGGTAGGCACCAGAGCACGCGCTGTATAGGCGCTCTAATTGGGCAGTGTTTTTGGTTAATAACTCAAAAACGAAGTTTCAAACAACATTTTCGTCGAGGGAAAAGTTGTTCAGAATCACCCCAGGTATCCCCCCATTTCCCGATGTTGCGGTAGTTGCGGGACACCCTGTATATTGCATATGTGTATCTTACTTGCGAATAATACCGTGACCGCAATTGCTTCTACGTTTGTGCTTAGCGGTATTTGGATGGCGTTGAATTTTTCGGATACTGCGATGAGTACTGCCCCACTTGCGTGGTTATCGCAATCCCTATTTTTGTTGAACGTAGCGAATCCTTTAAGGCTTGGATAGTGATGTTTTTTAAGGTTTGTTTCTTGCAGGCCAATGATGGTTGGGTTGTGTTTGCGTAGAAGGAGCTGTAGTTGTTCGTAGCGCGTGTGAAGGCGGTTTGTGTTCCACTGAATTGTATGTTTCATTTGTAATTAGGTGGAGTCACTGTCTATCTCCGATACCCATTTGCTGGCTGCTTTTTTTAGTAAATCCCGACTTATTTTATTGTGTAGTCTGTGTAATCTGTTTTTCATGCCCCGTTCTTTGAGTAGGTAGTGGATTTTTATTACCATTTCAGCCAAGGCTAAGGTATTGGTTGTGTATGCTTTTGTGATTTCTATCGGGTTGAGTGCTGCGATTGAGTGTGTGATAGGTCTGGGTCGGCGATTCCCGCTTTTAGTGGGGTTATTTTGAATATGTCTTGATGTTGTTCCTCCTAAAAACGTTTTCAATGGCTGAATTTGGAATTATAGGTGCGATGTTTGATAGTATGATTCGTTGGGCCGGTAATACCATGGGGCGGATTTCTATGTTTGCATTGTTTATTGATCCGGTTTTGTGTTTTGATGTTAAGTTTGTAACCGTTTCTTTGCTGTCTAGGTACATGCAGATTCTTCCGTTGGAAATCATTGATAGGTATTTAATAGCTTTGGGTCCTGTTATGTTTCCGATTGCTCGGGCGTGTTCTTTAATGGTAATACCATCTAGTGATTGCAGGATAATAGCTTGGTCTTGGTTCGGGGTATATTCTTGTTTTGTTACGTTCGGGTATGAGGATTTTGTTTCGGTCATATTGAGGTTTTGGGTGGTTTGACTATTTTCCACTTGGGTGTATTGATTTTTATCAGTTTGGAATGGATACATAGTTTGGGATTTGTCACTGTATGCGTTCACTTTCTGTGACAAGGTGATACGTACAGTGTACGTACACTTGTGTCAGGGGCTTATGTAGTGGGGATTGTGTCACCACTACTACTACTGCTTTGTTTACTGCAGGGTACTCACCAACACCGCGTAACTTCGGCACGCGTCGCCGAACGGGTAATGTTATGATCACGTCCAATTGCTTCGGCTGTCGGAGCGAGACTGGTTACTTTATATTGTATTATACTATGTATATGCAATATATTTCTCAATTTTACGAACTTCCATGAAAATCACATCTTTTGTATTTTAAATACTGTCAAATAACACTGTTCAACACGGGTCTGATTTTGTAACCTTCAATAGGCGTTTCTTGTAGACTTTAATGGGCTGAATACGAATCTGCAATCCGTTTTTCTCCAGAACGTACCATTATTGGAAAAAAACAATTTTGAAGAAAATCGCAAATTTTCAACTTTGTACTTTTGCGGTAATAGTTATTCAGTTGCGCTTGGTGCCAAATAATTCTGCGAAGTTTCACGAATAAAATGATATAATTAGTAATTAAATTATAAACATTTAAATGTGTTTAAATAATGATCAAAGTGAAAAGGACACCGAAAATACACCTATTTTGGCTGATTCAGCACATTGAACAGTGTAATTTATGCGTTTCACGTATTTAGTTCGTGGTATAGTGCTTATCATTGTATGTATTACTCTACTATATGAGGAACTATTATACGATTGCCTATTCACATTTTGCACGATACATTGTTGATGTCGCTCATTTAAAAATGAAGAATCGTTAATTAATTAAGTTAATATATTGATTGACCCGCTTTTAATTTTGTTGTGGCATCCTAATGAATAATTTATCCGGCTTGATGTTAGTTCGCAGTTCTTAATTATTCGAAGTATGTATTTCTCGGCTAGCGGAAGTACCTATTCTTAATAGAGGGTATATCCCGATAGGGGGGTAAAATGTGCCCCTAAACCAAATTCGACTCGTGAGGAGTCATTCGGTGGCTAAGCAAGAAACGCCAATTTGTACCAAGTTTTAACCTTGTAACTCGACTGGGAGGGTAGTTACAGCAAGAAAAACAAAAATATAGTTTTTGCTCAATATCCCCCATTTTAGCGCATAACAAATTTTGAAAAAAAAATTTTTAGCGAACGTTCAATCCCGAGGCTTTCGCTTTAATGGAGACATTACTGTACTCTAAAGCACGGTTTCCCAAATTTTTCCTGCAACGGAACACTTCCTGAATCCCGAAATTTTCATGGAACACCTTGTTTATTGTGTAGGGTAGGTAATAACAGATAATCAATCAAATTTAAGAAAATGAGAAATTTCATTCATTATTAATTTAGTAATTATTTAAATTGTAAAACACAACGCATAAGACAGACAAAAATTCTTAATGACTTTGATGATGTTGGATCCTCGAACTGCAAATTTTGCTCGATATCAGGCACAATGTTAGAAAGTTGAATTCTTATATCTGGTGTGCCATCGAGCCTGTTCTTGGACTTTGGTTTCGTTGCAGCATAATAAGTATTTTATCATTTCTCTATAATACAGTGCATTCCGTTTAATAGGGACACGTTGGGCCGGACGAAATTGTCCCAATTAAGCGTCTGTCCCGCTAAAAGCTAAGTTCAACAGCCAAATTCTGAACATCGTGAAAAATGAAACCAAAGACGATTTATTGAAAAACGTATGTAATATTCGGTCTTGAATACAAATGTCTGTTCAAGCATGCAAACAAAGCTATAACAATAAGTCATGTGATTTTGTGATGCGCTGGTCTTGTGATGAAAGAACGTCGTGGTTCGTACCCCGCATCATCCGCGTTCATTCTCCTACGACTGGAGCGTGTCAATCTGAGCTCACTTCAATATGATTCCGACCTTTAAAGCTGTTTTTCTTTTATTCACATTGTCCTTTCCTACGTTCGGGCCGTATCTATACTTCCGATCAGTGTCACTACTTCACAATGAGCTCTACTGTATCTTCAATTGTAAAACTGTACGAGCGTAAACTGTCCCAATAAAACGGCGATATGTCCCTTATAAGCGTAGTGGAAACAATAGTTTTTGTTCCCGTTCTTCAGTATCTGCCCCGAATAAACGGCGATCCCGCTTAACCGGCGTCCCTATTAACCGAAATCTACTGTATATACACTTCCGTGTAAACCATTCCAGGTTATCACGGAACACCTATTACCTTTACGCGGAACACCAGTGTTCGGCGGAACATGGCTTGAGAAGCCCTGCGCCTAAAGTGTTTCATACATTTTCAACGGCGTTTGGGTCAGAGATAAGAGATCCCCTTGGGTTCATCAACCCAATTGGACCAGATGAAACGAGAGAGAAATCAAGGACCTCGGGGAGAGGAACCAGAGCCGAAACGGAAAGATTAAGAAGCATCGGAAATCGGAACGATTGCCTGAACATTGAATAAATAGTTTACATTTTTTCAATTAACGGGATTGTGTTTCAATTATACGCGCTTCTCCGCGAGCAAAGCGGTTCTGCGCTGCACGGTGGACCGGACCTGCCTAAAGTCCCTATATCCCACCAATAGATACGCAACAATACATAACCTTAATAGTGCCTCTTTGTGTCACTGGCGAACTAATATTTTCCACATGCGATTAATTCAGTGAACCGCAACTTGACACTGACCTTTCTAACTTTGTAAATATTTTACACGTATTATGTATGCACCAAAAAAGAAATACATTGGTAAATGCATATGTGTGCACTATAAAAAGGCTTAAAGCATAGAATACGGCTTAATTGTCCGACGAAAGTAACCGTAGAAACATCAAGCGTCCATAATAATTTATCGTGATTCGTTTTACAACAATTTGTTGTTATTGTAATTATTAGTGTCGAAACTAAACGGGAAAGGACGTAGGAGAAATAGACCGACTTTGCACTTGAGCGCTAACGAACAATTTTTGCGGAATATGTTTCTAGAAGCCTTAAGCAGTTGAAAATGCATAATTATTTATCCGGAGGTGAAGGGACAGTTGTGAACAATGTGCGTAAAGTTTGCAATATTGCAGCCTGGAAGACTCAGCCAACTGACACATATATTTCGTCTTTTCCTTCTTCGAATGATGATTTATCAACAAAATGAACATTAAGAAACCATCAGGTATTTGCAGCAAGGAGAATATCAATGTCAGAAATATCCGATAAATCATAAAGTTGATACTGCACGGGAGAAACAATCCGCAACCCATTCCCAAAGTAATCAATTTTCGATGTAAATATTTATTTCATCTTGACATTAGATGAAGAAGATTGAAAATATCTTGTACACAAGTTTGTTTATTAAAGATTATTAAACGTTGCCCCTTTGGGAACGGGCGGCGGATATTTCTGACATTCGCCTGATTTGACATTGCTGATTTGTGAATGATTACTTTCCTGATAAATCATCATTCGAAGATGAAAAAGACGACATACATCAATTGGATGAGTTTCCCCGGGGGCGATATTTCAAAGCTTACGGGATTTTTTTGCAACTTTCCCTTCACTTTCCTGACAAATAATTTAGCATCTTCAACTCGTTCAGTCTTGTAGAAACATATCCCGTACAAAATTTTCGCTGGTGCTTGGGTACAAAATCGGCCTATCTCTCCCATCCTTCTTTGACACAGAAAAGCAAGGAGGTACAGTAAAACCTGCTCAGATGCACAAAGCTTGGGACCCAAGCATGCATATAATCAAGCAGAGTGTCGAATCTATGTTTACATACGGCCTCGGTCACAATCTAAGGTCACGCTCTAATATTATTTATTTTAATGTATTATTATATGTATACCAATACATTACAGTATGTATTGTAATACACGTTACTATTTTACATTAACCTTTTATTCTTACTCTAATAAGTAAATATAATTTAAATTGTATCTTGTATATTTCAATGTATTATTATATTTACTATAATGAACTTTATTATTTTACATTATCCTGTTATTATTAGTTTAGTGAGAGCAACGCGTTTTTGTATTTACTTTGTGGTACGTGTTTAATCAGTATCAACAAGTAAAGATAATTCGAACTATATCGTGTTTGGTCTCATTTTAATCAGAAAAATCTCGCAAATACGTTAGTAAAAGTTTCAATAAGAAAAAGTGAAAAATAAGAAAGTTTCATGGTTGAATTAAGATTAGTCACACCGATATTGCGGCTCGGATCATATTGCACGAGTACTTCGCCAAGCGCCGCTATCACGAAGGGGGATTCCCCCAAGTGGAGAGGATAGTTAACGTACCTATGTATAAGCAATTTTTTGTGCATATAACCAGGTTTTACTGTATCACATTTCTTTTCCGTAAACAATAATAATACATCTGCTTAAAATTAAAAGCAAAAAGACGGTCACTGTTCCAATGGATAATATGAACAGCGGTCTTCAATCCGGGGACATGGAAATCGTAAATGACAATGGCGACAGTGAAATACGAAAATTTTACGCTGGGAAAAACATACTGCTTACTGGATGTACTGGTTTCCTGGGAACTCTTATACTGGAGAAACTCTTGCGCACGTGCACCGAAATTTCCAAAATTTACATTATCGTTAGGCCAAAACGAGGTCTATCACCAGAGGAGCGAATTAAGCTATACTTTGAAAATATCGTGAGTACCACAAAACGTTTACCTCAGTTAAAATAATCGCATATCCAGTGACTATGATATTTGACGGTAATGTACGTGAAAGTCGCCAAAAAAGTAGTTAGGCATATTGTTCTAATAGCGACGATAATTAGATATATATCTACCCCTATATAACGCGACGGAATTTTCCACCATCGCGTTCTACCCTTGACGTCATGCGCCACCCCGAGCGCCAGAACGCCGGGTCAGGTAGCTGGCCCAGGCACCCTATCCCCACTACGCACCCCCCCCCTTATCCGACGCTCCACGGAGCCCCCCCATTGGCCGTTCCACACGAGTGGACCAGTATAAAGGGACCCTGGAATTCCAGGAATGTGAGAGGAGTTGCAGTCGAAATCATTCAGTCTTTAGCAAGCTGTCTACTAGTTTCATTCAGTCTTCGTCATTCGGTTTTCTATTTTCTCCACAATACTCCATTCAGTCTTCGTCATTCAGTTTTCTGTTTCTCCACAATACTCCATTCAGTCTTCAACATTCAGTTTTCCAGTCTTCGACTCAGTCCTCGACGATCACTCTGTAGCTCTGTTGTTGAACCTACGAAATACCCGTGAAGAGTTCACTGGAGTCTGTGACGCGGGACGTGTTTCATGCGAGCAGCCACAAGGAACTGTTTCGCCTGTGTATGTGCGCTGTAGTCACCGCTGCCCAAGTGTCTTCCAATATTCCGTGGTGTATTTAGCTACACAAGACACGAAGCTGACGACCACTCCCCCCCCCCCCCGGAAACCAGGCGTGCCCCTCCGCCCCCAGGAGACGGACACCAAGCCATCCACCCTTAAACCACACGGTATGGCTCAGAAGAAATGCAACAAGCTCGCCGAATCTCAAGGACAGTCTCCCAACAACATTAAAGCTGGAAGTCGAGTCAACGCAATCATGTGATATCATTCCAGTTATTATACATAACTTCGGAGTCCGCAAAAATTAAACCCTTATGATCCAGAAATATGAAGTCCACGTTGCACTTTTTACTGAAACCTGGCTTCACTCTGGTATTACCTCCTCCCTTCCTGAATACAACTTGGTTACATGCCCCCATTCACCCGCCTAACTGGTGCTGTCATGGACCTCCTTACACCCTACATCAGGCCTCGGATTTAAGTGACCTTTCGGGCCGATTTTCAGAGGCAACGCCTCCTTTCCCCCGCCGCGCGTCTTGGCCCTGCGATCGCCAATCGGCTCGAAGCTCCGCAGGCGCGTAGCATTAGGGCGACACTCGTATCAATAGGATTCCACATCGTCCCATGTCCCATGGACCCCATGGTTCATATGCTACGCGCCTGAGGAGCTTCGAGCCGCTAGGCGATCGCGGGGATCAAGACGGGGATCAAGTTGCCTCTGAAAATCGGCCCGAAAATCTGGCACCTCGCCAGACACCCTCACCTTCCACGGGGGGTCCAGACAGCGCCCCTCAACGCTAGATTTCTACCTGATAAACCACCAATCCAATTTCGACTGCACTACAACCAACGACGCTGCCACCCAACAACGACCCGTCCTTCTAAACTCCAGCCTGGGAACCTTTCATTCCCCAAATAAAGTTAGAAAAGTAAACTGGGAGGCATACCGTAATCTCACAGAAGCCATCAGATTAAATAGCCATCTTGAAAATGAGAGTGAAATCGACACATCTATCATTAGATTACACCAGTACCTAATTAACTGCCGGAAAAAAGCCTCCACCTATTAGGAAAAAATCGACACCGCCCCACTAAGCACAGACAAAACCCTAAAATGCAACGTGTCCGACCGTAGAAAGCTTAGGAAAATATACCAACGCACTGGACCCGAATATTTCAAACAAAAGATCCGTCTTCTACCCCAAGAGATCAGCCGCAGGGTGTCCGCACTACGACAAGAAACTTGGAAAAACAAAATTAAAATGCTAAAAAAGCTGACCAGGTCATTTGGAACCACTACCAGATCCTTGCAAACAAAAAAACAACATATCCGTTCTTAAGGCACAAAGACTATCAAGACTACATCACCGCTGACGCAGACAAAGCCAACGCACTATCCCAAGAATTCACAAAAACTCACAATGCGGTGTCCGAACTCCGATCTCCAAAGACTCACGAAGTCGATGCCTACCTGACTCACCTACTCCACTCTCCTCCGCCCCCTGTCCCGAAAGAACTTCTCTTCACGCCAGCTGACATCAACTCGGCTATCAAAATGCTAAAACCCTGCAAAGCTCCGGGAAACGACGGGGTAGACGCACTGATGCTCCAAAACGCAGGGAAAAAGACACGCCTACAGATCTATTAGATATTTCGTAGCTGTGTCTCCGCTTCATACTTTCCGAACATCTTAAAAATCGCCAAAGTAGTACCAGTCCCGAAACCCGGCAAGGACCGTGGCGTGACCGATAAGGTATTCGAGCGTTGCCTACATAAATACCTAACGAAGCAACTTGGCGACAACAACCAAGTTATCCATGAACAATTCGGCTTCTGGAGCAAGCCTGAGCCACCGACATGGTATGGCATGACGCCCTGCTCTTCAAATTGCACAACACAGCTCTCCGCAAAAAATTTATCGAGATAATCGACTCCTATCTCTCAAACAGGTTCCTCTACGTTAGCATAAACGGCTCTGACTCGCTGCAGCTCCCTGTTTCGGCAGGCGTTCCCCAGGGATCCATACTAGGTCCATTATTATTCAATCTATACATAAATGACCTACCCCAATCATTGCCCAACTCTGCGCACCTAGCTCTATACGCAGATTACACGACTCTACTGGAGTCCTCCTGGTCTTTCCCTCAACTGGTCAGAAAACTCCAGTCCCAACTAAGCAAGGTCACCTCCTTCTTCCGAGACTGGAAACTGACAGTAAACCCGTCAAATACCCAAGCCATACTCTTCTCAAGGAAGGATGGGCCCCGAGATGATCTCAAACTCACTATCTCCGGTGTCAACATAACATGGTCTACCTAGGTAAAATACCTAGGAACCCTTTTAGACAAAAAACTTTCATGGACCCCAGCTGTCCTAGACAGAATCAAAAAAACTTGTAGAGTCTCACTATACAAGGTCTGTCTCCGACCAGTCCTCACATACGGGGCACAAATCTGGAACATAGCCCCAAAATCAACTCTGATCAAGCTCCGCCACACATAAAACTGCATCCTAAAGATCATCTCGGGGAAACTGCAAGACTCCTCCACTCAGAAAATTCTAACCGACCTACACGTGGAGGATATAAACTCCTACGTGAACTACCTAGCCTCAAACTAAACTTTCAGTGGACACCCGAACCCACTGATTCGAGAAACTGGGCTCTACGACAGAAACCGCGTCCCATACAAAATCAAGATAAGATTTCCTGGCTCAACACGCACGTAATCTAAGTAAAAAAGGTGACCCTCCTACTGCGCTACAACCAGCCGAATCACTAGCTGCCCCACTCTATTCCTCCACCTTCGCGATCCAAGCAACCTTGATCAAAACTCACACTCTGTCGTGCCCCCACTTATGTACACATTAGGGGGCAATCTTTGCACTCTTTTCAAATCTTTCAAGTAATAGGGGTTTTTGTAAATTTTATTCTCTGACCTCTCTCACATCCTCTTTTATCTCCAAATGGTAACACCATAATAACCTCTGAAAATTCAGCCGGTAAGAGACGGTTCACCCCTACTTATTGAAAGGAGAAGAAAAAAAAAGGAATATGGGAGAAGAGTTAGGACTAGCAACCTACTCACAACAAGCCAGATCAAGTTCTTGAGACGCGGACGACTTTAGTCAAAGTTGGCCAGTTTCAATCTCGTTCTCGTGGCTGAGTATTCTGGGATTCCGGGATTCCTTTCTACCCACCTTCTCTCCAGGGCGAGGACGGCTTTAGTTAAGGTTGGCCAGTTCTGACTCCATCATCCTTACATTTCCTATATCATTTTGTACTCATTCTGTGGAAGAACAGTCGCACTGTACTACCTTATTCTGGAACCTACTCAATAAATCAACGAAAGTTCTGAAGAGGAACACTATCGTGTTTAAATACTCCGGACCTATCCACCATCATTCGATCCGGACACCTCTTAAAATAACTAACGTTACACCTATAAATTAAAGATCAATTGATAATTTCGGAAGATTAATGATATTCCATGAACTACTCTAATTTTATTCTTGCACTACATAAATACGTAAATCAAACACTAACACGGCAATTCAATATGCGTATTAATGCAAAATGAAATAATGGACGCTTTGTAAAGATTAATTAACTTAATTAATAAATAAATGACTTCCACCCCGCTTTTCGTTATTTTGTCACCTGAACCCTTATTTTTTATTCTTCACTATCTGTCTCGCCGAAGGGGATTTAATAATACAATAGTACAACTGTCCATTTGTTTAATTAATAAATAAATCTTACCGAGATCTCGATTCAAATATTTCCAACTTACTTTATTGTCTATAGGTATTCAACGATCTGCGAAAGACAAATCTAAACTTTATGGAAAACGTTGTGCTCATTCAAGGGAATCTTGGCGAAGGTTCCCTAGGTCTTTGCGCAAATGATCGTCGACGTTTGGTGGAGAACGTGAATATAATAATTCACAATGCGGCGATAGTGCAGTTTAAACCAAAAGCGTCTGTAATCTTACGGGCAAACGTTGTTGCCACGCAAAGATTGCTCGAATTAGCAACGGAATGCTCTCATTTGGAGGCATTTGTGTACATTTCTACGGCGTACTCTCATCCGTACGTAAAGTACGTAGAGGAAAAGTGTTATCCACCTCCGGCAGATCTCAAATTCGCAGAAGACATCATACGCGCTGATGAAGAAAACGCGCCTGGAATTAGGGACGAAGCTTTGGACGATATTCTAAAGACGTATTTTAACTTATACGCATTCAGCAAGGCGACTACCGAGGGTGTCGTTCAGGATTACAGCAGAACGACATCTTTCCCTTGCATAATCTACAGACCTTCTATGGGTATGTATTATGTTCTCACTTAACCCTTTCGCGACGGCAATACTAGCCATGAATATTGCTCCGCTGAACAGAGCATTGTGCCGTAAACGAGTACTTTCCGCGTGGATAGTATTTGCTCATTCCCAATATTATTTTCCACTCGTGCCCCACTTATACTCATTGTTAGTAGAAGCATTTTCAAAATGGAATGACAATTAAGATTAAGCAAATAAAATATACCTTCAAATTTTAGTTAGTTATTGTAAATAAAATTGGAGCAGTAATGTAATTTAATGATACTTTTCAATCTGATAGATTTGAAAATAAGGAGTGCCGACTTTGTATAAACTGGGAACGCTACCCTCAAGTACTCGGCCATTGTTGAACATTTTGTGAATGCCGGATATATCCGACAGTAGGCATTTTGTATCGTTTCACGAACGTCGGATATACCCAACGTTATGGGAGAAAGGGTTTAAATAGGACCATAAGAAATATCAATTATATTGCGCAAATAGATTTAAACTTGAACTAGGTAACACAAATATGGAATCAATCAGTAATAAACGAAATAAAATATCTACAAAAGAAAAGAAATACTGTAGAAAATTGTGGGCAGCTTTATTAAGTTTGTTTGAATTTAACTCACCAGTAAAATTTATTTGTTTCAATATTGAATTTTCTCTTTTCTTTATTGAATACACTACAATCAATTCGTGTTCAGAATTATAAGTAAGATAGGGTGGCATGATGCAGTGGCGCGGGGAGTCATATCGACTTACTTATAGTTGGTTTCATATAGGTCAGGCCTCGGAATTAAGTGAACTTTCGGGGCGATTTTCAGAGGCTACGCCCCCTTTCTCCGTCCGCGCGCTTGGCCCTGTGATCGCCAATCGGCTCGAAGCTCAACAGGTGCGTAGCATATGAACAGCGGTCCATGGGACGATGTGGATTCCTATTGATACGAGTGTCGCCCTAATGCGACCCGTGCGGTTCATATGCTACGCGCCTGAGGAGCTCCGGGCCACATGACGATCGCGGGGAACAAGACGTGCAGCGGGAGAAAGGGGGCGTTGCCTCTGAAATCGGCCCGAAAGTTCACTGAATTCCGAGCCCTGATATAGGTGAATGCTCTTTTTTAACTGAATCTACGTTCTAGGGTAGTTCTAATAGTGACATATTATCCTGCGAATGTGTTCTGTACCTAGTTGAGTATAAAAGAGGTCCCATGAGGTTGTCTTGTTGTTGCCCAGATTTAATGAGAAATGAGTATTTTATTATGAAAAGTGCATTGGTTAGATACAACTATGTTGTGGAGGAGTATGGGGTCGGATTTATTTAGTTTGTATAATAAGCCTCGTACATAAGCCACGGTTATCCGCAAATGACTGGAAATGCTGTCAGAATCGGAAATACTTGGATACCTGCAATCAGCTTTTCGGATGTACCCTCCTATAGAACCATCTACAACTAATGAAACGATTATGGACCTTTCCCAGAAAAGGATTGCATTTATCCCATCTATTTTCAACGCGTATCTTCGCCTCAGATATTACTTAAAATTTTGGAAATTGTCAGTCATCACTCTCATCCGTAAACCAGGGAAACAAATCCACGAAGCATACAAGTATTAAATAGAAAATTAATTTTTCAAGCATTCAGTTCATCCGAAAGCAAGGTACTCACTCTACTGTTGAGTTCCACCACATTTTTAATTTTACTTGCTTTTCTTAATTATTCATTTGGAAGAAGCCGAATAATAATAACTGCCCATTCCGTTGTCATAAAATAACATAAATCCTGTTTATTTTACGAATAGTTACGGTGCCCTATAATGAGCCGACGAAATCATGGTTAGCAAACATGAACGGATTCACAGGACCCATCGCGTTAACTTCCCTGGGTTTGCTGCACTTCACTCCAATGGACGCAAATGTTGTTACGGATAATGTTCCAGGCGACCTGGCAATTAATTATCTGCTCGCATTGATTTGGGACCACGTTGCGCATAGGTAATTACGTTACTGCGCTGCTCTTACTACCAAATAGAACATTTGAAATTTCACAACTTACTGCTACTTACAAGGAAGGTTAGGTAACCCGCAGATACAGAAAATTATGAAACTTTGCTTACAAGTAAAGTATTTCATCCGTAATACAACCCTTTTTCCGTTTGTGCCATAACTCGGGTTTAACACTAGGTTTACGGACAAATTTGAACAGATATTTTTACTGACTTCCCTCAGATTAACTATTGCCAATAAAAATGCGCGTTTTCTTTAAAAAATGAATTCACCTAATTCAGAAATGAAATACAATTAATTTAATTCTATAATATTAACGGACCATCATTAATTTCTGTCTTTCGAATTCTGAAGTGTGTCAAATTGACGCTTTCCGTAAACCTAGTGTTAAGGGGTGAAATCAGCCATTGCAAAAAATCCTACCGGCCGTTCTGCCGCGCGTGAGAAAGACGCGCCGCGATTGCGGTGCCCGAAACCCCTCACGAGTGGCAATGAGTCGCCACAGGGTTGTATTACGGATGACATACTTTACTTCTATGCAAAGTTTCATAATTTTCTGAATTTCCGACTTGTCCAACCTTCCTTGCCAGTGTATCGTTCTATTTACTTTAACAAAATAAGAATTTCTTTTGAGAATAATCTGCTTCAAATAAGTCTTTATTGTTTTATGCAGAAAATCGTTAAAATTAGGAGTGTATAACTATGGATCGTCTGATTGGAACCCTCACACCCAAGAAATGGGAAGGAGAGCAATGCTATTGGCAGCACGCAAATATCCGTCACGATACATGGTGTGGTATCCGACTATGACGTTTATTCCTAATTATCCCGTTTTCTTCGTGATTCACACGCTGCTAACGATAATTCCAGCTGCGATATATGATTTAACCCGCATCGTTACAAAGAAAAAAACAAAGTACGCTTCTCTTTGAAAAAAGATCCAAATATTGTATTTATTTAAGAATACTTGAAGTTTCAATTTTTCATATTTTGTTGCATGTACGAGTAAGCCATCGTTATTTTAAAATATCATTAGGAAATACCTCAATATAATTATGGACTAATATATCTTTTCACAGAGCACTAAGTATGGCGTGGACAAGAAACAAACAGATAAAATTGCTATACCCGTACACGATTTTCAGCTGGATTATAAAATCGGATAAAGCCCAGAATCTTCTAAATCGCATGAATGCTGCCGACGTGAAGGAATTTAACTTTGATTTATCAATAGTAGATTGGTATGAAGTTCAGAATCTTATTAATCGCGGCGTGAAAGTACTTTTGAAGGAAACACCAGACGACCTCATCCTCGCAAGGAAAAAGTATCGAAAACTACAAATACTACACTACACTGTTTGTAGTTTATTTGTGTTCTTTTGCTTGTTCTTGTTGTATAAAATTGTCTGCAGTTGTTTTTGTTATTAATTTCATAATAGCTGCATATCAATCTTCGAAGTAGCGGATCAACGATTGAAAGGCAAGGGTGAACTTCGTTTCACCCAAGAAATCAGCGACTATTTACTGTAGGGGTTATACGTAGGACGTCTGGTTTGGGTTTGGCCATAATGGTTTACGTTAGGGCAGGGCCCGTAATTAAGTGAACTTTCGGGCCGATTTATAGAGGCAACGCCCCCTTTCTCCCGCCGCACGTCTTGATCCCCGCGATCGCCCTGCGGCCCGGAGCTCCTCAGGCACGTAGCATATTAACCCCGCGGGTCGCATTAGGGCGACACTCGTATCAATAGGATTCCACATCGTCTCATGGACCGCTGTTCATATGCTACGCGCCTGAGGAGCTTCGAGCCGATTGGCGATCACGGCGCCAAGACGCGCGGAGGGAGGAAGGGGGCGTAGCCTCTGAAAATCGGCCCAAAAGTTCACTTAATTCCGAGCCCTGCGTTAGGGTGTGAAATAGTCGCCACTATTCCGCGATGGTCCTTATCGAGCGCCAGCTAACGTAAACCATCTGAAGGGCTGTGCGTCGCACAGTGGTCCCAAATCGCTAAAACGTGGACAAAATTATTGTAGCGTGATTTGAACATTTGAGGTAATAGTGTAGTAGGTCGTTGAATTCGTATTGATGTCAGGTATCACATTCTAAAGTCAGAAATATATGATTATTGGACATTGGGGCCAAAAAGAAATTCGAATTTGAAAATTTAACTTTATAGGCAAGAAGCTATGAACCTTTTCCTATTATGTACAACAATTTTTTTCATTTTTTCGCCCTAGATAATCCAGGGTAACCAATAATAGATACCTAAGTAAAATATATTTTTTTCTTTATTTGTTGTTTAGGTATCTTTATCTTCCAGGTATCATTATTCCAAAATTAAAAAAAAAAAATTGGAATTGAAAATGGAGCTTTGTTTCACTTCATAACAAATGTCATGTAAACATTACGTAATTACGCAAATTGGCCAGGTTTGGGCGGAAAAAACTATTCACCATTATATTCTAGAAACTAGAAACTATACAGATTATAGTTATCCAAGCACTTTTTGCTTTAAGCTGCTTTTTCGTCAGATATTTAATGTAATTCTAATTTACATTACTAGAGAACTAGTAATGTTCTATTAGACTCGAGACTCGAACTAACTACAGACTCGAATCTAATCAAACGAGGTGTGTTTGTCATATCTTATGTAGGATAACTTGACATTATTATATATACAACTATTAAATAAATAAAATATTGCTATGTTGGAGGAAGAATGGAGGAACAATTTTCATAAATAATGAAGATTTATTATATACAACTTAGAAATTGCTCTTATACTAATGATTTTCTAATAATGAACCTTTTGTGATTGTATATTTTTCGGCTCTATCAAAGTGCTATTATTTACCTGTTTAAAAAATTCTAATGACTAGACTGCAGAAGTTCCAGTTCGGTTATGGCGGCGGTGGAGAGTGGCAGGTCCCGAATCGTCGTCTGCCCTCCCATGCCTCCCTGGCTCCCCAGTGGTGGTGAAGGCACCGTCAGTGAACCCCAATGGAGGGAGGGTGATGGGTGGGGGCATGTGGGCATGCTGGAATGCATTTAGGAGAATCCCAAATGCAATTTCGGCCAAAATGCGCGGCCCCCACCGCCTGTCACCAACGTCTGAGGAGGAGTGGGTGGAAGAGAGCATACACATTGGAGTGTGCTCCCTCTTGACACACTCCTGACGTCCGCGGTAATTTCTTGCCCCTGGTAAAACCACACCGGAGAATCACAGACGAACGGCCAACGCGTGGAGGCTCCGGCCGCTGGACAATGCGTCCCCAATTCGTTGATGCATCGGCTGCGTTCCCGCCAATTCTAGGAGGACAGCCATAAATAACGCCGGCTGCAGAGGCGACATCGTGCGGAAGCCATCCAAGGTCCAACATGTCTAATGCTTAAACAGGTTATGGCTGAAAAACCAGGAGCTTGGATGCCTGGCTGAAGGGTCAGGAAATGTTGACCTGCTACAGGAATGGCGGCACATCCTTCCCGGATATTATTTCCGGGGACAGGACAACCCGGAGAGGCCTACAGATGAGTGTGGTGCTTGGCACCTACTCCGCCCCAGATCACCAATATACAGGGTGGCCCAAAATCCAGGGAACATCGGAAAATGGGGTGTAGCTGCGGTGATTCTGAACAACTTTTTCCTTGACCAAAATGTTGTTTCTAGTTTCGTTTTTGAGTTATTAACGAAAAACACTGGGCCATGAGAGCGCCCGTACAGCGTGCGCTCAGGTGCGAACCGATCAGCTGCGGTCGGTCGTGATGGGGGCATCGAGGGCACCGAGGGAAGCGTGCGGCAAATGTTACATTGTCTTAATTAAGAATCATGTGGAATTATTCGTTAGTCATGAATTAGAAATTCGTCAATTATTCTTTTAATTAATCTCCTACGGTTGTAGTCGTGAAAGAACGCATTGGCATGGCGTGTTACATCGTCTTTAAGCAAGGATAATGTGGAATTTTTTGTTATTCAATAATAAGATATAAACTAATAAGTCGTTCAATAACTGTGTTCGATACGTTTATTCATTACACTGTTCAACACGGGTCTGATTTTGTAACCTTCAATAGGCGTTTCTTGTAGACTTTAATGTGCTCAATACGAATCTGCAAATCGTTTTTCTCCAGAACGTACCATTTTCGAAAGAAATCAATTTTGAAAAAAATCGCACATTCAAAAATGTCTGTCACGCGATAGGGCAGACCTTTCTGCAAAGGTCTTCTATGGAGAAAGTATGACGACCACGAACCTGGTCTCTCGGATCAACTCGTCGCTGGAAGCCTGGAAAGCCTTCCAGGTATTCGCGGTTAAGGTGATGGAGGATAGGGAGAACCAGGAGCGAGAAAAAGGATTACTGATCGACCCCTCATACCCTCCTAGGAGGAGGAGACGTCGCCCATTTAACTGACTCCTGACGGACCCCTAAAGATGGACAGGCTTCGCGCTGCAACCAGGATGTCCGGCCATTCAATAAACAACCTGATGACGCGACCCGCTGTTGGACAGGTATTCCCAACAAGATAAGGGACCGCTGCAGCAATGAGGATACTCCGTCGAGGAGCCCCCCCCCCCCCCCTTAGTATCATGTTTTGTAGGGTCGAGGGGTTGAAGTTGCGTGTTCTATACGATGGTGCGCAAGGGGAGGGGTTTTTAGTGGGTCGTTGCCGCACAACAACTTGGGCAGCAAAGCCCCACATAACCCGGCGTAGGCTGGGTATGCGTAAAGGCATTTTCCTCTCCTCGAACACACAACGAAAAGGACGGCGGAAGTTCATGCAATTACGATGTGGGATATGGTGATAGGGTTCGAGAAAGGGGATGGAATAACTTCCCATTCAATACTTGTAACTTGCTTTATTACACTCAGTCGTGGCAAACGCTCGCGATACTCGCGACTATTCGTACTCAGTTCTTTACCAAGACTCTCCTTGAACTCTGCACAAACTCTGACTTTCGCACGCATCATTTGCTCCATATATTCTCTCACTCGCCGCTTCTGTCTCGTTCTATTCCTCATTCGTTCTCACTCATCCGGACCCACACCGACACACACATCCTTGCCACGTGTCACAGATCGACAACGGGTCACCATGCACTCAAGGCTTCTCGTGCATTCCCAGAAAGCATTCGCTTTTTCCTAGAGATAAGCGTTCGCTCGACGTTTCCACTAACACTCTTCATTCGCACCTCATGCTACATTCGATACTTTCTGTCACACTACGGTTTTGACTTAAACATAAAGGTGGGTATAGACGAGCGCGCTGCGGCTTCAACACGACAGTAACGCGGCATTACAGCGTGTGAGCGGTGTCTCGTTTTTACCACAACACGCACCGCGCTTGGAACGAACCATGAATTTGATCGGACATTTGCCGAAGACGATGAAGCTCTGATTATAGCTAGTAGTGCAGTGATAATTTTATCTTACAATGAGTTATGAGTTTTCCTTTCTTTAAAAAATACACTGACTGAAGAAAACACACGAGTCATTCGTGTCCCCGATGCGCTTTTTCCCGAAACCATCCTGGAAAACCCAGGGAAGGATTCGCTCGCAGAAATAAAGAAACGTGCGCGGATAAAGCGGTTTATTGTGTTCGGTACTTGGCACAGTCGAAAAAATCATGATTGATTTTTTAACTTTTTATCCAAAATAATCATTTATCGGTAGGTAAGGAATACAATTGTTATTATTGTTATACAACTAGTTTGATCTTTTCCACTATAAAAATGTTCATTATTTATACATTATATGCATTTTTGGAGTTTCGTCCCGAACGCCCATTTAAATGCCGCACTGTGCCTGGGCTCGAACGCGGCAAACCCACAGAAAACCGTCCACACTGCGGCAACGAATCCCTTTGTGTTCGCGCAAAAAACCGACTCGAAATGGTTCGTTGCGCGGCATTGCATTACTGCCGCGCGCCACCGTCCAAACGAACGAATATTCGCCCAAACACGTTCGTTCCGTGCCGCGTTGCAGCCGCAACGCGCTCGTCTATACCCACCTTTAGGTGTCATGTTTCATCTGCGTCGATGCCTTGATGTTGTGCCTCCGAGTTCCTTCGTTATATTATCTCTTTTCCTGTTTATTCTATTATCTCTTCTCTTGTTTATTCCAATGTGTTACGGTCACAACAATCGAAGGCGGAGACGTGGCGCCGGCTTATCGCCGCCACACTAACAATAAGTATACAGGGTGGCCCAACACTCAGGGAACACCGGGGTATAGGGTGTAGCTGGGGTGATTCTAAACAACTTTTTCCTTGGCCCAAATGTTCTGGATAGTAGCGTTTTTGAGTTCTTAACGAAAAACACTGACCAATTATAGCGCCCGCTGGGCATCGACTGACGCGCGCTCAGGTGCGAACCGATCACCTGCGGTTGGTCGTGATGGGGGCATCGAGGGCACCGAGGTTCTGTTTAACCTTTCTAATAATTCTATGAGTTCTGTTTTTTATACTTCTACCATTTAGGTAGGGGTAGATTTCCTGTAGCATTCTAATCATTTCGGGTATATTATGGGTATACTCTTGTGCTATGTCGTACGAGTTTATTGCTTGTTAATTACGAGTTACTCAGCGGATAGTTTGACATTGGGTTGTTTATTTTGTCTTTTACCGGTTCGGTCATTTCACTGATATTTCCTATTTGGTCAGCTGTTAATTTTATACGTTTGGGTATGTTCCCTTTTGGTGTGATTGTACAAATACGTGAAACGGCTGACTTTGGAGTAGGTTTTGTAAATGTGTCATCGGTATTGCAGGTGCTTTTAATGTTTATCGAGGAGGGTGATAGTGAGCTCTTGTCGTTGGTATCGTAGATGTCTTTGGGACTTAGCGCGTTTCATGAGAGTGCTCTTTTGTTACATGTGGCCGTGTTTGGGATTACTTGTATCTTCAGATTGTTGAGATTGCCTTCCTGAGGTAGGGGGGAAATCGCTTGAGAGCTGCGTATGTATATCAGTGATATGTTGTTCTGCAGTTACAGTTTGTGTATTGATATCCTCGTTCATCGGATATGATTTGGCTATGTGGTCATCTTGATTGCATTTAAAACTGTTGAGTTTATCCGTTGTCGCGAAGATTGTATATTTGGTATCGTCGTATGTAACAATAAAAGATTCGGGCGATTCACGTCTTTTGAGTTAGCAACTAAATTTGTGACGTCACGTGCTCTGTTTTAACGGCAATATGAACAGCGGATGGTGGAAGTCGTCTGTGGGAATGCATTTAGTTGGATTCTAATTTTATCCTTATATGAGAATATTTTGAGCTCGGTTGGGGCTCATTCGAAAGAGGAAGGTTCAGCGCAGTGCGCCAGATGTATGGTTGAACGAGATTGTGTCTTTTAGTGACCTAAAAATACTGTTACTCTGCGGGTATATTTTGTCGATTTTTGCTTACACTTTGAACACTCATATTATTCGATATCAACACAATCACGTTCAACCATATATCTGACGCACTGCGTTGAACCTTCCTGTTTCGAATGAGCCCTCACCGAGCTCAAAATATTCTCATGTAAGGATATAATTAGAATCCTTCTAACCCATGTTTTGGAGCCATGTTTTGTCGGTATACAGCTCGCTGCATTACCCGTGTCTACCCCTTAACTGTGCAAGAGAAATTGTAAGTATGTAGCAATAATCACTTGCCCAATTCGTTTTGTATTTCAGCGAACGACTTTCCTTTCGTTTCCGGCGTGATACGACAGATAATCCAGGTACAAACTGCCACAATAACGAAGTAGAACAGAAAGGGGAGCGAGTGGCCGTAGTTCAAACTTATGGCTATCCATATATAAAGCTTGCACCCAAAAGTACCGAGCAATCCACCGCTCACGCTCACAAGGCACATACCAATTGCCTTGACCTCGGCCGCGAACATTTCCGACATTAGTATAATTTGTAGGCAGACCAACCCACAATTGAAAGTGAAAATCAGTATTATAGCCGATATAAAGGGCACCCACAGATACGACGACACGTTTGCACGTGTATATTCCATGGCATAGAAATAAACGCCAATGACGAGGTTGCAAATTGCAGCAGTGACACCTGACGCTAGTATCAACGGCTTGCGGCCGAGCTTGTCGACCAGGAAGGTAGTTAGAACAGCAGAGATCACTTGCGTTACGCCTATCACAATATTCAGCGTGTAATCCGATATAACATTGCTCATCGATTTAAAGATTAATTGGCCGTACACGAGGATCGCGAAAAATCCACCAAAATGATGGGTCACGGAGAACAGCATGATACACACAAAGGCACGAAAATTCGCCCGTGACGTGAAAATGTCCTTTAAACCACCACTCTTCGCCGATTCTTTTCCACTTGTCGCCAGTGAATCGACGATCATTTGCAGTTCCTCGGAAACGTCGGTCTTGCCTCGCAGCTTCACCAACACATCCTCTGCTTCGTCTGTTCTGTTCCGCATTGCCAAAAAGTACGGTGATTCTGGCATACACCAGAACGCGATTGCGAAGCCAATGTTGACCAGCAGAAAGATTCCAGACATCATCGATAAGGACAGATGCGGAGCTACTATGAACGTTACGAGAATACCGACGTTATACAAGATTCCAGCCAGCGAGCTTCCAGCGCCTCGGGTGTCCAAAGATGACACCTCGCCTATGTACATCGGACAGACGCACACGAATAACCCCAGTGCTATTCCTGCCAAAAATCTTGCAACGTACAGTTCCTGCGAAGAGATTCGGCGAATGGTGGATTACGAGAGCGTAAGGTGAAAGTGAATGTAGGAAGTGTAATTTCGCTCTAGAAATATTATATACGATTGAAATATCAATTAATATTGAATAATTGAATGATATTTCGCGCACTGTAAATAATGTTTCCAAACTGTTATAATTCTTCATTGAAGAGTAACATATAGTAGTAATAAGTAATACAATTTACCCAAATAGACGTAGCAATTGTGATCATACCCCAGCTGATCAAAAGCGGTAAAACACTGAGCAGCATAGTAAGTTTTCTGCCAAATTTATCAACTATAAAGTAATTGATCGGTGGTGCTAGCACATTGCCGACACCCACAATAGCCACCAACGTGGAAACAGCGGATGCTGTGACTGGAATGGGTGAATCTTCGGCCATTAGAATTACGATGCTTGGCGAATTCCATCCAACGATGCAGCCTATGGAACCGGCCACTATCGCACCTAATAGGAAAATATATCGATGAATAGCAGTAATAGGATGCTATTAGAACGAGCAATATAAATCTCATTGTATCGCATATCTATGACAGTTGAAAACTCCATCGAATATACAGGGTGTCCCGCTGTAATATCTTTTGGACCGATGGGTTTACGCTATAAGTACCGTAGTACTTTTGGAGAGATTAGGAAACTGTATCAAACTGTCCAGTCAAACTATAGAGTCCTTTTGGAAAACGGTGCACCAATGCATAAAAAAGCAATAAAATTATGCTCAAGTTATACATTGTTAGATACCGTTTTCATTTACTATCTCTAACCGCTTAAAAGATACAGCTCGGCCCAGTTTCCTGGAATATCAAGTTTTCTAGTTTTGCGAGGAAATTAAGAATTGTTAAATAACTTGATATTTACACGCCAGAATGCACAAATATTCCCACGTCTTGCAACCTTCAGGCAATGTATACTTTCCCTTCTCTGCATCCAGGCCCATTTTTTAACTTTACACTGCATATACTTCGAGCAGTGATTGCGAGGTGAATGTCAATTTACAACTGAACCAAAACCAACTGAACGTGTTCTGCATCATTGTTTGATTACTCTATCAGATAACAGATTTTTACCAGAATACGCGAAGCATACGAATCTTGCCTTATCGTGAAATTTATAATACAGTAGATTCCGTTTAATAGGGACGCCGGTTAAGCGGGACCGCCGTTTATTCGAGACAGATACTGAAAAACGGAAACAAAAACTATTGTTTCCACTACGCTTATAAGGGACATATCGCCGTTTTATTGGGACAGTTTAAGCTCGTGCAGTTTACAATTGGAGATACAGTAGAGCTCATTGTGAAGTAGCGATACTGATCGGAAGTATAGATACGGCCCGAAGGTAGGAAAGGACAATATGAATAAAAGAAAAACAGCTTAAAAAGTCGGAATCATATTGAAGTGAGCTCAGATTGACACGCTCCAGTCGTAGGAGAATGAACGCGGATGATGCGGGGTACGAACCACGACGTTCTTTCATCACAAGACCAGCGCATCACAAAATCACATGACTTATTGTTATAGCTTTGTTTGCATGCTTAACCCTTATCTTAGCAGCCGGGTACCCATTTCATGTTTCCTACAAGAATTTTTTATGTTCTGGTAACAATATCGCAAAACCCCTCTGCATCCCCACTGTACGGATGTTTTTACGTCGATATACCAATTTTAAATAAAATTGGTTCGCAATTTTTTAAGTTATAAAGCTTTAAACGCATTTATACGCTTGTTTGGTAACTGGGTACCCGGGTACCCATATAAGAGACGTGATTGTTAGGTGTTTTATGCACATAAACATGAATCAATTTTTAACTAAAATGATTTATTGATTTATGAAATTACAATAATTAAGAACTCTGTGGACAATTTCAGCATATTGCTATAGTATTTGCGTGTTCACCACAAATAGGACGGTCGCACTTGTGGCAAGCCTTTCGTGTTTTTCGTCGCTTCTTTTCGGGATCAGCCTGACACATATAACAGGGTCCCACGACTTTTTTCCTTCCACTGGCGTCGTGTTCTTGTACAGAAGTAGAAGGAGTTTCATTTATTTCTACTTGCCAATGTATCATGCTTTGTGTAAGACTAATTTTAGGGTAGAATTAGCCAGTGATGATAAAACAAATATTTATTCGTACTACTCGCTAGTGGTACAATGTTCTACGGATCGCTATCCGCACGTTCTCGACGCTGGCGTTCTCTAGAGTGCCCCGACGCTCCATCATGGGCGCCCCCAAAGGCGGGGTCGTCGGGCCCACGACGTAGTACGTTCAAGGGCCTGCTTTACGGCACCCCCAAATGTATACCGTTCCCGCTCGCGTATCGGCCTCTCTGTGACATATCCCAGATGGGCATACTGAGCGCCCCGAACCCTCGGATTTTCTTACATTTGCATTGCCAATTTTGTGGAAAGATGTCTCATAATTTGAGCATTTGCTTATCGCTATATTATCATTAATATATATTACGACGATATATTATTATTGATAATGCTTCCATTCTTACACTATAAACTTCTAAACTTACAAATTATATTTCACAAAAGCACTGTACGTTTCACCTAACTGCAAAGAATCCTGTGTCTCGAATCGAAAACTGAATACAAACTGATGCACATTGGACATGGTCTCTGATGCTAGCTTATACTTGTTTATATAAACAAGATAAGCATCCCTTCTGTAGTAATAGAACTAGGAACGATTCGAAGAATCAAAAGTCGAAAAGTAGACACTTGAGAAATTGAAATTTCGGTTGCTAACATAAGGGCTAAAGAGACATTTGGGTAAAACTACGGAAGTGCTCCGACCTCTCCGATTTCGATGATTTTTGAATATGTTGTAGAACTGAGTATCCGGAACAACTTTTTCTATGCATATAACCGCCGCTCGGCCTTAGTTTTCGAGATATTTGCCAAAAACTATAGCTACTAATACATTGAATTTTGTATATACGTGCACGCTCGTGGCAACGTGTTAGGCTGCCGCTTTTCCGGCGGCCGGCGAAGAATCTATATACCGAGTGACCTCATACAAATTGTACCTCTAGAAGTTGATATATCATATCAGATTTGGTATTGGCTGCACCCTTACTGCACCCCCTCCCCATAAATTTCTAACCCAAACCTAACCAGAATCTAATTTTTATTTAATCAAATATGAATTTGGGTTAGAATTTTCTTTTCCGAGGAGAAACTGTATACTCGGTCAACTCATCGAAAAAGTAATGATTTTTTAACACATGGTTAGATACCTGACCTTCCACCCTGCACGTCCGCAGAACGTCATACCTGCAGTACCACGGGAATCCCCAAGTACGTGCACATCTGCCAAAAACAACCATAGTAATCCTTCGTCCTTTTTTTAATTTCCTACACGGAATTTTCGACAAGAAACATGCCTCGCCCTCATAAACCATAAATTACCACCTTCCCCAAAAATCATTTATTATTTACCACCCTATGGGCAGAACAATCTAACCCAAAATCATATTTGATTAAATAAAAATTAGATTCGGGTTAGGTTTGGGTTTGATTTTGTGGGGAGGGGGTGCAGGGGGAGGGGCACGGCCCCTCCCCCGCCAATACCAAATCTGATATGATATTGTAGCGGCATGATGCTACATGCAAAGAAAGGTAGAACATCGGCAGGCCGAGATACCATAGGTATGCAAAAACGTTAGTTTTGCCAAACGCGGCCGCAGCGCAACGCCCAAAGTACGCGAGCGGTAAACACGGTCAATGCCCTGGTGATGATGTGTTTATCTATCGTGGAGCGACTACGTCACCAGGGCAACGACCTCACCAGGTGATCGACAAACAAGCAATAGACGAACGTTGAATTGTCAAAGCAGCGGGCGAGGAAAGGCGGAGCAGGTCACCTGGTGGGGAGAGGGTTAAAAAGCCGCGGCGAAGGTACCGAAAAGTTAGTACAAGCGGAAGCAACAGACTGTAAGGAATTAATAAAGAATATTGCAGAAACGTGGCCGTCTTGTCGCTAGAACACCCTATAACTATCCACAATATATCTAGTTCTAGAGGTACAATTTTTATGAGGTCACCCGGTATACAGATTCTTCGCCGGCCGCCGGATAAGCGGCGATCCCACACGTTGCCACGAGCGTGCACGTATATACAAAATTCAATATAGTAGTAGCTATATTTGTTGGCAAATATCTCGAAAACTAAGGCCGAGCGGCGGTTACATGCATAAGAAAAAGTTGCTCAAAGTAGTCAGTTCTACAACATATTCAAAAATCATCGAAATCGGAGAGGTCGGAGCACTTCCGTAGTTTTACCGACATTTGTATTCAAGACCAAATATTACATACGTTTTTCAATAAATCGTTTTTGGCTTCATTTTTTACGTTGTTCAGAGTTTGCTTAATTGGGACAAATTCGTCCGGCCCAACGTGTCTCTATTAACCGGAATCCACTGTAGTAAACGGTCACATGTATAGAAAAATAGCGTAGACGTAGTTGATGTAGAAGTTGACGCTGCCAGGGATAAAATTGAGTTCAACGAGGGAAATGGCGAAACAAATGCGAGTGTTTCTTTATACAATTAGACAAAATTGTTGTATAATATTATGTTTATTGATATTGTATCTATAAAAATATTATGTACAGTGCTAATACCTATTGGTCGAAATATATTAAAATAGATTGATAAAACATAACGGAAAAGTGTAGAAAAAAATGATTTTGTGCATAGTGACAATGTCCTGTCTTGCCCCGTACACGGGGCAACATGGGGATCTTGCAGCACGGGACAAAATAAGCCCCGACTTGTTTTCTGCTCTTTGCAAATATGTTATATAATGTTATAATGTTTTCACTCAACTACTGTAACATCTTTTTTTAATAAAAATATCTCATTTTCTTTAACACATTTTTCTTAATTATTTTATAGTTTACTCTCTCATACCAATGACAAATATCTTATAAAATTCTAAGATAGCAGAGCTTTTGTATTTTGTATTTTATACACCAGAAGTGTGTATTACAATATAAGATGAAATCACAGCCCGTTGTTCCCCATAAAATAATATTAAGCTATTTATGCAAAGAAACCATTAGTTTGGGGGTTCTAAACAAATTTTATTTTAATCATATAGGTGGATAGTATATGTATTTAAATTTTGTATTAACAATATTTTTGTAGATACTAGTTTTGAAACGTTGGCTGCCTCAAATAGTATATAATATTTCGTTAATTAAGCATATTATTTAATCTAGCAGATAATTACATTTTCAATAACACCAGACCAATAAATACAGGTCACATCTATTGCACAGTTTCCGATTGAAAAATGTTTATCTCTGATTATCTTTTTACAACAACGTAACAGTGTTCACTAAAAATAGGTAGGAAGTACGCACTATTATTACAGAGATTTACTACAAATATTGAAAGCTATAAGAATGCCAGATTGTTTTCAAACAAGTATTTTCATTTCATTGCATTACCTTGGTAACAAACAGCCATCAGCTTCCATCGGGTTATTTTTTTGGTACTTGAAGCACGTTATATCGCGATGAATTATTAGGATAATAAACTTCTTTGTAGCAGTAACGTTATCTAGACACAAACTCTTTGTCACTGACAAACAAAAGCACCATAATTCACGCACGTGCTTGATTATTTTCATTTCCATGTTCCATTCCTACTACATCACTGTTGAGTAATGTGAAACGTAAATAGTGACAGGTAATACTGAAAACTTTATCCGCGTTAATTAAACACCTTGGAAATTAGAAAAATGAGAATGAACTTCGCAATAGTTGAAAGATCGATAATTTCCAGGTGAACATTTTGTGTATCTTTAATTCTTAACACCGAGTATAGTTTTAGAAAATACATCTTGCAACACCTTCTTTGGCCTATCTTGTATATTGCGTGTAACGACATTTTTCTTTCGAATTCTTAGTGAATAAAATATTAATTTTCATTGGAGATAGAGTTAAACCTCCGCAAGATCTAGAATCTTCCAATTATGGTGGAAATCACGCCGTAGAAAAACTTCCGAACAAGAGAGATTTAACGAAACAAAACTTCGACTTGCCGATTAGTATTGAATTTTTCTAGCCTACTAATTACTAGCTCTAAAGTTACGATGGCCTAGTGATGTAGCAAAGGTCTCAGCTTTCTCGCGTAGCACGGGACTTTCTATGCTACCATTTTTATTTCTGCAATGTTCACCCATTTTAATACAGATACACTCCTCAATGGCAGGAAATTCAACCATTTCCTTACCTTGTCCCTTACGATTGAAATTTTCGACGACGCTTCGAGTTCCAGGGGCAGCTATGGCGAAACTGTGATTTGTAGAGGTAAACGTCAATTTGCACAGGTCGATCTTGTCTGAAATCGGGTCACGGAGATCAAATAACGCATATAAACGTAGCAAATAATTCGAGTTATACGAGAATTATATTTCGAGTTACTCACAATCAGGAGACAGTCAATAAGTAAATACACTTTTTAGACCTTCTTTCAAGAAACAGCTTACATTGCTGTTTTCTTTCTAATGATTTATAGTAAGGTATTATAGTAAGCAGCGTATCAAACACAAGGAAAATGTAAACATTACTAATGGACGTCACAGTGGGATACCACACCATCTTGCGCAATGGACATTTACCTACTGCGCGTACAATTAGTATTGGTTTGCGTCCCCCTTCGTAGTTAATGGTGTTACAATATGAATAATTAATACTATAAGATAATAAGATAATATATATATATATACAGGGTGTCCCGTAACTACCGCAACATCGGGAAATGGGGGATAGCTGAGGTGATTCTGAACAACTTTTTCCTTGACCAAAATGTTGTTTGAAGCCCTGTTTTTTAGTTATTAACCAAAAACACTGCCAAATTAGAACGCCTGTACAGCGCGCGCTCTGGTGCCTACTTCTGTACTGTGCTCGGTAGTGTACGGGGGCATCGAGGGTATCCGAGTAAAGCGTACGGCAAATGTTACATCGTCTTAAATTAAGGATAATGTGGAATTATTTGTTACTCATGAATAACGACCACGACCGTGCGCGATTGATGAAAAGAATAATTAGTTTATATCTTATTAATGAATAACGATGTAACATTTGCCGTACGCTTTTCTCGATACCCTCGATGCCCCCGTACACTACCGAGCACACTGCAGAAGTAGGCACCAGAGCGCGCGCTGTACAGGCGCTCTAATTTGGCAGCGTTTTTGGTTAATAACTAAAAAACAAGGCTTCAAACAACATTTTGGTGAAGGAAAGAGTTGTTCAGAATCAACTCAGCTACCCCCCATTTCCCGACGTTGCGGTAGTTACGGGACACCCTGTATATATATGTCGTGAGTATTGATATATCTTGTGCACTTCTCGCTCGCCTAATCGCAACTGTCGAAAACCGATGTCTACCCACCTTGGAGGGGCTTCTCCCCACCTGTATCTGTACCTGTACATATGTCGATTGTCTCAATAGGATATCAGTCAGACGATCCATAGTTATACACTTCTAATTTGCATTGTTTCCCGAATAAAATAATAGAAACGAATACAATAGCGGAGTAACAATAGCGCATTACATATGCGTAACGTGATCCGAAAGCAATGCGAGCATGTAATTAACAGCCATGTCACCTGGAACATTATCTGTTATGGCATTTACAGAGGCTTGAATGACATGCACCAAACCCAGCCAAACTAACGCGATGGATCCTACACTTCCATTTAACTTTGCCAGCGATGTCCGTGCCGGCCGCTTGTATGGAGCTCCGCCTATGCACAAAATAAGTGGGATTTTTCTTATTCCATGATAATGAAATGAACAGTTGTATTTATTGTTCCACTCCTGTCAGATGATTAATTGAGAAGAAAACGTAAGTATTTGAAGTGGCAAAGTAATTAGAAATGTGGTAGAGGCTAAATACCCTCATTATTAACAACGGTTTTCAGCAAGTACCTTGTAAATCAGTAATTCTCACACGCGATTAATTCAGTGAACTGCAATTTAATATTGACATTTGGTGACTTTGCGATTTGCGTTCACATAATATGCATACGGAAAAAATGATCAACATCTATGAATGCGTAACTCTGCACTATAAAAAGGGCTTGAAGCATAAATCACGCAACAGTTAAGCCGTAACTGTTATTGTAATTATTAGTACCTAAGGTAAATTAGAAAGGATGATGGTGGAAGTAGACCGAGTTTGGACATTTGCGCTAACAAAAATTGTGTGGAGAATATATTTCTAGAAGTCTTGAGTAGTTGAAAATACATAATTATTTATCCGGAAGTGAAGGGACAGTTGTGAACAATGTGCGTAAATTTTGCAATATTGCAGCCTGGAAGACTCAGCCAACTGACACATATATTTCGTCTTTTCCTTCTTCGAATGATGATTTATCAACAAAATGAACATTAAGAAACCATCAGGTATTTGCAGCAAGGAGAATATCAATGTCAGAAATATCCGATAAATCATAAAGTTGATACTGCACGGGAGAAACAATCCGCAACCCATTCCCAAAGTAATCAATTTTCGATGTAAATATTTATTTCATCTTGACATTAGATGAAGAAGATTGAAAATATCTTGTACACAAGTTTGTTTATTAAACATTATTAAACGTTGCCCCTTTGGGAACGGGCGGCGGATATTTCTGACGTTCGCCTGATTTGACATTGCTGATTTGTGAATGATTACTTTCCTGATAAATCATCATTCGAAGATGAAAAAGACGACATACATCAATTGGATGAGTTTCCCCGGGGGCGATATTTCAAAGCTTACGGGATTTTTTTGCAACTTTCCCTTCACTTTCCTGACAAATAATTTAGCATCTTCAACTCGTTCAGTCTTGTAGAAACATATCCCGTACAAAATTTTCGCTGGTGCTTGGGTACAAAATCGGCCTATCTCTCCCATCCTTCTTTGACACAGAAAAGCAAAGAGGTACAGTAAAACCTGCTCAGATGCACAAAGCTTGGGACCCAAGCATGCATATAATCAAACAGAGTGTCGAATCTATGTTTACATACGGCCTCGGTCACAATCTAAGGTCACGCTCTAATATTATTTATTTTAATGTATTATTATATGTATACCAATACATTACAGTATGTATTGTAATACACGTTACTATTTTACATTAACCTTTTATTCTTACTCTAATAAGTAAATATAATTTAAATTGTATCTTGTTTATTTCAATGTATTATTATATTTAGTATAATGAACTTTATTATTTTACATTATCCTGTTATTATTAGTTTAATGAGAGCAACGCGATTTTGTACTTTGTGGTACGTGTTTAATCAGTATGAACGTGAAAGTGAAGATAATTGGAACTATATCGTGTTTGGTCTCATTTTAATCAGAAAAATCTCGCAAATACGTTAGTAAAAGTTTCAGTAAGAAAAAGTCAAAAATAAAAAAGTTTCATGGTTGAATTAGCATTAGTCACACCGATATTCCGGCTCGGACCATATTGCACCACTGCTTCGCCAAGCGCCGCTATCGCGAAGAGGGATTTCCCCAAGTGGAGGGGATAGTCGACGTACCTATATATAAGCAATTTTTTGTGCATATAACCAGGTTTTACTGTATCACATTTCTTTTCCGTAAACAATAATAATACATCTGCTTAAAATTAAAAGGAAAAAGAGGGTCACTTTTACAATGGATAATATGAACAGAGGTCTTCAATCCGGGGACATGGAAATCGTAAATGACAATGGCGACAGTGAAATACGAAAATTTTACGCTGGGAAAAACATACTGCTTACTGGATGTACTGGTTTCCTGGGAACTCTTATACTGGAGAAACTCTTGCGCACGTGCACCGAAATTTCCAAAATTTACATTATCGTTAGGCCAAAACGAGGTCTATCACCAGAGGAGCGAATTAAGCTATACTTTGAAAATATCGTAAGTACCACAAAACGTTTACCTCAGTTAAAATAATCGCATATCCAGTGACTATGATATTTGACGGTAATGTACGTGAAAGTCGCCAAAAAAGTAGTTAGGCATATTGTTCTAATAGCGACGATAATTAGATATACATCTACCCCTATATAACGCGACGGCATTTTCCACCATCGCGTTCTACCCTTGACGTCATGCGCTACCCCGAGCGGCAGAACGCCGGGCCAGATAGCTGGCCCAGGCACCCTATCCCCACTACACCCCCACCCCTTAGCCGACGCTCCACGGAGCGCTCCCATTGGCCGTTCGCCACGAGTGGACCAGTATAAAAGGACCCTGGAATTCCAGGAATGTGAAAGGAATTGCGACTCACTCTTATATTGGGTCTTCAGAGGCCGATCAGTTCGGACGTGAGAGTGTTGTCAGCTCGTATAGTGTATTTAATCCATTGTTCGTAGCATCGTACTCATGCACTCTACGCATTCGGTTCACTGAACTGTTTCGTCTGTGTACGTGCGCTGCAATCACCGCTGCCCATGTGGCTTAACATATCCTGTGGTGCATTGTGATACAAGATACGAAGCTGACGACCACTCCCCCCCCCCCCGGAAACCAGGCTGTGCCCCTCCGCCCCCAGGAGAAGGACACCAAGCCATCCACCCTTAAACCACACGGTATGGCTCAGAAGAAACGCAGCAAGCTCGCCGAATCTCCAGGACAGCTTCCCAACAACAGTAAAGCGGGAAATCGAGTCAACGCAATCAGGTGATATCAATCCAGGTATCGTACCTAACTTCGAAGTCCCCAAAAATTACGCCCCCACCAACACCAGCCAAGCAGCAGACACAGCGTTTGCGTGTGCTACCACCAAACGTCCAAAGCTAGCGCCAACAGCGAAAAACACCCATCCCTCTCCAGCCACCTCTACAGGCACTAACTCACCCATGGAAATACATCCTAACATCTCAACCACAAACAGATTCGATATACTGAGTCTGTTCCCAAACCCCGAAAATCAAATCCAAATTACACCATCTCGGGCCCGTCCCCCTCGCTCAACCCCAGACGCCGCAAAACGCAAAACGCCACGTCCAACAAACCCTACGGGAAACGAACCCACCCGTCCGCCCCCCATTTATGTCCCTCACTTCAATGGGAACATAAATAGCCTCTCCAAGTCCCTACAATCCCAATTTGGGGATAATTTTAAACTAAAATTCCTCGCAAAAAAAACCCTAGTGCATTTCAACCTCACCAAGGATTTTTTCGAGTTCAAGGAACTCCTAAAACACAGCAACAAGGAGTTCCACACATTCACACTCAACGCAGAAAAAACTATTGCCCTCGCCCTAAAAGGACTCCCTGGAATGGATCCAGAGGAAATACTCGAGGAACTGAAAGCTGCTGGGCTTCTGCCCTCCTCCTGTGTCCCTCTTGCCAAAACAAATGGAAACTCGTCGCGTCACTGCATGTACAAAATCTCATTCCCTACTGGCACCCTGATGAAGGACGTGAAGGCAGTAGGATTCCTATTCCAGAACCGCATCTACTGGGAGAAATATCTCTCCCGCAAACCATACACCCAATGCTTCCGCTGCCAGGCATTTGGCCATTCTTCGGTTCACTGCAACCACGCCCCCCCAGGGCGAGGACGACTTTAGTTAAGGTTGGCCAGTTCTGACTCCATCATCCTTACATTTCCTATATCATTTTGTACTCATTCTGTGGAAGAACTGTCGCACTGTACTACCTTATTCTGGAACCTACTCAATAAATCAACGAAAGTTCTGATGAGGAACACTATCGTGTTTAAATACTCCGGACCTATCCACCATCATTCGATCCGGACACCTCTTAAAATAACTAACGTTACACCTATAAATTAAAGATCAATTGATAATTTCGGAAGGTTAATGATATTCCATGAACTACTCTACTTTTATTCTTGCACCACGGAAATACGTAAATTTATTTAATTAATAAATAAATGCCTTCCACCCCGCTTTTCGTTATTTTGTCACCTGAACTCTTATTTTTTCTTCTTCACTATCTATCTCCCCGAAGAGGATTTAATAATTCAATAGTACAACTGTCCATTTGTTTAATTAATAAATAAATCTTATCGAGATCTCGATTAAAGTATTTCCAACTCACTTTATGTTATTGTCTATAGGTATTCAACGAACTGCGAAAGACAAATCCAAACTTTATGAAAAACGTTGTGCTCATTCAAGGGAATCTTGGCGAAGGTTCCCTAGGGGTTTGCGCAAATGATCGTCGACGTTTGGTGGAGAACGTGAATATAATAATTCACAATGCGGCGATGGTGCAGTTTAAACCAAAAGCGTCTGTAATCTTACGGACAAACGTTGTTGCCACGCAAAGATTGCTCGAATTAGCAACGGAATGCTCTCATTTGGAGGCATTTGTGTACATTTCGACAGCGTACTCTCATCCGTACGTTAAGTATGTAGAGGAAAAATGCTATCCACCTCCAGCAGATCTTAAATTCGTAGAAGACATCATACGGGCTGACGAAGAAAACGCGTCTGGAATTAGGGACGAAGCTTTGGACGATATTCTAAAGACGTATTTTAACTTATACGCATTCAGCAAGGCGACTACCGAGGGTGTCGTTCAGGATTACAGCAGAACGACATCTTTCCCTTGCATAATCTACAGACCTTCTATGGGTATGTATTATGTTCTCACTTAACCCTTTCGCGACGGCAATACTAGCCATGAATATTGCTCCGCTGAACAGAGCATTGTGCCGTAAACGAGTACTTTCCGCGTGGATAGTATTTGCTCATTCCCAATATTATTTTCCACTCGTGCCCCACTTATACTCATTGTTAGTAGAAGCATTTTCAAAATGGAATGACAATTAAGATTAAGCAAATAAAATATACCTTCAAATTTTAGTTAGTTATTGTAAATAAAATTGGAGCAGTAATGTAATTTAATGATACTTTTCAATCTGATAGATTTGAAAATAAGGAGTGCCGACTTTGTATAAACTGGGAACGCTACCCTCAAGTACTCGGCCATTGTTGACAGTAGGCATTTTGTATCGTTTCACGAACGTCGGATATATCCAACGTTATGGGAGAAAGGGTTTAAATAGGACCATAAGAAATATCAATTATATTGCGCAAATAGATTCAAACTTGAACTAGGTAGCACAAAGATGGAATCAATCAGTAATAAACGAAATAAAATATCTACAAAAGAAAAGAAATACTGTAGAAAATCGTGGGCAGCTTTATTAAGTTTATTTGAATTTAACTCACCAGTCAAATTTATCTGTTTCAATATTGAATTTTCTCTTTTATTTATTGAATACACTACAATCAATTCGTGTTCAGAATTATAAGTAAGATAGGCTGCCACGATGCAGCGGCGCGGGGAGTCATATCGAATTACTTACAGTTGGTTTCATATAGGTCAGGCCTCGGATTTAAGTGATCTTTCGGGCCGATTTTCAGAGGCAACGCCCCCTTCCTCCCGCCGCACGTCTTGTTCCCCGCGATCGTCATGTGGCCCGGAGCTCCTCAGGCGCGTAGCATATGAACCGCGCGGGTCGCATTAGGGCGACCCTCGTATCAATAGGATTCCTCTTCGTCCCATGGACCGCTGTTCATATGCTACGCGCCTGAGGAGCTTCAAGCCGATTGGCAATCGCAGGGCCATGACGCGTGGCGGGGGAAAGGAGGCGTTGCCTCTGAAAATCGGCCCAAAAGATCACTTAAATCCGAGGCCTGATATAGGTGAATGCTCTTTTTTAACTGAATCTACGTTCTAGGGTAATTCCAATAGTGACATATTAGTCTGCGAATGTGTTCTGTACCTAGTGCCTAGTGCTTTCGGATGATTACTTACCCGTGAATTATATCTATTGTCGAACTTCAATATTTCTCCTATTACCGTGTAGGTCATAGGTCATTCCATGCCAAATCGATCACTTTTCGACGTCACCATCGGCGATTTTGTTCTATATGAAATATGTTGTAGTTCACGTGAAATTGGGGGGGGGGTTCAAGTTATCAGTTTGGCGGTTTAGAATTTGTTTAGAAGCCACAGGACATCAAAGTTTGCAATTTTGCCCATTTTTACGAAAATGGGCTTCACTTACGCATTCTTATTTCAGGAACTGTTTGTCCGATTGAGCTCCATTCTTTTTCTTTGGTTCAGAAAGGATTTGGCTATTACAAAATAATTTTTTCAACCTCGATAATTAACTTTATAATGTCGGATAACGTAAACATATTATTGCGTTTCTTTTCGATGATGGGGCGGTATACCCCAAGGCTTGGCGTGTAAGCTGTCTAAACAGTAAGCCAGCCGAAAATTTTTACCTTCAACTTGTACTGCATACACCTTCCTTTAATAATCTGCTTCCACGTTATTCTTCTGCCAAGTATCATGCCCGGCTGTTTGTCTGTATCATTGGTTGAAATTTGGGCGCGGTTTATAGTCACTGGTTGGCAAGGTTGGTTCCGTACTGTAATGGTTGTGTCAGTGGATTTACTTTCTGTTGCTGTGGTTATCACCATTGAAATAGTGCGATCAGCAATGTAAGTTGAGTATAAAAAGGTCCCATGAGATTGTCTTGTTGTTGCCCAGATTTAATGAGAAATGAGTATTTTATTATGAAAAGTGCACTGGTTGGATACAACTATGTTGTGGAGGAGTATGGGGTCGGATTTATTTAGTTTGTATAATAAGCCTCGTACATAAGCCACGGTTATCCGCAAATGACTGGAAATGCTGTCAGAATCGGAAATACTTGGATACCTGCAATCAGCTTTTCGGATGTACCCTCCTATAGAACCATCTACAACTAATGAAACGATTATGGACCTTTCCCAGAAAAGGATTGCATTTATCCCATCTATTTTCAACGCGTATCTTCGCCTCAGATATTACTTAAAATTTTGGAAATTGTCAGTCATCACTCTCATCCGTAAACCGGGGAAACAAATCCACGAAGCATACAAGTATTAAATAGAAAATTAATTTTTCAAGCATTCAGTTCATCCGAAAGCAAGGTACTCACTCTACTGCTCAGTTCCACCACATTTTTAATTTTACTTGCTTTTCTTAATTATTCATTTGGAAGAAGCCGAATAATAATAACTGCCCATTCCGTTGTCATAAAATAACATAAATCCTGTTTATTTTACGAATAGTTACGGTGCCCTATAATGAGCCGACGAAATCATGGTTAGCAAACATGAACGGATTCACAGGACCCATCGCGTTAACTTTCCTGGGTGTGCTGCACTTCACTCCATTACGCGCAAATGTTATTACAGATAATGTTCCATGCGACCTGGCAATTAATTATCTGCTCGCATTGATTTGGGACCACGTTGCGCATAGGTAATTACGTTACTGCGCTGCTCTTACTACCAAATAGAACATTTGAAATTTCACAACTTACTGCTACTTACAAGGAAGGTTAGGTAACCCGCAGATTCAGAAAATTATGAAACTTTGCTTACAAGTAAAGTATGTCATTCGTAATACAATCCTTTTTCCGTTTGTGCCATAACTCGGGTTTAACACTAGGTTTACGGACAAATTTGAACAGATATTTTTACTGACTTCCCTCAGATTACCTAATTCAGAAATGAAATACATTTAATTTAATTCTATAATATTAACGGTCCATCATTAATTTCTGTCTTTCGAATTCTGAAGTGTGTCAAATTGACGCTTTCCGTAAGCCTAGTGTTAAGGGGTGAAATCAGCCCTTGCAAAAAATCCTACCGGCCGTTCTGCCGCGCGTGAGAAAGACGCGCCGCGATTGCGGTGCCCGAAACCACTCACGAGTGGCAATGAGTCGCCACAGGGTTGTATTACGGATGACATACTTTACTTCTATGCAAAGTTACATAATTTTCTGTACTTCCGACTTGTCCAACCTTCCTTGCCAGTGTATCGTTCTACTTTAACAAAATAAGAATTTCTTTTGAGAATAATCTGCTTCAAATAAGTCTTTATTGTTTTATGCAGAAAATCGTTAAAATTAGGAGTGTATAACTATGGATCGTCTGATTGGAACCCTCACACCCAAGAAATGGGAAGGAGAGCACTGCTATTGGCAATACGCAAATATCCGTCACGATACATGGTGTGGTATCCGACTATGACGTATATTTCTAATTATCACGTTTTCATCGTAATTCACACGCTGCTAACGATAATTCCCGCTGCGATATATGATTTAACCCGCATCGTTACAAAGAAAAAAACAAAGTACGCTTTTCTTTGAAAAAAGATCCAAATATTGTATTTATTTAAGAATACTTGAAGTTTCAATTTTTCATATTTTGTTGCATGTACGAGTAAGCCATCGTTATTTTAAGATATCATTAGGAAATACCTCAATATAATTATGGAGTAATATATCTTTTCACAGAGCACTCAGTATGGCGTGGACAAAAAACAAACAGATAAAATTGCTATACCCGTACACGATTTTCAGCTGGATTATAAAATCGGATAAAGCCCAGAATCTTCTAAATCGCATGAATGCTGCCGACGTGAAGGAATTTAACTTTGATTTATCAATAGTAGATTGGTATGAAGTTCAGAATCTTATTGTTCGTGGCGTGAAAGTGATTTTAAAGGAAACACCAGACGACCTCATCCTCGCAAGGAAAAAGTATCGAAATCTACAAATACTACACTACACTGTTTGTAGTTTATTTGTGTTCTTTTGCTTGTTCTTGTTGTATAAAATTGTCTGCAGTTGTTTTTGTTATTAATTTCATAATAGCTGCATATCAATCTTCGAAGTAGCGGATCAACGATTGAAAGGCAAGGGTGAACTTCGTTTCACCCAAGAAATCAGCGACTATTTACTGT
The DNA here is from genome assembly GCA_963667235.1 of Nomada lathburiana. Lineage (NCBI taxonomy): Eukaryota > Metazoa > Arthropoda > Insecta > Hymenoptera > Apidae > Nomada > Nomada lathburiana. The sequence continues at coordinate 8,765,738 of OY763908.1, forward strand.
AGGGGTTATACGTAGGACGTCTGGTTTGGGTTTGGCCATAATGGTTTACGTTCAGGCAGGGCCCGGAATTAAGTGAACTTTCGGGCCGATTTTCAGAGGCAACGTCCCCTTTCTACCGCCGCACGTCTTGGCCCCCGCGATCGCCCAGTGGCCCGGAGCTCCTCAGGCGCGTAGCATATTAACCCCGCGGGTCGCATTAGGGCGACACTCGTATCAATAGGATTCCACATCGTCCCATGTCCCATGGACCGCTGTGCTCCCTCTTGACACTCTCCTGACGTCCGCGATAATTTCTTAACCCTGGTAAAACCACACCGGAGAATCACAGACGAACGGCCAACGCGTGGAGGCTCCGGCCGCTGGACAATGCGTCCCCAATTCGTTGATGCATCGGCTGCGTTCCCGCCAATTCTAGGAGGACAGTCATAACACCGGCTGCAGACGCGACATCGTGCGGAAGCCATCCAAGGTCCAACATGTCTAATGCTTAAACAGGTTATGGCTGAAAAGCCAGGAGCTTGGATGCCTGGCTGAAGGGTCAGGAAATGTTGACCTGCTACAGAAATGGCGGCACATCCTTCCCGGATATTATGTCCGGGGACAGGACAACCCGGAGAGGCCTACAGATGAGTGAGGTACTGGGCACCTACTACGCCTCAGTGCACCAATATACAGGGTGGCCCAAAATCCGGAACATCGGGAAATGGGGTGTAGCTGGCGTGATTCTGAACAACTTTTGCCTTGACCAAAATGTTGTTTGTAGTTTCGTTTTTGAGTTATTAACGAAAAACACTGGGCCATTAGAGCGCCCGCTGGGCGTCCGTTGTTCCGCGCTCAGGTGCGAACCGATCAGCTGCGGTCGGTCGTGATGGGGGCATCGAGGGCACCGAGGGAAGCGTGCGGCAAATGTTACATTGTCTTAATTAAGAATCATGTGGAATTATTCGTTAGTCATGAATTAGAAATTCGTCAATTATTCTTTCAATTAATCTCCTACGGTTGTAGTCGTGAAAGAACGCATTGGCATGGCGTGTTACATCGTCTTTAAGCAAGGATAATGTGGAACTTTTTGTTATTCAATAATAAGATATAAACTAATAAGTCGTTCAATAACTGTGTTCGATACGTTTATTCATTATACTGTTCAACACGGGTCTGATTTTGTAACCTTCAATAGGCGATTCTTGTAGACTTTAATGTGCTGAATACGAATCTGCAAATCGTTTTTCTCCAGAACGTACCATTTTCGAAAGAAATCAATTTTGAAAAAAATCGCACATTCAAAAGTGTCTGTCACGCGATAGGGCAGACCTTACTGCAAAGGTCTTCTATGGAGAAAGTATGGCGACCACGAACCTGGTCTCTCGGATCAACTCGTCGCTGGAGGCCTGGAAAGCCTTCCAGGTATTCGCGGTTAAGGTGATGGAGGATAGAGAGAACCAGGAGCGAGAAAAAGGATTAATGATCGACCCCTCATACCCTCCTAGGAGGAGGAGACGTCGCCCATTTAACTGACTCCTGACGGACCCCTAAAGATGGACAGGCTTCGCGCTGCAACCAGGATGTCCGGCCATTCAATAAACAACCTGATGCCGCGACCCGCTGTTGGACGGGTATTCCCAACAAGATAAGGGGCCGCTGCAACAATGAGTATACTCCGTCGAGGAGCCCCCCCCCCCCTTAGTTTCGTGTTCTATACGATGGTGCGCAAGGGGAGGGGTTTTTAGTGGGTCGTTGTCGCACAACACCTTGGGCAGCAAAGCCCCACATAACCGGGCCTAGACTGGGTATGCGTAAAGGCGTTTTCCTCTCCTCGAACACACAAAGAAAAAGACGGCGGAAGTTCATGCAATTACGATGTTGGATATGGTGATAGGGTTCGAGAAAGGGGATGGAATAACTTCCCATTCAATACTTGTAACTTGCTTTATTACACTCAGTCGTGGCAAACGCTCGCGATACTCGCGACTATTCGTACTCCATTCTTTGTTAAACATAAGGCGGAGACGCCTTATACGGATATGCAGTGAATATGCAGAGTATATGCATGGTGTATACAATGTATGTATATGCAGGGTTTTGATAAATATACACTTGCCTATAGACTAGAAAATTTGGACAATTATGTTTAATCATTTGTAAGAATGACCTAATACTCGAATCGAAGTCTCGATTGGGTATTAGAATAATTGCGTAGGCGTGTATATATTAACAAAGTACTCCGTTTATTAATACTGTGCTCTCTCGACCGTAGTCTATCCAAGAATGCCTTCCTTTGGCAAAAGCGTCGGTCGTGAGGACGCCTACGTCCCTTTTTAACCATCTTAGGGTCTTCCCAAGAGCAAGCTACGCTAGACAAAGACACCGTGCATCTACGAAATGCACGTGGCCCGCCTCAGCCGTTCCTGTACCTCGAATATTCTAACACATTAATTACTGTATTTCACAATATATGTGCATTACACAAACTGCTATAAAAAATAATTATACGTTATTATACATATTGTACCATCAAAACACAATATAACGTTAATATTAAACTTCTAAACATACAAAACACTATCTAACATAAATATTAACCTTTTAAACATACAAAACACAATATAACATGAATATTTAACTTTTAAACATACAGAACGCAATATATCATGAATATGAAACATTTAAACATGAAAAACCGACTATGTAACATAAATATTAACCTTTTAAACATACAAAACACAATATAACATGAATATTTACCTTTTTAGATATTAAACTGTTAAACTGTAATACCATTAAACTATTATACTAAGTATATACAACTCTATATTAGATTTTAAGCATAATTTAAATTATGACAAACAACAATAGTTTTTTCTAAATTATCAATTGAAAATTGATTTCGATTGTCAGAGAAAATCAATCAAACAATCTTTCCACATCGCATGATGTTACTGGAGCATGTTTAAATTTGCTCCAGTGGCACAGTCGCTAGGGTTGGAGTATGTGTCAAGTGTAAGACTAATTTTAGGGTAGAATTACCCAGTGATGATTAAACAAGTATCTATTCGTACTACTCGCTAATGAAACAATGTTCTACGGATCGCTATCCGTACGTTCTCGACGCTGGCGTTCCATAGAGTGCCCCGACGCTGCATCATGGCGCCCCCAAAGGCGGGGTCGTCGGGCCCACGACGTAGTACGTTCAAGGGCCTGCTTTATGGCACCCCCAAATGTATACCGTTCCCGCTCGCGTATCGCCCTCTCGGTGACACATCCCAGATGGGCATACTGAGCGCCCCTTACCCTCGGATTTTCTTACATTTGCATTGCCAATTTTGTGGAAAGATGTCTCATAATTTGGGCATTTGCTTATCGCTATATTATTATTAATATATATTACAACAATATATTATTATTGATAATGCTTCCATTTTTACACTATAAACTTCTAAACTTACAAATTATATTTCACAAAAGCACTGTACGTTTCACCTAACTGCAAAGAATCCTGTGTCTCGAATCGAAAACTGAATACAAACTGATGCACATTGGAGATTGTCTCTGATGCTAGCTTATACTTGTTTATATAAACAAGATAAGCATCCCTTCTCTAGTTATAGAACTAGGAACGATTCGAAGAATCAAAAGTCGAAAAGTAGACACTTGAGAAACTGGGAGATTTCATAGAAGAGCATGTACTTAAAATGTGCCGATGGAGACAGTATGGGGTATCCGGGTACTCGGTTACCAAACAAGCATTGAAATTTCGGTTGCTAACATAAGGGCTAAAGAGACATTTGTATTCAAGACCAAATATTACATACGTTTTTCAATAAATCGTTTTTGGCTTCATTTTTTACGTTGTTCAGAGTTTGCTTAATTGGGACAAATCGTTCGGCCCAACGTGTCCCTATTAACCGGAATCCACTGTAGTAAACGATCACAGGTATGTTAGATGTAGAAGTAGTCTATATATTTATGTCAAGATTATTCGGCTCGAGATTATAAAGTAACGACTGCAATGTTCCAAGGTTCTGGGGTAAGTGCCATGGGGTTCATCACAGTCCTCTTTCCGAAAGGCATAGCCTTCCCCACTCCGTGGCCAGATCCTCCAGGAACAGAATCCCTATTCTTTAGCAATGTGACGTCAGGTCACTTGCCATACTTAAAGTCTCTATCTCTTGTATATATTAAACAATCCCTCGACACTCGATAGCTAGAAGACCCAGAGTGGTCGCCAGCCACCGCCTGCCGACAGGATGTTGGGTCCCATTCATACACTTTCAAGACATGCAATAAACTAGTCAATCCTAGGACATCCGATATCTGAATGGCGTCGGGCCACCAGCCATCGTCTGTCTCCTAGGTTGACGATTGCCAAAACACTCTTTGACCACCCGTAGGACTGCATCCCCATCATAAATTACACACAGGGTGCCTAGTACTTGACCACCCGATCCTCTTTCTTTCATTAAAAATACGCTAACGCTAACAGGTATGTATAGAAAAATAGCGTAGACGTAGTTGATGTAGAAGTTGACGCTGCCAGGGATAAAATTGAGTTCAACTTTGAGTTTCTTTATACAATTAGACAAAATTGTTGTATAATATTATGTTTATTGATATTGTATCTATAAAAATATTATGTACAGTGCTAATACCTATTGGTCGAAATATATTAAAATAGATTGATAAAACATAACGGAAAAGTGTAGAAAAAAATGATTTTGTGCATAGTGACAATGTCCTGTCTTGCCCCGTACACGGGGCAACATGGGGATCTTGCAGCACGGGACAAAATAAGCCCCGACTTGTTTTCTGCTCTTTGCAAATATGTTATATAATGTTATAATGTTATATAATGTTTTCACTCAACTACTGTAACATCTTTTTTTAATAAAAATATCTCATTTTCTTTAACACATTTTTCTTAATTATTTTATAGTTTACTCTCTCATACCAATGACAAATATCTTATAAAATTCTAAGATAGCAGAGCTTTTGTATTTTGTATTTTATACACCAGAAGTGTGTAATACAATATAAGATGAAATCACAGCCCGTTGTTCCCCATAAAATAATATTAAGCTTTTTATGCAAAGAAACCATTAGTTTAGGGGTTCTAAACAAATTTTATTTTAATCATATAGGTGGATAGTATATGTATTTAAATTTTGTATTAACAATATTTTTGGAGATACTAGTTTTGAAACGTTGGCTGCCTCAAATAGTATATAATATTTCGTTAATTAAGCATATTATTTAATCTAGCAGATAATTACATTTTCAATAACACCAGACCAATAAATACAGGTCACATCTATTGCACAGTTTCCGATTGAAAAATGTTTATCTCTGATTATCTTTTTACAACAACGTAACAGTGTTCACTAAAAATAGGTAGGAAGTACGCACTATTATTACAGAGATTTACTACAAATATCGAAAGCTATAAGAATGCCAGGTTGTTTTCAAACAAGTATTTTCATTTCATTGCATTACCTTGGTAACAAACAGCCATCAGCTTCCATCGGGTTATTTTTTTGGTACTTGAAGCACGTTATATCGCGAAGAATTATTAGGATAATAAACTTCTTTGTAGCAGTAACGTTATTTAGACACAAACTCTTTGTCACTGACAAACAAAAGCACCATAATTCACGCACGTGCTTGATTATTTTCATTTCCATGTTCCATTCCTACTACATCACTGTTGAGTAACGTGAAACGTAAATAGTGACAGGTAATACTGAAAACTTTATCCGCGTTAATTAAACACCTTGGAAATTAGAAAAATGAGAATGAACTTCGCAATAGTTGAAAGATCGATAATTTCCAGGTGAACATTTTGTGTATCTTTAATTCTTAACACCGAGTATAGTTTTAGAAAATACATCTTGCAACACCTTCTTTGGCCTATCTTGTATATAGCATGTAACGATATTTTTCTTTCGAATTCTTAGGGAATAAAATAATAATTTTCATTGGAGATAGAGTTCAGCCTCCGCAAGATCTAGAATCTTCCAATTATGGTGGAAATCACGCCTTAGGAAAACTTCCGAGCAAGAGAGATTTAACGAAACAAAACTTCGACTTGCCGATTAGTATTGAATTTTTCTAGCCTACTGATTACTAGCTCTAAAGTTACGATGGCCTAGTGATGTAGCAAAGGTCTCAGCTTTCTCGCGTAGCACGGGACTTTCTATGCTACCATTTTTATTTCTGCAATGTTCACCCATTTTAATACAGATACCCTCCTCAATGGCTGGAAATTCAAGTTATGAATTTCGCAGCTATGGCGAACCTGTGATTTGTAGGGGTAAACTTCAATTTGCACAGGTCGATCTTGTCTGAAATCGGGTCACGGAGATCAAATAACGCATATAAACGTAGCAAATAATTCGAGTTATACGAGAATTATATTTCGAGTTACTCACAATCAGGAGACAGTCAATAAGTAAATACACTTTTTAGACCTTCTTTCAAGAAACAGCTTACATTGCTGTTTTCTTTCTAATGATTTATAGTAAGGTATTATAGTAAGCAGCGTATCAAACACAAGGAAAATGTAAACATTACTAATGGACGTCACAGTGGGATACCACACCATCTTGCGCAATGGATATTTACCTACTGCGCGTACAATTAGTATTGGTTTGCGTCCCCCTTCGTAGTTAATAGGATATCAGTCACACGATCCATAGTTATACACTTCTAATTTGCATGGTTTCCCGAATAAAATAATAGAAACGAATACAATAGCGGAGTAACAATAGCGCATTACATATGCGTAACGTGATCCGAAAGCAATGCGAGCATGTAATTAACAGCCATGTCACCTGGAACATTATCTGCTATGGCATTTACAGAGGCTGGAATGACATGCACCAAACCCAGCCATACTAACGCGACGGATCCTACACTTCCATTTAACTTTGCCAGCGATGTCCGATTTTTCTTATTCCATGATAATGAAATGAACAGTTGTATTTATTGTTCCACTCCTGTCAGATGATTAATTGAGAAGAAAACGTAAGTATTTGAAGTGGCAAAGTAATTAGAAATGTGGTAGAGACTAAATACCCTCATTATGAACAACGGTTTTCAGCAAGTACCTTGTAAATAAGTATTTCTCACACGCGATTAATTCGGTGAACTGCAATTTAATATTGACATTTGGTGACTTTGCGATTTGCGTTCACATAATATGCATACGCAAAAAATGGTCAACATCTATGAATGCGTAACACTGCACTATAAAAAGGGCTTGAAGCATAAATCACGCAACAGTTAAGCCGTAACTGTTATTGTAATTATTAGTACCTAAGGTAAATTAGAAGGGATGATGGTGGAAGTAGACCGATTTTGGACATTTACGCTAACGAAAATTGTGTGCAGAATATGTTTCTAGAAGTCTTGAGCAGTTGAAAATGCATAATTGTTTATTCGGAAGTGATGGGACAGTTGTGAACAATGTGTGTAAAGTTGGCAATATTGCCGCCTGGAAAACTCAGCCAACCGATACATATATATCGCCTTTTCCTTCTTCGAATTATGATTTATCAAGAAAATAAACATTAACAAACCAGCAGGTATGTTCAGCAAAGTGTAATTACATCGGTGTCAGACACATCTGATAGGTCATAAAGTTGTTGCTGTACGGGAGAAACAATCTGCAGCCCGTTCCGAACGTTTCACATTAAGTCGGTAGGCTACTTTTCGTGGCCAAAATTTCAAGTTTCAATGTGGCGATACATACAGGGTGGCACAAAAGCCAGGGAACATCGGGGTAAAGGGTGTAGCTGGGGTGATTCTAAACAACTTTTTCCTTGGCCAAAATGTTATGTATAGTTTCGTTTTTGAGTTATTAACGAAAAACACTGGCCAATGAGAGCGCTCACTGGGCATCGGCTGACACGCTCAGGCGCGAACCGATCAGCTGCGGTCGGTCGTGATGGGGGCATCGAGGGCACCGAGGGAAACGTGCGGCAATTGTTACATCGTCTTAATTGAGAATAATGTGGAATTATTCGCTATTCGTGAATAAGAAATACACTAATAAGTCGTGTAATAGCCGTGTTCGATACGTTTATTCATTATCCGAAAGGATTAAAGTGTTTTATTACTAATGAAAAAAATATTTTTTTTAATCAGCACGTTTTCAGGTGGATAAATTATGTTTTAAGAAAGACGATTTGCATAACTAATGTTAGGAAAAGCTAGTTAAACTTACCCATTCGTTCACGAATTAACCTGCTTAACATTGTGCGAATCCTGACCTAGGCAACGCTCAACAGCTGATGTTGTTACGGCGGGCTTAGTATCCTTGCACGATCACTTCACTTCACGATAACTTAACTTGACGGTCGCTTGCAATTGCCACTGTGAAATTTGGGTATAGTTAAGAACATATTACTGTTCTTACGTTTAAATGTTTAAAAAATGTGGCTCCGAAAGGTGCCGATTGTTGGCCCCAAAGGGAGCCGATTGTGGTGGCGGTGTTGTTAATTCAGGCGCATCAGGCTGTTCATTATGGGCTCGATGTGGCCCCCTTGAACCTGTAATGTCCTATATTAAGTGCCGCATCGACGTACAATATCATTCTCACAATACACTCTTACAAACCTGAATACACGCCTCTGGGCGCCGCTGCACCTGATATTGGACTCCTCGTAGCGTGTCGCGAGTTATCATGGCGACAGCGCCATGAATTCGCGCCACCACTTCCACCCTCGTCTCAATCGGTTGGCGGTACACTGTGGTCTGAAAAAATTACGAAAAATGCAAAATGCGTAAATCCAGATTTTTAAAGTTAGTGGCAAAATAATAGCGACACTTAACGTACCTTCAGGTGCCCCCAAGAAAAAAAAGTCCAACGGATTCATATCCGGAGACCGTGGGGGCCACGGCACAGGACCGCGGCGGCCAATCCACCTGTCGCTAAAGGCTTCATCTAGGTATTCGCGAGCATTTGCGGCATAATGGGCGGGAGCCCAATCATGCTGGAGATACATGTTCCTCCGAATTTCTAAAGGAATTTCTTCCAAGAGACCCTGGAAGAACATGCTCCAAAAAAAATTTTTATATGTTGGCCCATCCAATCTATCCGGTATAATGTATGGCCCAACAATAAATTCATCGCAAATGCCGGCCCGTACATTGATTGACCAGCGTTCCTGTGCCGCGCGTTGACGAATCGCAAACGGATTCTCATCGCTCCACACGTGCGAATTGTCGCCATTGAAGCATCCCTCCCGGTTAAAATGGGCTTCATCAGCCCACAAAACGTATCTGCAGAACGACGGATTCCGAGCGATTTCTCCCAACAGCCACCGTGAATATTCCACCCGTTGGGAGTGATCTTGGGGGTGCAATGTATGTGTCCGCACATACTTAAACGGGTGCATACCTTCATCCCGCAAGAGCCGGTGCACTGTTGTCCGATTGAGACTAAAATAAATTCCATTTTTGAATTCCATTTTTATTATAAAATGTTTATGTACTTGTACATTTAAACATACCCCAGCCGCCTGCTGACTTCTCGCACACACTCTGCGTGCCGTCCCGGTCGAACTCTTCCAGTACTGCGGTCTAACTGTGCCGACGGAATTCGACGCGATGGGCCCATTTCTGACCGATCGCCACGAAATGAACCAGTCGAATACAGGCGGTTCGCCATTGCGCGGAAAACTTTTGCGCTCGGTGTTCGTACGCCGGGATGTAACTCGCGGTACCGAGCAACGGCAGCGTTCGCATTGCCACCGCACTGCGTGAATACAAAAAACATTTGTCAACATTCTCCGGGTGTACGATCCATGTTGCTCGTACGAATAGCAGATGTCTCTGCCAGCTTAGGCATTTCGTGGGTCCGAGGTGGCGTTTGTTAGGGATGGAATATTTTTTTCAACAGAACGGAAAAGAAATGTGCGGTATAATATTCCAGCGTTACGTGTGCAAGAGTTTTCGAATTGCGTGCGCTCTAGCTGGGCATCTGGGGAACATCACCGCGGAACCCGATAGAGCACGTACCCATCGGACAGAGATCCTAAGTATCCTGTCGCCGATTGATTCCTTATTTGGTTTATCGGGCAGATAACGTCGAGCAACGATCCTTCGCCACCGGCACGTTTTCCGAGCCCACGTATCGAGGAACGCATCTTCGCCGTCGAAAATGTGGTAATTGTTTTTTAAGCATTAATAATGAACTTGTATCCATATCCAGTATGTAACCAGGCGCGTAGCATATGAACCGCGCGGGTCGCATTAGGGCGACACTCCTATCAATAGGATTCCACATCGTCCCATGGACCGCTGTTCATATGCTACGCGCCTGAGGAGCTTCGAACCGATTGGCGATCACGTGGCCAAGACGCGCGGAGGGAGAAAGGGGGTGTAGCCTCTGAAAATAGGCCCGAAAGTTCACTTAATTCCGAGACCTGTTGTAGAAGATTTGGTGCAGCCGCAATTGAATACAATAACGAAACGTGTGGTATGGTTGAAGCGCCGAAAACAGAGCCGTCGGCTGGGTCCTCACTCGAGAACCAGGTGGATATCACATTCGTCGTCTATGCCTTCTCGGCGCTCGTCGAATTCGTTTCGTGGGTCCTCGAGGAAAGTAAAGGCGTCTCAATCATTCCGCGGCTTTCAGTAGCCGCGGCCGTCGCTGTTACTCGAGGAACACGAAACGAATTCGACGAGCGCCGTGAAGGCATAGACGACGAATGTGATATCCACCTGGTTCTCGAGTGTGGACACAGCCGACGGCTCTGTTTTCGGCGCTTCAACCATACCACACGTTTCGTTATTGTATTCAATTGCGGCTGATGATTTCAGTTTTGCATGTGGCATTTCATTATTACGTGCTTGCATGGGCTTCTAGAAAGGCATAAAACCATACTAATAAATGTGCATCCTATCTTGTGGAAGCCTATTGGAATATATGTTTAGATTTGGACTATTCTCTAAGCCCGTTAAGTTATATTAAAAACTTCTTGTAAGGATCCTTGCCCATTACGTATAATATTACTAAGTATGTAAATATAATCCAAATTCTATCGTGTTTGGTCTCATTTTAATCACCACAATCTCAGCAATATTTCAAACAAAAAATTATAGCGATATAAGTAACAATAAAAAAGTTACGCCGTTGCATTAGTGTTGTCTCACCGATACGGAGCATTTAATCTTTTACTGACGCCCGACTTCTCATTCCTCTCTTTCTTTCGCTCGCTGTCCCTTTCTGTGGCCGCCGATATCGGTGCCTCCACAGTAGCCGGGCTCTCAAGTTCCGCCGAAATTTCTACGAACCCAAAGTTCACCTAAATTTGCTTGGCGCTCACGGCCGGTCCCGAGTAACGAGCGCCAAGAGAAGAATTACTGTACTTTGTTTGGATAAGGCGTGCGAACGAACCTGATGCGAAATCAGGGAGTCGCAAGAAATGTTAGTTTGTCTCGTAACTCTAAATTAATATTCAATACAATTCGAGCGGTTAAGCTGTATCCGCGGGAACGTAACTACTAATGTAAAGGATTACGGAGTAAAGATAGGTTTGACGAATCCACCCGATTTAATGGTGAACAATTTATATATATATATTAAAATCAGTTGTTTGTACAAATGCAGTTGTCGCGATGAAATAATATGAAAAGTGTAAGTTACCTAAGTATTTGCACGGTGTTGACGCACTGGCGATGCGGGGTCCGAGAGCCCCTTTAGAGTATGCCGAAAGAACTTCAACCGGACTAGCTAGATTCTAACGGGTTGATCTATGATTCGAAAGGTGGACTAAGCCCAATCTTACTCGATATAACTGACTCTGCACGAGCGTGACACGACGTGACTCTACGCGTGACTGTGTAACTATGAACCAACGAGGGTAGAAACCAAAGGGTTTATATACGCTCAAAATGCGCGGGAACGCATTAGATCTTTCCATATAAGGAAATTTAGGAATCTTCGTCGAGCCACGCCTGCCTGGGTCATAGTGCAGCTGGTCGCACATGTGCTCAGGTCCCCTTTATCTGTTTATGATAACCGAAAGAATTTTAGGGTGTCTTCCCATCACAGAGGCGAGCTCGAAAACGTGTTGAGAGCGACGTATGGAATATTCTTCATACGTGACAACAATTTAATTAACAAGCCGCTTACCTGCTCGCATGCACAAAATTTTGCTGTGATATAGGCAAGTTCACTATCCCCTCCACTTTGCGGGGAATCCCCCTTCGCGATAGCGACGCTCGGCGAATAAACGGTGCAATATGATCCGAGCCGGAATATCGGTGTGACTAATAGTAATTCAACCATGAAACCTTTTATTTTTGACGTTTTCTTAATGAAACTTTTACTAACGTATTTGCGAGATTTGAGGCACGTTTCAGGATACACACTTTGCCTTTCTTCAGTTCTTTCAGCATTTTCCTCGCTTCTTTCTCTATTTCGGCTCCGTAGCTTCCCGATTTAATAATAAATTCCAATGTTTCCTTTAATTGGCCGGTTATGTCCACGAATACTGTTTCGTCTATGCTTCCGTTCAGGTATGCGGTGGTTATGTCGATCTACTGCATTTCCATTTCGTATTTCGTGGCGATAGCGCTCATCATTCGAATTGTGCTGTGTACTGCGACGGGTGCGTATGTCTCGTTAAAGTCAATTACCGGTCGCTGTGCAAATCCTCGGGCAACCACTCTCGCCTTTCTTCGCTCGATATTCCCGTTCACTCCGTATTTGTTTCTGAGCATGTTTGTGAAATATTTTAATTTAATATACGTAAACATGAACTTAGATGAGCTCTTTGTGCTACCGTTTTTCTTGCCATCTATTGTGGTACTGTTTACTATTTCTAACATTAAAGTAGTATACGAAGTGCATTTTCATATGTCTCAGATTGAATACTCGTAGATGGAGTGCAGGAAAACTCCTGTGACGTTTTACTACTATTTCGTCTTTCTTTTACGAGGCTTTCTAAGGTGATAGTATAGAGGCCGCTAATGATATGTGTCAAATATTAGCCGTCGATATTCAATACTTTTAAAGATATTAACAATTGGAGGTTGTCACAGATGTTACGAGCCGAGGGCAAAGGGGCACGGCTGCGGAGCCGAGGATCGGTAGTTTTATAGAGCTTATTAGTTACGGACGAACCAGTGCCTATTTCACCAACGGGAGCCGTTTCAAGATAGGAAGTGCGTGAACGAACCAGTGCCTATTTCATCACCGGGTGCCACTGGATTGTTAGTTATGTAACCTCGTAACTTATTATATCGTTACACCTCGAGCGGTTGAGGTGTATCTATTTGGTGGGACGTTACTGCTAATGATTGGTATAGGAAATGAATTGTTATAATGCGTTTATGTTCAAGTAATAAAAGTCTGTATTCTCTATATCTTCGCTATTCGTAACGTACAGATTGCCGCGGAACAAAAAACCACCTTCTTCAATCTTTGCGGATACAAGTGCAACATAGGTTCAAAGATGCCTAATAGTAGATTTATATGCTGTACGGTAATAAATAAATAGTAGTTGCTCGAAAAGGACTAAAACCCGATTTCGCTAGGCATCAGTATGGCTAGCTGGCGCCGACATGGTACGGGGCTAGTGGATTCCATACTGAGCCCCGAGCTTCTTTTTTTTCCTCTTCTTTCAGTGAGTGGGGGGTGACCGTGCCCGAGAGCGTCCTTTTGCCCTCTTACCGGTTGATATTCAGGGGTTGCATGGTGTTACATTTAACGGGTTGGTGTGGTGTAAATTTACAAAAACCCCTATTTCTTGAAAGGATTGTCTCCATATGTGGGGGCAGGTGAGAGTGTGAGTTTAGGTATAAGGTTGTTGAATTTCTGAGGTGAAGGAGTAGTGTGAACAAGCTTGTGATACGGTTTGTTATAGAGAAGTAGCAGGGTCACATTTCTACATACTGGTTTTGAGCCAGGGAATGTTAGCTTGATTTTGTATTGAGAATTGCGAGATGTAGGTCCTGTCGGGGTCTGGTTTTTCTCGTGAAGCAGATTGCCTGAGTTTTCGAGGGGTTGACTGTTAATTTCCAGTCGTGGAAGAAGGAGATAACGCGGTTGAGATAGTTTTGAAGTTTCTTGACCAGAAGCGCGAATGGCCAAGAAGATTCAAGGAGTATTGTATCGTCTGCATATAACGCGATTTGCCCAGAGGTGGAATTTATTGTTGGGATGTCGTTGATGCATATATTGAAAAGGATGGGACCGAGTATTGAACCTTGTGGGACACCAGCCGTGACGGGCAGTTTTTGGGACTTAGTTCCATTGATTGATACGAAGAGTGTTCTTCCAGAGAGATATGATTTAATTATCCGCACGGTATTTACGGGGAGTCCTGCGTTTATCAATTTGTGGAGCAGCGCGTCGTGCCAGACAGTGTCGAAGGCTCGTGTGAGGTCTAGGAGGACCATACCAGTATATCTGCCTACGTTTACTTCGTGCGTGACTACTTGGGACACTCTTAGAAGCTGGTGAGTTGTGGAGTGGTGTGCCCTGAAGCCGAATTGCTGGTCAATGATAACGTTGTTACTGACAAGGTGTTCCGCTAGGTGTTTATAGATGCACCTTTCAAAGACTTTACCTAGAATCGGAAGTAGGCTGATGGGGCGGTAGTTACCGGTGATCTTTCGGTCTTTACCGGGTTTTGGGACCGGTACGACCTTGGCCGTTTTCCAGCTGGGCGGGAAATATGAGAGTGTCATGCAGCCGCGGAATATGTAGTACATCTGCAGCTGTATTTTCCTCCCCGCTTACTTTAGCATCTGCCCATTGATTCCGTCGTCTCCGGGTGCTTTTTTTGATTTGAGGCTTCGGATTATTGTGGCGATATGTCTGGGTGTAAAAGGAGCTTTCTTGTTAGGGGATGCGGGATAAGGAGGGTAGCGTAGACGAGTAAGGCTGTCCTCTACTTCCGGATTTTTGGGAGATGAGAGTGTCGAGATGCTATTGTGGGTCTCAGTGAAGACGCGTGCGAGTGCATTTGCTTTGTCCAAATCGTCAGTGAGGTAGTCCTGTCCGTCTGAATGCCTGAGTGGGGGATATACTGTTTTGGAGTTTGTCATGATTCTGAAGTTATTCCAGAAGACCGGGTCGGTCTTGTTTAGTGATTTGATTTGGGATTTCTAGTGTTGGGAGCGTAGAAACGTGACTCTGCATTTGATCTCGTGGGATAAATTTCGGATGACAGTTTGAAAATAATCTATACCGGTACGTTGATAGAGCTTCGTGCTTTTTCTACGACTGGCGATGTAGGATCTTACGATGGGGTCTGTGTTGAAGGGGACGAGGCCAGGCTTGTCCTTGAAGGTGGATGCTTTTCTTTTGCAGGTTGTTAGGAAGGATGACAGAACGGTGATGGAGTCATCGATATCATTTTCGGTGCTAAGAAGAGTGGTTAGGCGAAAAATTTCGGTGAGGGTGTGGTATTTTTCCCAATTAACCACTCGGGCTTTGTTAGGAGAGTGAACGGTCCCTTGTTTCGGGGTTAGAAGGACTGGTCGGTGTTGGGTGGCTGCATCTTCAGATATTATACTCTCGAAGTCTGAAGAGTGATGTACTAGGTAGATGTCTAGTGTTGAGGGCCTTTTACTAGGCCCTCCGTGGTGTATGAATTTGTCTGGATGAATCAGGCTGTAGGGAGATCTTAGCGCATGATCGGAGAGTACGTTCCCGTTGGAGTTATTTGCGAAGTTATTCCATGAGGTATGCCGAGCGTTGAAGTCTCCTCCGATGATGTACGGTGTGGGGAGATCCGTAATGTGATTGACCGTTGCGGAGGAAAGACGGATGGATGGGGGGACATATACCGCTGCTATCGAGAGTGAAGGCGCGCGGAGTCGGATGGCGACCATTTCAATCCCGGGGAGGGGGGTGGGGTGGATTGCCGAAAAGGTTAACGAGTGCTGGACTGCTATTGCGACCCCGCCGTAGGAGGAGTCTGGGCGATCATAACGAACTATCCTGTAGCCAGGGAGAGAGAAGGGGATACCAGAGTGAAGCCAGGTTTCGGTGAAGAAAGCAACGTGGACTTCGTGTTTCTGGAGCATGAGAATGAGTTCATTCCTCTTTTGAAGAATGGAGTGTGTATTCCAAAGCATTAGTCGAGGGAAGAGACCACCGACATGAATGCCTGGAATTGCTGGGCTTTGGAGGTGCAAGTGCGGAGTTTTTGGAGTGAGGTTTCTGCTGCTTTGAGCATAGCGCTTACATCGCAGATCTCTGAGATCTGCTTAAAGACATTGAGGATATGCCCAGTAGAGGTTGGTTTACTATCGGCTGCGGATGATGGGTTGCTGGGATTTGCAGGCATTTTTGGTTCAGTGAGAGCTTCTAGGTAAGAACGAGGGGGTGTCCGTGTGGAGGAGAAGCCTCCAGTGTTGTTGGAGAAGTGGGGGAAGCTGTTTGATATTTTTGAGGGGTGTGCCTGCAGGAAAGTTGATTTTATAGACCGCGTGTCTAGATTCGGTGTTGTTCCGTCTTGTTAGTGGGGCACAGGAGGAAGGCAGGAGCCCGGCAGATTTTAATTCCTCGATTAAGTCTTCGGGGTTCATAAGGGGGAGTCCTTTTAGGGTGAGGGCAAGTGATTTCTCGCTGTTTAGTGTAAATGTATGATACTCTTTATTGCTTTCCTTTAGTTTATTTTTGAAATTTGTGAAGTCGCATACTTGGTTGAAATGTATACGTATTTGTTTCCCCAGATATTTGAGGGAGAAGTTATCGCCGTACGCTGCTTGAAGCGATTTCGCGAAGGCGTTTATGTGGCCGTCAAAGTGTGGGACATATATTGGTGGGGGGCGGACAGTGCGGTTCTCTGAATGAGATTGTGTTTTTGATTGGGTTGGAGCGGGGGCGTGAGAAGCACTCTTGCGTTGCGGTTCACGAGAAGGTACGGTTTTGTCGTTGTCGGTGAAAAAACTTAGGGGGTCGAATTTGTTGCTGACTGGGACGTTTGGGAGGATGTTCATTGTGTCTATTTCAGGCAGAGGCGGAAAGTTTGTTCCTTCAGCTGATAGCTTATGTTTTTTGGAGATCGTGCCTGAGGGGGCCATGTTGGATGGTTTCGTAGGTTTACTTGCGGATTGGGTGCGTGGAGCGATGTGGCATGAGGTTATACGACCTTGGCTGGTTCGCTGCGTGTTGTTTGGTGCTGATGGTTGTGGGGTTCCTGCCACCGTTGGGAGGCTGTCCTGCAGAGTCCTGGGTTCCAGTGTAGTACGTCGGATGCTCATTACTTTGTATTGAGCTTGATGGTGTGGTGACCTCCTCCTGGGAATGGAGAAGGTGTGCGTGGGTTTCCCCACTGCCGGTAAGGGCGTCAGTTCACGTCGGCGTTGTCGGAGCCTCACGGTTCACTTCACTGATCGGTTACTTTCACTGAATCACTGTGGAGATGACTGATTTTAGCACTGGGGAGCGCTGGTTAATAATTCACTTCTTTGTTAATATCGTCCTATTAGTCGACTGGGCTCTTCCGCGGTCAAACACTGAATGCTCGACCATACTGAGCCCCGAGCGTGGTTTCCATGCCCTTTTTATACTCGAAAATTTGTGTAAAAGGATGGTGGCGGCATGGAATTTTCCATGGGAGTCCAAAGATTCTTCTGAAGGGACTGAGCCATTGCGTCATCGCGGAAGAGGTGGTTCGACTGCATGCACTCACGATTGCCAAATATGGTCATAATGAAGAAACGAAGGAAATGAAGGCTTACTACGTAGCACAGACGAGGATGGATATAATACGTTTTAAAAAAACAACAATTACTTTATTATGAATGACTATGATATTTACAATGCTCTACGTTACTGATGGCGATGGAATCGATTCTGGATTTCGAAAGTCATGGGCACTATTCCCGCCCAGTAAATTTTAAACAAATTTTTTGGTCATTTCGGTTTGGACTTTTTTAGTTGTGACTAATTAAGAATAATAAACCATTTGACAACAGGTGATATATCGTCATTACGTTACATCGTGAACCGTTACATTTCTTTAAGCAAAGTGTGCCATAAAACATATTCTGTGTTAAAAAATTTTCTCAAAATATTCAACTTGAAAAAATTGACTTTTGGCCACGAAAAGCGGACTTCTGGCTCACTGTTCGTTGTGCACACTATAGTGATCAATGTTCGATGTAAATATTCCTTTGAAATGTAACATCTTCATAATAAAAGTAAAATCTACGTTTTAATGAATATTAAACAAATATCTAACGTTTAATTGTAAAGCAGCTTGTTTATTGAAGATTATTAGACGTTGCGACGTTGGGAACGGACTGCGGATTATTTTTCCCAAGCAGTAACGATTTAAGGGCCATCGGATATTTCTGACATCGATATATGTAAACCTTGCTGAACATACCTGCTGGTTTGTTGATGATTATGTTCCTTCACTTCCCTGAGAAATAATTATGCATTTTGAACTCATTTTCAAATGCATTTGAAAACATTTCGTTGGCGCTTAGGTCCAAAATCGGCCTATTTCTATCAACTGTCATTCAAGGAGAAAAAAAAGGAGCCAACATGTTTCTTTTATGCAAGCCATAAAAAAATATGTGCTTAACATTAGAAGCCAAAGGGGGGCAAGTATACAACGATCAATACAGGTCTGGCGGTATGGAGATCTTAAAAGACAATTGCGATAGCGAAATTCGAAAATTTTACGCTGGGAAAAACATACTGCTTACTGGATGCACTGGTTTCCTGGGAACTCTTATACTGGAGAAACTCTTGCGCACGTGCACCGAAATTTCCAAAATTTACATTATCGTTAGGCCAAAAAGAGGTCTATCACCAGAGGGGCGAATGAAGCTATACTTTGAAAATATCGTAAGTACCACAAAACGTTTACAGCAATTAAAATAATGGCATATCAAGTGACTATGATAGTTGACGGTGATGTACGTGAAAGTAAAAAATAATTTATAATAATTATAAATTAAAAATCAATTGATAATTTCGGAAGTTTAATGATATTCCATGAACTACCCTAATTTTATTTTTGCACTACATAAATACGTAAATCAAACACTAACACGGCAATTCAGTATGCGTATTAATGCAAAATGACATAATGGACGCTTTGTAAAGATTAATTAACTTAATTAATAAATAAATTACTTCCACCCCGCTTTTCGTTATTTTGTCACCTGAACTCTTATTTTTTATTCTTCACTATCATAGTTCACTATTGTACCATAGTATAATTGTCTATTTGTTCAATTAATAACTAAATCTTATCGAGATCTCGATTAATATATTTCCAATACACCTTATTGTCTATAGTTGTTTAACGAACTGCGAAAGACAAATCCAAACTTTACGGAGAAAGTTGTGCTCATACAAGGTAACCTTGGCGAAGCTTCCCTAGGCCTTTGCGCAGATGATCGTCGACGTTTGGTGGAGGACGTGGATATAATAATTCACAATGCGGCGATAGTGCACTTTAAAAAAAAAGTGTCTGTAATCTTACGGGCAAACGTTATTGCCACGAAAGACATGCTCGAATTAGCAACGGAATGCTCCCATTTGGAGGCATTTGTCTACATTTCGACGGCGTACTCTCATCCGTACGTAAAGTGTGTAGAGGAAAAGTGTTACCCACCTCCGGCAGATCTCAAATTCGCGGAAGACATCATACGCGTTGATGAAGAAAACGCGTCTGGAATTAGGGAAGAAGCTTTGGACGATATTGTAAAAACGTATTATAACTTATATGCATTCAGCAAAGCGACCGCCGAAGGTGTTGTCCAGGGTTATAGCAAAACGGCATCCTTTCCATGCATAATCTTTAGACCGACTATTGGTATGACAGCTGCATTACAGTGGAAGTCCGTTTATACCAACTCCACCCATATGCATGAAATTTATGTGCTGCCGGGTTAACTTAACTTCAACTGAGCTCGTACTTTCTGAATTACCACGGAGCTTCGATCCACTTATAAATGGAACGCGGTATTTAGGAGCAAGTGTTTCGCGTAATCCTCTTCTACGAACATTTATTCCTATCCACTGAACGACAATCCAACTGGTGGAGAAAATTATGTCGTTTCCTATTATACGAACGACGCGGTTATAAGAATCTACATGTCCCATAATATGTATAAACGGAGTTCTACTGCACATTTTCATTTAAGTAGGGTACAAGTTAACTAGAGAACAGAAAGATGAAATCAATTAGCAATAGAAAATAGTGATAGCTTTATTGTATTTCCCGGAACTTCTCTCATAATTGAAATTTATCCGTTTCATACTGAACGTTAAATTGAATTTTCCAATTTCGATGGCATAGTCCGATTTAACCGAGAACAAGGTACTCGCTCGACACCTTTGGGGACAATGAGTGTTCTTCACTTTTTGTCTCCTTAACCACATTTTTAGTTGCATTGTCACTTCAAATCTTACTTTTTCTCTTAATTAATAGTCTGAAAGGGGCGGAATAATAAATGCAACTGTTCATTTCATTATTATGAATTTTATGAATAGTCCAACCGCCATACAACGAGCCGACACGAGCATGGCTGGCAAACTTGAATGGAAGCTCAGGACCCATCGCGTCCGTTTGCCTGGGTTTGGTGCATATCATTCCAGCCTCCGTGAATGTCATATTAGATAATGTCCCAGGTGACATGACTGTAAACTACCTGCTCGCATTGACTTGGGATCACGTTACGCATAGGTAATGCGTTATTATTACTGCCAAATCAAATGTATAAAATTTCAACTTACTGCCACTTGGTGCATCGTCCTACTTTTACAAAATAAGAATTTCTTTCGAGCATAATTTACTTCATATAATTTTGAACTTTTCTATTCTTTTCCTCAGAAAATCATGCAAATTAGAAGTATATAACTATGGATCGTCTGATTGGAACCCTATCAGCTACAGATTGGGAAAGAAAGAACTACTAAACGCAATAAGAAAATGTCCAATGCGAAATATGGTGTGGTATCCGACTTTGACGTTCATTCCTAATTTTTACGTATTCCTTCTGATTCACACGTTGCTTACTATAATTCCCGCTGCGATCTATGATTTAATCCGTATCATTACAAAGAAGAAAACAAAGTAAGCTTTTATTTTTAAAGATCTAAAAGTTGTATTTGCTTAAGGATACTTGGAGTTCCAGTTTATAATGGCCAATTATATGTTAAGTCAGCTTATGACGATTTTAAGATATTATTAGAAATTATTTCAAATTAATTTTCGTATAATATACCTTTTCACAGAGCACTAAAGATGACGTGGGCAGCAACTAAACTCGTAAAAGTGTTACGCCCATTCGTTGCTACCACTTGGATGATACAAACGAACAAAGCAAAAAATCTTTTAAGTCGTATGAATGCTGTCGATTTGGAGGAATTTAGCTTTGATTTGTCATTAGTAGATTGGTATGACTATATGGAGGTTTGGGTATACGGCATCAAATTCATTTTTAAGGACACACCAGACGACCTCATCATTGCAAGGAAAAAGTATCGAAAGCTACAGATACTGCACTACACAGTTTGCAGCTTATTTGCGCTCTTTTTGTTGTTCGTGTTGTATAAAATTGCCCGTTGTATTTTCTGAGGTTCTTATTCAGTCAACCATTGAAGGGCATGGGTGACCTTTGTTTGACCCAAGGAATGATCGATTATTCGTATTACGTAATTCGACCCCAAACGTAAGTTTGGAACAATAAAATCTGTTCTATTCTACAAACTATGTGATAAATATTCTGTTATGTTTTTATTGATGCAAATAAACTAAGTGAGCTATCTTAAAAATAAGAATGTTACTTAAAAAGATAATATTTGAAATAAAATAATAAAGCAAATGGTTTTATCAATATTTCTATTTAATCCAAAATAATAAACATACCTGAATTATTCCTCATCTTTATACGTACAAGTGCACACACAAAAATTCGTTCATATAAAAATCACTTCATCAAAATTACTTATTTTTAGTCATTACATAATTACGCTTACGCCGTGATGCACCGAATATACACGTGGTCATCGTTCCCGTGTGAATCAATTTGTAGTGCATAATTAACCCGTTCCAGTTTTGGGTTATGCCAATAGACCAGAAGATCGCATAAATTTCCATCGCGATAATATTAAAATCTGGCGCAGTCGAAGCGTTAAGAGTAGGAATGGGAAAAAATCATTTTTTAGAATGTGGGAGGCTTCGTCGTAGGGACGGTGGAAGAAGGAAACGACGGATCTTGACCTCCTTGATAAATTCAACATTGTTCTTAAGGGTGGGTTTCAATTTATATTTATTGCGGAGCGTGTTATATTTCGGACATGATAGTATTAGGTGGTCCATTGTGATAGGTACGTTGCAGTCCATACACATTGCAGGTGGTTTCTTCGTTAGTATGTGCGAATGGGTGATTTTGGCATGGCCTACTTGAATGCGAAAGATGGCAACCTGTTCTTTTCTGGGACGTGAGGGAATTGTCTCATGCCTTTGAAAGAACTTATCGTTGATAGTTTTGGTGTATCATTCAACCCCTACGGAGAGCTCCCCACGCGGAGGGTCGTCAAAGGCCCAATCCCCCTGGGCAGCCTAAAATTGGGACGACGAACGGAACCAAACCCCTACGGAGAGGGCCCCCGATGGTAAAGCCGGAGGCTCTCCTTATAAAGGAAAAGTCTGCCTCTCAGAAACAAGCGGGGTAAGAAAGACTCGAGAAGGACACGTTCTGCTAGAACTGCCCAAAAATACCAAGGCCCAAGGGTGATTCTCGACGGTGATTCTCGACGGTGATTCTCGACATACCTTCTGAGGCCATACCGAAGGACCTTGAATCAGGGATATTCAGGATCGGGTTCACGATAGTTACGGCGAGGATGCTCCCGAAGGTCGTCAGATGCTTCCGATGCCACGCCCTGGGACACACAAGCCTGGCCTGCAAACCGCTCCCTCAAGGCAGGGAGAAATGCAGAAAGTGCGGTTCCATGGAACACTCTATAAAGGAATGCACCAATGAGCCGAGATGCATCCTCTGCGAGGCCAAAGGCCTGGAGGGGAAAAGACTGCGTCGCTTGGCTGCCCGCAGTATCAAAAGGTCGCGCAGGGCCGACAAGGTACAACCTCCCGCAATGGCTAGGCCACTGGTGATCCTACAAATAAATATGAATAGATCCCGCTTCGCGCAGGAACTCATGGTGCAACAAGCATCACAGTTGAATGCCGACGCGGTGATCATCTCGGAGCCACACAAGCAGAGGAGGGAGTGGTGCAATGACTACACCGGGGACGCGGCCGTGTGGTTAACTGGCTTCAACGGTCGCATGGCGCGCCCCGTAAGCAGCGCATCACTAACCGGCATAGCAGTAGCCATGCTTGAGGAAACGATTCTCGTAAGCGGCCACTGCTTCCCGAACATCACACAGCCCGAGGTGGAGAAACACCTAGATGACCTCCAGGCGGTCCTGGGAAACTCCACCTCGTTGAGCAGACGTGTAATTCTTGCTGACGGAGAGGGAGAGGGGCATTGCTGCTGGGTTTAACCGTGAGAGCGCAGCTCGTTCCCGGTCGACCGCAGGGGATGTTCACCTTCTACAGGAATGGTGGGACATCCTTGCCGGATATTATCTCAGTGGACAGGATAACCATGAGAGACCTACAAAGGAGTCAGGTACTGGACACCTATTCCGCCCCAGATCACCGTTATATCCTCCACACATTTAAGAAATCGAAATATAACCGGCCCCAAGTGGCTGGCGAAGCCAGAGGGGATCCTCGAGGCTTACGACGCGCTGAGCAGGGAATCCACGACTCGACCTCCAAGGAACCACTCCTCACAGCACCCCCCCCCCCCCTGGACAGGTATCCGGACGGCTCCCCGGATGCGATGCAATCCCGACTCGAAAGGGTGTGCGAGAGAGCCCTGCGTAGGAAGATACTCCCAAAGGGCACTAGGAAACCGAACTTCTGGCGGAACGAGGATATCGCCAATCTTAGAAAGGCGACGTTCCAAGCAAGAAGAAGGTATCAAAGAGCCAAAAAGAAGGACCATTCAGAAACTCCAAACCTCCTTCATCAGTACAGGTCAACAAGGAAGAGTTTGCAGGCGGAAATCTGGAAGAGTAAGAAACGATCCTGGTCTGAATTCTGCGCGATTCTCGACCAGAATCCGTGGGCACGACCGCATAGGGCAGTGATGTCTCAGCTGGGGAAAACGAAAAGTACAACCTCGCCCCTACCAGCGGAAAGGGTGGAGGTGGTGCTTGGCGCCCTCTTTACCACCACCAAACCGCCCGAGGAGAGACACCTCAACAACATCCGACACCTTGTGCACTACCATAGTTACACAAGAGATGGTGACGAAAGCGGCAAAAACGCTGAAGGTCGGTAAGGCACCAAAAGAAATGGCCGGCGGACTTCACAACGATGTGCCGCAGAACCCTGCCCGAGGGAACCCTCCCACGCACCTGAAAGACGGCGCGTGTTTCTCCTCGCAAAACTAGGAAAGAACCCGGCGATTTCATCGGCATACATCAGCGTACTACCGGCGCTCTCTAAGCTCTGGGAGTACATGATAAAGGACGCTTTAGAGGCACATATCGGACGCGACCCCTTTCAATGCCACCAATACGGCTTCAGAAGGGGTGTAGGCACGGTGGAGGTAATAAGGGAGATATCGCGCTACGCAGATGCCTGCCGTAAGAAACGCATTCAACCGTTTACAGTGGAGACAAACCTTGGCTGAACTTGCTCTGAGAGGAGTTTCTGGAGACCTTTTTTTTCTCCCACCACCTCCCTCAACCGGTCAGCACCTCGTACCCTCTAGGGGCCTATCGAAGGGCTATAGACCTGCCAAGCTCTGAGTTGCCACGCTTGGATGGGCATAACCCTACATCCAGCTCAGGTACAAGTGTACCCAAGTCCTGGTTCAGGACCCTGTCGTGCACAAGGTACACTACGCCGACCCACTGACCCTAAAATGTGAACATTCATACTCTTAAAATTCACCCCCCTGTCATGAAGACAACATTCCCTTAACGAAACGTGGAGGGTAACTCCAAATCAACCCATGTCGCCCCCGCGGGGTGCACGTCAGCAGCAATCATTGGCTGCCGTCGGCCAGCATGCCAGGGGGAAAAGGCGCTCCACTTCACGCTCAGGGTGCTGCAATACCGATCAGCCGGAAAAACATCGTCTGTCAGCTACGACACCCGTCACAGCGGTCTACCAAAGGAAGTCCAAAAATTTCCCAACATACGCGAACTCGCGCTGGGTTCTTATCGCCGAGCATCGGGGTAACACCGATCCCAGCGATAGCCCCCTTTAATGCACACACACATTTACACCTTATCTTCGCTACATTTACTGCATCCGCGCACTCGCAGACGCCTCCCGTCAAAAACTCCGCAGCCAGGCAAAACTGACTGCTCCAAGACACCAGCCAGAACCGGTACGAAAACTGACCTACGCAACCTACTGCAAAATTATTCTAATAATAATATAAGTAATCTACACAATCGCTCCCCGTCACGCACGCAGGTCCTCCCGGAATACCATGCGCTGAGCATCACGCATACGCACACATTCGTGCATAGCCTGTAAAAGGCCTACCACCGCGCCACGTTGGCGCCAGCTGTTCCTGCTCATACTCCGATTCCGACAGTCAGCTGTCCCACGGACACGGGCACGCAACATGCATCCGACGATCACACAGAGTCTTCCCGCCTGCCTCACACCGTCATTACCGTCCCCACAAAGTCACTGAGGACCTTCCACTTGTCTCTCGCACTGATGGCCCACTCCAGCAGGCTCGGCGAATCGAGCGCCCTCACCGCCGGTGAGAAGATACTAGATACTCTCTAGATACAAGATATACTAGATACAAGATACTCTCAACGCCTCCCAGGCAGGACACCGAAAGAGGGTGTGTAGGGGGTCACCAACTCGCGCAGCTCACATCCAACACAGCGTGGAGCTCTTCTTGCCAATGCGGTGGAGGTAGCTCGGAAAGCATCCGTGTCCTGTAGGCGCCTGTGTCATATGGTAGGACAACTCCCCACGCTTTCTGTTCAACCAAACGCGGATGTCAGGGATCAGGGTCCGTGTCCATTCTCCTTTCGTTGAGGCAGACCATGCCTCTCGCCATGCGATCATGAAGATCCTCTCAATGTCTTCTTCGGTTGGAGCACGAGTCCCACAGCATCGATCCGCCGCTCTTGAATCGTCTGATGTAATCCATCGGGTTCTGTCCCCTCACTGCACCCCTGAACACGTACGTCAGTTTCCTCTTCATCGCATTCAGCACTATTTGCATTGTTCCGGTAATCACGTCTGTGGGGGCACTTCCCACATACACCGCTAGGGGACGAGCACGACGATCCGGCTCCCGAAGGTGGTCATATAAGTCCACGCGACTATATATATAACATCCGACCATTCCCTACTATCCCTGTGTCTAAGGCAGGGCCTGCTAGTACGCCTTACTGACGAGTCCGCTAGCAGGCCTAGTACGGAACGCAACATTCTCCCTTTCCTCTCTTTTTCCTCGACGTTACCATTCAACCACCATCCATACTACGAAGCAAGCAAACGAACACCCCCCCCCCCCCCAAGCTTGAATAGGTATTCAGATGATTATGCGGGCGTGTATGTGTTAAAAAGTTATTTTGTTTAGCTATCACGACCGTAGTCTATTACAACAATACAATGTCACCATGGTCCTCTTTGACCATTTTATGCTTCGCTCTAAATCAAGAGAAAGCTATACTAGACAAAGATAGTTCCATCACTATGATAGACAAAGATAGAGCTATGATGTCAGATGTACCTATGCAGGGCCAGCAAGACGGGAATCGGTGTGACACCGCATACTACAACGCATGACGAACGTGGCCCGTGGCCCGTCAGTTAGCTGTGCCTGACCTATGTCAACCAGCAATAAGAGCCTTTTCTTATAAGTTCAAACAATTATTTTACAAGAAATTCATAAAATTATATATGTATATACATGAAATACATCCAAAATATGAATAAGACGTTCTATTGTTACACACATGAATATTGTTTTGTCAATCTGTTTTGTTCAACATGACCCTGAGATCTGTTTCATTTGCACTATTGTCTTTTATGTAGGGCAAAAATCAAAACCTCAACTTCAGTCGAATCTATTCAAGTTTTCCTGAAAAGCAAAACTGTAATAGATATGACAATATCGACTATGTCTCCGTATTTTTCGTTTGCCATTCTACACAATGACCATAACAATGAAAAAGCGAATGAAATGAATTAAAAATTATCAATATATGCATATTCGGTACTCGTATTAAATACCTAAAAATAAATACATTCTTTTATTTCTGATGGTAGAATTGCATTCGCAACAATAATTATTTGTAAAAAAGAAATAATTGTGTGGTCGAAAAGAAAGGCGAAATAGTAGTAAAACATCACACGAGTTCTCCCGCACTTCATCTACGACTGCTCAATCTAAGACGTCTCAAAATGCGCTTCATACATTATACATTAATGTTAGAAATATTAAACAGTACCGTAATTGGCAAGATACAATGCAAGAGAAACGGTAGCACAGAAAGCGCTCTAAGTTCAGATTTACGTATATTGAATTAAAATATTTAACAAATGTTTTTAAAATATTGGTAAGTAAATATTGATCATTGTCATATAGTTAGGAATTAGACAAAAATTAATGCAAAAACGTTATACCTGAGGGGTATCGAACCTACAAAAAAGTTTCCAGTGGTTCAGCAGCTACATATGCCTATGTCCGGCAATCCTGATGACCAGGATTGTAACAGATGTGGCAACAGTGCGACAGGACCCCCAAATGATGTAATTTGGCAACTATGGCATCTCACCCTCCGTTTATAATTCTGCCTAATGACATTAGATGTCACGCCGCCAGTTTATCATTCTGTATAATCCCGTCAAATGTCGAACCTGCCAATTTTCCGTTTTCACTAACGCCCGTTTCTTTGCAATGGCGCTTAGATCGATTCGGAGTTGGCCCCAAAGGAGTCGGGGCCCTTAAGTACAGGTACTGGTAGTAAGTACGGGTAAGTAAGCGTAAGTACGGGTACAAGGAGTCAACTGATTGAGAGACATTTCCATATTATATGTTTTATACGAAATAGTCAAAAGAATGAAAAAGAATAATAATAAGGGCAATAATTTCAAATAATTGCTGTAACTACCACAGTTTGAGAATATGATATTAGTACATCAATACTTCCAGCATTAGTAAAAAAAAAGTTCCAATCTCTCCTTTTTCATTCTAAATAATATATCCATATAATTATAACATAAATTCGAAAGCGATTTCAAGTCACGCATGTGTACAGTAAAAGCGTTTAATAAATGTACACAGTTCCCAGTCAATGTGTGGTAAAATGCATATGACCTACCCTAACATCGTACGAAAATGCATACATTGATTGCATCACGCTTTTACTGTACCACATGTAAGAAGCCAGCGCTTCCGTTTTGCTATGATTCTACGTTGGCAGTCCTTCTGAGTAGACGCCATCTCGTCACGACTACCTGAACTAAATTTGTGATGTCACATGCTCTGTTTTAACAGCAATAGTAACAGCGGACGGCGGAACTCGTATGTGGGAATGCAATTAGAAGAATGCATTGTTTGTCTTTATATGAGAAGGTTTTGAGCTCGGTAAGTGCTCATTCGAAAGAGGAAGGTTCAACGCGGCGCGCAGCACGCTCCGTTTGTGTCGCAAAACTCTTTTAGTGACCTAAAGATGCTTGTATTCTGCGGGTGTATATTTTCGATTTTTGGTTACACTTTGAACATTCATATTATTAGATATCAACACAATCTCGGTGAATGGGCTGTGCAGCGCGCCGCATTCATCCTTCCTCTTTCGAATGAGCCCTCGCCGAGCTCAAAATCTCCTCATATAAGGACAAACAATGCATTCTCCTAGCCCTTGTTTCGGGGCCATATTATGTCGGTATACAGCTCGCTGCATTACCCGTGTCTACCCCCTTAATCCTTTTCAAGCATCCCTGACAGTACAGTGCGTTTTTCTGCAGTTAGGCAACGTCATCCCAAAACTTTATATTCTTTTACCGTAAAGATTGAGAAATGTGGATCCCCAGTTCCGCGACAAGCTGTACACTACCAATTGTAAAATCCAACGTATTAACAATAGGGTCATGTATTTGAAATTCATTTTTTTTTGTATTGTATTCTGCATAAATACAATCTGTATCTTGTACCTGTACTCACATCTCTGTGAGTAGTGCTTCGCTATGTCAATATGCACAATAACCTGTGTCACTAAATCTGTACGGTAGGTGTAGAAAGTGGTACTTTTTAATCTTTCGCGTTCCTCTGTAGTATCAAGTAATTTGTGTAGCCAGGTTGTTGGGGTGATTCTTCTGTCGTAGGAGATATAATCTGCTGTGTTTGGCGCTATTCCTTTTTACAGTGAGTATACCGTTTCCTTTATTTGTACCAATCTGTGCTTGCGAGCGTTCTCAACCTTTTCTTTGGCCATCTTTCTATTACTTTTATGTTAGAGTTGGAGGCTGTATCCATAGTTGGCAGGCGTATGCCCAAATTGGCTTTAAGATTGTACTGTATATTAGTAGTTCGTTGGAGGCTCCTAATTGGGATTTTCTGCTGATTAGCCAGCAGAGATTTCTGTATTTTCATTTAGTTCGTCCCTTTTTTTCACAATATGCGTTGTTCAGGGTAGCTTTCTGCCCAGGTGTAAACCTAGGTACTTTACTGTGTCCTGCTGTGGTAATGCTTTATTGTCTAATCTGACAGGATAGCATGTATCTGTGGGGGAACTTCCCACATACACCGCTAGGGGACGAGCACGACGATCCGGTTCCCGAAGGTGGTTGTATAGATTCCCGCGACTATATATGTATATAACCTCCGACCATTCCCTACTATCCCTGTGTCTAAGGCAGGGCCTGCTAGCATGCCTTACTGACGAATGCGCTAGCAGGGCTAGGACGAAACACAACCTTCTTCCTTCCTTTCCTTTTCCGTCGCTTCCTTCTTCCATCATCGTATCAACCGATACACGAAGCTCCCACATATCGTTCCTTGGTGTGAAAGTAACGTGAATCGTTTTCGTGGTGTCGATCTCGATCTTCCATTTCTTTAGCCATACTCCAACTTCTTGGAGGTGTTGTAATTTGTCAGTGGCTTCGTTTGGATTCAGGATAACCGACAGAAGCTAAACCATACGTGTCCATTCTTCATATTGTAGGCAAAATAAGTTAACTTTTATTATCTTAATGAAAACTTTTACATCCTACTTAATCAGTGGTCAGGAACAGGAAGAAACTGGCGGTTGCTGTTTTGCGACAGCGTTACCAAGAGAATAAATAAATAAACTAACAAATTAACATTAACAAAAACGTGTGGCTGATCGATATACAAAGTGAATACACAAACATCACACTGCGGGGTGTATCCTAAATGAGTGAGAGCAAATGAGGCATAGAATGAAAGAGTAACTAAGAGTGAAAAAATATATAGAGTGGCTGATGCGTGCGCGTGGCAGAAGAGTTTTTGGAAGCAGAATAGTTGAGGAGGTAGAAGAGAATAGTTTGAGAGGCAGTACAGAATAATTGGAGAGAGAGTGCAGAGAGCAGAGATAGTATTGAGTGTGAGAGTATCGTGAGTGTGAGTCATTGTTTAGAGAATTGTCGTGCGTCGACTTCTCTATGTTAACAAAGTCGTTAATGGTTGAAAGAAACCGGAGTTTCACTATCCCACCTATTCTCTGCTTGTATTGATTAAGAAGATTACTAACAATAACTTCTACAATATCTCACATGAATGTAGTAAACAAAGTTAATTGCTTTAACCTCGGTAATAAAAACATGGCCTGCGCGTTCACGTTTTTTTTATATCCACACTAATTGTAAGAATGAATAGAAATCACTTACAGAATTTTTCGTATTTAGTTTACAAGTCCAATTTTCTATTTTACGAGACACTACAAACTCTTTTGTAACCCTGTTTCGTATTTATATGTGAGTTAAAGAAAACAAAAATTGATACTGTTTAAATTCGATAAAAGTCCTTTTTATTCTGTATGTTACCCTACACAAATGCGTAATATGCATGAACAAATTAATTTAATGCAACGTTATTGACCCTACTTACTATAATATGGTAAAATACGAGTTGCAATATAAAAAACCGTATATAAGTGAAAAATCCGTTATATACAAGAATCATTTCCTTTATCATTATTGTACATATTTACAGAGTGCTTTCGCTGATACAGAATGACACTACAATATATGGATTATAGTAAACCCTGTAAGTTTTCTCGCGTTTTCCTTCGTTGTCGCAGAAAACAATATTTCAATACTTTTGCAATAATCATTGCAAATTACGGTAAACAATGTAACGCTACATTTATTAATAAATTTGTAATGATTAACCAACAATTTTCTCACTTTCGAACCCTCAGAGGCAAGGAAACCCTTGTCTGAATACAATTTTTTTTTATTTTTTTTTATTCGTTTGGTGCTTGATCGGCCGGGTTGACTTTTTTTTATCCATGTCCTCCCAAGATTTGCTTACAACATTGGATTGCTCAGACTCAATGCGATGTTTAATATCAAACTTTTCTTCTGTACAATATTGACTGTCCGATGATCCTTCTCGTGCCGATCTGGCTGCTTCCTAAAGAAGAAACATATTTACATTTCCTTTTGCTCTATTAAATAAGTAACTGCAGTCGAATCTCGGTAACTCGAAGCTCAAGGCAGGAGCTAAAAATCTTGCTATACTGGAGGTTTCGTCTTATCGTAGTTTTCGTGTATGCGAGCTTTAACGAACGAAAACTCGAATTACAGATGCTTTGTATATACAGTAAAACCTGCTTATATGCACAACATTTTGCTGGGATATAGGCACGTTGACTAGCCCCTCTAGTTGTGGGGAATCCCACTTCGCGATAACGACGCTCGGCGAAGGAGCGGTGCAGTATGATCCGAGCCGGAATGTCGGTGTGACTAATACTAATTCAACCATGAAACTTTTTTATTTTTGACTACTTCTTAATGAAACTTTTGCTGACGCATTTGCGAGATCTTTCTGATTAAAATGAGACCAAACACGATATAGCTCGAATTATATTTACTTGTGGATACGCATTAAACACGCACCACAAAGTACATTTAAATTGGCCACGATACTTGGAGTTCTACAGGCAATTATGGCAAAATCTTTGATCTCCTTTGAAATTCAGTTACAGAGGCTTTCACAGTGGAGCAGTGGGGAATGAACAGAATTGTGCTCTTATAAAGATTTTCGAGTTACACAGGTTCGGCTGTGTGCCGAATCGAGTGAAACATTGTTTACCATAGTTTGATACTTCATGTGTGTTCTTATATGCTTCGTTAAATGATCAGACCGCATGAACTGCTTGCTACACTCGGGGCATTGGAATTTCTTCTCGCCAGTATGAGTTTTACGATGCCTCTGAAGTTCATCCGATCTGGTAAACGTCTTGTTGCAATATATCCAACTACAAACGAACGGCCGTTCTCCAGCATGCCATCTTAAATGTGCACGAAGATGGCTCGTTTTCCTGTATACTTTACTGCAACCTTCTATATGGCATACGTGTTGACGTCTCGTAGTCGTGTCTCTGTTCCGGTTTCAACAAATTCGCCACTTTTGACAAATGAAATAAAGTAGAAGTTTACAAAAAAAAAAATGAAATACAGTAGAACTTCGATTATACGAACATGAAGCTAGAATATTGTAAACACATCAGTGTGAGTTGATCTTTACACTGTATACCAATGTGAGAAGAAATAATAAGGAATAAGAAGTTAAGAAATTATTTGAAAGGATTACAGAGGTCTGTAAGGAGGGGAGCAATGAAAAAAGCGATATATCGTCGAATTACGTGGTATGAAACATAGAAAGAAGGTATTCACGTGGAAGTACTAACTTTAAAAAATAATGCAATACGTATAGTACAGTGCTCTCCACTTAAGCGTCCGCGGTTCAGCGTGGTTTATCTGGATATTAATATGGATATTCAATTTCATTATAGTGCTGCCCACCATTGCATTCGTTTCTAGACAAATAACGATGTGCTGGGCCAAGAAAGACTCGAAGACTGCCTAAAGGTTAAGTGGGTAGTACTGCATATAATACGTGCATAATCTTTTCAAGAAAAAAACTTTTTTAAAAATTTTCATAATGTAAATTTCTAACGCTCATTGTACCATTAAACTTTTACCTAAAATATTTTTTAGTGCCAACTGTACTATCTTTCGTATTTCTGTGTCTGTGGCAGGGATCGTCTGCATACCCTACTGATGAGCCTAGCAGACGATCACGAGACGAAATACAATCCAGCACGTAGCTATAATGTCAATCGTTCGATTATTCCAATCACGTTCAACATATTCAGAGGTTCTACTGTATTTTTCGAATATCCTTTTACCTGTCGTAATCGGTACAATTCGGACACGTGCAAGCTACTCTCGTACGACGTTGCTTCTTAGAATTTGTCTCGACGTTCACGGATATTGCAGTGGTTACTTGATATTGGTGCGACATAGACGTGGTCGTCGTTAACGTATTATTCGATTGAAAAGTTTGCACAATTTTCCACTTTGATGGATCGTCACAATCCAATTGCACAGTGGTAGTGGTAATATTAGGCGCGGCCGCGGGTAGCGTTATAACTTGCACGTTTTCCAGCCGTGGAATATTTTGCACAGGCGTCGACTCGTGGAAACCGGAAGGAATTTGTTGGGCGGTTAAATTTTCGAACGCAGATACGGGAATTACTGTTAACTGTTGCGTTTGTGCTCCTATAGAAGAAAATATATGAATTAGAATAATTTACTTTTACAGATATAAAGGAGAAAGGTAGAACCTCGAACTGACAGTGAGTATACACCTGAAATTGTTGCAGGCTGTTGTTGTTGCTGTTGCACGGATTGCACTATAACTGATTGAGTTTCCTGTTGCGACTGTTGCTGAATGACTTGCGTTACCTGTCGACTCTATGTAACCGAAAAGTTTGAATAAAACCGTTATTAAATAACCAGAAAGTTATTTTATTCCATATGCACCTGCGAACTCTGAGGTTGTGGCAAATTTGCGATTTGAACCTGCTGAATTTGCCCGTTGGGTGTAATTACTTGAACGACTTGTGGCATTTGCTAGACGAAAAATTATGTTTTATATACATGTATCGCGAGAGAAGCTATGTTCACGATTGGAAATGTACCTGTGCGATTTGTGGGGCAGGAACATGAACAGTTTGATACCTTGTTTGCCCATTGCTGGCTGTGACTAGTAGCTGCACAGGCACAGTTTGTTGAATGTGTTGCGCAGGAACCTGAATTGGCCTCACTTGCACACTTTCGCCTGCGTGTGAGAAACATTCAATGAAGTATCTAGAACTTTTATGCAATGCACTTGATAACCCAGAAATATGTACCTGTTGGCAGCTGAACGGTTTGTTCGGTGATGTCCTGCACGATTGAAGCGGGAAAGACATTGGATATCTTTATTAAACTAACTGGCTGTGCTGTAGCACTAGTGTGATCAATAGCCGCTTGCTGTTGCTGACACGTAAATTGCCCTTGCTGTCCATTGCCTGCTGTAGATGTATATCCATCGGCAGTAGGCACGACAGACAATGGTATAAACAGAGCTTCTAGTCCGTCACTATTGAGAGTTTGCATTTCTGCTACAACAGTATAAACGAGCTGCTGCTGTTCAGGTTGTTGCTGTAATTCTAGTGGATCGCGGTCCTCCAACTCATCCTGTCAATTAATATAAAAATACTTATTTAATGTCTGTCCATGCTATTTCCATTCGCTAGATCAAATGAATCCTTTCGAGCATCTCACCTCCCTATTCCATTCGTCCATGCTTCGTTTTATAATGAAAATATCCGTTGTACGATAGAACTTAATATAAATAACGCTAATTTCACGTTTAGCATCCCCTATACCGGGAATCGATTCTTCGTTGTACGAAATTGAACCAACCATTTAGTGTGCGATACGTGGGATCGCCCGGCCAGCGAGCGTCTTATCTGGGAAATACATTTTCAAGCTAGATTCGCTGGATTCCAAAGAGTTTAATATAGAAATTTAGTTGTCGTCGAAACGATCCTGTCAGTTGTGCAACACATCGTCCCCCTTCGTTCCCCTTCTATTTAACATTTTTCATGCAAAATTCCCTGTCAACAGTAAACTGTACTGTTGGGAGCTGAAAAGATGACGGGCAGAGGGTTGGTCTAATTGATCAGAGTTGAATGGACATGTTAGATATAGTCTATATATTTATGTAGGATGGGCGCCTCCATCAAAGAACTACGTTAACAGGAACAAACGAACAGCTAATATGAGGAAGGGGCCGTGGCGTAAATGGACTGATCAGTGCCTAGAAATACGAAGATCTCGGGTTCGATTCCCGAAGCCTGCCCTTCCTTTTTATTCGGTTCCTACATTTATGTCAAGATTATTAAGCTCGAGATTATAAAGTAACGACTGCAATGTTCCAAGGTTCTGGGGTAAGCGCCATGGGGTTCATCACAGTCCTCTTTCCGAAAGGCATTGCCTTCCCCACACCGTGGCCAGATCCTCCAGGAACAGAATCCCTATTCTTTAGCAATGTGGCGTCAGGTCACTTGCCATACTTAAAGTCTCTCTCTCTCTCTCTCTTCTATATAATAAACAATCCCTCGACACTCGATAGTTGGAAGACCCAGAGTGGTCGCCAGCCACCGCCTGCCGACAGGATGTTCGGTCCCATTCATACACTTTCAAGACATGCAATAAATTAGTCAATCCTAGGACATCCGATAACTGAACGGCGTCGGGCCACCAGCCATCGTCTGTCTCCTAGGTTGACGATTGCCAAAACACTCCTTGACTACCCGTAGGACTGCGTCCCCAACATAAATTATACACAGGGTGCATAGTACTTCACCACCCGATCCTATTTCTTTCATTAAAAATACGCTAACGCTAACAGACAATTGTCGCGGTTTACCCATATAATATACGCACTATAGTGGAGGTGACTTTCATGAATTAGAAAAACACGTGGACCCTGCTTCTACGATTGCGTTAACTCTTATGTCAGTAACCGGGGTACACGGGTACCCCATACTGTTTCCATTGGGTTATTAGCCAAATTGGTTAACTTCAGGTATTGAATTTTTTAAACATTTTATCGTCAAAGCGCTTGATTGGCACTTCTTATATTTAATATAAATTGACTCACTTTTGTTGTTTCGTGGAGTTAGGTGATTTAGCCAACGAGTGGCTCCAATATGAAATTATATTTTTTCACTTTCATATCTTTTCGAAACTGTTAATTTTCATTTCTATAACTCAACAACTACACCTTAAACAAATTATATGTATTATATATATATTCTTATACTGAAATCAAGTATCAGTTTTTTTTACATATTTTTGTACATATACATGCTCTTCTATGAAGTTTCTCAGTTTCTCCAGTGCCTACTTTTCGATTTTTAATTCTTCGAATCGTTCGTGGTTTTATAACTAGAGAAGAGAGGCCTAGCTTGTTTATACAAACAAGTATAAGCTGGCATCATAGACTATCTCCAATATGCATCAGTTTCTGGTCAATTTTCTATTCGAGACACACGATTCCTTGCAGTTACATGAAACGTACTGTGCTTTTGTGAAGTGCAATATGTTTCGGCAATTCAGACCCAATTGGCGAATGCTCAAATTATGAGGCATCTTTACGCAAAATCGGCAATACGAAGCATGGTAAATTAACAAGTAGAAATAAATAAACTTCCGTCTGTAGACCGTTTAGCTTTGGGAGATAGGCTTTTTTGGGTCTGTGGCATAGTCCAGACGCCTATGGCGTCGTAGGGCACATTACTTGACGAGTTCGGCCCTCCCGCCTCTGTCACGTAGCGTAAACAGACCAAGCTCGACTTGTCCTGGAATCATTCGGGACAAGCAGTTCGATTTCAGACTGAGAGCAGCGCGCATCTATTTTCAATAAACTTATATTTACTCATTACTTGTCTGGGTTTCACTGAGTCCACCCCCTACAAATCCTCAGAAGTGGGATTTGTTCATTTTTTTGGATAGTGCGTGAAATTTTGTTTGTCGCGACTGTCAACTTTGGGCCGATAACCGCTGTGAACGTGGTACATTTTGTTTCGATCACGAGGCCACAAGCGTGCTTGTGATATTGTGTGGGTTAGGAGGTGACTCTTTTAGTGGATTGTTCTTACAATTAGTGGAACCATTTAGTTTCGTGGGTGACCGTTGGTGTGCAATTGAACTCATTGGATAGCCACGATGTCTGGAGGAAGTGAATGCTTACACGACCTCGCCGTGGGTGAGTTGAAGGAGTTGCTGCGTGCCAGGAATTTGCCGGTGTCCGGCAGCAGGATTGAATTGGTCGCTCGCTTGATGAGCGCCGGTCCGGAGATCGAGGATAGTATGTATTCAGCGATTGTCCGTTACCGAGCGGATTCGCGATGGATAACCTCCCGTACCGCCGTTTGACGAACAGCCGTCTGGTGAATCGTTAATGGCACCGCCTTTAAGATGCTGCGCCTTCTAGGATGGGAGAGATGGAGCTTCTTCGGCGCGAGCGAGATTTGCGGCAGCGCGAATTGGATGTTGACGGAGTTTGCTGAGGCCGAGTATATATTTACCGAGTATATAACTTATATTTACTCATTGCTTGTCTGAGTTTCACTGAGCCTACTACCTAAACTTCCATCTACTTCTACATAAGTACACGATGCCAGTGGAAAGTTATATGCGTCGGGCTGATCCAGAAACGAAGCGAAGAAACACGCGAAAGGATTGCCACAAGTGCTACCGTCCTATTGATGATGAACACGCAAATACCATAGCAATATGAAGAAATGGTCCACAGAATTCATAATTATTGTATTTTAATCAATATATAAATCGTTTTAGGTGCAAATTGGTTCATGTTTATGTGTATAAAACACCTAAGGATTACGCCTCTTATATGGGTAACCGGTTACCCCGGTTACCAAACAAGCGTATACATATGTTTAATGCATTAAAACTGAAAAATTTACGAACCAATTTTATTTTCAATGCGTATATCGACGCAAAAACATCAAAAAAATGGAGATCTAGAGGGGTTTTGCGATATTTTTACCGGAACATACAAAATTCTTGCAGAAAATATCGAATGGGTAAGCAGGTACCCGGTTGCTAACATAAGGGTTAAAGAAGACGAGTATTTGGTCCAATAGGACCGGCCTTCCTTCCACGTGCCATCTTTTGAGCAACATAGAAGTGGATGATGCATCGTCACAGCCACCCATTGTTGGTGTCCGTTGTCTTATACATTCCCATACCTGCGATAATGGAAAGGTAGCGCCGCGATGCAATCTCCGCCCACTGTGCACGCGGGACTCCGCTTACTTTGTGAACACCACGTGCTTCTCCGCGGAAATGTTCACGCTTTGTTCTCGCCAAACGGGCTTATCATTTACAACAGTGGTTCTCAACGTGTACTACACCATGAGAGCCCACAAATCGTTAGATCTAGTAACAGAGATCTAGTTTGTGATGATAATTTAAAAAGTCATTGAGCAGGTCGTTTTTGGACTGATATGGAAAGGGAATATCCGATTCTATCGAGACTGGCAGTCAAATATATGTTACCCTTCACGACAACTTATTTATTCTGAAACTGTTTTTTTTTTATCATACTCTGCCCTAAAAAGTAAGTACAAAAGCAAGCTCGACATTGAGTATGACGAGAATATTCCGAAACGCACCAGACATCAGTGGCTATACGGTGTCCCAAAACTCATACACTCTGGTGGCCCACTAGCGGGGGCCGCTTTTACATTCTAAGGCCAAACCTACCCCGTCACCCTATACATGTATATTGCGGCCGAAATCGCTGTTGTGTCAATGGACCCTCAACAGTCGACGCAGACACTACCACAGCGAAGACGGTTGGTCAGTAATA
This sequence comes from Nomada lathburiana, assembly GCA_963667235.1. Classification (NCBI taxonomy): domain Eukaryota; kingdom Metazoa; phylum Arthropoda; class Insecta; order Hymenoptera; family Apidae; genus Nomada; species Nomada lathburiana. Next base: position 8,804,708 of record OY763908.1, read on the forward strand.
TCTGGATAAACAGCATGCAATACATTAATAACGTCGGCACACTCAGCTTTGAACGTGTAGTGCTAAAAGGCTTTCATTAATCTCGGATACTAATATGTAGATATCGACTGTCAAAATATTATATTTGTGTTCCATCCCCCACACTTCACCACCCCTGCAACATATCGATGGGTTACTGGTGCTTTTGGGAACTACAGTCGAACTATTTGTTTCTCATTATAGTTCGAATAAATGCCTATAACATTTATTTATTCTTGAGAAACTCTTAAATGTCATGCATGAATGTATAGATATACACATATAGGAATATTATTAGTATATGAAAGGTTAAGAAACATCTCTAGACCAGTGCTGTCCAACGATGGAACCAATCATGCGTTTCCACAGTGCCACTACACATTCGCCGTGTGCAGTGTGTGTGATTCTTGGTGGACGGCGATCCTACAGTCTGTCCAACGAGGCGAGGCAGTAGGCATAAACATGCATATAGTAGGCATACTATAGAAAGAACCGTACAACAGCGGTAGCTGTATGCCACTTCACCCTTGAACACCAACGAGTGGCAGCAAGTAACTGCAACCACAGCTATCTAGCACGTGGAAGTTTTGTTTATGTTTACTGCCTCGTTACGCTGGACGGACTTTAGCGCCGCACGTTTCTTGAACGGCACATTTCTAGAGCAATGATCGCACATTTGATGCTTCTATGCTTAATGTTTTTGTCTTTTCGGCCTTTGTAATATGCAATGCGCATTTTAACAATCTGATAGAAATTCGATTCGATCTTCACTACAGTCCGCAATGACATAACAATGGGGCAACGACGCGTATGCTCTCCCTTTAATCAATGAATCTATATGAAACTTTGCAAACTCTTATTTTCAATGAAATCATGGCTAGGAATTAAAATCACAGGTAACAAAGTAATGACGCATTTTGACGGCATCACGGCTGGACGAAAAATCACTTACAATTGGCGAAGCTTCTTTGAGCGCGGTCCACTTTCAACGTGATTTCAACACGTGCACGGAAACTAGCAACGGTTCAGTCGGTCGTTACTCACGAAAACAGGGCTACGAATACCGCGGGGCGGTACACAAGATCGCAACGTCACCGAGTGATCATAAGAAGAGCGCTCATTGGCTACGTCGCGCCGTTTCCACAATAGATAGCAGGCAGTAAAGCAGTGTTCTCCAGTGGTGGTGCTCGTCACAGGCTTAAACCACCCCACTCATCGATCTTTGCATAAGGCGCGTATACAGTGCCACTAACCATTCGCCGAGTGTAGTGACGAGATTTCCTGACGAACAGAGATACTAGTCTGTCGTAGCGTCGCACAGTGGTCTGGAAACCCCGAAAAAGTGGCCAAAAGTCAAAACTTCGTCAGAATTTTATGAAATTTAGTAATTAAGGGTTTTTGAGGTCGGTGATAACGAATCCGACACAAAAAATTCAAAATGGCGGACAAAGAACAATACAAAAAAGTAACGAAATATATATGTATAAAATATAAATATAACACAAATACAATATAAATACAGTATAATATACTTATGACATTTCATCTGACTCTAATTCTATGTTGTTCAAATGTTTTTTGCCGTGATCAGAAAAATGTCGTAAACGACTGATGAGTCTTATTGTTAGTCAAAAACGTTATTATGAAATCTGGGTGGATAATATGCGAAATGGCCTAATCAGCAAATTTTTAGGTGGGGGTAGGAGTTCACAAAAAAGGGTGCAAAGAACTTTGGCAAACCCGATGACTTTATGATTCTATTATTGGGCCGCTTGTGAACAGCTTATAACTTTGCTAGCGTAGCGGTCTTATTACATATCGGATAGTAAAACGACTTCCGTTTACTATTTTCGCTATTTGATTAGTTTTGTAGCCATCCTTACTGTATTCTAATTCTTTACCAATATACATACATACATACCAAGCATTATAACAAATGACTAGCGGGAAATCCCCGACCGTTTCTTCCAAATACGGCTCCAAGTGCCTAATAGCTACCGGGGGCCAGTACGCCAAAATACGGCGGGCCTCTACTTGCTAAAACTCTAATGGATTGAGAAAATGCAGACGGCTGCATCTAAAATTTCTATTATCTCCTTCGTGAATGTCTAAGCTTTCATGTAGGACAAATGGAAAGTTGAAAAATTTTGAGGTTTTTTTTTTCAAAAACCTACTCAAAGTTTCAGTGGTTATAAACTATACACTGTTCGTACATGGACTAAAAAATGCTTACAACGGGATTAAGTAAGTAATACACTTACTGACGTTTATAAAACCATCATTTAAACCTTCATTTTGATATTCTATAAGGGGTATCTGGGGCGTTTAATTTTACATCTTTTACAATTTTGACTTCAGAACTCTATATCTTGTCATACAAGTATGTGAAACGAATAATATTTTGGATTTTGAAGCTTTGAAGGGTTGTCAATTTGTAGGGACAAAAATTTTGTCAAAATGTTTGTTAGATATTGCCTATATATACGTCAAGATTATTTAGCTCGAGATTACTAAGTAACGACTGCAATGTTCCAAGGTTCTGGGGTAAGTGCCATGGGGTTCATCTCAGTCCCCTTTCCGAAAGGCATTGCCTTCGCCACACCGTGGCCAGATCCTCCAGGAACAGAATCTCTATTCTTTAGCAATGTGACGTCAGGTCGCTTGCTATACTTAAAGTCTCTCTCTCTCTCTCTCTCTTCTATATAATAAACAATCCCTCGACACTCGATAGTTGGAAGACCCAGAGTGGTCGCCAGCCACCGCCTGCCGACAGGATGTTCGGTCCCATTCATACATTTTCAAGACATGCAATAAATTAATCAATCCTAGGACATCCGATAACTGAATGGCGGCGGGCCACCAGCCATCGTCTGTCTCCTAGGTTGACGATTGCCAAAACACTCTTTGACCACCCGTAGGACTGCGTCCCCATCATAAATTATACACAGGGTGCATAGTACTTCACGACCCGATCCTATTTCTTTCATTAAAAATACGCTAACGCTATCATGTTAATGTTGAAAAATTGACACGTGGCCACTTTTTCCGGGTTTCCAGACCATAGTGCGCCGGGCGTTTCCATGACAACGGGAACTGGAGTAGGGGTTGTTTAAACAGGGGCGTATGCCTACCCCGTCGAAGAAGGATAAACGATGCACACCTCCACATACAGGGTAAATATAATTACCGGACAGGATGCTAACTCTGTTCCTATTGAAGATAGAAACCAATTGTAGAGGCAAATTTTGCGTTGTTTAATAAGGTCTATTATCCTGTAGTGGATTCTTTTGTAGAAGTGTAACGGCGTAGTTCCAAGGTGCAATTGTACTTGTTTTTCAAACGAAACTCTATGATTATTTTTATCTGAATTTGATACTTGTGCAATTTTACATACAAAAGTAGAAGTTGACCTCTATAAGTTGCACTTCTATTGCTGCTGCCTCTGCAACTCGAAGTTTATAGCTTTGTGTCAGAAATCATTCAACTTTTTCCTTCCTTTCAACCGTTAGGAGTCTCTCAAAACATACGACGGGGAATCGTTATTCGCCAATTTTCATAGATAAACAATGTGTTAATACATTCACTTGGAGCAAAATTGCAGACTTTTTGAATAATAAGAAGGCGGTACATATATAGTAACACAACTTTTGTCTTCTGATTACGTTTATATATGTATACAATAATTATGTGATTCACGTGAAAGAATTTAATTTGCCTTCCTTTCCGCCCTCGCAAGTCGGAAAGTTAACGGTCATACAAAGCCTCTATAAGTCGAATTTTCGTGTGTTAAACCTCTCTTACTCGAACACTGTGATAGAGAACCAAATATGACTAATAGGAAAACATAGACTTGGTAAAGTCCGCTGACGCATTGTCGCTCCTTGAGTCACGAAGGACCAAGGAGCACCAGTTCGAGAATCCAAAAATTCCACAACAACCCCTCCAACTTAGGTTACTCATGCGAGATAACGCAGGATAGAAAAGGGCTCCCAAAACAGGAGCCGATGTCTTTTATTTTGTAACATCGTCACGTGCGGTTCGTCGTTCATTTCATTAAAGATTCCGTTCGTCTAGAAAATACGGTATTCCTTACTTTCCCTTCGATTCTGTAAAATAGTCAGATTTCGTATACTCCCTCGCGGTGCGCAACTCTCTACATAACAACTACACTCGATAACACGAAACCTCTATAACTCGAAGTTTTTTTTCTCTTCCCTTGAGAATCGAGTTATCGAGGTTCGACTGTATTTACACTCATTCAAAGTTTATAATTTCATTCCATTTTCATGTATTTATTTAATTATAAATACACAGTTTACCAACAATATAATAATATATTATTATAATATATTATTGAAGAAATTTAAAAATGTCACATGGCAAATCGAAAAATTAGGGTCAAGCAAGGGATATCTTTATAGCGTATGGAACTGACATTAATCATTTCTCGAATCATAGCGTTTTAAAACATTAATTCTCGATTCTGATCGAAACCGCTGTATCGATCATGCGCAAAGCACGATTATTTTTAGTTATGTCTAGTGACTTTTCTAGTGAAACGTTTAATCATATGGAACACAAGTTTGAATTTCTTCGTCAACAGCTCTTACTTCGAATGTTGAATTTAATTTACAATTTGCTATAAGTACGTTATCCTTTGCTTATTTCAATGTGTTGTATTTCACGATTTCTGCAGAATGTTTCCAAATAAATGACAACGAAGTTGGGTCCGCAGCAGGATAAAAAGAGAACTCGTGTAAGTGTAATTAAAAATTATGTACATGTTGAAATGAAAGCATATACAATATGAATCAATTGAAACTTCTAAGTTTATGGAAATAACAATTATATGTTTTTCTTACATTTCGTAAATATATGTCGAACTTGTTTTTTAACGAGGTTATGTTTAACTCAAGAGAAAACGTTTAACTTAAAATAATGATTGAATAAGGCAACTTTTAGTAAATTATCCGACAATAAAAATTTCATCATTTTCATAATTATTTCGATAAATGAGATCTTATAAATTTCTTACTTTGGTGATTTCATAATCAAAGGAACTTGAGTATATTTATCGCTGATCCTTTTGGTTTATTTGTTTTTAAAATTCCTCTATTGAAGACTGCACACTTTCATTTCGATATTAATTATATAGATTATGCAATAAAATTTATCCTGTTACTTTGGAAATACATTACTTAAGAAGTTCGAATTGTATTGCAAATAAATAAATCGTTACCAATTAGGTGAGAATTAATGAAAATTCAGTTTTTATTGTTTCTTTAATAACATTACATTAATAAGCAATTTGAATATAAGCACCAATTGTACTGTACAAATCTGTGTATATCTCAGGGGACAGACTAGTCCCAATTTTATTTATATACCATAGGAAGAAATTGGTTATTTTGTAGAATTCGGGGCAAAACTGAATTGATAAATTTCTATTCCTTAATTTTGTACGAGATCGGAATAGGTACAAATAACAGAAATAGAGAACGAGAAACAATAACAACATGATAATGTATAGCTGATACAGTGCTTCGGTGAATCATTACATTCATATTAGACATATTAGACAATGGGCAAAAGAAAGGGTCGAATGATTAAAATCAGTTTGCCAATGGGTATGTCTCCAACAGAAATACTTTTATTTAATTTTATCTTTTCATATAATTCTTTTTGACAATAGCAGATTCCCAGATTCTTTAATTACCCCAACTCCAGATCACAAGGGAGAATTATATTTTATCATATATTTTTTCTAATTTCCTGGGAATTTCCAGATAATTATTCCCATATTTGCCCAGTTAAAGCTGTTTACTTCCTTTCGGGTCTATATATGGTATATGCTTGTTATATTCTCAATGGAAAATATTTTACGAGTGGCATGTACTTGGGACATTACAATTTGAGACTGTTTCATGAAACGAATCCGAATAATATATTCATTACATTTTATGTTGCAGTCTCAAATCATGTCAAATAAAAATAAAAATGATCTGCGAAGGAGAAACTTCATCTCTTTGGAAGCGAAGATACGAGTTCTGGACCGTCTTAAGAAAGGAGATAAGGTAGCACGAATAGCAAAAAGCTTAAACTTGAATGAAGCAACGATTAGAACCATAAGGAAAAATGAGCAGAAGATTAGAACTGCCGTTTCTGCAGGCTCCGCAATTTCTGCAAAAGTGGCAGCTCGAACTCGACAGCTAATAATAGAGAAAATGGAGAAGGCTCTCATCATTTGGATCAATAATAGTTGTGAGAAGCAAATACCAATAGATGGAAACATAATTAAGAGAAAAGCCATTCAGATATATAATCGTTTGAAAGAGAGAGGAGAATCGCCTGTAAAGCCGGGCTTTGTTGCCAGCTACAGCTGGCTGGAGCGGTTTAAGAAACGTTTTGCATTACCCAGCATAAAGAGACACAAAAAAAATGTATTAGTCGCTACTGAAAATGTAACAGAATATTTGGAAGAATTTCAAAAGGTAATTCAAGATAATGGATACACTCCGTATCAAGTGTTCAACGCAGACGAGTTTAGTCTCTGTTGGAGAACAATTCCCATGAAAATACCTAATGAACAAATTGAGGAAACTGATTCCAATTTAAAGGCAGAAGATCGTGTTACGTTACTGATGTGTAGCAATGCATCCGGTGACTGTATGATAAAACCTATGGTAGTTTATAGGACTGCCTCTCCTCAAGAAATAGAGGAGGTGGATAAAGAGAGATTACCAGTATATTGGAAAGCGAAAAGATCTTGGGTGACTGTTGATTTATTCAAACAGTGGTTTGCTAATTGCTTTTTACCAGATGTAGAGAAATATTTGAAACAAAAAAACCTATCATTCAAAATTCTATTACTACTTGATGATGCCCCATGCCATCCAAGAGACATAAGTCATCCAAACGTTGAGATTAGATTTCTCGCATCGAATTCTTCAATTCAGCCATTAGATCAAGGTATAATATCTACTTTTAAATGTTACTATATTAAAAACATTTTACAATGGATCCTGGAGAAGATAGATTCAAAATCTATCGAAGCAGTGGAGCCTTGGAAGCATTTTTCAATCACGGATAGCATTGAAATGCTGGCTTTGTCACTTCATGAATTGAAACCATCAACATTGAATGCGTGTTGGAGAAATTTGTGGCCAGAATCAGTTTTGTCTGAAAGTACGGTTGAACCAATAGAAAATGAAATTAGTGGTATACTGGAACTTGCCAGATCAATAGGGGAATGTTTCAATGGTACAACGACCAAATGCATTCAAGAATTGTTATTGGAGAAGGAAAGTGACGAAGCAGATATGCTGGATATTGAATCAGAGTCAAGTGAAATAGATAATAATGAATGTAGCAGAGATGAAAAGCTTGGAGACTCTGGTTTTACTATAACCAGTATACGAAAAGGTTTACACATAGCTGAGCAATTGGAATATTTTTTCATAAATGCAGATCCTTCGACTGAGAGAAGTATAAAATTCATAAAAGAGTTTCAGAAGTGCTTGGCTCCCTATCGTAAAATATATGAAGATCTCTTGAATAAAAGTAATTAAATAATGAAAATTTTCTTTCATTGTTAAAATGAAAATGTACTAAAGCTACGCAATGAAGTGCGAAGTGCAGGAGATGAAGATATTTTGCAAGGAAGAAGGAATTCCTATTTGACTATGTATAAAATCAACACATAATTCTAGGTTAGGTTAGGTTAGATTACGTTAAGGTTTGCGAATGAACTTGTACAACATGTTAATCTAATTAAAATAGGGAAACCATGTTTAGATAAGCTTATGTTCGTTACTGACTCACTTTATGTACAGAGAGTTAAAGTGATTTATGATGATTAATGTATTAAGCAAAATTTATAACTAAATGTTAATGAAGGATATAACCTTACAACAGAACGATTTCATGCGCATCGGTCGACGCCACTCTAGGGACGTATTTCTAGTGGCTAACCTGTCCGTACAAGGGTTGCAGCGGATGTGAAAGGAGGAAAAGATAGAAGCTTTGTAATAACAACAGTTTATTACTAATCTGCCTTCCTTAGTTAAAATGTCCTATCTAGCACTTTTTCATTTTTTTAAGATATGTTGAAATATTTCAAGTTCTACTAGTCTTTTAACTTTTGAGTAAAGTTAGAAAGCTCTAGAAAGTGCTTTGTGGTAGCCTAGAAACAGTCTAATTTATTTATCCTAACTACTTTTCAGATGGTTTTGCTAGTTTATAATGTGCTATGTATCCTTTACTAAGTTAGGTCGTCCAATGTTCATATTTGAAATGCAGATAGGACATTTTATTATACTACCAGCAGCACGGCACTGCCAAAGAAAACAGTCTTATTACTGATGAACGAATCATTCACCATATGGGTTTTACAGGAGAATGCTATAAATTTCTGTGCGAATATCGTTCGCATAATATTACAACGTATAGAGGGTTGCTTAGTTGATTACGTCAAAATGTCAAGTTCGAGCTCGGCAGCGAACCAACAATATCTGTCTGTACATGCACGAATTTTTTTAACGGCGTTGCGAAATTTACTACCGGCACGGCAGCGTTTTGGCGTGTCTTGTCGCTTTGCAATTTGGTCGTTACTCCGAATGATAAATTATGTATTAAATCTGATGCCGGAATAATAAATTATCTATTAAATCAAAGGCTGGCTTGCGGTACCCTTTTGTACGAAATGGTCTGCCTTGTCCTATTGATACGATCAAGGTGTAACATGTATTGTAAATAAATTTTAAATAGTTCATAAGTATTTAGCTTGTAAGTTTAAATTGCAACATTTTTGTAACATTTATTTTTGTTAATTAATTTAAATAAACCTTCAATGAAAATAATTCCACTACCCTCTTGACTTTCACACCTTAGTAATCCTTGAAAGAACCTAATTCCAATTTCTTAAATAAGAAGTACCATGGAGAAACTTTAAATGCAAAGTTCTGAAATGAAAAACCTTATAAAAATAGCTCTGAACATTATTAAAATTTACCCCAGCTACCCCCCATTTCCCGATGTTACGGTAGTTACGGGACACCCTGTATAAAACTGTGTTGGATGTTGAATGGAATGTATGTATAGGAGATGATACTGCATCTCTTGAACTATCATGCTGTACACCCTGGTTCGATCTGTACAAATAAATAAGTTTAATAAAAATTACTTTTTGAGTTCATACCACTTGAATGTAAAAACTGATACCTGAAGAATCCATTACTATTGTTTCCTATATGTAGGAGTGCAAAGCGCCCAACGTCCGGGCATGGGTCGTCTGTGACCGGGCTACCTGGGACACAGCTGATTTGCAGGCGTGCGACGACGGCCTGCAGACCCGTGTCCTCTGTTTTCTATGTTTTAAGGATATGAATGAGAGAGAGAGAGAGAGAGACGGGAATGACTGAAGACGAGTGGATGTATGAATGGGAATAGACAGAGTAGATTGAACAGCGGAGTAGTGTAGATCGTGGAGGAGCAGAGTAGAGTTAACAGCGGAGGAGTGTAGATCGAGGGGCAGTTTAGAGAGAACAGCGTGTTACAGTGTAGAATAGAATAGAGTAACATAGTGTAGTATAGCGTAGTAACTGTTTAATAAATATATATATATAATCTTGTTACCAATCACACTACACTTGCACCGGCTTAATTTCTCCTAAAACTTCCAATCCCACATATATCTCAAAAATATTTTCTTACAATGGCAGTGATACCTTTCGATTACAGTTAGTTGTCACAGAACCTGTGATAAAAAGTTAGAACGAGTTGTAATCAATATGTATGCAATAAAAATGTAAATGTATGAATGTGATTTACTTACATATCCTTATGCATGAATTGCGAAGACTTCCTTTCCTCGCTTCATAGAGCATAATTTTTGCCTTTGATATTGGTTGGTGGAAATAACTAAAGTTAATTCATGATGATTTCCAATTAATCCAATCATTTGCATAACAAAAGTATCAGGGACATACTTACGCTTTTATACATGCCATCACCACTGAAAGAATAGCTGCAAGTATAAATTATTAGGAGAGTGTGAAGAGACCCATCACCACCCCCGTCATAGACGGTCCTCTTCACTCTCCATATGCATTTTCTACATACTTTTTTACTTATATTTTGGAACATTACCTTATTCGCCGGCTTTTCCTATGCGCTGGATGCACTCACCGGTGCTATTGCGATGTTGTCATTCATCGTTATATGTATATACTTTATACGTACGCTTGTTTTTCATTTCGGTAGGAGGATGCTTTCCCTTCTTCCATTTTTTCACGATGGTTGTCGGCTCTTTATTCATTGCCAGACTCAATCTGCTAAACGCCTTTTTGCGTTATATTGGACGACAGCAGCGGTGACTCTATCCTGGTACGAGCCACTTCGCCCAAAGTGTATCCTTTTGCCTCCGATTAATTTAGCAATGATATTATTAAAACTTTCAACAGCATCGTTATTTAGGGCGTGCAGCAAAGTTTCAGCTTGAGCAAAAAGTGGCTGCATCGCTTATTCGATATTTTGGTAAATGCCAGCTTCTTTGGACTTTGGAATGTAGTTCACTCTGTCGGGTTCAGAGTATTTGTTACAGAAGTATGCTAAGTTCTGACACTCCTTGTGCTTACCGAAAATGTGACTCGGTACATTTCTCATATCCTCCTTCAAATTATTGATTTGTTCAACGAATCCTGCTTTTTCGTTGAACCGGTATTCTACAGCTTTCTTTATTCCAGTTCACAGGCGCAGAGCATTATGCTTTACGACAGCTCTTAGTTCTGTGTAGCGGCCTTTTGTTACGATATCGTTTAGTTTTCTACTGAAATTGCGTAGTAGGTGATTGGTGCATTCTATTTTCCGTACATGCATCATATACTCTCTAATATGGATCATTGTCCAATTACTTCTTGGACACGCTGCTATCGCCATCAGCAACTAATATACTGTATGTTCGTGCATTTCTATGCTGCATTTGAAGCCTTCTACAATAGTAGCACTTTCCATGCCAGTTGAACTCTGGTTACGACCTCAGTTTTTGAAGCAGCGAGGCCGTTTTTCTTTCTTCTTAGCTGCTGTTTGGCAAATCATACAGAATTTGTTTTTTACGCTGATGTACAGCACCTTTTCCGTGTAGTATCCCGCAATGGCTCCTACGCCAAAAAGAGAATTATAATCTCCACCGCGGTATGACCGTTTCATCCAGCTGCCATCTGCGGCAACTGCGATCCACGGTATATTCGATCCTGGCACTACATCGCCCCTTGCGATAGCCAAAGATCTTTCCTCTTTTCCAGCATCTTTCATTTCGCGTTGTGCAACCACGTCGAAGGCGTCGATTATGTCATTCTGAAATTCCTGGTAATATCCTTTTCGTCATACAGGAGACGTCCATGCCAGACAATAGTTCCTCCAGTTGATTATATCCGCCGCCCGTCGCCATTGTTGCGGAAACAGCGGCATGGTTCATATCCATACTGCCGTCACTCATCCGCAGACAGGATATGTGCTCCACGTAATTGCACATTCGGCACGGTACATTATACGTTTTTTGTAATCCGCACTGTTGGCATCCAACTATATCAAAATGTTCGATGCCACAGCCAATAATCAAATGTTTTCGAAGATTTTTTATCCGCTCGAAAACATACGCAAAATCAACGAAGTCTATTCCTTCTGTAATTGGTTCTTCTGAGCGCTGTGTCTCAACAGCTGATGTTACGGCCGGGTTATTTCCTTGCACGATCACTTCCTCCCTTTCTTTTTCCGTCGCTTCCTACTTCCACCATCGTATCAGCCGATACTTGATGCTCCCGCAGTTATAATAAAATAAAGTGTACATGGAAAAATTAAATAATGAGATAAACAATATAACAAAGATTTCTTCTCGAAAGAAGAAATTAGAAATTATTTTCTTCATTTTATTATTTACTTAGCTGTTTTGCCATTTATCATCTGGTTCTTTAAAAAACTGAAGGACATCATTCGGATATTGTTTTAATTTTCTCGGTTTCAAAAATCTTAAGCTCGATATATACGGATCCGAAGAAATCAGAAGTCCATGAAACACGTCTTCTAGATTTTGCAAACATGAAAATTTTCTGGAGTTGAAGTCTCTTGGGTTTCCTCTCGAGGTTGGCCTATTGGCGAAATTGCTTGAGAAATAACTTGTACACTATGGATTAGTAGAATATAGAAGGATAGTAGAAGTAAAGGAAACTAAACAATATTTTGCTCTTGTTTTCCTTATGGGACAGATAAAAAAGGATTCCATTAAAGATTATTGCTCCACTGACCCATACTTAGAAACTCCGATTTTCGCAAAAATAATGAGCCGAAACAGATTTGAACAAATTTTACAATCACTCCATTTCCATAATAATGATTTGCAAACTAATTCTACAGATAGACTCTTCAAGATAAGGCCAATATTAGATTACTTTGTAAATAAGTTCGAACCCATATATAAGCCAAAGGTATGTGAAGCTACTACTATTGTAATTTATGAAGGAAAGGGGAAAAAATTAGAGGAAACAATTTTGACCGGTTTAGAACCGTACCTCGATCAATGGTACCACGTCTACCAAGATAATTATTATAATAGTGTAACAATTGCTGAAAATTTATTCAAGAAAAAAGTAAGAATATGCGGAACCATCAGAAGTAACAGGGGACTGCCATCAGATCTGAGATCAGAAGAACTAAGGTTGAACCGATCTCAAACGACTTTTAGAAGAAATGGTGAAATTCTCCTTCTTTCATGGAAGGATACCCGACTAGTGCATATGATTTCGAACAATTCATGATGCTAGCACATTTCATAAAACATATCGAAATGGTACTATAAAAACAAAGCCCACTAGTATTGGCAAATATAATACTTTCATGAAGGGAGTGGATAGGGCAGATCAATATTTGTCTTTATATTCAATACTTCGTAAAACAATGAAGTGGTCAAAGAAAGTGGCGTTTGGGATAATAAATTGTACACTGTTCAATTCATTCGTACTATATAAAAAGTTAAACACAGAAAGAAAATAAGGTATAAAGATTTTTTACTTCAAATGGCGAAAAATTGGGCGAGTGACGATTCTGAAGCAGAAGAAGAAGAGATGTATTACAAATTGCCCAACCTGGAAAATGTACCAGACGTGCACCTTATGGCGATCCACCAGGAAGATTGTCTGGGAATATGCGGCAGCATATTTTGGAACAAATTGTTAGCACTGAAAAACAGAAGTATCCAAAGAGAAAATGCGGCGAATGTACTGCAAACGAAAGGAGGGGCGACACACGATATATTTATAAATTTTGCTTAGTACCTCTCCATCGGGGAAATTGTTTTCAAGCATATCATACTAAAAAACCTTACTAGAAGTATCTTCAAATATGCTCATCGATTTTTAATAAAATATTACACTTGTTGAATGCTATACACTCTGTTAAATCTTTCCAATCATTTATTCAATAATTAAGGAAATACGTGGGAATTCGTCAATGTGTTTAACACACTGCGAACGGGTCACGAGAAATCTCGAATACAGTAAACCGAACGTTAAGACCGTGTTACGAGATGTCTCGTTTCTGCCGCGCCAAATAAATGTGCGGGAACTGGAAGCACCTTGCCCGGCAGAGCGCGGTACACAATCTGTTAAAATGGAATAAAATCTCCTGATTATGTCTTCATCTATACCAGTTATGCGTGCCGAAATACCATAGTTTTCAAGAAATCGACGAGTAGTGTTTCCATCATTTGCTTTTGGTTTGTCTACCAAAAGACCTAGATGTAATTTAAACTCGGCCCCTAGCTTGCCACTGCTTAATACCCAATTTGTACGACACTCGCAATAAACATTCGAGCAGCAAATCCAAGCATGGAGAGGTGACAATCCAAATTTTAACCTACAATACTTTCATGAATTGGTCGAGACAATACCAAATCGATATTATTGAAGTCCTTTGACGTAAGATCGCATATACGGTAGATTCCGGTTAATAGGGACGCCGGTTAAGCGTGACCGCCGTTACTGAAGGACGGAAAGAAAAACTATTGTTTCCACTACGCTTATCGCAGTTTTATTGGTGTTACGTATGGATAATATTTGTTATACGCTGCTTTTGCACGTGTTGTTCAAGCTTGCGCAAGAAGGGAAGACGCCCAAAGATTCCTGGCGCCATCGTATACAAATAATAGGGCCCCTAATATCGACGAACAATAAGTGCATCGTGACCGATTAGGTGCATGCGTGACCCGACGAAGACTCCGAGGTTCCACCTTATATGGAAACGTCTAATGAGTCCCCTCCATACATTTGGGAGTAACCAACTCATGTAAATAGGGCCCAAATATCTAGGGGAAGATGTTTGCGTATTTTGCCATATAATTTTTTCTTGTATCGTATTTTCAGTTATTCTTGCATTGTAATTCCCGCAATGGCACTTTCACTTGTAGCCTCGGATATAAACGGAATACTTTGTTAATATATGTAGGAACCGAATAAAAAGGAAGGGCAGGCTTCGGGAATCGAACCCGAGATCTTCGTGTAAGAATGGCCTAATACTCGAATCGAAGTCTCGATTAGGTATTAGAATAATTGCGTAGGCGTATATATATAACGAAGTATTGCGTTTATTAATACTGTGCTCTCTCGACCGAAGTCTATACAAGAATGCCTTCCTTTGGCAAAAGCGTCGGTCGTGAGGACGCCTACGTCACCATCGCCCTCTTTAACCATCTTAGGGTTCTTCCAAGAACCAGCTACGCTAGACAAGGACAGCATGCATCTACGAAATGCACATGGCCCGCCTCGGCCGTTCCTGTACCTCGAATATTCTAACATTCGCATTTCTAGGCACTGATCAGTCCATTTACGCCACGGCCCCTTCCTCATATTAGCTGTTCGTTTGTTCCTGTTAACGTAGTTCTTTGATGGAGGCGCCTATCCTACATATATATACGCCTACGCAATTATTCTAATATCTAATCGAGGCTTCGATTCGAGTATTAGGCCATTCTTACAGGAAAATTAATTATAACACTACACCTTTCAACAATGTTGGTTCTACGACTTCCAATCTATAATGGCTCCTCCTTGTTTTTTCCACTCCCACTTTTTCACTCTGCTTAAAGTTAAACGTTTATAAACCAATCATAAAAGCTGTTCATAAAGAAAGGAATATAAATATGTGCAATCCCTGAAACCAATCGTTAATCCAGATGATCCGGTCATAAAACTTATTAGCCTCAAATCGTTTCTTTTGCATTAACTAACCTTTACTGCCCAAATTGCACTATGCTTTATCGGCCTGCAGTGAAATGTATTTGTTAAGAGAACGCGTCGCCTGTACGTAAAGAGTCAGTAAATATTGGTTGTATTTTCATGAAACTTTTAGCAATATGTCTGTTACAATCTTCTGATTAAAATGATACCAAACGCGACATAAGTAAGACAACTTTTACTTATCGTGGTACCAATAATTTATATTTTTATAATTGTACAAACCATATTATGTTTGGACACATTTTAATCGAAGAAATCTCTACACTGTGTTCTAGAAAATTTAATGCAAGGAAGTTAGAAATGAAAAAGTTAATCTGTCGTTTTTATTATAGCATCGTTTTGCATTTGTGTAATCACAACGATACGCTGGCATTTAAATTCCACTGCCTCGATACTCGCTCTATCCATCTTTTCTTTTACGGCCTATTGACACCAACAAAAACGAGTTGCGAGCAGCGAGCTTCGAGAAATTGGGACACTGGCATGGCACTGCCCTGCTCGGTTCGACGAGCGGTCGAGCTTTGTAGATCGTTTAGTGGGGTGAGAAATCGCCATTCCACTTTTTTCATTTAATTATGAATTTTCTGTACATATTGCAAACAAAAATCCACAAAAGAAATATAATTTAAATTACATGTTTTAGCCATTGAAATAATCACAACTGCGTTATAGAGGAAGCTTATCTAACGAAACGTGTATAGTTTGAACGTTTTATGCTAACAAAACGCATATGGTTTTGAAATAAATATTCTGCCGCTTTCGAAATGAAAACTAAATGCTGCATTTGTATTTTCTGAACATATGTAAAGAAGAAAGGAAAAAGAAGTGCGCACACAAGTTGTATAACATATACATATAACGAAATCGGCACGAAAATGAGTCCAAACAGGGTATAAATCAGATTATTAATTAATTAAATAATCATGAACATACGAATGGGAAAAAAAGAATGAGCGGGGCAAGAAGGGGTAATTCTAGAAGCCCATGCAAGCACATAAGAATGGAATGCCATATGCAATACTGAAATCATTAGCCGCAATTGAATACAATGATTAGCCGCATTAAATAAGAAACGTAAAGTTAGCTAATCGTGCAAGGATACTAACCCGGCCGTAACATCAGCTGCTGAGCGTTGCCTAGGTCAGGATTCGCACAAGGAAAGTATGGGCAGCGGCCCTTCTGACCCCACCCCGGGATGGGCCTTTATCTTATTGTGTCATTGCGAAGGGGGGGTCGCGGGTTGTTTTCGTGAGAGTCGCACGCGGCTGCAACAGTGACACTTATTGTTAGCAGAAAAATAATTCCCATACCAAAACAAAGAAAAAATCACGCCCTGCCCTCCAGTTACCGTATTATTAGCCTCCTTCCAATTCTCTCCAAAATGTACGAAAAAGTAATACCAGACTTTATAACCCATCACATAGAAACAAACGACATCCTCATCAACCACCAGTTCGGCTTCAGAGCTAAACACTCAACCATTGTGTTCTAGTCACGTGCTTACATTCAGTAATCTCTTCGGTGTCAAATAATGTATACACTGTCTTAAAGTCAAATACGACGAACAGCTAAATATTTCACATTTCCACTGCTGCAAAACGAATAATATGTTAGTCAAAATATCATGTAATATCTGTTTTGAATTGTCCTCGATGTCCTCTACAATATGATAAAAAAATAAATATGTGTTCCTACTTGTTTTACCCAAGGTGACCTTGATTTCGCCATGAAAATAAACTGTCTTCGCAATTTTCTTTGTTGATATTTATTGTACACTCTATACCATGCAACTTTTGTTCTAAACTTTGTTTTGTCAGATGGTTACAAGTGGGTGAAACTCGTGCGTCGCGATAGACGGAACACCCTGTATATACAATAAACTACAAAATCAACTATATTGCACCTCAATCTTCTTCCTCAGCTTCCTCCAAAACACCAGCAATCCTATTTTCCCGAAAGAGAACACCCTACAAGAATCCACTCCCCTCGCTTAACCTCACCGGCAAATAAATCCCATGGGCTAATCGAGCAACTTACCCCGGCGTCGTACTAGACCACGAATTGCGTTGGGGACCTGCCACCTCAGACAGATAGTGGAAGGTCAGAGCTGCGCTTGGAGCCGCCTCAGCACTACACGTAAAATGACTAATCTATAAAGCCTGTATCCGCGCAGTCATCCTATATGGTTCCCAAATCTCGGGATCAGTAGCACATACTCATCTAATGTCCCTACAAAGACTACAAAACAAGGCCCTCAAGATAATCCACAAACTTCCCTCCTACTTGTCCACGGAAGAGCTCCATCAACGCTCAGGAGTTCCCCTATTAAAGGAAACCATAACATCCATCAACATCGCTTACCTTAAAACAACTCACCACAAGAAACTAATACAAAATACCATCACCTACACCAAGAAAACCAAAATAACCTTCCCCCTCTCCACACAGCAACACAACAGGTTAAAATACTTGGACGGGCCCTGCACGGAATTGGGTGGCTGCATCGTCTGTGGCGAGGCACTCAAAGTTAATGCCAGAATTAAACCACGTTTCGGTAAGAAGAGCGATGTGGACCTCATGTTTCTGGAGAATGAGGATAAGTTCATTCCTCTTTTGAGGAATAGAGTTTGCATTCGAGAACATTAATGGAGGCAAGATACCACCGACATGAACGTCTGAAATTGCTGGCATTTGGAGGTAGGTATACGTGCGCAATTTTTGGAGGAGCGTTTCGGCAGCGCGTAGTATTGCGTTTACGTCCCAGATCTCCAAGATTTGCTTAAATAAGTTGAGGATCTGTTCGATGGTAGCAGACTCCTCAGTGGCTGGTGTTGGGGAAGAGCTGGGACTGGTGATACCCGAGGTCTTCGCTGTAAGGGCATTCCTGTAGGATATCGGATGTGCTTGTAGAGCCACGTTAGACCTGGCTCTGTGAGACAGAATGGGGGAACTGGTGAGGGTGGGGGTCAGCGGGATGGTGGTAACCGAGACAGGGGATTTTGGGGCTGTTCGTTTGGAGAGGAATTTCTCCAGAGTAGGGCATTTTGAAAAATTCCCAGTGTGTTGCCCACTGCAGTTTGCACATTTTAGGACTTGCTCCCTAGTTTTTGTGCATACATGTGTGTAGTGGGGGAGGGCACATTTAACACAACGGGGGGCCAGTTTACAGTTAACCGACGCGTGACCCGGTCGTTACGACGAGTGGCCGAAAGCTTGTATTACTCCCAGTAGACACGGGGGTGAAATACGAAGCCGACGGCCTTCACTGATTTTAGGAGGGTACCTGCGGGGAAGGTAATTTTGTAGGTGCACTGGCGGGTTTTTGTGGAATCTTGCCTTGTAAGCGAGGTGCATCCAACGGGAGTGAGACCAACTGCTTTTAGCCCTAGAGCTTGCTCTTCGGTGGACATGAGGGGTAACCCTTTTAACGTCAGGGCAAGCGTGTTTTCAGAGTTCAGGGTGAACGTATGAAACTCCCTGTTGCTCTCTTGGAGCTTGGCTTTAAAGTCTAAGAAGACGTTTACACTTTTGAAGGGTACGTGTATCATCTTTCCAAGGTATTTCATGGTGAAGTTATTTCCGTATTGGGCCTGAAGAGACTTGGAGAAAATTTTAACGTTCCCATCGAAATTGAGAACATAGATTGGGGGTGCGCGAGCAGCAATCCCTTCGCGTGGGACCGTACGGGGGTCTACGGGAGAGAAGTAGGCTGTACGCTTACGAGAGACTTGTGAAGCCTGCCGGGGAAGATTCTCCGCACGGCCGTCGGCGAAAAAGCTAAGAGAGTTAAACCTATTTGAAGTAGGGCCACTAACCTGGACTTCCAATTTGGTACCAGGAGAGGGGGAAGGGGAGTGGCATTTAGTGCCACTTCAACTTTTTTACCAGAGGCCATAGTGGCCGCCATATTGAGGGCGGTTGCTTCGGAAGTGTGAACTATAGAAGGAGATGCAGGCGCTATACTACCTGTTGAGCTGGATGTTGATGGGGACAGTGCAGCATCACATTGGAGTGGTGGTTGAGCCTTTTTAACTACCGCCGAGAGGCTGTCTTGCAGACTTCTGAGTGGCAGGGTTGATCTGGCAATCTGTAGGACCTTCCTACACTTTGGAGTTTGAAGAGTCCTCCTCCATGTAGCAGAGGAGGGGAGCGTGAGCTTGACCCCTGGGTTGATGGGCCTCGGAGCCCACCAAGCTGTGGGCTTCAGCACTGATGTGCAGATCCGTGAAGAAGCTTGAGGTCACAAGCACAAAGCACTCACGCATTGTTATGGCGCTACTTACTGGTACCGATTTTTTTAAGTGTATTTTATTTTTGCGTAGATACGTCCGCACTAGTCAAGAGTCGATACACGTAACGAAATATGTGACAGATTCGATGCGGCGGAGCAGGGCCGCGAGAGGGTGCATCCTGCTCGTCGGCTAGAGCGTGGAAGAATCGCGAGGGCAGGCGGCCGCGTACTACCCCTCTGCGATGACGAGCGGTCGCGGATCGTGACGTGGGAGTGATGCATTGCGCATGTTTGATTCCCCTCCCACGCCACGGCAATGGGTTCGCGGCAATCCGAGTGGGAGCTTCGATCGGTTTTCAACGCTACCCTGGTTAGGGGCGGTGTTGTGTGGTGGTCGCATAGCAAATACGCCGCCGGCGTATTTGGGAAGTGCCTCAACGCGAGGCGTGGCATAAGAGGAGCATCGGAAGAGGCCATCTAGTAAGGGTATCCCGATGCTCCTTCTCAGCACTGAACCCCCACTCCCCCGTGGGGGTTTTAGTCGGTAAGACTCCGACACTACCTTCGTCTCTCCCCCCGGTACCGAGTTGTCTATGCAAGATTTCTATCACGCAAACAAACAGAAAAAAACTACTCACATGAGCATTAACTATCTATTTTAAGTTTAACGCTTCTATTTGTATAAGCTTATTCTTTGTATAATCTTATTAATGATGTTATTCCTCGAATTAAAAGGTGAATTGTTATTCAGAAATATTCGGTAAATTGTGTTCGCGTCCAAGGTCGATTTATTGTAATTAAATTATTTGATGTAACAAGATGTAACAAGATGTGACAAAAGAAAGAACTTCAAGCGATGTGTACTGCACGAGTATCGGCTATTAACTGATATCCGCGGTGCTCTGAGCACGCGCGTAAACCATTCGCAGAGAAGGGAAACATTGTTTGTAAATGTCAATGTACAATTCATAGTAATTTAAGAGAGACTGCAATTTCTGAGACGAATTAAGTGGATAGGCAGTAGGAAAAGTACATAGAATGGTTACGACGAATTACATTTCATGCAATACGCATTTAACATTGTAAAGAACTCTTGATATTCCATGGGGTAGGAAACAAATGGAGCTATTACAATGAAAAAGAAACACAACCCTGTGATTGACGTCTAAAACGGTGCATGAATAATTGAAAATGGCTACTCTGGTGGAAACTCTTGCAAAAGGGGGAAACTACATAAGGAGAAGACGGCTGGCTAATAAATAGTTAAAACATACCTCCACGATGATATTGTCGTTTAATACTGTTTAAAATGGCCAGCACTGTGGGAACCCTTCGGAAGGTTAAATTATATGAAAGGAAGAACGCTGGCCAATAAATAATTCCAAGTGCTATTAAGTGGATAATTTGATGTGTCCTACCAGCTGCTTACTTTTACGCAACATAGTCTTGTAAGGGGTGCAGAAACAGAGCCCGACTATTACCACAAAGTGTATGCACCAAACTTGTTACCATATGGCTCTCTTAGAGTGAACATTAGAGCCCGGTTCCGCGCACCGTTACCTACCTACGTTCAGGTGATCTACGCTGATATATTAGGTGCGTGTACTTTATTGTAAAAATGTTACCATAGAAGTGCGTCGACAAAAATTTTTGGAATCATTGTTCATACCGGGTTATTTTAAGGTTAGAATTAATCGTAGTAATAATCGTTTCTTAAGGGTATTCTGCAAACAGGACTTCCCACGTTAAATGGGAGACCACAGTGTCGCTTTTAGTTTGAAACAAGGGCAAATGTTGTGCATATAATTTTAATTATATCGAAAGACGATTCTTTTTTCAAGGAAAGTTTAGGCGGCGTTTTCACGGTAATCGATACTTGTTCTTACAATAATTACATATATTTCAGCTTCCTCTTCATATTTCATTCATTTTATAATTGTTCTCTAAATTAGTGCATTTCAGTTTTGGGGGATTATGTCCTTGTTTGCATTGAACTAAATATTATAAATTTACTCTCTCGTGTTGCCGTTTATGTTTATATTTATGTTTACGTCGGTCTATAGAGTAAATAAAGCTATCATTTAAAACCATCTTGTTTATTAATTTGTTCTTTTAACAAATACGTTGTAAATACGTTGTTATAATTGTTAGAAAAGAAAAGTTTTTTAGAAAAGTTTATCCTTAAATAATAGCGAAACGTATTCGAAGTTCTGTGGTTCGATTGCATTGTACAATAATCAGTTACTGACGTGTGCGGTTTAAAACAAAAATTTGTCAAAAATTGAAAAGGTACACACTCAAAACAGCAAATTAACCCTTTCGCTACGACGCGCAGTGGGGAAAAACGTAAATTTAGGAGTGCAAAAGTCGAAAAACAAAACACGGAGTAGGCCTATAATTTTATGTCCAATATCAAGATAGATGTCCGCAGCATCTAAAAACGACATTTCCATTTCTAAAATCCAATGTTGTTAAGCGTGGAAAAGGATAAAGGCGTTAAAAATTAAAGATAGCTTGAAAATGATGAATTTTATTTTCGCCTGTTATCTAATGGTCAGGACCTTAATGGTAATTCTATTTGCAGGAACTGCTTCAACAAGGATTAGGAATGTGTGCAAATCAGAAGTGAAATTTTTTGGAAATTTATAAATAATTTTTTTCAAGAAAGTTTCAATGAACCAATTTTCTACGCGTTCTTTTATGAAATACTTTTAATATCCGCCCGTATCTGCGCTAATTTTTGTATACACATTAAAAACGAGATGCATACTGTATGCTCTATCAAGTTTGGCTGCGGGCAACTGCGGATGCAAAAGTTATTGCATGTTTTATAGAATAGTTTGATGCCGAGAACGTCCGCACTGATGCGGCCTATGGTAGATGGTAGATGATGGGGTCCCTCTTTTTCATGTATGAACATGTACAATTTACAGAAATAAGATTTACAATAAAAACAATAACAATATATATATAAAAACAAAATAATATTAACATCATAATTATTACTAAAAATATTAATAACATATCAAATAAATTTACTCTTCTACGAAAGGAAAAAAATACTAAATTACAAAAGATTTATAAAAAATAAGAAAGAAAAACAATTTGCTTCGAAAAATTGTTAATTCGAAGTTAATGGATTTACTTCTTTGTAGGGCACTTCGTAAACTAACGAATCTATATTTTTTCGGTAAGACCGTATGAGGGTTATTATCGTCATTCTTCTTGTGAATTATCGAGAAAGACAACAGTTATCATTTTTCACATACAAGTATGTGACATATACATATGTCACATATAACATATAAGTATATCAATAACGCACAAGATATATATACATCCTAGAGAGAAAGACGTACGGAATCCAGTACACAAAAATTTAGTATCCATACAAAATAAAATTAGTAAGAGAAAGACTATTTAACACGTTGACCGCCGGGTCAACCGTATTCGGGTGACGCTTATTTGACTACTTACGAAAGATCTTAGTAGGTATTTGGAAAGATATTTCACAGGGTATAATAAAACTATTAAATTGTTATAAAAGCAATATAAAAACATGGTTTACTAAAAACATTATTTAGAATGTAAAACTTGAAAACACTCTATACAAAGTTCAGTTTGGTCAGGGCAATTTGGACAAAAAGTTATTGTCTTCTTTACGTTTTCTCGTGCTTTTGATTGGTCCGTATTAGAATAGCATAATTTGAAAGCGCGTCTGATGCTTACTCCAGAAGCATTTTTTCTAACGGCAATATTATGCTGACTACGTTGAGAGGAAGACTCCATTATATTTGCAGGCAGCCCTAATAATTCTGTAGCTAATAATTCTCTATGTCTTCTAACATTTATATTTTTCTTTGATGCAATTTTGTAAACTATCAAAGCGTTTACAACAGAATTTCCCAGGAGAAGTGAAACGCCAAGTTTCCGGTTCCATTTGATCCCTTTTCTCCTTGTAGTGGCATAAGATACCATTTGATCTGAATAATCTATACCGCACTTTCCTTTATTATATGCAAGAACAGCTAGTGGTTTCAATTTTTCGGCTGACTGTTGGCTTGTAGAAGCAGCACGAATGTTATGAATGTTTCTTGTACTTGGTACCATGATGGGAGCATGTTTTGTTCATAAAATTCTTTCGTGCTGTAAATGAAAAAGGGACGAAGGATTAGGATGGTTATTTTAGCCAGCTGTGCGCG
This sequence comes from Nomada lathburiana, assembly GCA_963667235.1. Taxonomy (NCBI): domain Eukaryota; kingdom Metazoa; phylum Arthropoda; class Insecta; order Hymenoptera; family Apidae; genus Nomada; species Nomada lathburiana. The sequence continues at coordinate 8,828,443 of OY763908.1, forward strand.
GACTTGGGCGTTTCCGAGGCATTGCAGGTACGCGATCTGCGGATGTGCAGGGTAGAAGGTTCGGTTGTCTAACAATATGCTTGCTTATTTTCGGGTAAGACTTCTCGAAATCCGTGCGCTCTAAAGGCGGGTCCACACTTGTTACCTAGGCCCGTTACTGACACCCGTTACCTCAGTTTTTGGTAACGAGGTTCGGTGGGAGATCCATTTCCTATACTACTGCACGTGAAAATGCGTCCACATTTGTTCCCGTACCGGGATTCGTTACCTAGTCAAGTGGTCTAGAAAAGGTCTAGGAAGAAATGAGAAGTGTGTCCTGATACCTCATGGCGTTACTTTTTACTTGGTTCTGCCGTTCCACCCGCTGTCGGTATTTTGACCCGCTCCAAAGGAAGTACTTGAGTCGCTTTTGAATAGTTATAGCTTTCTTTAAATTTGTATCTTTTCTGGCTACCTTTGGCCGGATTAGGTTGATTAAAGTTGATGATTCTAGTATAACAATAATTTCTAGGTCGTATATAATAAATCTCCATTATTTATAAAAATATAAAAATACTTATAAAAATATTTGACGAAGAACTTTTTGTTGATATATTGCGGCATTGATTTCTGTCGTATCTGTCGATTGAAATTGCATGGCTCTTTACCATGTATTCCTTTATTCTAATCCTTACCATCTAAATCCTGCACTCAGATGGTCGAAAGGCTAAAAATTACTCCGCAAAAATTGCGTTAGTTTCGACCGCGTCATAAACCTGACCGTGGGCCGAACTCGGCACGCACTCGCAACAGCCCTACGTCGCCAAGGGGGTCTGGACTATCTCATAGGCAAGGCCCAATGAGCCCTATCTCCCAAGACTATACAGTCTACAATACATAGGAACAGCGCCGCACAGACGAGTTCACACATTTACGGCAGTTCATAGGGGAGCTAACACATTGGCAGTGGCGCAAGGACGAGTGCACACATCTACAGCTCCTTTGGAGCGGGTCACAATACCGACAATTTCTCGGTCAGGCGAACCAAGTAACGATATGAGGAAGCAAGAAACACTCCACATTTGCTCCCAAACCTCTTCCAGACCACTTGACTAGGTATTTATCCCGGCAACGGTGTGAGGCGAGGTAACAAGTGTGGACCCGCCTTAAGCGGGCATCTGGTCTATGTACCGTGAGACCCGATAGCGTGGCCTGACGGATATATCCCCGTAAATACGCGCGACAGTCAACGGGTTAAGCAATGACAAACGTGTCAAAAAGCAAACAAGGATGGAATATGTCAATCAATTTTCTTCTAGTGAATTGTTTTCATGTCAACAAAAAAAAACGGGTCCCGACCTACGGTAGACTGCCGTGGGTCGCCTAAGCGCGAACGTTCTCGGCATGAAACTATTCCATAAAGTATACAATAACTTTTGCCCCCGCAGTTGCCCGCAGCCAAATATTATAGAGCGTAAAGTATACATCCCATTCTTAATGTGTATATAAAAATTAGCGCGGATACGGGCGGATATCAAAAGTATTTCATAAAGAAAGACTTTTGCACTCCTAAATTGCCGTTTTTCCCCACTGTGCGGCGCGTCGCGGCAGTCTTACTCGGCAATAGACATGTTTTTCTTCGTTTTATGTTTGTAGAAACAACGCAAGTACTTAACAAAATACTTTTTATACCATTTGATGGTTTCCCTGCTACATACAACTGAGGAGTTGGGTGACTATAGTCACCGCTAGTACACAGCGAACGTCGGCTGTCGGATGACTATAGTCACCGTTAGCACATAGCGAGCGTCAGGCGTTGGGTGACGTTAGTCGTTAGTAGCGAAAAGGTTAATATGTATGTACATTCATTCCTGGTTTCCCCTACCCAACGAATTGATGTCCTACGTTTCTTAATCCTGTCGCATATTTAATCCAACAGACGATATTTTAAACATACAACCTAATTATGGACATCGAGCTGTTGAAAACGCGATATTTGAAGGTCATTAAGAAATGTGCCACGGTTGCCGGAATTTGGCCTGAGCAGAGCTTAAAATCGAAAGTTCTTTTACGTATAATGACATACATACTTGCCATATGTGCGGCTTCCACGCAGGTATATATTATATGTTATACGGCACAAATTTTATACTTGTACGAACGTTCATTTCGTACTTAACACATTCAATGCAAAAAACTTACGCGTACGCTTCATCGGGATTTTCTATTTTCTATCGCGCGGCGCGCACGTCTGCACTCTTACCAGGAGTGTGATTCTGAAAAAAAGAGTTCTCCCTGATATTCTGCCTCGTTTACATGCACTTTCAGTGCGAGTGTTGCTATTAACTATTACACTGTTCGGCAAATTCTAACCTTTTTTTTCGATTTTGTAAACTTCAAAAAGCGTTCCTAACACATTGTACTATTTTAGAAGCGTAATAGTTTGGCAAAACACACGGCCGGACAGTGGTGCTCTATGATGCTTTTCTTAGCAAAAAGATCTGCTCTATAGCGCGGCATAGTTAGAACTTCTCCTAGACCCTTAGCTTTTAAAATAAATTTAAAAACATCAGAAAAGAGGTGGGGCATTTTCGGTGTCCTTTTCACTGTGATCATTGTTTATGTTCGGTCGCGGAAACCAAACACATCGACGGCCGCCGTTGCTGACTGGGTAAGTTAATGGCTGGGCCCTCCTGAGTCGGGCTACTTGTCGACCAGGTGACCGAAAAGCCTTTGAACCTGCTATATAACAGCTCCCAAAAAATATTCATCCAACTTTGAGGGTAGAAAGGCCGACAGCGAGCCGCCGAGCAAACAGAAATCAAAAGAAAACAAACATCGACAGAACTCGGCAGAACTCGAAAGAATTGGGCAGAACGCATAATAAGAAAGAACACGAGTACAATACATTACGAACGCGTCGCGACGCGTCGCGTCGGTGAGAATAAGTAAACGCGAAGCTCATTATCCTTTACATTGGACCTCCGCGGTCGAGTTAGCGTCCTCAAGCATCGTCACGGTACAGCGTAAGCGGGATTTACGGCCCTTCGAAATTCCAACTGGGAATTGCGGTGCGCGAGACGCAACCACTTAAAGGTTCTCGTCGTAGGGATGGTTGAAGAAGGAAACGACGAGGAAAAGAGAGAGAAAGGATGAAGGTTGCGTTTCGTCCTAGGTCTGCTAGCGGGACTCGCCAGTAAGGCGTGCTAGCAGGCCCTGCCGTAGACACAGGGATAGTAGGGAATGGTCAGATGTTACATATATAGTATAGACTTATATAACCACTTTCGGGAGCCGGATCGTCGTGCTCGCCCCCTAGCGGTGTAGGTAGGAAGAGTCCCCACAAAATCTATTAACTATTTATATCATTTTATTCTTGAAACTCCACTGAATCGTTTTGTACCAAGAGCGACTGAAAAATTATTGCCGTAAACGTAGAGAACAGTTCCCACGTCGAAAATTTTTTCAATTACTGTAGGTCCTGCAGAAACATTATTTGCGGATACGTGTTGAACAGTGTTATAGAAACAGGGACTCACTTCGATTTTTTGTGCCGCATTGAATGTGTTAACTAGACCAGGCCTCGGATTTAAGTGATCTTTCGGGCCGATTTTCAGAGGCAACGCCTCCTTTCCCCCGTCGCACGTCTTGGCCCCCGCGATTGCCAAGCGGTTCGAAGCTCTTCAGGCGCGTAGCATATGAACCATGGGTCCATGGGACATGGGACGATGCGGAATCCTATTGGTACGAGTGTCGCCCTAATGCGACCCGCGCAGTTCATATGCTACGCGCCTGAGGAGCGTCGAGCCGATTGGCGATCGCTGGGCCAAGACGCGCGGTGGGGGAAAGGTGGCGTTGCCTCTGAAAATCGGCCAAAGATCACTTAAATCCGAGGCCTGAAGTAGACAATAAGGAGTTTGTACATACCACATTGGCTATAGCAGCAATATTAAATGAGAAAATAATAAACGGTCGCAATATAAATTATAGATAGCACGGATCGTGTGTTTCTTCAGTATGGACACTTTGCTAGAACAAATGCCCTTTCTTACCGCCACGTTTGGCGCAGTGCTAAAACAGGGGAACTATATTGTCTATGCCAAGGAGGTGAAATATTTCGGTTTCAGTTTTCAGTTTCTATCCATTGCGGTCGCTATAATGTCACGAGTTTCATACATTTTTAGTACAAATATCTCATGGCCGGTGTCACAAGAGATTGGCTAACTGACAGATTGAAGGCAGAAATGGACATTATGATGCTGTATGCTGAAAGGGCTTACTTATTTACTTTAATCTACTTAGGTAAGATGAAATAATTTCTGTAATTTCCCTACGAGCTCTACGATTCCTTTCAAATTCCACTTTATTTCATGCTTATTTCATTTTGTAGCGACCGCAATTTCTTGTTTAGCATTGTTCCTCCAAATGCCAATAACACCAAAAATTTTGGACATTGTCTGGCCGAAAAATGAATCGAGAGATCTGGGTTACGTTTATCCAGCTTATTACGCTATCGATGAACATAAGTATCACCCGTACATTATTCTGCACATGACAGTTGGAATCTTAATGTTAGCCTACGTGTTCATTGCCTGTGATACGAGCTTCATGTACACTGTGCAACATTCATGCGGGCTGTTGGCAGTATCCGGGTAAAAACTTTTTTCGAACTATTGCACTCCACTAACGACTAGTAGCTTTTGAAATTGCTACACATGGAAATTCGTTGACAGATATCGTTTCAAAACAGCGATGGGAGAACTATTTAATACAAAGGTTAAGTTCAGCCACGATGAAATGTATAGAAATGTGTGTAATTCTATTCGTGGACATCAACATGCTCTAGGGTTGGTACTGCCATTTGCATGAATTCTTTGATATTTATTTATTGTGCGTTACTTATCACATACAAGAAATGTGCTTCATTAGTCACGTAAACATCAAGTGATCGAAGTAAGCGGAACATCGCATAGTTTCGATTCCTAAGAGCGATATATAATTTCATGTTTGATTAAGGGGGCCGAATGCTTTGTGGCCAACTCGACATTTGACGGTGACATCTAACGTCATTAGGCGGAATTATAAACGGAGAGTGGGAGCCCATAGTTGTCAAATCACATCATTTGGGGGTTCTGTCGCACTGTTGCCACATCTGTTGCAATCCTGGCCATCAGCAAAATGAATCGGCTCGAGCCGAGATTTGGATTCATGATGGACATAGACATAGCTGCTTAACCGCTGAAAACTTTTTTGTAGATTCGATCCCCCTCGGGTATATTTTTTTTTACATTAATTTGTTTTTAATTCCTAACCATATGACAATGATCAATATTTGCGGTAAATGTACGGAAGTGGTACTACCTCACCGATTTCGATGATTTTTGAATATCTTGTACAACTCAGAATTATGAACAACTTTTTCCTATGCATATAACCGCCGCTCGGCCTTAGTTTTCGAGATATTTGAAAAAAAACTGTAGCTACTACACATTGAACTTTGTCTATACGTGCACGCTCGTGGCAACGTGTGGTGCCGCCGCTTATCCGGAAGCCGGCGAAGAATCTGTATACCGGGTGAACTCATCAACATTGTATCTCTAGGACTACATAGATATAGCATATCAGATTTGGTATTGGCAGGGGAGGGGCCGGGCCCCTCCCCCTGCACCCCCGCCCCAGAAAATTCAAACCCAAACCTAACCCGAATCTAATTTTCATTTAATCAAATATGAGTTTGGGTTAGGTTTGGGTTAGATTTTTCTGGGGAGGGTGTGGCGGAAGGAATGGTAAATCATAATGGTTGTTGATACCAAATCTGATATGATATATCTAGTTCTAGAGGTACAATTTTTATGAGGTCACCCGGTATACAGATTCTTCGCCGGCCGCCGGATAAGCGCGCCGGTCCTACATGTTGCCACGAGCGTGCACGTATAGACAAAATTCAATGTAGTAGTAGCTATAGTTTTTTGCAAATATCTCGAAAACTAAGGCCGAGCGGCGGTTACATGCATAGGAAAAAGTTGTTCCGGATACTCAGTTCTACAACATATTCAAAAATCATCGAAATCGGAGAGGTAGGAGCACTTCCGTAGTTTTACCAAATTCACGGTTGCATTAGTGTCATCTCACAGATACGAAGACATTTAACCTTTCAAGAGATACGCCAGGTATTAGCCGCCGTGTCAGTTTATTACTGCTACTCAGAAGCCGGGGAGATCCCCCCAGTGGTGGGGATGAAGCGCGATCCCTCTCGAACCAGCTCTCGCCGGGCACACATCGAGAAATTACTCTAGTATCGATCGCAATCTGTACGCTCTAGTCAATGGTTTCCCATGGATTGCCTCGACGTTTGCATTCTTGCCCGCCAAGAAGGCGAGCCCCTCGGTCCCACGACACAATGCCTTCAAGGGTCTGTTTTACGACCCTCCAAATATTTACCGGTCCCGCTCGCCTGTCGGCTTCGCGGTGACATTTGCCACATGAGTATCCGGGACGCTCCAAAGCTTCGGGTTTTCTTACAATATATATTAATATAGCAGCTTTATTCGTAATATAAATGAAACATACCACCAAATTATTGAAATTTTGAGCTTTGCATTGACATGTATACACGTGCAAATGTTAGAAATATTAAACAGTACCATAATTGGTAAAACGGTATAAACAAGGGCTTCAACTTCATATTTACGTATATTAAATTAAAGTGACACAATCGACATATGTACAGGTACAGATACAGGTGGGGAGAAGCCCCTCCGAGGTGGGAACATTGGTTTTCGGCAGTTGCGATTAGGCGAGCGAGAAGCGCACAAGCGATATATCAATACTCACGACAATATATATATGTATCCAAATTATCTTATAGTACTAATTATTCATATTGTAACAATATCAGAAGTGGGATTGCACACAGCCCAAAAGCGACGGAAGTTTGAGTGACCAGGAAAATTCGAAGTGCGGCGGAGCCTTCGAAGAAAACGTGGTGGAACGTTGAGAAATCGCAACTCCGGTGCGGCGGAGCATCGTTATTTGGAGCGCAGCGAGATCGCGTAGAGCGATTGAAAAGGTAAAATACGCATAAATATACAGAATATATATAACGGAAAAAGGAATAGAGACATTCGAAACTGTGCAATTGAACACGGCATGTTCACGAGGGGCAAGAAGGGAAACGAAGAATCGGCGCAGAAAGTCGAGCCTACGACTAAAAGGACGGTCGCGAAAGTGAGCAAAAACCCAAAACGTACAACTGCCTCGACGGAGACGACAATCGCGGAATTTGAAATAGACGAAGACAGTTTACAAACACAGAGCTCGAGCGGTATCAGTGCGGACGACAATAACGAAGTAGAGGAACAAGGCTCGGAAATAGCCGAAGAGGAGCGAACGGTTCTCGACGTAACAGAGGGGAACGACAGCATGACGCAGAGGGGAGGTACGGAGACAATGCGACACTTTAAGGATGTTTACGAGGTATTGCCCGTTTTTGATCCTATAAAATCCGATATCACCATCGAGACCTGGATCGATAAGATCGAGGAATACGCGACCTTGTATTCATGGGATGAAGTAGCCGTCAAGCATTATGCTTTAGTCAGATTAGAAGGGGTAGCAAAGAAGTGGAGGGACAGTCTCCCTGCGGGCCAGCGGACATGGAGCGAATGGAAGGAGCTACTGAAGGAGGCCTTCCCATGCGAAACCAGCCTCATGACAAGACGTCTGGACGCACAAGAGTACACTAGGAGACAAGGTCAGGACGTAATAGAATACTATTACGAGAAACTAGCTAAATGTAATAAAGCGAACATGTCGGGCCAAGAAGCGGTGGAGTGGATAGTCGCAGGCCTGAAGAATATGAGATTTCGAGATTATTTGGGGCCGTTATCAAAATATGCGAAACCTAGCTTATTGTTGCCAGACCTAAAAGGGGCTAACCACTTATTACAGGAGAACCCGCAGCGTAACCAAGAAAATAGGCACAATGCCGGAAGGAAACCCCAGATGACGTGTTACAACTGCAACGAACAAGGTCATGCAGCAAACAGGTGCCAAAAACCCAAGAGCATCGCCTGTTACAGATGTAAAAAGATGGGACACATCGCAAGAGACTGCAAATACGCTGCTACGCCAGCAATCAAGGAGAGCCATAACGCATCAGCGAGTGCGAGTAGAGCAGACAAAGTGCTTCACATAGACTCCGAAGGGAAGCATCACAAATATTTTAAGGACGCCTACGTCAATGATCGGCACGTAAGGTGCTACGTTGACCTCGGTAGCTCCTGTGTAACGCTGAGTCAGGACATTGCCGACGACCTAAAGATGACCTATCTTGAGGGGTCATTCGACCAGCTGACTGGATACGGTAATGGAACGGTGAAGCCAGTGGGAATGCTCACGGCATCGTTGACGATCGACGACGTTACTGCGAGGGTAAGGATCCACGTAGTTCCTCAGGAGTACCAAGCGATACCCTTGATCGTGGGTCACCCGTACACCGAGCAAGACCACGTCGAAATAATTAGCAGACCGAACGAGTTGCTGATACGACGGGTCGAAGATGCAGACACGGAGCGACAACAAAAAACGACGTTCTGGGCCAAGGAAGCAACAGTCATCCCGAATCACTACTTAGGGTACATTGCCGCACATACGGAAGTGCACGACAGGGATGTTTGTATAGAAGGCGGCCTACGCGAAGATGGGAAACTGATACCCAGGTGCCTGGTGAAGGCGGATAAGGAAGGTACGTCAATTGTGCCCATACTTAATATTTCAGGCGGCGATGTGAAGATCCAGGAAAGAGCAGTTCTCGCCCAAGGAGAGTCGGTGGCGACTGATGTTGAAATCGTGAGAAGAGAAGTCAACATAGAAGCCGTAACGGTGGGGGAAATTAACACCGACTTGGCCGGAGAAGATGCTGAGTTGGTTGTAAGTGTTCTTAATGATTTCAAGGACCTAATCGCCAAAAATACCTACCAAATAGGTTGCACCAGCAGAATGGAGATGGCAATAACGCTGATGGACAATATATCACCGACCATACCGGGTATCGCAGCAAGAACGGCAACAACAACAAGAGATAGTTCAGTAGCTTTTGGATGCCAATATTATCGAAGAGAGTGAATCTCCGTTCTCCAGCCCAGTACTACTCGTCAAAAAGAAGACAGGTGACGTGCGCATGTGCATCGATTACCGGGCGGTAAATAAAAAGACAATTAAACAACCATTTCCAATGCCCAGAATAGACGATCAAATAGACCGGTTAAAGGGCATGCGATTTTATACAAAGTTAGATTTACGTAATGGTTATTAACAAGTTCCAATGTCTAAAGATTCAAAAAGTATTACCGCGTTTAGCACGGCTAACGGTCACCATCAGTTTGTAAGAATGCCATTCGGGCTATGTAACGCACCAGCCGTTTTCCAGCGGTTGATCAATGTTGTTTTACGAAATACGGCGGCAATAGCATACATAGACGATATAATCATTCCTTCAGAAACGATTGAGGATGGGTTGAACAAATTTTGGGAGACGCGTTAGAGGCGCTAAGGGCAGCGAACCTGACCTTAAGATTGAGTAAATGTTACTTTCTACAAACCAGAATCGAGTATTTAGGGTTTGAAATATCAGCTGAAGGAATAGCGCCAGAAAGGGGGAAGTTGATTGCTATAAAAGATTATCCAGTACCCGTTGACGTTAAGTCGGTACGTAGTTTTGTTGGTTTAATTAGTTATTTTAGGAGATTCGTCAAGGGATTTGCTGTCATAGCCCGACCCCTGACGGATCTGCTGAAAAAGAATGCAAAATTTATTTGGGGAAAGGCCCAAGGGAAGGCTTTCGGTGTGCTGAAGGAACGACTGTATCGTGCTCCTGTATTGAGAGTGTACGATTCGGAAGCGCGAACAGAAATCCACACGGATGGTCAGATAGAACGACTAAATAGATTTATACTCACCTGTGTAGCAACAACGTGTAACGCTGACGGAGACGATTGGGACATGCATCTAGCGAAGGTGCAGTGGTCTATTAACAACGTCGAGCATAGCGTCACGAAGCGAACGCCGTACGAAATTGTTTTCAATAGGAAGGGCATAGGTGTGGATGAAGAGAATCGAGAATCAGTGCAGGAACTGTTAAGCAAAAACTGCTATCGAATGAAATTACGCTACGACAAACATCGCAAAGAAGCCCGAATTTATAAAGTAGGCGAATTAGTGATGGTTAGAAGCGATACACCATCCACGGGACAAAGTAGGAAGCTCGAACCAAAATACAAAGGTCCATATGAGGTTCTGAAGGTATTAGAAAACGACAGATATTTAATTCAAGATATAGATAGAGAACAACAAAGTAATCGAATGTACAAGGCGATCATTGCTGTAGGCAGATTAAAAGTGATTAATAGTTGATAAATCACGTTAGAATTAGGAAAGACTAGAGCATAATTAGGATTAAACAAGCGGAGTAAATTAGAGTGAGAGAAATCATTGTCACGCACCGACGGGGACGTCGTTGAAGTCAGGAAGGGCCGAACTGAGACAATCGACATATGTACAGGTACAGATACAGGTGGGGAGAAGCCCCTCCAAGGTGGGAACATTGGTTTTCGGCAGTTGCGATTAGGCGAGCGAGAAGCGCACAAGCGATATATCAATACTCACGACAATACAGGGTGTCAGAACACTCAGGGAACATCGGGGTATAAGGTGTAGCTGGGGTAATTCTAAACAACTTTTTCCTTGTCCCAAATGTCCTGGATAGTAGCGTTTTTGAGTTATTAACGAAAAACACTGACCAATGAGAGCGCCCGCTGGGCATCGGCTGACGCGCGCTCAGGTGCGAACCGATCACTTGCGGTCGGTCGTGATGGGGGCATCCAGGGTACCGAGGGAAGCGTGCAGCAAATGTTACATCGTCTTAGTTAAGAATAATGTGGAATTATTCGTTATTCGTGAATAAGAAATACACTAATAAGTCGTGTAATAACCGTGTTCGATACGTTTATTTATTATCCGAAAGGAATAAAGTGTTTTATTACTTATGAAAAAAATATTTTTTTTATCAGTACGTTTTCAGGTGGATAAATTATGTTTTAAGACAAACGATTTGCATAGCTAATGTTAGGAAAAGCTAGTTAAACTTACTCATTCGTTCACGAATTAACCTGCTTAACATTGTGCGAATCCTGACCTAGCCAACGCTCAACAGCTGATGTTACGGCCGGCTTAGTATCCTTGCACGATCACTTCACTTCACGATCACTTCACTTGATCAAAATCGGTGAGACCCCCCCTTTTCTAAATAATTACCCAAATATTGATCATTGCCATATAGTTAGTAATTTAAAAAATTAATGAAAAAAAACTGAACCACAAGGGGACTCGAACCTACAAAAAAGTTTGCAGCAGCTCATATCAACATCTCGACTCGAGCCGATTCATTTTGCTGATGGTTATAACTTTGGTTAAAACAGATGTGGCACACCGTGACAGAGGTCTTGATACGTTGCGGCAACTATGTTTTACTTGCATCTGTGTTCCCGCATCACGTATTCACGTATGAATCGCCGTTCGTGGTGTGAAATTATAACTTACATTTACCCACTGATTTGTATTTTTTTCGACTCTGACGATAACCTAGTCAAATTAACTAAAATGTGCCATAAATGCCTCGGACGGAGAATCATTGAACTATTTTTACATCGGATGCGTGCAAATCGTATTTTACCTTTTCCGCCTTCCAGAAGTGATAGATTGCGAAAAATCAACTTTCTGTGATCTTGTGCTAGTTCAAGGAATCCGGGAAGGGTGTTTTAGCAGCCAATAAGCCATTAAATCGTTCAATATTTGCTAAATCTGAAATGTGTCAACATGCTGCAGCCATCTTGTTGCCTACATCGGTGTCTGTCTCAAGCTTGCCAGTTTCAGAAATACCATTCTTCTCAACGAATGATGAATTTATTGGCGTTCAAACGTACTTTCCCGACTGTGGTGGTCTACCCATGTGTGCTATACCCGCGAAAGTGTCATTAATGCAATTATCGGGACGAGGGACCAATTCTACGAAACCGAGCCTCTCTCGCGCGCATGGAGTATACGTGCATGCTTTTCTTTGTGTGAGTGCACGCACACAGGTCATGGCGCCTGGAGTCGGGGCCCTTAACCCTTTCGCTTCGAGCGCCGGATATATCCGGCATCTATGTCTACAAGTGCCACCTGTAGTCAATGATAAATTCTTCATTATCGGCACAACATTTTTGGTTGAGTTTATTGGCATATTGGATTAATCACATATTTAAACTACTCTTTGTTGTTACAACATCGAAACGTATTACGTAATATGTACGTAAAATTACGTAAATTAAAAATTGTAGGTTAGGGTTTTGTGTGAAAATTTATTTACAGGAACAGGTTAAGCTCTTTCAGAATGTATACATGAAATAAAAAAAGTATTATGTTTCAAAACGAAGTAACCGAACCAGAAAATGATTCGAATGAGGAAAATGAAAATAATTACCGTCTGCGTAAACGACGACGAAGAAATATATGCAGCACATCAGAATCGGATACAGAGTTAATTGAAGATGAAGCCAAGGACACCTATTGTAACATAACATGGACATCCAATTATTTCATACCAAAAATCCATCAATTTTCCTCAAGAAATTCGGGAATGACAAAGATAAATGCGCAGAGCCTAAAAAATTAGGTAATTATTTAGAAAAGGGGGGGTCTCACCGATTTCGATGATTTTCGAGTATGTTATAGAAATCAACATTTTGAACAACTTTTTCCTATACATATAACCGCCGCTCGGCCTTAGTTTCCGAGATTCTTCCCCAAAAAGATCGGTACTACTGCATTGAATTCTGTCTATACGTACGCGTCCGTGAAAGCGTATGCGTAAGCGTTTGATCGGCAATTGTCCATCGTTTCTATATATAACAGCGTAGCGTCCAGCGACCAACATTATACAATGTGTAAAGCAAATTTTGTTCTGCACTGATCTCCTTATTAAACAGAAGATGAATGTCTGGCCGGCCGTCTGACGGCGGCCGGAATTAATACTCTAACCCAAACCTAAACCGAACTTAAGGGGGTAGACACGGCACGTGACCTCTCCGATTCGGAAGGTCGGTATTACAGCAGCTTTTTCCTGCACCGAAATGGTAATACCGACATGCGAGAGGGAGCTGCGTGTTATTTCGATATTCTATTCTGAATGCGGAAAGAAATTCCCAGCTGTTGCGTTGAACTTGAGATTTGAATGGAAAGTCTGCTGGTAGTGTAAGCGTAGAAAATTCATTATACATTTCAATTACTTGAAATGTGCTTATGCTACAATATGTTACGTTGCAGTAAGGAATCATAAGTGAAAAGAAAAAATAGATGACGGATATTGGATGTCCCAAAAAAAAAGTTCGTTAGATTAGACATTTTTTTGTTAGCAAAAGTCATTGAAATCGGTGAGGTTGTCCCTCTTCTGTACATGTACCGAAATCAGACCCACTCAATTGTTAGAAACATCTTCTGCAAGCAGTTTTTCGAACTGTTCACAATTGACTAGTCTCGTACACATGTTTCAATGGTCACATGAAAGTTTTGGACAATATTATGATGACAAAAATGCAAGAAAAGATTGGCTGTAGAAATGGACTATCCCCTCCACGTGGGGGGAACCCCCTTGGCGATAGTGACGCTCGACGAGGAAGCGGTGTAACATGATCCGAACCAGAGTATCGTTGTGACTAATACTAATTCAACGATGAAACTTTTTTAATCATTAATTTTTTTACATGTAACTTTTACCAATGTATCTGTGAGATTTTTCTGATTCGAATGAGACCAAACACGATATAGTTTAAATCATATTGACTGGTTAATACAGACTTTGTGGTACGTATTTAATTAGTATCAACAAGTAAATGTAACTCAAATTATATCGTGTTTGGCCTTATTTTAATTAGAAAAATCTCGCAAATATGTTAGCAAAAGTTTCATTAAGAGAAAGTCAGAAAGTAAAAAAAATGAACACATACGGGACTCGAACCTAAAGAAAAGTTTGCGACGGCTCGAGACAAATTCTCCGCTCGAGCCGATTCATTTAGTTAGCAGAGTTAGCTGATGATCCGCATTGTAGCACATCTGGCAACAGCGCGACTGAAGTCTTGATAAGTTGCGGCAACTATGCCTTACTTGTGTTTGTATTCACGCATCACGTATTCACGTATGAATCGCCGTTCGATACTACAAATGACCGTACAGGAGTACGAAAAAAATCAGGGAGTCAACTGTTGACTGATTTGGAGACATTTCTTTATTATATGTTTTATACAAAATAGTCAAAAGAATGAAAAAGATGTTAGAATATTCGAGGTACAGGAACGGCCGAGGCGGGCCATGTGCATTTCGTAGATGCATGCTGTCCTTGTCTAGCGTAGCTGGTCCTTGGGAAAAAACCCTAAAATGGTTAAAGAGGGCCATGGTGACGTAGGCGTCCTCACGACCGACGCTTTTGCCAAAGGAAGGCATTCTTGTATAGACTACGGTCGAGAGAGCACAGTTTTAATAAACGGAATACTTTGTTAATATATATACGCCTACGCAATTATTCTAATATCTAATCGAGACTTCGATTCGAGTATTAGGCCATTCTTACAAAATCAGAAGTGGGATTACCAATTGTTTAGTGCACATTGTGACGATATACATATAGTATACTCGCGTGCTACGTGCATAAACAATTATTGAGTGCCGTGTACAGACAGTTGAGTAATTGTTGTCGAGCTACAGACTGTGCAGTTCGTGTTGAGTTTAGTTTATTGAAACCGAGTGAATAATTAGTAATAGTGACTTACTAATCGTTTGAACTGACACCTTGGTGCGATATTTTGTGCAATTTTGAACAATACGAGTCGTGATTCGATCAGCCGTGAGGATCGGCCGATGGAAGGAACGAGCCGTGATACAACGGAGTCGCGACTTGGGAAATTGCAAAAGAAGATGGATGAACGAGTGATCACAGCAACTAGAACCGCAATGGGAAGCGAATTATCATTCACTTGCTTTAACTGTGGGAAGATGGGCCACAAAGCGAGGGAGTGCACAGAATCGAGGATTCGACGCAGCTTTTGCAAACAGCCGGGACATAGGTGAGAAAATTGTCCGCAGAAAGAGGTAAATATGAAGATACCATATTTAAAGGATTTGCCGGACGATCGGTACTGAAAAATCAAATGGAGCCTGTTACGGTTGAAGTATAGAAAATAACTGCAAACGTTAATTCATTTATTATACTGGGCGAATGTATGGCTTGACGAACGCGCCAGTTGGTTTTCTACGGGGGTATGCAAAAGATTTGTCGGCCCTTGAAACAGACAACAGCCATTCCTTAGACGATATAGTATTACCGTCGAATACTGTAGAAGAGGGCATAGGAAAACTACGGACTGTTTTGGAGGCTCTTCGAACACATGGGCTGACACTTAGACTCGAGAAGTGTTCTTTCTTTAGAAAAAAATATTGAATACTTGGGTCGTGAAATAAGTGAGCATGGGGTAGAGCCAGGTCAACGGAAAATCGACGCGGTCGAAAATGTAAAGCAGGCAGGTCAATTCTTGGGACTGGGACACGCAGGTCAAAAAGTGTCGAGTGCCATAAAACAGTATGCACAATAGAATTGTTACCGTAACGCCAATGAGAACATTGATCGGTTGGAATATGAAAAACCATACGAGAAGAAATAGATCGATTGGACCTAGCAGCGTCGACAGGAGATATGAGCGAGCATATCTCTGAAGAGCAGGAAAAAGCAGAAGGAATCACGGATGAGTAGGTGCTGAACCAGGTAACCAGCGAACCTGCGATGGGAAGTAGCCGGAAGCTGCTACCGAAATTTGAAGTACCATGCCGGATTCGAGCGGTGATGCCGAACGACCACTACGATGTGGAAGATTCGAGAGAAGGCTCGAAACGATTGAGAACAATCGTTGCAGCCGATGGGATCAAACGATGGATCACGATCCAGGGAGATGCCCAGGATGCATAGCATCGTTTCGATATCCTTTTCTTAATGTATATTTTGTTTTAGGTCCAGAAAGTAAATGTTGCGCATTATTTCACCTCTATGTTCTGTCCACAGAAAGGAAAAGTTAGACAGAAGCCGAAGGCATAAGGCCAAGGCAGAGGAGTGAGAGAGGGGGAATAAGCGGTGCAAAGGGACGTTGCCCAACGACCAGGCAAATTCCACCAAGGGGAAGCAAAGGCTTCTAGACGACAGTGGACGATGACGACAACAGTCGCCCATCCACCAGGGTGCCTCTACGGGTACTACCTCAGAGGGGAAGGACGCAACGAGCGTCGTGACACGGTGGCTGTCGTTAGTGCTGAGCATAGGTACATGGTACCTTAGGCATGGTGCTGAGCATAGGTACATGGTACCTTAGGCATGGTGCTGAGCATAGGTACATGGTACCTTAGGCATGGTGCTGAGCATAGGTACATGGTACCTTAGGCATGGTGCTGAGCATAGGTACGTGGTACCTTAGGCATGGTGCTGAGCATAGGTACATAGTACCTTAGGCATGGTGCTAAGTATAGGTACGACGGTACCTTAGGCATGGTGCTGAGCATAGGTACAACGGTACCTTAGGCATGGGCCGAGCATAGGTACGACGGTACCTTAGGCGATGACCACTGATAAAAACTACGGCATGCTATCGATAGTTGGCCCCGAACCAGAAGGACACAACGGTGTCTCAGGCAGGGCAGTGGCAACTGATAGATGTAATTGTTTCATCAGGGGGTTGTCACTAAACCAGAAGGACACAACGGTGTCTCAGGCAGGGCGTGGCAACCCGAGAAATGCAAAGGCATTACCTCAGGTCAACACCAACTCAGACGGACACAACGGTGTCTCAAGCAGGGAGGTGGAAGATACGACGGTATCTGGGGTGGGCCGTGACCGGTACGACGGTGTCGTGTTGCGCCACCAGTACTAATATGACATTAGAATTTCAGGAAATAAATGTGAAGTCTGAGGACAGACCTGACGTCAGTATGGCCGAATGTTAGAATATTCGAGGTACAGGAACGGCCGAGGCGGGCCATGTGCATTTCGTAGATGCATGCTGTCCTTGTCTAGCGTAGCTGGTCCTTGGGAAAAAACCCTAAAATGGTTAAAGAGGGCCATGGTGACGTAGGCGTCCTCACGACCGACGCTTTTGCCAAAGGAAGGCATTCTTGTATAGACTACGGTCGAGAGAGCACAGTTTTAATAAACGGAATACTTTGTTAATATATATACGCCTACGCAATTATTCTAATATCTAATCGAGACTTCGATTCGAGTATTAGGTCATTCTTACAAAGAATAATAAGAAGAGCAATAATTTCAAATAATTGCTGTAGCTACCACATTCTGAAAATATGATATCAGTACATCAATACTTCCAGTATTAGTAAAAAAATAAAAAAATATAGCCATATAATTATAACATAAATTCGACAGCGATTTCAAGTCATGGATGTGTTACAGTAAAAGCGTTTAGTAAATTTATACAGTTCCCAGTCAATGTATGCCCAAAATGCATATAACGTAACCTAATATCGTACGAAAATGCATACATTGACTGCGTCACGCTTTTACTGTAGCACATGTAACAAGCCAACGCTTCAGTTTTGCTATGATTCTACGTTGGCAGCCCTCCTGAGTAGGCGCCATCTTGTCAAAACTACCTGAACTAAATTTGTGACGTCACGTGCTCTGTTTTAACGGCAATATGGACGACGGACGGTGAAACTCGTCTGTGGGAATGCATTTAGTTGGATGCAAATGAAATCTTTATATGACACTATTTTGAGCTCGGAGAGAGCTCATTCGAAAGAGGAAGGTTCAGCGCAGTGCGCCAGATGTGTTTTTGAACGAGGTTGTGTCTTTTAGTGAACTAAAAATACTGTTATTCTGCTGCTGTATTTTGTCCATTTTTTCTTACACTTTGAACACTCATATTATTAAATATCAACACAATCTCGTTCAACCATCTATCTGGCGCACTCCGCTCAACCTTCCTCTTTCGAATGAGCCCTCTCCGAGCTCAAAATAGTGTCATATAAAGATTTCATTTGCATCCAACTAAACCATGTTTTGGGGCCATATTTTGTCGGTTTACAGCTCGCTGCATTACCCGTGTCTACCCCCTTAATCCATTAAGATAGTTACTAGGTAGAAAAGTTCGATTTGAGTAAGGTTTGGGTCGGATTTTTATTCCGTAAGGCGGCCGACTACCCAAATCGAGTTCTTAAGCGCACCCGTTATACGCGTCCATTGCCGGCCGTCTCGATGTGTTTCAAGAAACCGTGGACAATCGCCGATCGAACGCTTACGCATACGCTACAACGGACGCGTACGTATAGACAGAATGCAATGTGGTAGTAGCGATCTTTTTGGGGAAAAATCTCGGAAACTAAGGCCGAGCGGCGGTTATATGTATAGGAAAAAGTTGCTCAAAATGTTGATTTCTACATCATATTTAAAAATCATTAAAATCGGTGAGACCCCCCCTTTTCTAAATAATTACCAAAAATTATAGACTACTTTGAGCTACACATTTGTCAAGAGCTCGTAGAATGCATTGCAGATGAATTAAATTACTATTGGGCTCAGAAGAGTAATAACAACGCGGATATCCAAGAAAAAACGGCAGTAGACGAACTGTACTGTTTCTTCGCGTTGTCATTACTGCTGAGACGTAATAAAAAACTAACATTACAGGAGTACTGGAGTAAAGAGAAATATTTACTAAGCAATATTTTTGGTGAAATAATGGCCAGAGATCGCTTTCTGTTGTTACTAAGTAAAATAGGAGGCATAAACAACATGCTGCGAAAATCATTCAATGACGCATTTCATCCCTATCAAGAACTTTGCATTGATGAAAGCTTGTTATTGTACAAAGGCCGCCTGTCCTTCCAGCAATACATTCCGTCGAAAAGGTATCGATTTGGAATAAAATCGTATATGCTTTGTGATTGCAAAACGGGATATGTGCAAGACCTAATAGTTTATGCCGAAATGTCAACGATTATAGAAAGCGCAATAACGGGAGTTGGAAAATCGGGAGCATCAGTTTTGTCACTCTTGAAACCGTACTTAGGGAAAGGTCATACACTTTACGTAGATAATTTTTATTCGAGTCCAGCATTATTTACCTTTTTATACAATAATTGTACCAACGCATGCGGGACCGTGAAGAACAGACGGCAAGGAATGCCAAAGATGGAAGAGAAATTGAAAAAAGGAAAGGCATACTTGCGTTCTTCAAAAAGTTTGTTTAGTGATGAAGTGGATGGGCAAGAAAGAAGTCTATATGATTTCAAGTATGCATACTGCAGATTTTGCAACAGTATCGAGATATGGAGGGAAACAGAGTGTGCAGAAGCCTATATGCGTTATGAACTATAATAAGTCAATGGGCATAGTAGACAAGGTAGACATGGTAATAAGTACTGTCAATTCAACGCGTAAATCGTTAAGATGGTATCGTAAATTTTTCTTCCACCTCATAGACATTTGTGTGTGGAATGCATATTGTCTTTATAAGTACAAACAGGGAGAAACCATATCCATGGCAAAATTTCAATTAACGTTAATAAAGCAAATAATCGCAAAGTACCATCATAATGTATGTTAGAAATTACACTTTAAGAGTATGTAAGATAGATCTTTCCCGGACAGTTCTGGGGTAAAGACTGAGCGGTCAATCACAGTTCATTTACCAAAAGGCATAACCTTCCCCACTCCGTGGCCAGCTCCTCCAGGAGCAGAGTCCCTATACCTTGGTAATACGGCGACAGGCCGATTGCCATGTTTGGTCTTTCATTCCTCATTCAAATAAACAATCCTTCGACACCAGATGTCGGCCAACAGGATGTTCAGTCTCATTCATTCATTCTTAAAAAAAACCTAATAAACAATCGATCCTGGGACATTCGATAGTTGAATAGCGTCGGGCCACCAGCCATCGTCTGTCGTCCAGATTGCCCGTTTCTAAGACACTCTCCAACCATACGCAGGCTAAGTCCCTATCATAAATTCTTCCCCGAATGAATAGCACTTCGCCATTCGGTCCCTTTCTTTTCGTTAAAAATATGCTGTCGCTAACATGTAATTCAGTGTCAAAGCAGACCCGCTGATAAATCCACGAAGTTAACAGAGAGGCATTTTCCCTCATTGTATGTAACAAAAGGTAAAACCCGAAGCCGATGAAGTGTATTATGTAGTAAAAATGATAAAAGGTCCGAATCACGATATGAGTGTAAAAATTGTATTGTTGGCTTATGTATAGATCCTTGTTTTAGAATATATCATACAGAATTATATTACTTGTCTCTACATATTGATATATTAACTAATTTGCGTTACATTATTAATTATATTTAACATTTAATCGTAAAGTCTAGTAAATATATAAATACCTAGAACTGTAATTGGTCTAATGTTATTAGAATAACTAATATAATTTTGTATAAGTCTTTTCATATTAAAAATATAAACTATACTTGTTATATTAGAGCAACGATTGTTTTATTAAACACAGTTGTTATTTAAGACTTAGAAAAACGTATATACAAAAGCCACGTGCACTCTGCACATTTCTGGCGCGTGCTTCCGTTCAGTGACGGCACTTCGGCGGACTGGACCGCCGAAGCGAAAGGGTTAAATATTGCGTTGTGATTTGATTTTCAATCATGTTGTGATTTTCGCGTTAAATTGGTAGTGGGGACTCGGTGGCCGTTAGAGGAGAAAAGCTTGGCAGTCCCTGGTCTAGAGCTATTGTACTTCCTACAAAATCATACTTTTCCAAATTTTTCATTATAAATAAGTAACCTAAGGCCATTAAATTAATTTCCGGTCATTAATTACTTCTTAAAAATTGCAACACATAATTAGACTTTTTATTTAGTCATTGTTCATCTGTTGAGTAATAGAAAATTTATGAAATTTACAAGATATTATTATATTTTTTAGTCTTTACTTACATTACCGCTGATAGCTCGATGGCCCTAATTAAATAATTTCCAAACAGATATTTGAAAACCGTCCAAAATGCCCATAACGCCTATCTCTTTGTTGCGGTAGGAATGTCAATGATATGCTTCAGCGCCACTTTGGTGAAGGTAAGTTTTATATCGTACATATGTACAAAGTACAAACCTGTAGACGGCAAAATTATAATGACCAAAAATTATTATTCCCCATCAGGTATCAAACATGAGTATATGCATAGAGCTCGCCAAAGATTATACTTTTATAGTGGTTCAGCTGGTGCATCTGTTATATTTGTCAATTCAGGGGCAGTTTGTAATGAACTCCACTGACCAGGTCTTCGAATCTATGTGAGGACGGAAACAATCGTAAAATAAATATTGATCTGATTGAAATATGATATCTGAATATTAATTATTCCCGGGAGAATGAAAATGCATCTTGCAAATTGTTGACTTTCAGATCGGAGATGCTGTGGTACAACGGCAACAGACGGTCGCAACTCTTAGTTGTTTTTGCATTGAGAAATAGCATTGCACCCCCAGTTTTAAGTGCCGGCGGACTCATCACACTGAATTTGCAAACGTTCTCGGAGGTAACGCACTCAATGATTATTATCGTTAAGCATATCTTTCTACTGTGCTTCATTTAATGAAATCTTGCTTCTTTTAGATTTTAAAGGCATCGGTTTCATACTTCACGGTATTGAAATCCGCATAAAGGACAATACAGGGTGTTCCGTAACTCAGGGAACATCTGGAAATGGAGGGTAGGCTGAGGTGATTCTGAACAACTTTCCCATTGACAGCAATGTTCTTTGCAGCTTCGTTTCTGAGTTACACTACATCGCCCTCGGTCGTGGTCGTCAACCAACGCAGTGACACAGCGACCGAGCAGGATTGAGAGTCGCGTGCTCGAGCGTGTGCTGTACGGGCTATCTGACTGGCCAATGTTTTTCGTTAATAACTCAAAAACGAAGCTGCAACGAACATTGCTGTCAATGGGAAAGTTGTTCAGAATCACTCCAGCTACCCCCCATTTCTCGATGTTCCCTGAGTTACGGAACACCCAGTATATCCTTTGTGGATGGAATTAGTGCAAATTAATTTATTAGTGGCGTAACCGTAAGTATTCGAGCCTAGATCACTGTCATGAAATTCAACGAATGGACTAATATTTTTGTTGCACAACAAAAATATAGAAATTTAGATAATAAAAGTTGCAGTAGTTGCATAAAAACTATTAAACTTTTTAAGTATTACCAAACCATTCGACATTTTTTGTTCTTTTTAGCAGTACGTATCAGCATAATGAATGAACGTACCAATTACACAGTTCAACACGGGTCTGATTTTGTAAATTTTCGCTAATTTTCAATTTCAGAATAGTTTTGTGGTTTTGCGGTAATAGTTATTCAGTTGCGCTTGATGCCAAATGATTCTTTGATGTTCCACGAATAAAATGATATAATTAGTAATTAGATTATTGTTACGCGGCCAACCCGCGGAACCCACGCCAAAAATAAATGGCTACCCCCATAAAAATGCGGCTAGCAATCGGCAGAAAGAACAACCTTCGACGTGCAGATTGCTAGGGCGTTTATGACGCGCAAGTAATAGAACTGTTTTTGGGGGTCGTCGTTTTATTCTATAATCCGTCAAGGTATACGAAATTGAGCATATACGACCTCAACAGTTAATTGCATGCGTCATAAACGTGAGTTTCCAAAAGGGCCTCGCAGCTGGGACCCAGCAGGCACGACCAGATCAGGCTCTAGGACCCTGGTAGAAATTCCGTCGCGTTGCCAAATAATCAGCAACGTTCAAGGACGCACCCCCTCCCTGAAGAAAATGAGCTTCGGGCGCTAAGAAAGGGTGCGACCACACCTTCAAAACACGCTGATTGGCAATTAGTCATTTTCCCTAATGTCCAATCAGCGTGCCCAAAACACACTTCCGAGTCGATGTGATGGGGTACACTCGACGAGGAAGTCAGTCCAAGACAGGGACTTATCCAGCACGGTGAAAAGGAGAAGGAGTATCTTCTTCTTCAGTCGTCTGTCTTTTGCTCAAGAGTGCAAGTCAAGTACAAGTCCAAGTCAAAGACCAAGTCGGTCCAAGACAAGGTCCAAGACAGAGTCTAAGACAGGATCTTATCCAGTAAACTAGAAAGGAAGAAACATTATCATCCTCTTATCCGTTAATTTGTCTTCACTCAGGAGCAGGAGAAACCATTATACTCTCCTACTTCCAAACATGCGGGAAACATTATCCTCCCACAAGTTTCTTCACGTTATAGTACATTATACAGGACTGTACGATCTGTTTTATCATTACATAGTTATCATTCATTTCTCAATATTTATTTTGCATTTATTCAAATTACCACCCCTATCTCCTTAAACGGTCGTAGGGTCATACGTGCGCGACGGTGTCGATAGATATCGAAACGGACACTTACGACCTCCGTACACTAAGGCTCTCATTGCATCCGATAGTAGAATCGAAGCCGCGGATTACGTAAAAGCAATTATAAACATTTAAATGTGTTTAAATAATGATCAAAGTGAAAAGGACATCCAGTTTCGCTGATATCTTTCTATCTATTTAGAAAACTAAGGGTCCAGGAGAAAATCTGTCGCATCAACGAAAATTACAAAATCATTTTCGTTTTCGGTTTCGTCACATAATCAGAAGTGGGATTATCGTTTGTTTACTGCACATTGTGATGATATACATATACAGGGTGTCCCGTAAGTACCGCAGCGTCGGGAAATGGAGGGTAGCTGGGGTGATTCTGAACAACTTTTTCCTTGACCAAAATGTTGTTTGAAGCTTCGTTTTTGAGTTATTAACCAAAAACACTCTGGCGCCTATCTCTGTACTGTGCTCGGTTGAGTACGGGGGTGTCGAGGGTATCGAGGAAAGCGTACTGCAAATGTTACATCGTTATTCATTACGAAACGGGCGTTAGTGCAAACAAAAAATTGGCAGGTTCGACATTTGACGGGGTGACATCTACAGTCATTACACAGAATTCTAAACTGACGGTGTGACATCTAATGTCATTAGGCAGAATTATAAACGGAGAGTGGGAGGCCATAGTTGCAAAATCACATCATTTGGGGGTTCTGTCGCACTGTTGCCACATCTGTTGCAATCCTGGCCATCGGCAAAATGAATCGGCTCGAGCCGAGATTTGGATTCCTGCCGGGCATAGACATAACTGCTGAACCGCTGGAAACTTTCTTAGTAGGTCCGATCCCCCTCGGGTATATTTTTTTTACATTAATTTTTGTTTAGTTCCTAACTATATGGCAATGATCAATATTTGCTTACCTGTTAGCGACAGCGTATTTTTAACAAAAAGAAAAGGACTGAGTAGCGAAGTGCTATTCATTCGGGGAAGAACTTATGATATTGACTTAGCCTGCGTATGGTTGGAGAGTGTCTTAGAAACGGGCAATCTGGACCGCAGATGATGGCTGGTGGCCCGACGCTATTCAACTATCGAATGTCCCAGGATTGACTGTTTATTAGGGGTTTTTAAGAATGAATGGACGAGACTGAACATCCTGTTGGCCGACATCTGGTGTCGAAGGATTGTTTATTTGAATGAGGAATGAAAGACCAAACATGGCAATCGGCCTGTCGCCGTATTACCAAGGTATAGGGACTCTGCTCCTGGAGGATCTGGCCACGGAGTGGGGAAGGTTATGCCTTTTGGTAAATGAACTGTGATTGACCGCTCAGTCTTTACCCCAGAACTGTCCGGGAAAGATCTGTCTTGCATACTCTTACATCTAACATACCAATATTTTAAAAATATTTTTTAAATATTTTAATTTAATATACGTGTGTAAATATGAACTTAGAGCGCTTTTCGTGTGAATTGAATTAACTTTAGCTCCATTTTGTTTTGCCAAAAGTTATCGTCTTTATCTATTTTAAGACACGTCAACCCTTTACAAGTCCAGATACAAAATAAGCAGTATTTTCTACCTGTTATATGTAACTGTCCTTGTATCTGATAGTAATAATAATGATTCTGGTTCATTCTGTTTCCTGTTGCATCTTCAAATATGCGGCGCATAACTTTAACAGTTTTGATTGCCCCCTCCGGCAGTAAAATCTCTGCCGTTTTCGGGCATTCTATTTCTACGATGCCCCCTTCGTCTATTACTCCATCTGGAGAAGCAGGGCAGCAGCAGCACACTTTCCGTGTAAGATCCCCTCTCGCTCAAATTCACTGTTTTTCCACCTATGTATTTGGCGATGATTCCGTTGAAACTTTCTACGCTGTTATTATTACTGCTATACAGCAAACTCTCGGCATGCGCGTACAATGGTCGAAGTACAGTCTTTAATTTGTCCATACACTCCCATCTTCGTCAGTTCTGGAACAATGTTCTCTTCATCCTTCTTACTGCTTGCATCGCAGCAGTATTGAAGTTTTGAACAATCTGCGTGTTCGCCAAAAACGTGACTAGGGACGTTGTATATGTCGGCATACAAATTCTTAATCTTTTCTGCGATTGTCACATTCTGACTATATCTATATTCTGCGGCTATCAGTATGTCCGCGCGCATTCGACGAATGCTAATTTCCACGACTTTCCTCAACGGGCCAGGTGTTGTCTTTTTCACAATTTCCTTCATTTTTTTACAAAAATTTCTTAGCAAATGATTAGTGTATTCTATTTTATTTTCTCGAATTTGCGTTCGGTATGGATCAGCATCTATAATTTTCTTGTACACACTGCTGTCCCCATCAACGTTGAGTAAACGGTCCATGTTTTTCGACGCTAGTCTTGAACCCTTCAACTATCGCGTCACTTTCCATCGCCGTTGATGCTTGATTCGTGCCCCAGTTTTTGAAGCACATGTGGGTTCGGGGCTCTTCTGTCTTTTTTGCAGCACACCGACAAATCCTGCAAACTTTGTTCCTCACGCCGGTAAATAACACTTTCTTGGTATGGCAACCAATTATTACGATGATGGGTAACGTGCCTCTTACAACATTTCTTGCTTATTGCTAAATCGGGAAAACCGCACACTATTGGAGAAGAATTGACACTGCCAGCTGTGAGTGAGGTTCTGCGTACTGTACTGCACAAGCAACCATCTAATATTATTAAGAAAATCCCATTGAGCAATAATACAGTACAGAGACGAATCGACGACATGTCCGAGGATGTGTAGAGTTCTCTAACTGATTTTTTGAAGACTGCCCAGTTTTCTTTACATCTCGATAAATCCACTTTACCAAAAAATGAGGCTTTACTTCTTGCGTACGTTCACTTTACGAAATATGAACGTCCAGAATTATTTTTCGCAAAAAAATTAGTGGTATGGCAGGGCGTCGCTTTGTTGAAGGTTGTAAACCTTCACGATTCCCTGACAATACTCTTGCACAATGAATGCGTGCAAGAGCCCAACAGTTTGAACTAATGTTCAAGGTGAGGAGCAAGTTTCTGGATGTGGTTAAATAAAACACCGTACCCTTTAGCATACAACACTTATTCTATATTCGCTAGAATAACTCTGCTCTGACAAACTGTTAAGAAATGACAACAATGGTACTATACTCTGCTCGCAAACAGAGTTCGATAGTTCTCCTTATTATTCTCAAAATGCTTCTCTCACTGACTCTGACTTGCTTCCCCTACAGTTTCTAAATCGATTCTGACTTCCTCGGCCCAAACTCCGCCAAAGGAAACCTACAGACCCGTTCGCAAGGGTGGAGTCTTAAAACTACGAGCCAAACAAACAACCCTATTCGTCTAATTATAATAGATGGTAACATAAAACGAACTATTGGTGGAGGCGTGTCACTGTTGAGGATGGTTGTGAGGCGTAAGAAGGGGAACTTTTCCAAATATGGAAACAGCGTTGCACGGAATTTCTTGAAGCATCAGGGCACAATTTCTGACATCCTTGGCATTGGCGACTGTCTGGAAACCAAGTAAACGCGAGGCCAACCGAGTCGAACACTTAAACCCTGGGACCCTTGGGTCCGGCTGAAGCGATAACTCCAGCCTCCGTAACGAACGGCAAAACAACAGCCCAATGCTGGGACTCAATGAAAACCAGACGCGTACCCTCGAACCTAAACACGACGATACGCGAAAGATCTTTCCTGGTTTCAATACGTCAACGCCATGCACTCTCAGTTCTCAACAATTAAAAACGGGTCAGTGGCGGCTCGTAGCTAGAATTAGTAGGGGTGCTGCTCCAGAAAATGTTTAGCCTTTGGTTTAAAATTGTGTAAAAGGCACTGCGGGGGCGACAGTTCTCTCTGCCGCGCAGCCTCGCGTGCAGCTTCCTATGTGCGCATGCGCAAAACAGTCAAACACCACGCGGCTGGAACTGTGAAGCGCACATTTCCGTTCAAAGATTTTTGTATCTTTTCCATAAACTGGGGGATGGGTACTGCCATTAAGCTTAAGGATTATATATTGTACAAGTATAAAGTAAGAATCAAAGAAAAAAGGACCCATTATATTAAATGTTATCGGTAATATCAAGCGGAACTTAGGGGGTGCTGCAGTTCCATAGTGCCTATACGCGAGCCGCCACTGAAACGGATGCTATAGGAAATTTTATATTTGACGTATTGGAACACTATTTTAAAGAAAAACGTATTCCCCTTGTAGTATATGCGTATGTACAGTGTCCGAAAAAAGTACTCATAAACCACTATACGCTCCAGTTTGAACAGTGGTAACTTGATTTGTAGGATATTATTTTAACACATTAGATACATCAAAATGTAGGAAATTAACACAGCTTTCAAATGATGTATATTTTATTAACAGTTAAACATCTCATTACAAAGTACGAAACGAAATTCTCAATGAGTACAAATATCGATGGGAAAGCGTATTCATACAGTAGCTTCTTTTTTAAATAAACAAATTAAATATACACGTATGAACAAATTAATATTTTGTAGGATACCCTTTATTGTTTATAATGGCTTGTAATCGCCTGGGCATCGATGAAACCAAATTATTTCTTATATTTTCATCGATTTTTCCCCATTCTTGTATTAACGCATTCTTTAAATCATTTTTGATAGTTTTCTCCACACTAAGTGCCGTCCATTCGACCCCCAAACATTGAATTTACTTTCATCCGAAAAAATTACCGTTTCCAAAAATCTAATGGCTTATTTATATAGGTTTTAGCAAATTTAAGTCCTTCCTCCCGATTTACCTTGCTAATACATGGTTTTTCCTAGCAATCCGAGCAAAATATCCAGCTTCTTTAAGCCTATTAGATATTGTTTTCGAGCAAACCTGCTTTCCAGTAGCTGCCTCCAATTCTTTCGCAATCGTAGGACCACTTTTGAAAGGATTTTCCTTTACCTTTCGTATTATAAATCTGTCATCCTTCTCATTTAATTTAGCCGGTCTTCCACTGCGACACTTATTTTCGACTGTTTCTGATTCTTTATACTTATTTACAATGTACTGGATGGTGGCATGATTTTTTCCCACTGTTTCGCCAATCTTTCGAAGAGATTTTCCATCCTCGTGGAGCCTGATTGTAATGTTTCTTTCTGTTGCATTTGTTTCGTTGCTTGTAGTACGCATTGGAACAATGTGACATTTGACTAACACGGAAAGCAAAACACTAAATGAAATATCATCAAAATGAAAAAACAAAAGAATGTGCAAACATGGGATGGGATTCCCCTCATTCTATCATTTTAGTTCCGATTCTTCCATTAGATGGCAGCTGCATGAATACTTTTGTGGCGATGCCAATAGAGTAATTCACAAAACCCTAGATTATATTAGGTTAAGTTTACCTTCTACATATTTTATGTTCTATGTTAGAAACCAGGATAAATAGCGGGAAGATCCGACGCTCACTCTCAATTGTGTTTAAGCGGCGGGAAACCCAAGCTTGCAAAATCAGTGTTACAAATAAAGTTATAAAGCCAAAGGATCGTTGTCCGTAAAAAGCTCTCCCATACAAATATACGCTATTCGATTACGTAGTGCGCGCTAGAGTATTAATACCAAAATAGTACGCTACAACTGGTGCCGAAACCCGTTTGTTCGTCGTTGTGTAATATATCCAAGCAATGGAAACTAGGCAAGGAACATCGCAAATGAAGCCGAAGGCGATTGCGTCGCCTGAGACGAAGGCAACAGCGGTGCTCGAAAACGGTTCGACCGACTTTAGAAGCGCCAAACTACCAAATTTCTGGCGGGACGATCCAAGGCTTTGGTTCGCGATGCTCGAGAGAGAGTTCGCGGCCTATGGCGTCAAAACAGACGCCGTAAAAAGCGCTGCTGTTATCCGGCATTTGGACAACAGCGTCGTGAGAATCGTGGCCGATATTATAACGGCTCCTCAATCCGAGGATTCATACACGGAAATCAAAACAGCACTGATAGCTCGGTTAGCAAAAACGGACCGAGAGCAGCTCAACCAACTTCTCTCCGGCGTCGAGCTAAATAATAGAAGGCCGTCGGAGTTGTTGAGGGAAATGACGCTATTAGCTGGAACGAGGGTAAGCGAGGACACGCTGCAGATGCTGTGGCTTCAGCGATTACCCACCAGGATACAGGAGATATTGGCAGTCATGGAGGATTCTGGTTTAGCGAAATTAGCAAAGCTGGCGGACAAATCCATGGAAAAGTCAACCCCGTACGAAATGGCCGCCATCGTCCCAGCGGAAGTGACGCCAACGCAAGAGCCGCCATTGCAAGTGACGCCATGGCAAGTGGCGCCACTACAAGCGACGCCGCCACCAGCGGCGGCATCCTTAAGTGCGGAAATAGCTGCGCTTACGCGAAGGATGGAACAGCTGGAATCGGCGGTACGCGCTAATTTTCAACATCGCCCACGCAGCAGTAGCAGAGGACGCTATTACAGGGGGCGCAGTCATTCGCGTAACAGGAGCCGACAGCGAGCTGAATTCTGCTATTTCCATGACAGGTTCAGAGAAAATTCGTTTAAATGCAGACCTCCGTGTAACTGGACAGGGCCCGACAAAAGATCCGCAACAGCGGAAAACTAAATAAGTCGTCTTCCGTCGAGACGGTGGAAGACGATTTGCAAGTACAGAACCGTCTCATTATCTTAGACAATAAGTGCGGTACAGAGTTTCTGATCGATACAGGCGCAGAAATTTCCGTAGTGCCTAAAGGAAGCTCAAATACAAAAAAACAAATAGCCAATTTTAAATTATATGCAGCAAATGGAACCGAAATTGATACATTTGGTAACAAGAATCTGACTGTAACTCTTGGGTTACGACGTCAGTTTCCATGGAAATTCATTGTGGCCAATGTCGCAAGAGCAATAATTGGTGCTGATTTCCTTCACCATTATAATTTATTGGTTGATCTACGGAAGCGCAGGTTGATCGACCAACAGACTCAATTATTCCAAACAGGGAAAATAACAAACACACCTGTACCATCGGTTTCCACAATAGACAGCAAGAACAGGTATAAAGCACTTCTAAATGAATTTAAAGATATCACTAAACCCTCAAGCAATAGCATCAAGAGACATGGCGTGCAGCATCACATAGTTACGCAAGGACCACCTATCGCAGAAAGAGCTCGCAGATTACCACCAGAAAAACTACAGGCAGCCAAGCTGGAATTTCAGCTCATGCTCAAGGAAGGAACGGTAGTACCATCAAAAAGTCAATGGGCAAGTCCGCTGCATCTGGTAAAAAAGAAGACAGGTGAATGGCGACCTTGCGGAGATTACCGCAGGTTGAATAGCGTAACCTTACCAGACAAATATCCGTTACCACACATACAGGATATAGTGCAGAATTTTGCCCAGGCGAAGGTATTTACCGTTCTGGACTTGATGCGGGCATATCATCAAATTCCAATAGCGCCAGAAGACCGCGCCAAGACAGCAGTGATAACACCATTTGGGTTGTACGAGTACGCAGTAATGCCATTTGGTCTTTGCAATGCTGCGCAGGCATTTCAAAGGCTGATGGATAATGTGCTGCGAGAGTATGATTTCTGTCAATGCTATATTGACGACATTATTATAGCATCAGAGAATATAGAACAGCACCAGGAACATCTGGCAATTATTTTTAGAAAGCTGAGGGAAAATGGCCTCACGATCAATTTGGCAAAATGCCGGTTTGCAAAAAGTGAAGTTAAGTATTTGGGGTGTCGTGTCACCAGTGAAGGTATCGCACCGTTGGATGAACGAGTAAGGGTCATCCACGATTATCCGAAGCCAACCAACATCAACGAGCTACGGAGGTTTTTAGGAATTATTAATTTCTATAGGAGATTCCTACCAAAGGCGGGCGAGACACAACTCCCATTAAATAAATTGCTCATAGGAGCAAAGAAAAAGGACAAACGGCCGATTATTTGGTCAGCTGATGCAGAGGAAGCTTTTGCAAAGTGTAGGAAGCAGGTGGTGGACGCAACCCTCTTGCACTTTCTGAAACCAGACGCAAAGCTAGCTCTAACAACAGACGCATCGGATACAGCAGTAGGAGCAGTTCTAGACCAGTGGAATGGTAATCACTGGGAGCCCATCGGATTTTTCTCTCGGAAACTAGAGAAGGCACAAACCCGATATAGTACATATGACCGGGAACTCCTAGCGATTTACAAAAGTTTAAAATACTTCAAGCATATGGTGGAAGGTCGAGAGCTGCTTATTAGGACAGACCATAAACCATTAGTTTACGCCTTCCTCCAAAAATCAGATAAAGCATCTCCAAGGCAACTAAGACAGCTGGACTTCATAGGTCAATTTTCAACACATCTGGAACACGTTTCCGGAGACAAAAATATAGTCGCAGATTCACTATCTCGAATAGAAGAAATAGATCTACCAATTTTAATATCCACAGAAGAATTAGTTAATGCACAAAAGGATGATCAGGAACTGAAAAACATACTCCAGGGGACAAAGCAGACAAGCAAATGGAAATTACAAAAGTTAAAGATAGATAACACGGATTCTTATATCTTTTGTGATACATACAATAACACAACCAGACCATACATTCCACAATGTCTCCGGAGAGACATATTCAACAAAATCCATAATTTATCGCACCCAAGCGGTCGTACCACCAAGAAAATTATAGCTAGAACTTTCGTATGGCCACAGATGAGGCGTGACATTACTGCATGGGCACGTACTTGTGAGGCGTGTCAACGCAGTAAAGTGCATAGGCATAATCATAAGCAGCCTAAACATATTCAGATACCATCAGGCAGATTCGACCATATTAATATGGATATAGTTGGTCCTTTACCACCATCTAAAGGATATATTTATTGCCTGACAATAATGGATAGGTTCTCGAGATGGCCAGAAGCAATACCCATTAAAGATCAGTCAGCAGACACCGTGGCAACCGTATTTTATAACAACTGGATTAGTAGATTTGGTACACCTCTTACAATTACAACAGACCAGGGTACGCAGTTTGAGTCCCAGTTATTCAAATCGCTACTAAGATTATTAGGTTGTGAGCGAATCCGGACCACTGCTTACCATCCAGCCTCCAATGGACTAATTGAACGATGGCATCGTTCTTTAAAAACTGCAGTAGCCTGTCACGGTAATAAAGACTGGACAGATGTGCTACCCACTATCCTTCTTGGGTTAAGAACCAGTTATAAGGAGGATATTAAAGCATCCGCAGCGGAAATGTTGTATGGTAATCCCATCAGACTGCCTGGCGAATTTTTCATTGAGCAAACTCAGCCGGAGCCGGAAAATTTTATTAGCAAATTTCGTCAACACATAAGACAAATTAAACCAACACCCACTGCGCATCACACCAGGAAGAAACCGTTCACCCATAACATACTGTATACTTGCACGCATGTTTTCCAGAAGCTAGAGACTAAGAAGCCACTCGATCCAGCTTATGAAGGACCTTTCCAGATTTTGGAGAGAGTAAAGGACGATATCTTTAAGATAGATTATAAGGGAAAACCGATCAACGTTTCGATCGAACGGCTAAAACCAGCGTTTTTAGAAGATGAGCATAATATTATAACTAATTTAAGAACTTATAAAAATATCAAAAGAGTAAATTTCGCAGCTTAAATGTTTAAACTGCTTAGAGGGGAGTGATGTGGCGATGCCAATAGAGTAATTCACAAAACCCTAGATTATATTAGGTTAAGTTTACCTTCTACATATTTTATGTTCTATGTTAGAAACCAGGATAAATAGCGGGAAGATCCGACGCTCACTCTCAATTGTGTTT
The DNA here is from genome assembly GCA_963667235.1 of Nomada lathburiana. Taxonomy (NCBI): domain Eukaryota; kingdom Metazoa; phylum Arthropoda; class Insecta; order Hymenoptera; family Apidae; genus Nomada; species Nomada lathburiana. The sequence continues at coordinate 8,861,714 of OY763908.1, forward strand.
AAGCGGCGGGAAACCCAAGCTTGCAAAATCAGTGTTACAAATAAAGTTATAAAGCCAAAGGATCGTTGTCCGTAAAAAGCTCTCCCATACAAATATACGCTATTCGATTACGTAGTGCGCGCTAGAGTATTAATACCAAAATAGTACGCTACACTTTTGTGGCGGTGATACGAGATGGAAACGAAAAGATACTTTTGCACTTTTACCGACTGTTATTCTTTATTTTATATCGTCGCTCACGAATTGTCGTGATGGAACTCCTACTTCTTTGGAAGCTCTTTCTAAACTGTAAACTAAAAAGTATGCTAGGCGCTAATGACTAGATTCAAATCTTAAACCTAGTGTTATAAATCTAAAGTACTTAAACAACTAGAACTAAAGACTAGTGTCATAAAACTAACTATAATAACACTAACCTAGTTAAATCTAGTTACGCCCGCCGACGGTAACACTGCTTGCGACTTCGCAACCAACGTCGGTAAACCCCGGTCGTCACACTTTTGTGGAGGTGATACGAGATGGAAAATGAAAACTCTCTTGCAGTTTTACCGACTCAAATTCTTTATTCGCTAACGACACTCCCGATCTGTCGTGGTCCTCTTACTTCTTTGGAAGCTCTTTCTAAACTAAAGAGTATGCTAGGCGCTAATGACTAGATTCAAAAACGTAAACCTAGTGTTATAACCCTAAAGTACTTAAACCACTGACGAGATATATGTATGAATAGACAAGTCATCTTATGGACTTTCGTGGCCCAACGTGACTGTCATACCGACTCAGAAATCCCACGCTGATTCGAGCGTCCTCTGCTCATGAACAGTGGTCACTTGAAGAACTATTATTTACTGAAGTAGTGGGGACAGGACTCATGCGACTGTGTGAATATATGTGAAATGTTTAGGGGGAATCAGGAAAGCTATTTCTCGGTCAACGTTTCGGTAGAAAATTGAGCTACGGTGCCTGGTCGCGAGATGCACTTCTGTTTGGCTCGAGTTGAGTCGAAATCACATCGGGGCGATGAATTGCGTGTGTCGCGTATAGCGCACTTTTTTAAAATATTTAATTTCTAGTCCAAAAATCAATTGTTTTAAACATCTTGAATATGCTACATTTCAAATAAGGTGTTTCAGATACCCCGCTTAACATTAACACACCTTTACATATAATTGCCACAAAATATTTAGTAATATAAGAAAAATAAAGTAATAATAATTTTCTGGAAAAAATGTAATTAATTGTAGTACATGTTTTATAATGTATTTTATTTTTATTCTAAATCGTAATAATTTAATACAATGCAATGTACTTTTACAGAATTAAATAGATTTTTTTATAAAAGTGAATTTGTAACACTTTGCTCATAAAATAAAAATTTGAGGATCTTTCTTCAGTTTCTTATTTTCCTTTTTTTCTCAGTTGCAAATAATCACGATAGTTGACTTCCAGCTAGGTGAACACCGAACCTGCGAATAAGTAGCTAAACCTAACCCAACCGACAATGCCCGACTAAACTCGACGACTACAATGTTGTCAATATCGCGGAGACCTTCGAACATCATGGATGTCGAATGCATTCTTATGTTTATGAAGATACAGTAAAATCTCGAGTAGTGCACTTCGCTCGGAACCGAATGCAAACAGTAATCGTTTGCAGACACGTTTATCGCAGGAATTGCCTTATATTAGTAAATGAGTTACTTCGTTTTTTGTTTTTTTTTAATTAAAGTTTAACGTGGCATCGACACCAGGGTCATTAGCACTTCGTTATTGTTATTAGTTGAATATAAATAAGAAATTGCGTCTTTCATTAACGATAAAATTGCTCCAAGGAAAAAGATAATTAAAGAATTTGTCTAGTAACTATACAATTAACAATTGTAGTATACAATTATCGTCACTATCTTTTTCATTGTGGCAACTTTATTGTTTGAGTGTTAAAAAAATATACATCTCTTAGCGCAATTTTTTTTTTGTCATTTATCAGAAAATAATGTAGAGTATAACTTTAAAAATTATTTCATTTATTGATAGTACAATTGAAATAAGAAAACTTGTTATCATGTGTTTCTTTAATTAAAAGATTTTTAATTAACATTAAATGTTTCATATCCTCTGTTGCCTTTCATTACGGCAAAGAACAAAAGAATTCTGTAAAATTATTTAATTTTCGCATCGTTTTCTATAATCTGTGGGTAACGTTGCGAGTGACACGGAAATGGTAATGGGTCCCCGGGACCCAGAAATCGTGGCCGAAAAAATACATTGGATGAGTTGTCTATTCCTATATCTCGTCAGTGCTTAAACAACTAGAACTAAAGACTAGTGTCTTCACACTAACTATAATAACACTAACCTAGTTAAACCTAGTTACGCCTGCCGACGGTAACACTGGTCTCTACTTCACGACCAACGTCGGTAAACCCCGGTTCGCCAGACTTTTTTCCCAGCGATATTTATACTCGTTCTTTATTTTAGGGGTCCTTTATAGTGCACTTTTCGGTGTAGGAGTGGTTTACCAAGTTCCAAAGTCGGGGTGACGACCTACGGTGTTTATGGTTCGATGCGTTATCTGGGCGTTACATTCCACCCGATTTGGATTCGTTTTGGTCTCTCAAACCGTGACATTTTCCTGATAGGTTGATACACTTGCTGAGTAATTTGAATAATCCTGCATCTTTGAGACTCTTAATTCGATGTTCATTTTTTTTTACATTTTCGATCTGACTATTAATTGCGTTAAGCGCGGTCCTGAATTGGTTGAAATTTGGAGATAGTTTCTGAGTGTTTCCCATGTTTTGTTCAATGTGGTTGAAATCTTCTGTTGAAATGTTTTTTTATCTTTAGTTTCGTATGTTGTGCTAAGGACTGGCCCCTCAAGTTTCATCAAATTTTAACCATACGCTATAGTACATTCGCCGCTGCAAATATAACTAGAATTGTATATTATAATTGTCGAGTGTGTTCCGTAAAGTATTTCTTATTGTTTAATCATTCTATGTCTACTTTGCTTAACACTACGCGGGTTGTCGCGAACAGGAAGGCAATGCATAGCGTCCCGTAATGAAGAATTTTGATCTATTACCGTGTATCTCGTGTATTTTTCCGTCCGATAACAGTATTTCGTACGTGGGAGGTGTACATTTAACGAGTTCGTAAGGTCCTAAATATTCGTAGTCAAGTTTAGTCTTCTTATGATCGTTTTTCGTCATTGCTCGGTCTCCAACATTGAGGATATTTTGGGTCTTTATGATTTTTCTGTCTTGGTCGCGTTTGTAGCTGGCTTTGTTTTCTTCTAATATTTTAGTAGCGCCTGATAAGTAAGCGTTATGTCTTTGTACATAAGCGTTTGTCCACGAAGCCTAATCCATCCTACTGCTCCCTGGTTTCGCACCAGGTTCGTCTGTATCCTACGGCTCCCTGATTTCGCATCAGGTTCGCCCCTACGTTTACCAACCTCCGAACAGCACCCCGGCTTCGCGCCGGGTTCGTCTGTGAATAAACCAACCTCCTAGCAGCTCCCCGGCAGTCCGTTATTCTGCCCGAAATCTTACTCTGAGTATTTCTACGGAAATAATTCTGAGAGATATTCATTTTGTTTTAATTGCCACGAAATCCCGTGACAATACATACGACGGTCACACAGGTCCGCACTGCCAGCCACCAAGGTCAGTGGCGAGATGCAATACCCATCGTCACACAGATCTACTCCGAAATGAGGTCACTCGTATACATTTTCGCAACTAATGCACACACACTCGGGAATCACACCGACGGGCAGCGCAGAAGAAGTACCGCAACCCCGCGCGATCCCTGCCCATTTGTGCTCCCATACGTTCACTCCACCCCAATACTAACTCAAGTATTCACTTGTCAAGCATACCGCCAGGTTCGGAACGAACCCAGATCAACGGATATCACACCATTTCCTGAGGTGCAATGCAAGCATTGCGAGGAGCCTAGACAGCCCTTCGACGCGAACCCGCTGCCACCCCCAGGGAATGGCCCATTCGCAATCACAGCAATAAAATAGAAAAGCTATTTATTGCCAGTCACTCATTAGTTTCTCACATCGAGCTAAGCAAATTGTGCATACTTACCACTAAACTGCATCTGGCTGGCATACCACAATTCCTCAGGACTGAAATTTAATCGAAGCTCCTCAGTTCTCCTTCGCTCCGATCTTTCACTCGCCTCAGATCTTTCGTTCACCTCAGAAAAATCAGTTTGTGGTCTTCCACTTCGACTACGAACGTTAACGAAAGGAAATTCAATTTTTTGCTCCAGCCATAATCCATTTTTATTGCAGAATTTAGAATAGCATTTGTCAGATGCATGCCATCTGGTTTTAAATTTTGATATGAAATTAATTAATGCTTGCTTCGTTTCTGTGGTTAAGTCATCATTTCCGATAGTTTTTTTTAATACTTCATACAGATAGTCACACTTTTTTTTAAAATCATTTGAGGAACAACTTCTAAGAAAGATAACCAACTCATTTCTTGTAAATGAAATATAGGTTGCTTGTGACGTTCCAGGTAGTGGCTTCATATTACCTGATAATAATTTAAAATATATAAATAACATAATTTATAATATGAATTATGTAGAGGGCATGTATGTGTCATGTGTGGTTGTGTGGTGTGGAATTAATGTGTGTGATTACAATACTGACTTGTTGGCAATAAAGTCTTGTTGTTCAAATAAAGTATTACTTATTGTTAACCATTAGTAGGGAGTGTTATTTGTGAATCCCCATAAATCCAACAGGTTATGGGACCAGGCCGGTTTCACTGCGCGAAGAATTACATGTGAAAAATAGAAAAATATTTTCGTGAACACGTGACTGCGAAAGAGGGAAATAATGGCCGCCAACATTTTGAATGTCCAACACGTGGAAAAGTTGAGCAACGCAAATTATGAAACTTGGAGAGTCCAGATGTAATTTCTTTTACGATACTTTTTGTGTGGCAATATAATCTAAGGAAGTACTGCCAACAATAGACGAACTAAAGGTCAAGTTAATGGAAGGGCAAATACGGAAAGGTCATATAACAAAGAAGAAGAAAACAAAGAAACAGGGCTAAAGGCAACAGACACAAATAGAGGTTTTGCGACAAACCCAAAGTACAACAACAAAACAAAGATGACACAAGAGAGGCCATGCGAGTTTCGAGGAAATTGTTATACAGGGGCCGGCGGAATATTATTTCACGCGTTTAATGGGTGAACTGAACAACTTTTTCCTTTACCAAAATGTTGGTTGAAGCTTCGTTTTTCAATTATTAACGAAAAGCACTGGCCAATCAGAGCGCCCGTAGATCCCGCGCTAAACCACGTGGGTCTCAACCGCGCGCAGTTGTGGTCGTGAACCAACGCGTTTCTTCACGACCACAACCTCGGACCCCCAATCGGAAGGGGATCTGGCTACTGTCATCCATTGAAACCCTTTGTCCTTTTTAGCAATATTGAACTTTCCCAGAAAACATATAGAACAACCTCCGCAGTCAGCCAAACCTGCCAGAGCAAATTCTGTTAGCAGGTTCTTTAGACGGACTGGCTACAGATTTGATGCAGGATCTATTAAACCCCGCGCTGGCAGCAGATTACCGGTAGAAAGGAAAAACATAACCCACTCCTATATCGACTCCTATCGGGTCGATAAGAGAAGCGCAGCAGATCCTGCAACTTCAGCCATTTAAATTTTGCATGGGAAAGTGCCTATATCGCTACCTCCGCGCCTCTACAGGAGAAAGTTAGAATCTCGGATTTTCTCGACGCCATTACTGTAGAAAATCGTTCCTCCGCGAGTTCTCGAACTGCATAAAACACTGATTGCTTTGTGCCTTTATTTCAAGCTGTATCCAAAGAGTTTGATATCCAAGAGGATTTTTATTAGTGGAATACAATGAACTCACAAATCGGTGACACCGACGTGATTTGCGTGGATTTCCATGAAAATCGCTCGTGTTTCATTTCGCGTCTCAACGGCGTCCATTTTAGACGCTTCCTAGGAAGATTAACTTTTTTCCAATTACGCAATGGCTCTAAGCAGATCACCTTCTTCACAATATCTGCTGAAGCATCTCAAAGCCGTGGAAGCGACGATTTAATCAACAAAAGTGAAATCTACGCGATCCTCAAGCTCCAGATAATGCGTCCCAAGCATTAAAGTCGCTCGTAGCTTTGGCAGACCTCGTGGATGAGAATTTTAGTGCGAGCATCAGTAACCTACAGCTTCCTCCGTTCATAAAAGATTGTCCTGATCTTTGGTTCCTTCTAATAGAAACGGAATTCTTGGAAAGCAAATAAGGAGTGAGACTGATATTTTACAGCAAATCACGGACGTTCTCTACAATCCACCTACAGAGGACAAGTACGAACAAGAGGTTGATGATATTTTCGATATCGAAGTAAAATCTTCTGCTTTTTATGTGTATATAAATGTAGTATTTTGTGCCCCGAATTTAATATTAATCCACATGATATTCGTGCTAAATATTTCAGGATGCTTTTTCCTGGTGAAAACGTGGACGATAATGAAGAGAAAGCACACGAAAGAAGAGGATACACGCAGTGGCTGTAATGCCACATTCCGACACATGTAAGATCGATATGTGTTGTTAAGGTCAAAATCCTGAACAATTTGTTTCTTCCATTAATAGTAATGAATTGTATTTTTTGTTTGTTTTCGTGTACGACAACGCAGAGGTTTCGCGAAGAATCAACTGAACACGTGGTGCATGCGCGAGCACGCACACTTGAGCCCAATAGCAGCGGAAAAGAGGAATCATCACAACAAAGAAGAAATAAGCAAAATACTAGCAGTCACAATTTTTAAGTCCGATTAATACTATTATTGATTTTGTGACGCTATCGCGTTAGCCAGGCTTAATACCTAGTAACATAGAATCAACGATCGACGATAATATCGAAACTATCGATAGCGAAATAACTTAGGAGCGAAATTCGAAGTCGGGTGAACATACGCGATAAATAAAGCTACATGTGTAACGATGGTGTTTTTATTGTTACTTGAAGGGTCTGACCACAAAGAAGATCCACTTGTGAGTAGTAACGACAATGATATAATTTGATTCGATACACTGGTTGGTACTTATAATGGTTTCGCGTAATCGGGAGCCCAAACGTAGGGAGCAAGATGTGACGTGTGGTCCGGGTATGTCCACACAAGGGAGCAATGCCGGAGCCTGACTAGTTCCTTGTCCTTACAAGGGAAGACTCTTAACTGGTCGACTCGGATCGACTTAGCAATTAAAGTTACATACCTTCTATGTGATGTACATATCTTCTTTTCATTAAAAGCATTTAACGAATCATTTCAGCCTTATCAACGGCTATGCATTGACGAAAGTCTGCTTTTGTATAAAGGGCGTCTTTCTTTTAAGCAATACATACCATCAAAGAGAAGCAGATTTGGTATAAAATCGTTTATTTTGAGCGACTGTGAGTTAATCCGGATACGGAGGCATTACTGAATGCAAGGATGGCACAGATGACGTTGTCCTTACGCCAAGAGATTTCGGAACTGAAGGAGCTGATTTATCAGGATAGAGGACGACAAAGCAGACCCTTTTACAACCGCCGGTCGAATTCCCGGAACCGTTCGCCATCGGGTTCACGCGATCGAGAAAGTCGTAGGCACAACGAGTATCAGGCCCCTCCTGATTACAACGGAAAGTGTTGGTACCATTGGCGTTATGGAGGGAATGCACATAAATGCGTGTCGCCATGCAACTTTAGCGGTTCTGCCGCGGGAAACGACCAGAGAGGTCGTTGATGGCGGCCAGCGACCCTGTTCCCCCATCCCGCCGTCTATTTGTCACCGATTACCATACCAAGGTACAATTTTTAATAGACACGGGCGCCGATCCGTGCGTGTATCCGCGCAAACTATTGTACGGCCCGCGAGAAAAGTCGAGCTACGAACTGACGGCGGCAAACGGAAGCATCATTTACATCTACGGCACCGTAACATTAAATTTACGTTTGGGTCTCCGGCGCGATTTTATTTGGCGATTCGTTGTGGCAGACGTGTCGAAACCAATAATCGGGGTCGACGTTCTTAATTATTTCGATTTGTTGGTCGACATACGTAATCGCTGCCTGGTCGACAGAAAAACGTCGGTTAAGGTTCGGGGAAAATATTCCGATGAGGAGATATCCTCAATCAAGACAGTTTTTGGAAATACGGCATATCATGAGCTTCTGGCTACAATGCCAGAGCTCACCCGGTCTTGCGGAGTGCCGTGCGAGACGAAACATCATACCGTTCATCATATACAAACCACCCCTGGACCATCCGTATCCTGCAAGCCACGGCGGCTTGCCCCGGACCGGCTCAGGGCAGCTAAGGAAGAATTCCAATTAATGATGCATATGGGCATTGCGCGACCGTCGAAGAGCCCATGGTCATCGCCGCTCCACATGGTGCTGAAGAAAGATGGCGAGGCTTGGAGACCCTGTGGCGATTACCGAGCGTTAAATGCACGCTCAATACCGGATCGTTACCCCGTACGTCACATCGAAGATTTCGCCATAGACCTGGTTCGCGCTTATAATCAGATTCCCGTCGCTCCCGAAGATGTCAAGAAAACCGCAATAGCTACCCCGTTTGGACTGTTTGAATTCCCCTTTATGTCATTTGGCTTACGTAACGCAGCACAAACTTGCCAAAGATTTATAGATGAAGTTTTACGCGAATTCGATTTTTGCTATGCTTACATAGACGATATTTTAGTAGCGTCAGAATCTCCGGCCGAGCACCTCCATCATTTGAAACTTCTGTTTGGTAAATTAAAAGAATACGGCATAATCATTAACTCCAATAAATGTACGTTCCATATAGTCCCAATAAGGTAGAGGCAATTACAAATTACCCGTTACCGAAAACTGCAAAAGACCTACGACAGTTTCTAGGCATGTTAAATTTCTATCGTCGTTTTATTTCTAACGCCGCTACCAGCCAAGCACCCTTAAACAACCTGTTAGTGGGCAACGTAAAAGGCAAGGCCCCACTGACCTGGACACCTGAGGCGCAACAGGCCTCCGTTGACTGCAAGGATGCTCTGGCAGGTGCGACCCTTCTTGCACACCCTGAGGTCAATGCCACTCTGTCCATTACCTGCGATGCCTCTGATTTTACCGCGGGAGCTGTGTTACAACAGCATGTCAACAATACGTGGCAACCACTTGCATTCTTCTCTAAGAAACTAGGAACTGCCGAGCAAAAATATTCTGCATACGACCGTGAATTATTATCAATCTATTTGGCAATCAAGCATTCCAGACATATGGTAGAAGGCAGACATTTCAGTATTTTCACAGATCACAAACCTATAACTTTTGCATTCCGACAAAAGCTAGACAAATGTTCCCCGCGTCAATTCCGTTACTTAGAGTACATTGCACAATTTACAACCGATATTATTCATATTTCCGGAAAAGAAAACGTGGTGGCCGACGCGTTGTCTAGAATTAACGCAGTGTCTTCGGTTGTTAATTTTGAGGCATTAGCAGAATCGCAAGCCCACGACCAAGAATTGCAGCAATTAATAAGTAGTACGTCAGGTTTGCACTTGCGTAAAATATCATTGACTGGTTCACCTGCCGAATTGTACTGCGATACATCTTTAGAAAATATAAGGCCATTTTTTACTCTCCCTTTCCGACGTGCAGTCTTTGACCAAATACATGGTTTGTCACACCCGGGCATTAATGCGCCGGTCAAGCTCATAACTCAGCGTTATGTTTGGCCGTCGATTAAAAGCGATATTCGTGTCTGAGCGCGTTGTTGTATACCGTGCCAGAAATCTAAAATATCAAAACACGTAAGTTCACCCATTTCTGCTTTTGCTAAACCCTCCGCCCGCTTTGAACATATTCACTTGGATATAGTAATATTACCCGTGTCCGAAGGGTATCGACACTGCCTGACCGACCAATCCGAAAAATGAACCGAAATATTACCGACCGTTTTATTGGGTATTCGTTCGGCATGGAAGGACGACCTCAGTACAACGTCGGCCGAGTTAGTGTATGGCGAACTTTTGAAATTACCTGGAGAGTTTTTATCTACAGGTTCAGCCGAAAATACAGAGGATGTTTCTAATTTCGTTTCTAGATTACGTAATCATTTTGCAAAATTAAATCCAGTTATCGGATCACGACATTCACTTAAAAAATCGTTCATTTTCAAAGATTTACATACAACATCCCACGTTTTTATTCGTACAGATTCAGCTAAAACTATTTTACAACCTCCATATACAGGTCCGTACGCCGTAGTTCGTCGAGGTGACAAAAATTGCGTTATAAATATTAAAGGAAAAGATGTAACCATATCTATTGACAGATTGAAGCCCGCGTATATTTTAGCGGAAGACAATGTGAACCCTACATCGGTGCATGATGTACCCAGTACTATTATAAATACGCCAACGCAAACGCCAGATTTACAAGCGCGTGTCACACGTTCTGGTAGACGTGTACGTTTTCCCGACCGGTTTCAAGCCACTCGGTACGGTGTATGTGTGTGGGTACGAATTTATTTTTCTTTCTATCAGTTTTATTTGCAATGTTTTCCGCGTTTATCATGATTATGTGTAAAGTTTAGTCCTAGTATTACATTTAGAGTCTCATATTGTGTATCATGTATGTATTTGTGTTTAATATGTTTTATGAATTTAATCGGTTATGCGTATGTATATTGTATACAATATTTATAGTTATACTATATTTTGCGTCACATATTTCACGCTAGTTTGCATTGTATTCGACAATTATGGTATTCAGTGTAGTTTGCGTTATTAACTTTTTCGTAATTGTTTCAATTACTGGCAGGGGGGGTACTGTGGTTGCGATATCACCACGTACGCCAATGCATATATTTCTTCTAAGAATTTCTCTTTCCTTTCCAACTCTGTTACGCTATTATTCTCTATTTCCTGTCTGCTAGTCGCACATTTGGTGACCAGCCCTTCACGTATTTCCAATGCATCCTTGAGAACGTCGCCAGAGTTCTGGTTTTCGTTAGTCTCGGTCCTTCGCCTACCTCTTAGCTTTCTCCGTTTATGACTCTTTTCCGCTGTCCCTATCGCTGTCACTGTCTTCTCAAGTTTTCCTTTTCTATTCTTTTCTTTTTCTCTCCTATCTTTTTGCCTTTTCTAACTCCGACTTGTTTAAGAATGCAACGAGATTCGCCAGTTGATTGTAAGCCTCCGAGACTAAAACACCAGCACTGCACTGACATTCGCGCTTACCGATATTGTAATAAACGAAGTGAGTACCATCTTTATTATTTTATACCACCTTATCCACCTCAATACAATTGCCACAATGAAAAAGAGGATTAAAGAATTTGTATAGTTATTATACAATTAACAGTTATAATATATAATTATCGTAACTATATTATTGTTTGTGTGTTAAAAAAATATAAATCTCTTAGTTCAATTTTGTAAGTAGTTCTACATCGTTCATTGCCATTTACCAGAAAATAATGGAAAGTATAACTTTCAACATTATTTCTTATATTGATACTACAATTGAAATAAGAATACTTGCTGTAATGTGTTTTTTTCATTAACACATTTTTAATTAAAATCAATTGCTGTCCGCAAGGAACAAAAGAATTCGTTAAAATTCTTGCATCGTTTTGTAGAATCTGTTGGTAACGTTGTGAGTGACACGGAAATGGTAATGCGATCCCAGAACCCAAAAATGCGGGCCGAAAAAATACATCGGGTGATTTGTCTATTCCTATATCACGTCTGTGACATAGATGCTAATACATATTAAATTCATTCTCAATAAATATTATAAATTTTACTCCTTCCGCATAAAAATGATCTTTCATCAACTTTCTATGACACTTTACCGTTGATTCTTAAATTTTATATTGCAGAAGAAATGTTTTGATTGCTACTAGGTTAAAATGTACACGTGGGACAGAAAGTTGTATCAAATCGTGAAAGAGTAATTGTTTCTTTCATTTAGTTAACAAAATGAAAATATTTTTCACATAATATTTACAGCACATTAAGTAAGTGCAGTCATATAAAATTAATATTACATATGAGAGCAAAGAAATAATGAAAGCTTAGAATAGATGAGAAAATGATAAACTAGATATCACAAAATATTAATTGTAATCGCAAATCTATGCGAATAGTTTACTAACAGGACAAAATCTAAAATTATAGAAGTACAGTAGAACCTCGTTTATCCGCACCTCGTTTATATGAACAAGTTAATGCTCATTGTCAGCATTAGTTAAACGAACTCGTAGGAGATTAGGGAGAAGCGGTTGCCTAGAAACGACATAATCAACTTCAGTTTTTCGCATGCTGGCTTATATTCGGACAGCTGGTGGTGATAGGTAGTAAACCTCTACTATCGGAACTGCTTGGTTATTGGAACTGGCTTGTCCCCCAACATGTTTGGATAAATGGGGTTCTACTTTATATATAATCAAACAGATAAAATAATCAAAACATTGTAATGAAATTCTAAGAGAACCATAGAGTTTAATTGGGTAGAATAAGGCAAAAGGTCTTTATCAGAAGCAAGATAGACATACATACTTATTATGTCTATTTAATTAAGTTTCAGCATTAACATCAGTATGAAAATTTATAAAAACATGTGTGTTTTATTCAAGTAGCCCAAAATATAAATTTATGTGGGCACTATCCGCATGAAGATCTGCAGCTTACAATAAAAATACATTTAGATATTTAAAATCAAGCATCAAGTTGGATTAATAAGCAGCAATATTTGTATCAATAGAGCCAGAAGTGTAAGTACGTTACTTTAGCAAACCATATGATATGATAAATATAATACTAGGTCCCACACATTTACATGTATATGATAATTCTGTGGAAAGTGTTAAGTAATTGAACTTTTTAATACAGTAGTTTTTAGTTATGTTTGTTCTATAACTAAATGGTTAATAAATATGTTAATTGCATTCATAATCACACTACTGGCTTTTAATATGGTTCTATGGTACCCGAAGTAAAAAAAGATATAGAAATTAACTATCACACGTTAGTCGTGAAGAAACAGTTTGTAATTTGACATTAGTTTTCTTGTACGTCTATCTACTGAATCTACTGAATCTACTGAAGATCAATTTTTAACATTTACATTATATTAGTGTCGTGAAACATAGATTTCAATGAATTACGTGACACTTGTCGCAAGACAGAAAGAAGAATATTATCTTTTAGGTGACGATGAGACTAGAAATAATGAAAAAGTTCGAATTTTACAAATACAGATAACAAGAATATAGTAAGCATTACACGATAAAACGCCTTAACGAAAATAAATTACGAAAATAAGAATGTAGGTCAAGTACGGAAAAATACAAAACAAAAATGGCATGACGTACCTCGTATACTAGTTGTAATGGTTGTTAAAATAACATAAAGCTGCGAAACATATCATGTTTTACAAAATGTAACCTTTTGAAGGAGTATTGGGTTCATACTATTAGCGGTACAGTAAATTCTCAACTGCTTGCTCGTTAACATTTTATGCACACTTAAGTAACATCAAACACCACTCAAGTGTTACCGCATTTTTGACGAACACGAGGCGACGTGTGTCACACAGGCTGTGTGCGAATTGCGAAGATGGCGTCAGAGACGTTACCTTCCATGGCGCCAATTTTAAATTCAAATTGTTTTCCATTAATCCATTTTTTTTGTTACTGTATCAAAATTAAATTGGTTATTGAAATTCAGTTTCAACAAGTAAATGAATACGAAAAAGTTACTTATTATAATCTGTATGGAAATTATCTTTCAAAAATGTATTGAGAACCAATCTTGTTGACAATTTGTCTTCAAATTCTTCTAAAAACATGATAAACAATGAGATGCACAAACATTATAAAGTAAAATGGCTTATATAGCGGGTATCGCACCTGATATTACCATATTGATTTATATAACGATTATTTTCAGAAACAAAAATGTAATTTGTCAAAATGTCAAATGCGGTCATTGTAATGTGTACCAGATCGTTGAATTGGTCTTGAAATTGGCTATAACTTTTCTGAGCTTTCTGAGTTTAAGTGGAAGGTTTTAACTGCAAAATAGACTTGCGTATCCACGAACCTTACGGTAATTATAACGGTCGAGTCTCTTAGAAAATTACCGTTCGAAGGTCATAAACCGATTTAGTTCACCGGCACGTTTTTCGAAACTCTGTGTCATTTTGCTTTCGAACAGCGCCGTCATTAAATAATCATGTACGTTCGGTCTGTTTGGAAACGAACAGGTGTAATGTTATGACTAATTTAATGCAAGCCAAGTCCGTTTCTTGACCATGAGGTCAAACTAAGTGAGGTGAAACGAATTGGAAGATTAAATCAAATTGAAGAAGAAATGGCAGTAGGAACGAAACTGAAAGTGACAAAAGACACTACAAAAATGAAAGAAATAATGAAGATGGAACACTCCTCTATGAACTAATGGCAGAGATGGGAATAATCTACCTGAATAGAAGGAGAATGTCTGATGCCCAAGAACACCATACATTTCTAAATACTAGGTGTTCTAAATACTTATTGTCGCCAAAATATAGCGCGTCCGTAATTTGAGAGGCGGATATCAGGGTAGTGCATTCTGTTTTAGGCTTCAAAAAGAAATTAATGATAGCATGTGTTTTGGTGCTTCAATTTGTAACTGGCACTTCCCTAACAAAGGTAATTATTAATTACTATCTGAAATTGAAGTGTAAATTTTTACTTTCATATACAAATAATGCAGTATATAAGTTACATTGACACTGGATGAAAAGTGTCTTCGTACGCCCCTGACCATGGCCCCAAAAATCCTTAACTTCTCGAATGACCCAAAACAAGTGTTGAGAAGCGCCTCTTGACTTTTACGGGCACGCTATACCTTCGAGGCACTACATACATGTACTTAGAATTTGGTTTGGTTAACGAGGACTAACGAATATTACCCTATAAAATATTGAAATAGAGAAGTCGCACGTTTAAAATATTTGTTGGCCCTGAAAAGGGCCGTTTGTATATGTTTCAATATATCTGCGCTTAACCACCAAAACCGTACAGGGTTTTCCCTTGACGTTTCAACGCATACACAACGTCCATTGCCGTAACCGTCTTCCTCTTGGCGTGTTCTGTATAGGTCACAGCATCTCGAATAACGTTTTCTAGGAAAACTTTCAGAACGCCACGTGTTTCTTCGTAGATCAGGCCAGATATACGCTTGACACCGCCACGACGAGCAAGACGACGGATGGCAGGCTTTGTAATACCCTGGATGTTATCACGAAGAACTTTCCTGTGACGCTTCGCTCCTCCCTTTCCCAATCCCTTTCCTCCTTTTCCACGTCCGGTCATGATACAGAATGTTCAGTTCAACTCCAAAGGCAAGGACTGAATGTGATTCGAAATCCCTCGGGTCCACTTTTATACCTTGCCAGCCCCCCCCCCCCTTTCGCCTTCCACCAATGAGTGGCATTCAATGTCATGCGAAGGACATAAAAGAGCCGGGCTGTGGCCTGGCAAACGTATATTGCTACAACTCTACATTGACAGGGCAACTTCTTTCTTCGAAGAATTTAGAGGCAATGGCTCGTACCAAGCAAACTGCTCGCAAGTCGACTGGTGGCAAAGCTCCACGTAAACAGCTGTTGGAGTGAAGAAGCATCATCGTTATAGGCCTGCGACTGTAGCCCTTCGTGAAATTCGTCGATATCAAAAGAGCACTGATCTTTTGATTCGCAATCTGCGGGTCATGGCCCTACAGGAAGTCAGCGAAGCATACTTGGTCGGTCTTTTCGAAGATACCAATTTGTGCGCGATTCAGGCAAAACGCGTCACCATCGTGCCAAAAGACATTCAATTGGCCCGTCGTATTCGTGGAAAAAGAGCTTAAGAAGCTTCTAAAGAACAGTCGGGCCTGTCTAGGGCCAAAAATTATTTTATCGCAGTACTTATCCGATATAAGCGAAGAGGTTATCCCCACCACTGAGGGTATACCCCTGGAGACGTCCTGAAGTTCGCTTGGCGATCAGTGAGCAACTACCGTCCTATCAGCCTTTTACCGATACTTGGCAAAGTCTTCGAACGCTGCCTCTTGAAACACCTCATGACGCACCTCGACAGTAACAATATAATAATCAACCAACAATTTGGTTTCAGAACACACCATTCAACTACCCATCAACTCCTAAGAGTATCTCAAATTGTGACCCACGAAGTCAACGTTGGCAGATACGCGGGCATGGTTCTTCTTGACCTGGCCCGTGCATTTGACACGGTCTGGCATGATGCTCTCCTCCACAAACTCTTGGACATTGGACTACCTGACGTTCTCATCAAGATAATTCAATCCTATCTCACCAATAGGACACTATCTGTCTCGATAAACGGATCCAACTCTCAAAAACTCCCAGTAAATGCAGGGGTCCCCCAAGGATCTATACTTGGCCCCATTCTCTTCAACATCTACATAAATGACATACCCAAAGTTAAATCTACCTCGGGAAACATTGCTCTTTATGCCGACGACACCATTCTTCTAGAATCCTCATGGAATTTTTCATTATTAACTAAAAAACTCCAGTCATATCTTACTGAGGTTTCATCCTACTTCCAGGACTGGAAATTAACAATAAACCCCACCAAAACCCAAGCCATAATTTTCTCCAGAAAAACCAGACCCAGAGAGGACCTAAATCTCCAAATCATGGGTACTAACATTCCCTGGTCCCCCCAAGTGAAATACTTAGGAGTCATACTAGATAGACGCCTCTCCTGGACCCCTGCTGTAATAGACAGAATAAAGAAAACCAGAGCGGCAGCCGGAGCCCTGCATCGTCACCTTTGCGCTGCCTCCCTCATCCGCCAAAATCTCAGAGTTTCCCTCTACAAGGTTTGTCTTCGGCCAGTCCTGACCTACGGCGCACAAATTTGGGCAATTGCCCCAAAGTCTACGCTCATCAAACTGAGATATACACAAAACCGTATTCTCAAAATCATAACCGGAAAACCGCGTGACTACCCGACGCGAGAACTTTTAAAAGAACTAAAAGTGGAGGACATAAACTCCTACATAAACTCACTGAGCTCAAAACAAACTGTAGAAAACCATTCAAACCCACTCGTCAGGCAAACTGGGCTCTACAAGACAAACCATATCCCATACAACCCTAAAATAAAATTCCCTGGATCTATAACCCGCGATCCAGGGTAAAACCCAGGTCCCCGCAACCCATCTAATCCAATACTTAAGTTAACAAATTCAAAACGTACCCCACACACCACCAACCAAGACAACCTATCCCCCTGATAGACCATACCCCCTCTCTACCTTTCTCAACCTATGCTCCAGATCTCTCCGGGGCATTCCCTCATGTTAGGGGTTTTTTTTGCAAATTTTGTCCCCTCCTCCTACCTTAAATTTTCTCCAAATTTAATTTCCAGCAGGTAATACCACCAAATGCCCATGTACCGCCGGTAAGAGGGCAGCATCGCTCTCAGGAACGGCCTACCCAACCCCCAAGGAATAATTTAAAAAAAAAAAAAAAAAAAAGTTCGCTTGGCGATCAGTGTAACGCGATTTTGGATCGGGTATATCAGTGAACCAATACTAAATCAACGATGAATCTTTGCTACTTCTCATCCTTTTCTTATGAAACTTTTATATACACACAGCTGACATTTTTCTGATTAAAATGACACCAAACACGATATAATTTGAAGTATATTTACTGGCTTAATTAACGGTTATAAGTTTCGACCGCAGAAAAGGATAGCTAGCGAAAAAAAAGAGAAGCTGCTCAGTCCTGTTTCTTCACTTACCGTCCCCTTCTACGCTCAAAGCTGTCGGCAAATTTCAAACAATGTAGGAAGTATTCGATATAGGCGAGCGTCAGTCCTGACGCTTTCGCTTATATCGAGACTTTATTATAACTCGTTTCTAAGTACAAGCATAAAAACAGCTAACCGTATATTTCAAAAGCCAAAAGGGCAGCAATTTTGCTCATTGAGACAATTAACTAAACCGCGGTACAATGCCATAAAATTGTAAGAATATGTGCGACCAATACCTGAATTTATGAGTTTATAGTTTGCTCGAGAACAGAGGCTTGCCCCAAAATATGGCACCCTCGTGCGGTCGTGCATACGTCCATTTGTTCTATCCGATTAACGTTATAATGTAGGTATATACCTGGTTTTGAATGCATCCTTGACGATGGATCCTTATATTGCATACTGACATGAATACATTCGCGTTGAGAGTGTGTGAAAACGAGTTTGTCTTCCACAAGTCATATAAAATGGACATGGATTTGGCTAATTATTATTATTATAATAATCCTTTGTTAAGAATCTTGTTAACTAATGAAAGCTAAGAACGGGGAAATGAAATCAGAAAAAAATGGAGATGGAATTCTCTATTAATTCACGATGTAAAAATGTCCAAGATAAACTTACAATGCTCTAATTTCTCTGAATATTTGTACGTGCATAACCAATCTTTCAAATTTTAGTCCTAACATTAACCAGTCCTACATGCCAAGTAAATGCAAGTAATAAAGATGGGTATTCCACTGTGTAGTTTCAAATATGATAAGAATACTACCTAAAAATTGTTTTTAATGCTTGAAGAACAATTTATCCAATGAAAAGTGAGTAAATATTTTGTTCCCACAGCTAGTTTACTTTATGCAGCCGGCAGCAGTGTATCTATCACCTGCATGCTTACCTAACACGCTTTTTATATTCATATTAAGTGCAAATTAAAATTCTTCTAAATTTCAACATAATCTATTCTAAAAGTCAGTTGTTTGATATGTATGTATATGAGACTGAAGTAGAGTTCCTCGTATTAAAAGTTTAGTGGCCCTGAAAAGGGCCATTTTTTTTAGTTTGTAGAATGAAATCGATGAAGAACGATTATTTCTTTGAAGCAGCTTTGGCGGTCTTTGGCGCCGCAGCCTTCTTCGGTTTCGGGGCCTTAGTTTTAGCTGCAGGTGCCTTGGTACTCTTCTTCGCCTTTGACAAGTTCTTCGCTTCTGTGGCAGCTTTAGATTTTGCAGCAGGCTTAGCTGCAGTCTTCTTCGGTGTAGCTGCTTTCTTTTCGACAACAGCTTTCTTGGCTTGTGCTGGCTTTTTAGTAGCTGCAGTTTTCTTGGGGGCAGTCTTCTTTTCGACCGACTGTGTCTTCTTCGGTGCAACCTTATTCGGTGAACGCGGTGATGTTTTCATGGCTTTAGGGCGCTCCGAACTCTTTCCAGTAGAAAGTTTAAAGGATCCAGATGCTCCCTTGCCCTTCGTTTGCACGACGGCACCAGATGTAACAGCAGACTTCAAGTACCGTTTAATGAATGGGGCCGATTTCTCTCCGTCAACCTTATACGTAGAAGCAATATACTTCTTGATGGCTTGCAGAGAAGATCCTTTTCGGTCCTTCAACTCCTTGATAGCAGCGTTGACCATCTCAGATGTCGGTGGATGCGAAGTCTTCTCGCCCGATGGCTTCGCTTTACTTTTCGCTATCTTCTTCGTGGGGGCAATTGCCTTTTCCGTCGTCTCAACAACAGTATTTCCAGAACTCGCTTTGTTTTCCATTTTTAGTGAATGGTTGAAAAGCAAGTAAGAAATTTATGAAATACTTGTAAATCAGTCCGTTCAGATGCTCCTAGAAAACTGAATTCCAATTTTCTTGAATTGAGATATTATACCAAACCGCGGACCATGGAGAGAGGCTCAAACAATATGGTGGCGTTGCAATTTCGCCACAGTGAAGGAGTGGTAAATAAATTGTTCAATTTAGACCATTATTTTTTGCCTTTGCATTCATATAAATTAACAACAAATATGTAAAAATATACATGGATGTTTGTAGTTGTAATTATTAGCGCATTTTTGTGTCTACTCTTTCGTAGAAACTATATATCGCACCATTAATTGATAGCCACCTTTTCGTAACGATAGTATATGTCGTAGAAAAAGTTAAAAATCGATATATTTGCTGAAAAATTCTGATGACAACTACATAGAAAATTGTAGAGAAGGAACCGATGCTACCTGAGGTCACATTGATTGTTTGATATTTATAAGAAATACAAAGCAATCGGATATAATACTTTGCGGCATAGTGATGTAGTTTGTAACACAGCAAATGTTCTATCACAGAATTAATATCAAATATCATGGATATTGTAATATTTATTTTACGTGATGGCAATAATTTCTTATTATATCCTTTAGGTTTTGGATATCGTTTACTACTATCTTAGTGTATACAATTTTCCTTAATAGTACTTTTATGATACTATTCCTCAGGTGGAAACAGAAGTCTTGTTTAATACTAAAAAAAGAGATGCAATTGCTAATTTTGATAAATAATTTTGGTATTACACTTCGTTTTATTATAAATCATACGATTTCAGCTGTCTTATTATTTGTAACTCTCTAGCTTTGGCAAACCATCAAATATACTAACGAGATAGAAAGTTTTCTCGAAGCGAGGCATTTTGAGTGATTTTGTATGGGCCTATAATATTTTTACTGTGGAAAATATTTGTCCTTATGTCCCGCTACTCCATTAGTACAATGCAAAAATGGATGTCCAATCATTTCTATTCACTCTTGTGTACCAATTAAAAATGTATTAACAATGTACGAATTATAATGGTTTAAAACGCTTCTTCTATATAACTATACGCTGATAGAGTGAGTCGAGTCGAGTCGAGTGAGTGCGATATCTTACTAATTTTAATTTAAGCATTTGTTTCCGTTACAACAAATACATATTAATTTCAATATGCTTTAAGTCAACAGATGTTAAAAATATTTCACGCGGATGACGGAAAACATGTTTAAACTTTTATTAGAAGCATCTAAAGGACATTAACACAAACAAGTGGTATCATACAGAAAGGAGGCATGACATCGTTGAAATTACTAAATTTTTGTCATAACGATCGACCACGCAGCTTACGAAATAATGTATTACAACTTACACGTGATGGGTAACGGTTAGCAAATTCCTTTCTGCAAATAAATATACAATGACGAATAAGCTATATAGGAGTACAGGATTCCAAGTTTATTTAATTTTTGAAATAATAAAGATGTTTACGAACAATGTCAAAGCATAGGATAGATTCAATTATTGTATATGTGTGTAGGAGAAATTCATAAAAGTAGAATATAATTGATAATTATGTATCGTTTTAATATTTACCTAACTCATGAACGTGAAATTAAATTTCCAATTTAAATTATAAAGCATATAAGAACTGCCAATTAAGGTAGATTAAGAGACAATTAACGATGAAATAAATAAGCATTTGTTAGAAACTGCAAATATAAGTTGCTTCGGAGCGTTCAGGATAGTTATCTGCCTTCTGTGTTCGCTAGGCCCAATTGGCGAAGGGAAACAGCAGGTATAGAAGGGTGTCGTAAATTAGGCCCTTGTCGGCACTACGTCGTGGGCAAGTGCAGCTTTGCAGCATTTTTGGGAAAGTCATCGACTAGTTCGAATTTCTAGGCATCTTTAGAATATCATTGTACTATCGAGTGTCATATAATATGTTAGCGACAGCATATTTTTGTGTCTTAGAAACGGGCAATCTGGACGACAGACGATGGCTGGTGGCCCGACGCTATTCAACTATCGAATGTTCCAGGATCGACTGTTTATTAGGTTTTTTTAAGAATGAATGAATGAGACTGAACATCCTGTTGGCCGACATCTGGTGTCGAAGGATTGTTTATTTGAATGAGGAATGAAAGACCAAACATGGCAATCGGCCTGTCGCCGTATTACCAAGGTATAGGGACTCTGCTCCTGGAGGATCTGGCCACGGAGTGGGGAAGGTTATGCCTTTTGGTAAATGAACTGTGATTTACCGCTCAGTCTTTACCCCAGAATTGTCCGGGAAATATCTATCTTGCATACTCTTAAAGTATAATTTCTAACAAATAAATGCCGTTATAACTGTGGGGCGGTGCGATTCTATTGGGTTTAGTTCATTTTTGCATCTTATTATAAATATGTGCCACATTAGCAATATTTGAATTGCCGACGAAGTCTTAATAATATGGTGTTGGAAGCGAGTTTTTCCACGTAATGAAGAAATTAGTGGTCCTGAAAAGGACCGATTGGAATGGATTGGCCGAGTTTACTTCGAGCTGGTGTATTTCGTGACAGCCTTAGTGCCTTCAGATACTGCGTGCTTGGCCAATTCACCAGGCAGCAGAAGCCTTACGGCAGTTTGGATCTCCCGAGATGTAATGGTGGATCTCTTGTTGTAGTGCGCCAACCGAGAGGCTTCGGCAGCAATGCGTTCGAAAACATCGTTGACAAAGCTGTTCATGATGCTCATGGCTTTACTAGAGACTCCAGTATCTGGGTGGACTTGCTTCAACACCTTGTAGATGTAGATTGCATAGCTTTCCTTCCTTTTCCTCTTCTTCTTCTTGTCAGTCTTGCTGATGCTCTTCTGGGCCTTGCCAGCCTTTTTAACGGCCTTTCCACTGGCTTTTGGCGGCATTTCGCAGATGTTTCGTACACTGAATACGTGCTTATTTCCACGTGTTAACGTTCGAAGAATGAATGTAGAAACGGGAGAAGTGGCGCTTTTATGACCTGCAATGTGTCACAGGCGGCGCACCAATCGCGTGCGACCTGAAACGCCATTGGTCTACTCGGACGATGGCAGCTAGCATATAAGCGTAGGTAGGGGCCCAGGAAGTATCACTCCTGTGGAATTCCTGTGTGTTTTGTACGTTGCATTTGAATTCACATACATAATGTCTGGCCGTGGCAAAGGTGGAAAAACTAAGGGAAAGGCAAAGTCTCGTTCAAACCGAGCTGGCCTTCAATTCCCCGTTGGACGAATTCACAGACTCCTTCGAAAAGGGAATTACGCCGAGCGTGTTGGTGCTGGGGCGCCAGTATATCTTGCAGCTGTCATGGAATATCTGGCAGCTGAAGTGCTGGAATTGGCGGGAAACGCTGCGAGAGACAACAAGAAGACCAGAATAATTCCTCGTCACCTTCAACTCGCCATCCGCAATGACGAAGAGCTCAACAAATTGCTCTCTGGAGTTACCATTGCTCAAGGTGGTGTACTGCCGAACATCCAAGCAGTTTTACTACCAAAGAAAACCGAAAAGAAAGCTTAATTCAATTACCTTACCAACCGCTAATGGCCCTTTTCAGGGCCCAAAATTTTTAAAGCGAAGGAATCTCTTCAAATATACGAAAATATACAATGCCTCATATTTCTAATAAATAGTATGGTTGATAACCTCTAGGATAAAAGTAAAGAAGATGCAAATATACGTATTGCAAATTCATATGTTATACATTTCACGCATATGTAAATTTATAAAAAAATATATAAAAGAGCCAGGAGCCATTAATTCCATTTCTCTTGGCGAACTGTCCGTTCGTTCGTTGTAAGCGTTTTGAATTAATGTGGAGAACTGTCGTTATTGTTACGTGTTGCTACATATCGTATTGCATTCGTAATGTATGGCTTTGTTATGTTCACATTTTTGGAGGAGCCTTTCTATCTATACACAAAAGCTTCTTGTAAGATAATTTTTATCCGCAAGACAACATCTCAAGGTAAAATTGCTCGGATGCGTGTAAGACAGATAAAACGGTTTAAAACGATTACAACAATGTTCTACGGTTCGCTATACGCTCACACTCGATAGCTTTCCCAAGATTGCCTCGACGCCGCTCATTCCCGTCAAAAAGGCGGCCTTTTCTTACCCACGACGCGACGCTATGCTTACAAGAGAAAATATGACACCGTTGTGTGCTGTTTCCACGCGCATATGCGTCCTTACGGTAACAAAAGCCGGAAGTCTGCTTTACTGCTAGAATAAATCCTGCGTATTGTCGCGAACCCGGTGAACGAAGTATTCCAAGTTACAAAAATAAGTAAATCGCCTTTATTGTTCACTTTGAAGTGTACAGATTGAAATGAGTTCTTAGTTCTATTTGATGAGTACTGTTTGACTGTATTCTTGATTCTGACTGTCGGTGTGATGTTTCGAAAAATGTAACCTTTGCTAAAATACTATTGGTCATTTCTAATTTGTGAGGTAGTGGAAATAGGGTTTCTAATTGGCCGTTAATAAGGATGGAAGTGGTAACGGAGGGAGTGCTAGGATTTTTAGGGAAGGAGGTAATTTACGATTTGCAAAATGACGTGTAGAAAATAAAAAGGTACGAGGGTTGCTATGGTTGTTTTGCCAGATGTGTCTTGGGATTTTCCGTATTACTGCAGGTATGCGACCTGCGGGTGTGAAGGGTAGGCGTCAGGTATCTAACAGTATAACTACGCGTCGTGTGGGTATACTACTGATTCCATAAACTCATAAGAAATGCTTTAGTACAATTTCTATAACCGATGAACAAATCGAAAGCGTACTTAGAACGGTATATTATCAATTATATCTCTAACGTTTGGGATGTATTTGCAACAGTAGGGACGGGGGCACTCCTTCCATGAAAGACTCAGATATTTAATTTTCACAGCTTTTATAATTTTACACGATCTTTATAGAATGGTTTTAAACAGTCTTAACGGTAAACCTATCGACACACCTTGTGTACCAGTTCCTACCGTGCCCGGTTCTTAAAAAAAGTTATTGTTTTTATAATTTTATAGTCCATTTGTCACTGAATGAATTAATAAATTAACAACTATAAAATTACGACACAAAACGCAGCATTTTCATCCATTTTTCATTTGTTCTCACTCATGTAGCCGACATTCACTGGCGAGAGTCACGTCCACTCAAATTCTTGGGTCGCCGTGCGTTAATACGATCATCTCAAGTGCTCAGCTCATAAGGACAAGTGAAGGACAAAATGAGTTGTAAATACCGAAAAGTATGCATTTAAATATGAAAAGTGGTACATAAGTTTGAAAACGGTTGACTAGTAGCGATAGATTTAGTGTTGAAGAGGGCAATAATGATATATTTACATAATATGTCTATTAAATAGCAGGTTTCTTACACTTTCTAAGATCTTTAAAATATTTGTGTTATGAAGTAATTTTTAAAACATTGCGTTGAAAGTGTGTTACTGCGTTAAAATAATTTTTGGCCCTAAAAAGGGCCGATTGTTCATGATAAGCTACTTAAGCTCTCTCTCCGCGAATTCGGCGAGCCAACTGGATATCTTTTGGCATAATGGTGACGCGTTTTGCGTGAATAGCGCACAAATTGGTGTCTTCGAAAAGGCCGACCAAGTATGCTTCGCTGGCTTCCTGCAAGGCCATGACAGCAGAGCTCTGGAATCGGAGATCCGTCTTGAAGTCTTGAGCAATCTCACGAACCAGACGTTGGAACGGCAGTTTGCGAATCAAGAGTTCAGTGCTCTTCTGGTAGCGACGAATTTCACGAAGGGCTACAGTACCAGGCCTGTAGCGATGAGGTTTCTTCACTCCACCAGTGGCAGGAGCACTTTTGCGAGCAGCCTTAGTGGCCAACTGTTTACGTGGAGCTTTTCCACCAGTTGACTTGCGAGCAGTTTGCTTGGTACGAGCCATTGCTTCTATATTCTTCAAAGAGCGAAGGAGTAGAACTGACGTGTGGTTGTAACGAAATGCATGGAACAATCCCTAGTCCGGCTCTTTTATACCTTCCACATGACACTGGGCGCCTCTGATTGGCGGGGTGTCGAGTAGTGGGGAGTACACTGAAAAAGGTATAAAAGAGGGGCAGCGCGATTGGGTTTACATTCGGTTTCTGCTTCTTGACTGTTGTTGACTAAAGTGCATTATGACTGGCCGTGGAAAAGGAGGAAAGGGTTTAGGAAAGGGAGGAGCCAAGCGTCACAGGAAGGTTCTTCGTGATAACATCCAGGGTATTACAAAGCCTGCCATCCGTCGTCTTGCTCGTCGTGGCGGTGTCAAGCGGATATCTGGCCTGATCTACGAAGAAACACGTGGCGTTCTGAAAGTTTTCCTAGAAAACGTTATTCGAGATGCTGTGACATACACCGAACACGCCAAAAGGAAGACAGTTACGGCTATGGATGTTGTCTACGCTCTGAAACGTCAAGGCAAAACTCTTTACGGGTTTGGAGGTTAAGCGCAGATATATTGAAACATACACAAACGGCCCTTTTCAGGGCCAACAAATATTTTAAGCGTGCGACTTCTCTATTTCAATATTTTATAGGGTAATATTCGGTAGTCCTCCAGTAAAATACCAGTTACAAATTGAGCACCAAAACACATGCTATCAATTCCTTTTGAAAGCCTAAAACAGAATTCAATGCACTACCTTGATTGCCGTCTCTCAAGTTAAGGACGCGCTATATCTTGGGGGCGACTATAAGTATTTAGAACACGTCTAGTATTTAGAAATAATTGTTCCCACCCTTTACAGAGCCACCAAATCTTTTAAGCGTATGAACTCATATGACCGCCGCTCGGCCTTAGTTTTCGAGACATTTGCAAACTGGTAGTTATAGAAACTACAGATACGTTCGCAAGTGTGTATAGAAAGAGTAGATAAGCGGCGGCCCCATACGATGCCGTGAGCTTGCACGTATAGCCAAAATCGAATATTAGTAGTAGCTACAATTTTTTGCAAATATGTCGAACACTAAGGCCGAGCGGTGTTTTTCCATGCATAGGAAAAAGTTATTCAGAATACTGAGTTCTGCAACATATTCAGGAATCATCGAAATCGGCGATGTAGTACTAGTTGTATATATTTACCGAGAACAAAACTTGATTCTCGATTCCGGTGGTGGTGTTCTAACTATCCCACCCGAAGTTCAAATTGCATATGGGTATAATAATTACGAAATGCACAATGCTCTCGTATTCAATAGAATCGCATCACGATTTGTAAATTGCATTGTTAGTTGCAACGAACTAGTTGGGATTCGGTGTAATAAGATGATATTGTATCAATTGTATATACATATGTTAGAAATAATATAATTACTTCTATACGTTTGTCAGGTTTACTAAAAGAATGCTTATTCGATGGAGGTCCTGGGGAAAGTGCCATGGGGTTCATCACAGTCCTCTTTCCGAAAGGCATTGCCTTCCCCACTCCGTGGCCAGATCCTCCAGGAACAGAATCCCTATTCTTTAGCAATGTGACGTCAGGTCAGTTGCCATACTTAATGTCTCTCTCTCTCTTGTATATAATAAACAATCCCTCGACACTTGATAGTTGGAAGACCCAGAGTGGTCGCCATCCACCGCCTGCCGACAGGATGTTTGGTTCCATTCATTCACTTCCAAGACGTGCAATAACAATGTCAATCCTCGGACATTCCCAAAACACTCTTCGACAACGGGTAGGACTGCGTCTCCATCATAAATGATCCACAGGGTGCGTAGCACTTCGCCACCCGATTCTATTCCATTCTTTAAAAATACGCTATCGCTAACACATACATTCAAACAATCTTATGTAAGAAAACCCGAGGGTTCGGAGCACTCAGTATGCCCATCTGGGATATGTCACCGAGAGGCCGATACGCGAGCGGGAACGGTATACATTTGGGGGTGCCGTAAAGCAGGCCCTTGAACGTACTACGTCGTGGGCCCGGCGACCCCGCCTTTGGGGGCGACCATGATGCAGCGTCGTGACACTCTATGGAACGCCAGCGTCGAGTACGTACGGATAGCGATCCGTAGAACATTGTGTCATTAGAGAGTAGTACGAATAAATACTTGTGATATCGTCACTGTGTAATTCTACCCTAAAATTAGTCTTAAACTTATAAGTCTCCAATGGGTAAAACTACGGAAGTGCTCCTACCTCCCCGATTTCGATGATTTTTGAATATGTTGTAGAACTGAGTATTCTAAACAACTTTTTCCTATGCATGTAACCGCCGCTCGGCCTTAGTTTTCGAGATATTTGCCAAAAAATATAGCTACTACCACATTGAATTTTGCCTATACGTGCACGCTCATGGCAAGGTGTTGGGCTGCCGCTTATCTGGCAGCTTGCGAAGAATCTGTATACCGGGTGAACTCTTAAAAATTGTACCTCTAGAACTACATAGATATATCATATCAGATGTGGCATTGGCCGTGCCCCTACCCCTGCACCCCCTCCCCCAAAATTCAAACCCAAACCTAACCCGAATCTAATTTTCATTTAATCAAATATGAGTTTGGGTTAAGTTTGAGTTAGATTTTTCTGGTGAGGGGGTGGTGGGAGGCGGGAGAAATGGTAAATCATAATGGTTGTTGATACCAAATCTGATATGATATATCTAGTTCTAGAGGTACAATTTTTATGAGGTCACCCGGTATACAGAATCTTCGCCGGCTGCCAGATAAGCGGCAGCCCAACACGTTGCCACGAGCGTGCACGTATAGACAAAATTCAATGTAGTAGTAGCTATAGTTTTTTGCAAATATCTCGAAAACTAAGGCCGAGCGGCGGTTACATGCATAGGAAAAAGTTGTTCCGGATACTCAGTTCTACAACATATTCAAAAATCATCGAAATCGGAGAGGTAGGAGCACTTCCGTAGTTTTGCCCTCCAATGCATTTCGGACGGGGTAAGGTTCGTTTCTATTCCAGTTATTTTATTTATATGTATCTAGAAATTAAACTAAAAAAAAACGGAAAAATGGTATTTGTACCCATTTTCGGAGCCGCTTGTTAGCGACAGCATATTTTTAACGAAAGGAAAGGGACCGAATGGCGAAGTGCTATTCATTCGGGGAAGAATTTATGATAGGGACTTAGCCTGCGTATGGTTGGAGAGTGTCTTAGAAACGGGCAATCTGGACGACAGACGATGGCTGGTGGCCCGACGCTATTCAACTATCGAATGTCCCAGGATTGACCGTTTCTTAGGGGTTTTTAAGAATGAATGAACGAGACTGAACATCCTGTTGGCCGACGATGGCTGGCGACCGCTTTGGGTTTTCCAACCATCTGGTGTCGAAGGATTGTTTATTTGAATGTGGAGTGAAAGACCAAACATGGCAATCGGCCTGTCGCCGTATTACCAAGGTATAGGGACTCTGCTCCTGGAGGATCTGGCCACGGAGTGGGGAAGGTTATGCCTTTTGGTAAATGAACTGTGATTGACCGCTCAGTCTTTACCCCAGAACTGTCCGGGAAAGATCTATCTTGCATACTCTTAAAGTATAATTTCTAACACGCTGATGACGGACTCTGACGTCATTTTTCTAGCCAATTTATCCGAACGAATGACATTCATTTCAGTTATCAGGAAGTAGAATACTGTAGCTTCTAACAGTTTTTTTGAACAAATTGGTCATCTGGGTAACTTCCCTTGTAAGGTTATGTATATTTAAACAGCTAAGAGCTCTATCGTTTTGGACAATTTGTTGGCCCTGAAAAGGGCCGTTTGGAATATTGTTTAGTTAAGCTTTCTTCTCAGTCTTCTTTGGCAGCAAAACTGCCTGGATGTTCGGCAGTACACCACCTTGAGCAATGGTAACTCCAGAGAGCAACTTGTTCAGCTCTTCGTCATTGCGGATGGCGAGTTGAAGGTGACGAGGAATTATTCTGGTCTTCTTGTTGTCCCTCGCAGCGTTTCCCGCCAATTCCAGCACTTCAGCTGCCAGATATTCCATGACAGCTGCAAGATATACTGGCGCCCCAGCACCAACACGCTCGGCGTAATTCCCTTTTCGAAGGAGTCTGTGAATTCGTCCAACGGGGAATTGAAGGCCAGCTCGGTTTGAACGAGACTTCGCCTTTCCCTTAATTTTTCCACCTTTACCGCGACCAGACATTTTATATGTTTTAGATGTAACGAAAGAATACGACGAAGTTCCAAAGAAGAATGACATTTTGCGGACCCCTACTCGCGCTTATACGCTACCAGCCGCAGTACCAGTAGACCAATAACGTTCGAGCTCGCTCATGATTGGTGTATACTCTGTGACGCGTTACGATATATAAGCGGCGTCGGCATGCTGGGTCCGGCATTCGGTCTTCGACTCTCACTGTGTAGTTTTGTTTTTGAATCTGAGTAACATTTGTAAGATGCCACCCAAAGCAAGCGGAAAAGCCGTTAAAAAAGCTGTTAAAGCCCAGAAGAATATCAGCAAGACTGACAAGAAGAAGAAGAGGAAAAGGAAGGAAAGCTATGCAATCTACATCTACAAGGTGTTGAAACAAGTCCACCCAGATACTGGAGTCTCTAGTAAAGCCATGAGCATCATGAACAGCTTTGTCAACGATGTTTTCGAACGCATTGCTGCCGAAGCCTCTCGGTTGGCGCACTACAACAAGAGATCCACCATTACATCTCGGGAGATCCAAACTGCCGTAAGGCTTCTGCTGCCTGGTGAATTGGCCAAGCACGCAGTATCTGAAGGCACAAAGGCTGTCACGAAATATACTAGCTCGAAGTAAACTCTGCCAACCCATTCATATCGGTCCTTTTCAGGACCAACAATTATTTCATTACGTAGCAAACTCATTTTCAATATTTTAATGATTTGTCAATCATCTGACCCATTATATATTTTAAATATTGTTAAAATGCTGCAATTATTTTGAGCAAGTTTTCAACAAATAGCTGGTATAGCATTTGTAATTAAAATCAATTAACTGTTTTAAATCGTTCATTTTGATTAATTGTAAGTGCTGTCGAGTTTCTTCATACGGCAGATATGTTCCATGTACGACGGGAAGCGCCGAATTTCGGAAACCTTTATTTATGTGTGTATGCCTCGTGAAATACGTATATGTAGTGAATCCAGAAATGTAGTAAAATTGTGGAATGGGAACTGCCGTTCGGCAGGGCCGTATGCGATTCGCAGTTGTAGGTTCCCAAGCAAACAACGAGAAGACTACGAGTTAAATAAAGTAGTATGATCCAATTTATCATACTAAATCTCTACAAATGAAAAATCTCTACAATATGTCCAT
Source organism: Nomada lathburiana (assembly GCA_963667235.1). Classification (NCBI taxonomy): domain Eukaryota; kingdom Metazoa; phylum Arthropoda; class Insecta; order Hymenoptera; family Apidae; genus Nomada; species Nomada lathburiana. The sequence goes on from OY763908.1 coordinate 8,892,663, forward strand.
GAAATTTGAATCCAAAAGAAGCTATAAATAAAAAAGTTACACTACCGTTTTTATGTAGCATCGTTCTCCATTTGTGTATATCACACCGATATGTTTGCATTTTAATTTCTCGACGCCTCGATACTCGCCCCATCCTTTTGCTGCCTATTGACACCAACAAACGCGATCTTCGAGAAAGGGACCGTTCTACCGACAGTATCTCAATCCATCCATTTCAAATTGGCATCGCGCTACCCTGCTCGGCTCGATGAAGCGGTCGAGCTTTGTGGTTCGTGTTTTGGCTCGCATATGTACATACAGGGTGTCAGAACACTCAGGGAACATCGGGGTATAAGGTGTAGCTGGGGTGATTCTAAACAACTTTTTCCTTGACCCAAATGTCCTGGATAGTAGCGTTTTTGAGTTATTAACGAAAAACACTGACCAATGAGAGCGCCCGCTGGGCATCGGCTGACGCGCGCTCAGGTGCGAACCGATCACTTGCGGTCGGTCGTGATGGGGGCATCGAGGGTACCGAGGGAAGCGTGCGGCAAATGTTACATCGTCTTAGTTAAGAATAATGTGGAATTATTCGTTATTCGTGAATAAGAAATACACTAATAAGTCGTGTAATAACCGTGTTCGATACGTTTATTCATTATCCGAAAGGAATAAACTGTTTTATTACTTATGAAAAAAATATTTTTTTTATCAGTACGTTTTCAGGTGGATAAATTATGTTTTAAGACAAACGATTTGCATAAATAATGTTAGGAAAAGCTAGTTAAACTTACCCATTCGTTCACGAATTAACCTGCTTAACATTGTGCGAATCCTGACATAGGCAACGGTCAACAGCTGATGTTACGGCCGGCTTAGTATCCAAGCACGATCACTTCGCTTCACGATAACTTCACTTCACGATAACTTAACTTGACGGTCGCTTGCACTTGTGTAAGACTAATTTTAGGGTAGAATTACCCAGTGATGATTAAACAAGTATTTATTCGTACTACTCTCTAATGATACAATGTTCTACGGATCGCTATCCGTACGTACTCGACGCTGGCGTTCCATAGAGTGTCACGACGCTGCATCATGGTCGCCCCCAAAGGCGGGGTCGCCGGGCCCACGACGTAGTACGTTCAAGGGCCTGCTTTACGGCACCCCCAAATGTTTACCGATCCCGCTCGCGTATCGGCCTCTCGGTGACATATCCCAGATGTGTATACTGGGCGCTCCGAACCCTCGGATTATCTTACACTTGCCACTGTGAAATTCAAGTGTATATTCAAAGGGGATGCCCCGATTGCGTAAAACATATAGAGACGCTAGATGCATTCAGTTCTCTGGGTATATGTTCCAAACACATGTCTGTTTAAATTAAAGATTTTTGAATAAGATTAAAATTAGTGTTAGGTTAGGGTATTTTTTGCAGGGCGGGAAACAGTGTTTAATATACATATCAAATTTTTAGACAATATATCATTCTCGCAAAAAAAACGAATAGGATATTCGTATTTAGTACGTCAATACAAGTAAAATAATACATAATATGTGCTAACTAAAAATTTGGTGGGTCACTGTTGAAGTATTGCAATAATGAATCTTTTGGAGAGTGACGCAGTTTTTGATCCTGTTTATTTGGTTCCCATTTGAATTCAAATGAAAAATGTCTTTATCTCTTTATTTTCAAATAAGAGACAATAAATAAATTATTTATGTGTATATGCGTGAACAGCATTTTTCTCAGCATCTAAATTTTAGGACTCTCTTTTCATTTGTCATATTTTACATGAATATATTTGCTTTATTTTTATCATGTTCTTAGAAGCCTCTAATTGTAAGAAGAATTGTCGACTATATCCATTCTTAATTAATTTTACAAGCATCATTCTTATAATACATAATATTTGACTATCTTTTTTACTTAAGCTATTTGTAAGAATGGCCTAATACTCGAATCGAAGTCTCGATTAGATATTAGAATAATTGCGTAGGCGTATATATATTAACAAAGTATTCCGTTTATTAAAACTGTGCTCTCTCGACCGTAGTCTATACAAGAATGCCTTCCTTTGGCAAAAGCGTCGGTCGTGAGGACGCCTACGTCACCATGGCCCTCTTTAACCATTTTAGGGTTTTTCCCAAGGACCAGCTACGCTAGACAAGGACAGCATGCATCTACGAAATGCACATGGCCCGCCTCGGCCGTTCCTGTACCTCGAATATTCTAACATATTATATATTTATTTATACGTAGAGAATTAAATAACATAATATTTTAATGTTTATTAATATTGGGCATAGGTTATACTGAATTTGGTGGGAAATACAGAAGAAAGAAAAATTCGAATTTGAAAGTACCGCCGTGAAAAGCGACATCATTAAACTTACCTTCGCGATTCGCACAGAACAATTCACCGCGTGTCCGCCAGAATTGCGGTAATACTTGAGTGGTGTTAGACGACTCCTAAAGACGTATAAAATGTTCAAAAGTTCGCAATTGAGAATAGTGTTAATATGCAGTGTTAATGTAGTGTTAATAGTCTAAATCCAGCAGCTTCGTAAGGATACTATATTGTAATACGTTATGTGTTTCGGAATATTGTGTTCTTTTAATAATCGTTACAAGTAGTGTACGAGGTATGTTATTCGTCTCTTATTTATATTTCTTTTAATCTTGATCTGATACAGTCTTATTCTGTCAGTTCCTTATACTTATACTTCCGTTAGAGCGTTTAATTTAGTTTCTCTACTATATTATTGTTATGAGTATTGTAAAATTCGGATTTAATTTCAAATATCTTTCGATTGTTTCTATTACCTAAAGTAAAGGATTTTCTTCGCTCTTATAAAATGTTTCATATTTTATTTAAATATATTTACATTACACATTTTAGGTTGCGCTGTATTTAGAAGAAATACGCACAACTAAATGGAATAGCATAAAACTTCCGTCCAACTTCAACATTTAAAGCCACATTTATATTAAATAAACGCAATTGAAGTAATTAACATCTTCTTTTATAATTTTGTTATAGAAGAAACCACTTTGATATTAAGCTAACATATAAAATATGTGAATCTCATTTATTATTTAATTGTTGCTAAGTATCAAGGAGGTCTAAAGATATTTCAATTCTGCTGCAATGAGATGAAGAAAATAGACTTGCTATAATTATGATATGTATATGTGGAAGATTATTTCACATAAAAATATATTTATTTTACATTTTGATTCTTTACGGGACAATATTTGCATTTCTGTAACTCTCTCGCTTCAAGTCAATGGAGCTGCAGTTTATTTTGAAGGCAAATAATTTTTATACATATCCAATGCACCTGTAACCTTGGTTGGTAACGCATAGTCTCAGAGAAAGACCTAACTGATTCTTACTGATAAACACTGAATTAATCAGATCTGAACCACACCTATTCTGTAACTCTCCTACCGAGTGCTAATATACATTGAAGGGTCGATATAAGCAAAAAAGAAGTGTACGATATATGCGAAAAGCTCATCCATACCATTATCGGATATACCTGTCGAGACGTTAAGGAAATTGTAAAAATTAACATAGATTATAATATAATCATGGGCGGCATTGACTCGGTTGAAACTTACAACTATGCCACGGCTGCCCATTGTTTGTCCATGATTTTGTTCTATTGTGCAATGAACGCAGCAGACATTAATTCATATATTATTTATAGAGCCAATAATATTAGCTATTAGAGAATTCCTAGGAATGTTTTCTTAGAGAAGCTTGAGTATGATCTATTAAACAATCATATAAAGCAATGTATAAGAAATAAAGGTCTCAGAAACCGACGTTAGTAACAACATCCTGTGGAAACACGTTACCAGCAGAGGATTGATCTTTCTTGGTGTTTGGTTTTAAATTAATAAATGCACCTACAGATTTTGGTTCTTGAATAATTCAAAACCTTTTGCGAGATTCTCCAGTGCCATTTTATTCTCTGACACTGTCTCTTCTTAATCTTCTTCGTCGTTTAGCATGTGCTCGGATGTAGTCATTTGTATCAATTAATCTTCGATTAATTGCTCTGGTGTAGTGTTTATTAATTCTTCAATATCATTTGTATTCATATCTTCAAAACCTTTTCCTCCTATGTTTTTTCCTATGGTAATAATGTCTTCCATGACCTCTTGTACAGGCTCCGTCGCCAATACTGTGGAGTCCTACGAGATATCCATTTTCAATAACTTCTCGCATAATCTTTTCTTTCCCGGACGATAGGAGTGCGAAAAGCGCCAAGCTTACGTTTTGGGGGCTGTTTTACAAAAAAAAATGTCTGAAAGAAAATACGCGTATAATCGAAACCCCGTTGTTCGAGGGATTACTGTACTACTCCAAAAGCAGAAAACATTTCCAAATTTGAAAATTTGCGATTTTTTTAAAAATTGACTTTTTCAAAAGGGGTACGTCCTGAAGAAGAACTAGTATTCCGCACATTAAAATCTATAAGAAACGCCTTGAAGGTTACAAAATCGAAGAAAGGTTGAAATTTGTAGAACAGTGTAATTTACTCAGCATTGATGCTTACTAATACATACACCGTGTAATCCTTTATTGCACACATTACAAATTCTGCGCGATCTGCGCATAGGCCCATTGTTATGTAAAGATTTGCGCACCGCCAGAGAACATACGAAAACCGACTAATAACAGAATCGGAGGGAAGTAAAGAATACCATTTTTTTTCTAAACGTAACGATATTTTTATTCAAAATAGGACGAACCGCACGTATTGATGTTTGAAACCAAACGATCTCGACTCCTGCTTCGGGAGGCCTTTTCTATCATGCGTTATCTCGCATGACTAACACTGTGTTGCATAGTGGCCTAGAAATCCGGTTTCCTTTGCCAACATGCAATTTCTCAAAGTTTAATATTTCGAAAAAAAATTGTTTCCCTACAAACTTGAAACCCCTCATCGCTTCAAAATCCAACATTTCATGTTGAACATTTTAATTGTCTGACGAGATATAGCGTTCTGAAGACAAAATTGTAAAATTCAAAGTAGAACTATACGTTTTAGTTGCTCATTATAGAATATCAGAACACAGGTTTAACTTGCGGTTTTATACATATCAGCAGGTGTACTTCAAACATTCAATCTAGTTGTAAGTATTTTTTTAATCCATGTTCAAATGGAGCAAAGTTTATAGCAATCTAATCTTTGGGAAGGCTTATACAAAAATGATTAAAAGTGATAGACGTCGGACGTTTTTTACATGAAAGCTTAAACCCTTGTTAACAAGACAATATTAATTTCAAGTGCAGTCTCCTGTAGTTTATAATTCTGCGCGGATTATAATAAGTCAATATAAATATAAATATAAGTAACACAAATGTCAATGTTATAAGTCAATTTTACATGTTATATGTTTTTGACATTGTAATGTCATACCTGACATCGAGACAAATTCAACGACTTATAACTGAAAAACGAAGCTGCAAACAACATTGCGGTCAATGCGAAAGTTGTTCAGAATCACCCCAGCTACCCCCCATTTCCCGATGTTCCCTGAGTTTCAGGACACCCTGTATATCTCGTCTGTGGCTGAGGCACTGACGAGATATATGAATAGACAAGTCATCTTATGGACTTTCGTGGCCCAACGTGACTGTCATACCGACTCAGAAATCCCACGCTGATTCGAGCGTCCTCTGCTCATGAACAGTGGTCACTTGAAGAACTATTATTTACTGAAGTAGTGGGGACAGGACTCATGCGACTGTGTGAATATATGTGAAATGTTTAGGGGGAATCAGGAAAGCTATTTCTCGGTCAACGTTTCGGTAGAAAAATTGAGCTACGGTGCCTGGTCGCGAGATGCACTTCTGTTTGGCTCGAGTTGAGTCGAAATCACATCGGGGCGATGAATTGCGTGTGTCGCGTATAGCGCACTTTTTTAAAATATTTATTTTCTAGTCCAAAAATCAATTGTTTTAAACATCTTGAATATGCTACATTTCAAATAAGGTGTTTCAGATACCCCGCTTAACATTAACACACCTTTACAATTGCCACAAAATATTTAGTAATATAAGAAAAATAAAGTAATAATAATTTTCTGGAAAAAATGTAATTAATTGTAGTACATGTTTTGTAATGTATTTTATTTTTATTCTAAATCGTAATATTTTAATACAATGCAATGTACTTTTACAGAATTAAATAGATTTTTTTATAAAAGTGAATTTGTAACACTTTGCTCATAAAATAAAAATTTGAGGATCTTTCTTCATTTTCTTATTTTCCTTTTTTTCTCAGTTGCAAATAATCACGATAGTTGACTTCCAGCTAGGTGAACACCAAACTGCGAATAAGTAGCTAAACCTAACCCACCCGACAATGCGCGACTAAACTCGACGACTACAATGTTGTCAATATCGCGGAGACCTTCGAACATCATGGATGTCGAATGCATTCTTATGTTTATGAAGATACAGTAAAATCTCGAGTAGTGCACTTCGCTCGGAACCGAATGCAAACAATAATCGTTTGCAGACACGTTTATCGCAGGAATTGCCTTATATTAGTAAATGAGTTACTTCGTTTTTTTTTTTTAATTAAAGTTTAACGTGGCATCGACACCAGGGTCATTAGCACTTCGTTATTGTTATTAGTTGAATATAAATAAGAAATTGCGTCTTTCATTAACGATAAAATTGCTTCAAGGAAAAAGATAATTAAAAAATTTGTCTAGTAACTATACAATTAACAATTGTAGTATACAATTATCGTCACTATCTTTTTCATTGTGGCAACTTTATTGTTTGAGTGTTAAAAAAATATACATCTCTTAGCCCAATTTTTTTTTTGTCATTTATCAGAAAATAATGTAGAGTATAACTTTAAAAATTATTTCATTTATTGATAGTACAATTGAAATAAGAAAACTTGTTATCATGTGTTTCTTTAATTAAAAGATTTTTAATTAACATTAAACGTTTCATATCCTCTGTTGCCTTTCATTACGGCAAAGAACAAAAGAATTCTGTAAAATTATTTAATTTTCGCATCGTTTTCTATAATCTGTGGGTAACGTTGCGAGTGACACGGAAATGGTAATGGGTCCCCGGGACCCAGAAATCGTGGCCGAAAAAATACATTGGATGAGTTGTCTATTCCTATATCTCGTCAGTGGCTGAGGCACTGACGAGATATATGAATAGACAAGTCATCTTATGGACTTTCGTGGCCCAACGTGACTGTCATACCGACTCAGAAATCCCACGCTGATTCGAGCGTCCTCTGCTCATGAACAGTGGTCACTTGAAGAACTATTATTTACTGAAGTAGTGGGGACAGGACTCATGCGACTGTGTGAATATATGTGAAATGTTTAGGGGGAATCAGGAAAGCTATTTCTCGGTTAACGTTTCGGTAGAAAAATTGAGCTACGGTGCCTGGTCGCGAGATTCACTTCTGTTTGGCTCGAGTTGAGTCGAAATCACATCGGGGCGATGAATTGCGTGTGTCGCGTACTTTTTTTGTCGCACTTTTTTAAAATATTTATTTTCTAGTCCAAAAATCAATTGTTTTAAACATCTTGAATATGCTACATTTCAAATAAGGTGTTTCAGATACCCCGCTTAACATTAACACACCTTTACATATAATTGCCACAAAATGTTTAGTAATATAAGAAAAATAAAGTAATAATAATTTTCTGGAAAAAATGTAATTAATTGTAGTACATGTTTTGTAATGTATTTTATTTTTATTCTAAATCGTAATATTTTAATACAATGCAATGTACTTTTACAGAATTAAATAGATTTTTTTATAAAAGTGAATTTGTAACACTTTGCTCATAAAATAAAAATTTGAGGATCTTTCTTCAGTTTCTTATTTTCCTTTTTTTCTCAGTTGCAAATAATCACGATAGTTGACTTCCAGCTAGGTGAACACCAAACCTGCGAATAAGTAGCTAAACCTAACCCAACCGACAATGCGCGACTAAACTCGACGACTACAATGTTGTCAATATCGCGGAGACCTTCGAACATCATGGATGTCGAATGCATTCTTATGTTTATGAAGATACAGTAAAATCTCGAGTAGTGCACTTCGCTCGGAACCGAATGCAAACAATAATCGTTTGCAGACACCTTTTAGGCAGGAATTGCCTTATATTAGTAAATGAGTTACTTCGTTTCTTTTTTTTTTAATTAAAGTTTAACGTGGCATCGACACCAGGGTCATTAGCACTTCATTATTGTTATTAGTTGAATATAAATAAGAAATTCCGTCTTTCATTAACGATAAAATTGCTCCAAGGAAAAAGATAATTGAAGAATTTGTCTAGTAACTATACAATTAACAATTGTAGTATACAATTATCGTCACTATCTTTTTCATTGTGGCAACTTTATTGTTTGAGTGTTAAAAAAATATACATCTCTTAGCCCAATTTTTGTTTTGTCATTGATCAGAAAATAATGTAGAGTATAACTTTAAAAATTATTTCATTTATTGATAGTACAATTGAAATAAGAAAACTTGTTATCATGTGTTTCTTTAATTAAAAGATTTTTAATTAACATTAAATGTTTCATATCCTCTGTTGCCTTTCATTACGGCAAAGAACAAAACAATTCTGTAAAATTATTTAATTTTCGCATCGTTTTTTATAATCTGTGGGTAACGTTGCGAGTGACACGGAAATGGTAATGGGTCCCCGGGACCCAGAAATCGTGGCCGAAAAAATACATTGGATGAGTTGTCTATTCATATATCTCGTCAGTGGCTGAGGTACCCATACCATTTTCGAGTCACTCGCAACGTTACCAACAGATTATAGAAAACGATGTTAACGCTGCCTATCGTTGACATTGAAATTAAATAATTTTAAAGAATTCTTTTGTTCTTTGCCGCGCAATGAAAGCGTGACAGCACAGGCGGGACGCTAGGCGCTCATTGTCAATTTCATCGCCCCGATGCATCGCGATGCGACTTCCACTCAACTCGAGCCGAACCGAAGAGTATCGTGCGATCAGGGATCGTAGCTCAATTTTTCTACCGAAACGTTGTCCGAGAAATAGCATTCCTGATTCCGCTCAAAGCATTCACATATATTCCTACAATCGCATGAGTCCCTCCGCAACACTACTTCAATAAATAATAGTTCTTCCACTGATCACTGTCCATGAGCAGAGGACGCTCATATCAGTGTGGGATTTATGAGTCGATGTGGCAGTCACGTTGGGCCACGAAAGTCCATAAGGGGATAGACAAGCCACGTGACCTCGCCGATTTGGGTGGTCGGTATTACAGGAGGTTTTTCCAGCACAGAAATGGTAATATCGACAGGCGAGAAGGAGCTGCTTGTTATTTCGATATTCTATTCTGAATGCGGAAAGAAATTCTCAGTAGTTGCTTTGAACTTGAAAGAATTTACACGGAAAGTCTGCTGGTAGTGCAAGCGTTGAACATTGTACATTTTAATTATTTGAAATGTGGTTGTGCTACAATATGTTTCATTGTAGTAAGGAATTATAAGTGTGACGAAAAACTAAATGAGAGGCATGGCATTGTTAGATTACACATTATTTTGTTAGCAAAACACTAAATAAACGACTTATTGTCAAACGTGCACAAATCAGCCTGCAATGCATATAGGGGAGTGTTTTAAGGTTTATCACACTGTACAAAATTATAAAAAATAAAATATTGATTTTTTTGCAAATATGCATTTCTCGATGTCAACCAATTCATATACGTCCAATATCATTATAATACGTTACTTGGTTCCAAAACTATTCTAAATAATACGAGGGTCTGTAAATGCACGTTTCTGCCACAAAGTAGCGCTGTGTAGCTGATAGCCAACGTCCAGAATGGTTCGGAGTGCAAAGGGTTAAATATTCAAGTGTGTTTATATTAACATGCAATTCTATATACACTTTTGAAGATAAAGGAGCCCTATAATGATATTAAGAGTAAAAGACTGAAGCCAAGAGCATCAGTCTTCTTAGAGCAATTCTCCAGCGAACATAGTGCGATTTTATTATATTTTTCATTACTAAATTGAATTGAATTTTTCTATTACTTAATTTTATATTCTTGTATTTTAATATTTTATTCGCGTACGAGGGATACGTATTTTCACCCAATAAGTTGGGCAAAAGAACGTATTGCCGAATATAGTGGGTTGTCTAGCCGAACAATCTCCAGGATTCGGGAGGAAAGTTCGGAATCTGAAGAAGGAACATCATTGCCATCGCCAGGAAAGAAGCTACCTAGGCCGATTGAAAAGACTTTCCATTGTTCCGAGGAGGAAAAAACAATTATAAGGGGTATTATTCACGACTTTTATGTCGTAAAAAAGGAAATTCCGACTCTGCGAAAATTACTGGCTGCAATTCGTGAAACCATTGATTTTCCCTGGCAACGAACCACTTTATACACACTCTGAAAATGTATGGGTTTCGCTTGCAAGAAAAGTAGGAATACCCGGACAATACTAATAGAACAGCCAAATATTGTCAATTGGAGGGGGCAATTTAAAAGATGTGGATTGCTACAGAAAACCGGGGCGAAATATAATATACCTCGACGAAACGTGGGTGGACGATACGATTAGCTTCGGGAAATGTTGGCAGAGTAATAATGTGCCAGGAATTTTACAAACCTCCAGTCGTTCCGATCGACTTGTAATTCATACTTTTTTCATGCGTAATTCATGCTCTACTTTTTAAAGCGGGTAGCCCGACTGGCGATTACCATGGCCAAATGAATGCCACAAATTTCGAGAAATGGATGCAGGAATTGTTAATACCGAATATCCCACCCAATACGGTGATTGTTATGGACAATGCCCCCTACCATTCTGTCCAGCTCAATGAACCACCCAACCAACAAGCGAAGAAAAGTCTTATGATAGATTGGCTATTACAAAACGGAATTCCGTGCACACAAGCAATGAGCAAGTTCGAATTACTACAATTAATAAGTAAGGCATAAGGAATCAAATCGCACAATTGCATGGCCACACGGTGTGAAGATTGCCACCTTACATGTGCGAATTGAATCCAATAGAATTAATATGGGCCGAAGTGAAAAATAAATTAAGAGAACACAATGTCTCAAGATTAACATATAATGAGTTAGAAAGCTACACAAAACGGGCAATTGAGGGAATTTCATGCTCTTCATGGGGAAATTGCTGCCGACATGTAGCAGACATAGAAAAAACATATTGGCAGCAAGACAGCATTTTAGAAGTCATGTTAGATTATATAACAATTCATGCAGATGATAGCGAAACGGATACGGCAGAGGACACTTCACAGGACAGTTCCTTTTCGGAAGATTCATAAGGTAAAAAAATATGGAAATTATACTTATTTTAATTTCAACATGATCTTTACTTATATGTAGGATTATTTTCCAGGGGAAATTATGATTGCCTTTTTCTTCTAATATAAAACTGCTTTATTGCTAAATGTCTCTTAATTATTCTCTTTCTTTACTTTATCTCACACGACAACTCTCACACGACAACTCTCACTCGACTCTGTCTCAACTCTGCCCTGTCTCAACTCTGACCTCACTCTCAACTCTGCCTCCACTCTATCCTCGAGATAAACATCCACTCGTTCCGCATTCGACGTTTCGACTAACACTCTTCATACACACTTCACCTGATTCATACGAAACCCTCGCATACCATTTCCAGGAATTCTTGGATCCCACATATATAAGAACGAGCTGTGCGAATCGCGCGTAATTTTTTAATTTAGTAAATCTGCCCGAACTTGCAGCAATAGATCAAATATAAGAAATTGTATCTTTTAATAGTTGACACTTTCATTCGGAGGCTACGCCAATGCTTTGGAATCACATATATAAAATTTCACTCTGTCTCGATATGCTGCAGATCGTCGATCTTTATCACTGTCCTCAGTTAATAATGTCAGTGGTTTTGGTGGGTTTGATAAATAAATGAAACTTGACACACACTTTAGCACACGGGGAATAATTTTATGTATTTGAATAACGGTATATAATATTTGGACTATGTTTCTTTGTACTATATCGTCGCATGGAAAAACACAAGAAGTATAAAACTATAACACCAGCAGGTGTCGCTGCCGCGGTCAAGCCTCTATCGATATATTTCCTAACAAATAACAGCAACGCACGTGGTAGCAGCAGAGTGAGAGCGTAAACTGTCACTCGCCAACTCTCGGCGAACGCACAGTATATTATAATATAATTAAACGTCCTATGCAGAAAGCAGTTATTGAACAAACATTATATATAAAATTGTGTTGGATGTTGAATGGAATGTATAGGAGACGATACTGCATTTCACGAATTATTATGCTGCACACCCTGGTTTGATCTATAAAAATAAATAAGTTTAATAAAAATTACATTTTGTGTTCATACCACTTGAATGTAAAAACTGATACCTGAAGAATCCATTATTATTGTTTCCTATATCTCAGAAATATTTTCTTGCAATGGTAGTGATCCCTTTCTATTACAGTTAGTTGTCATAGAACCTGTAATAAAAAGTTAGAACGAGTTGTAATCAATATGTATGCAATAAAAATGTAAATGAATGAATGTGATTTACTTATCTTTATGCATGCATTGCGAAGACTTGCTTCCTTTCCTCGCTTCATACAGCATTATTTTTGCCTCTGATATTGGTTGGTGGAAATAACTAAAGTAAATTCATGATGATTTCCAAATTAATCCAATTATTTGCATAACAAAAGTATCAGGGACATACTTACGCTTTTATACATGCCATCACCACTGAAAGAATAGCTGCAGGTATAAATTATTAGGAGAGTGTGAAGAGACCCATCACCACCCCCGTCATAGACAGTCCTCTTCACTCTCCATACGCATCTTCTGCATACTTTCGTACTTACATTTCGGAACATTACCTTATTCGTCGGCTTTTCCTATGCGCTGGATGCACTCGCCGGTGCACTGCAGGCCTTGGATTGCAATTTATTATTCGACAGCTTGTCCTATGCGCTCGATGCACTCGTCGGTGCTATTGCGATGTTGTCATCCATCATTATACAATGTACTTTATTGCGTACTCGTACATGCTCCTCCCGTTTTTATGTACGGAGGTTCTCTAATCGACTGGTGTCGATTGAATCTACTATCTACAATTTCTGGCAACATGCAGCCCTCATAGAACTTCCTCAGGTTTCCCTCCATCTCTGTTGCCCAGAATGTGCCATTTCTTGGTACACTTTTAACTATTATTCCTTTCGGCGTCCATAAACAGAATAAAGCATCTTGCCTATTCGGTATGTGCAATTGTCCTTCCACTTGATAATAATAGTGATGATTCTTATTCATTTCGTCACCCCGGAAAATACGCCGTATAGCAGGAAGTTGCTCTATTGCTTCGCCAGGCGATAAATCCTTCGCCGATTCGGGATATTTTACTTCGACGATGATACCATCGTCCACGAGGCCGTCAGGTGTTGCACCTAAGTAAGGCGCAACGGCATCGATGTAGAGGGCACACCCTTCTGTATTCCCTTCTGTATTCGAGAGCACGTAAATTTTGAAGTTGCGGGTACATTATACTTTTCAAAGTATTTCCCCGTGGTTTATCCTTACGTAATCGGCATACCTTGCCGAAATTGGATGCAAACTTTCAGCTTGAGCGAAAAGTGCTTGTTTGGGCTTTGGAACGTAGTCCACTCTGTTGGGGTCAGAGTATGTGTTACAGAAGTATGCTAACTTCTGACACCCCTTGTGCTCTCCCAAAACGTGACTCGGTACATTTCCCATATATTCCTTCAAATTTTTGATTTTTTCAACGACTCTTGTTTTTTCTTTGAACCGGTAATCTGCAGCTTTCTTTATACCAGTTCGCAGGTGGATAGCATTGTGCTTTACGATAGCTCTTAGTTCTTTGTAGCGGCCTTTTGTTACGGTATCGTTTAGTTTTCTACTGGAATTGCGTAGCAGGTGATTGGTGCGTTCTATTTTTCGTACATGCACCATATACTCTCTATATGGATCATTGTCCAATCTTCTTGTACACGCTGCTATCACCATCAGCAACTAATATACTGTGTACTAAGCCGTGCATTTCTCTGCTGCATTTGAAGCCTTCTACGATAGCAGCGTTTTCCATGCCAGTTGAACTTTGGTTACGGCTTCCTCCTTCTTCTTAGCTGCTGTTTGGCAAATCATGCAAACATGCAAAAAAACAGTACTTTTTTCGTACGGTATCCCACAATGGCTCCTACGCCAGAAAGAAAATTATAAGCTCCTCCTAGGTATGACCATTTCATCCAGCTGCCATCTGCGACAACTGCGATCCACGGTATATTCGACCCTGGCAGTACATCACCTCTTGAGACGTCATCTCATTACCTTCTGGCGCTGATTGAATTATTTCTTCGAAATCTACTTCTTCTATAATTTCTGTAATTTGTGGCGCCGTAAAGTCATCCGCAGCAGACGTGCTTGGAAGTAAATTATACGTACCTGTGTTGGATAAGTAGCCTCTGCGACATCGGTAATAGACAGTTCGCAAGTTATGAATTGTGCACCATATGTATATCAATTTTTATGCAGTAAATAAAAACCGGATTGCTTTTTGCGTCTTGACCGTAGTGCAAACGCGTTGTTTTAAATATAGGACAAAATGAATCTATTATTCCTTATTCCTTATAAGGATCGATCGATTTAATTTATTCTTGACTGGTATATGTATACATTGTCACTAAATTGTATCAGGCATGGGACCGTCGCCAACTTGTTTTCAAATCGTTCCACGCTCGAACGTTTACCGCGGGCAGCGGTAAGTCTTGTTTTTATGTCTGTAACGAGCCCGGAGCTACAAACCCTGCTTTGGCCTACTTGCTTTGGGGCTACTACCCCTACCCACTTTGAATTCGGCAGCCCCATGCTGCGAACCCAAGACCCAGAGCCACCAACTCCGTCACAACTTCGGAATCGTCAAACCCAGGTTAACGATACCAGGGCCCAGAGCCACTAACTCTATCGGCCCATTTCGATCCCGGGCCACCAACCCCTTCACGGCTTCGGAATCATCCACCACCGTTGGTTAATGAAACCAGAACCACGACTGTGGCACTGTCTGTCTTTCTTACTCCAGGGTCACCAACCCTTTCACGACTTTGTCAGGAGTAACCACAGAACACTCGTTCCCTTGATCATGCGCTTGCACGTTCATGTGAACCATGCTTCATCATCGGCTCGCCTTCCCTTACGAAGACGATGCGGCATGATGTCTGCCTTCCCCCCTTACGTGTCCAAGGTCGTCCACCTTGAACACCCTCGGCTACCTCTCCTGAGTCGTCCCTCCACGTTTGCGGGCCGCTCCCTCTCCACCAGAATCGGCCGGCACGTGCTACCCTTTTTGCAGCCCTAGCCCATTTTCTGTATACAAACAAAACATATTTTGAATCTTATATACTACGGTCCCTGTCTTTTACCATCTTTACAGTCGTTCGACCGTCCATTCTTTTTCCTGAAAATATAAATTTAATCGTCCCTTTCGTCCCCCTGGACGGTGATCCATCGTTTGATGCGATCCGCGGCGACCACCGTTCTAAAGCGTTTTACCCCTTCTTGCGTGTCTTTCACGTAGTAGCGATCGTTGGGTAAAACGGTACGAATCCGGAACGGGCCTTTGTATTTGGGGAGCAGTTTCCGTCCCGCTCTAGTTGCGGGTTCGGTAGTCACTTGCACTAGCACCGGTTTCCCTGATACATATTTCTTCGCTTCTCTTCTGGCTTTGTCATAGCGCTCTTTTTGCGCTCGTTGATCCTCAGTGATATGCTGCGCGACATTTCGCCGTATTTCATCCAAATCCAGGCGATCCACTTCCCTCTGTACGGCGCTCAATATTGGACCTTCGGCTATGCCGCGCCCGGCGGTGCCCATGAACAGTTTCATATGGCTTAGCACCGATGGCTTTATTATCCATCGTGTTCAGTGCGTCGACTATCGTCCTATTATAACGCTGGCATTGTCCATTTGACCTTGGTGTTGCGACGGCGTTCAACACGTGCTTGATACCATAAGTGTCGCAGAACATCCTGAAATTTCTCGTTGTAAAACACCTCCCTCGATCGCTAATTATGCGTGCCGGTGCTCCGAATAGGTGCATAAGGGTTAGCGTTCGTACCGTATGCCGCGTCTTCTGGTCCTTTACCAGTTCGATGATGGTGAACTTCGCGAAGGCGTCTACCATAACGAGTAGGAATTTATTTCGAATTTTAGGGGCAGTCCATGTGTTCGAAGCACTTCCAATACTCGTCGTAGCCTCTATATACCCTCTCCCGTTGTACGTGCCGGTATTATAACATCGTCCAAATACGGAAAAGCAATGCTGTTTTTCAATGTACCCAGCACTTTGTCCATCAGCCGTTGAAATACGGCTGGCGCATTTGTTAGTCCGATCGGCATTCTCAAAAACTCGTAATGTCCCACTGGTATTACAAACGCTGTCTTCGCAATGGAATTTTCTGCCATTGGTACTTGATAATAACCGGATGCTAAATCTAAGCCTGTAAAATATTTATAGCCCTAATTTGTCAATCCGGTCATCTATCAGCGGCAACGGATATTTATCCTTAATCGTGATTGCGTGAAGCTTTCGACAATCAACGCAAATTCGATAATCACCCGTCTTCTTCTTCACTAACGTAATGGGGCTTGAATACGACGAATCCGGTTCGGGTTTCCCTCCCGGCCGATGCGCCGCGCTCATCTTTCACTCGCACATTTATTCATTATCGTTCCGAAAACTAATTCCACCTTCTGCTACGCGGGGTCTCCCCCCCCCCCCCCCAGATACTACTCTCAGGCGGCCGGTCAGACATTCATCTTCTGTTTAATAAGGAGATCAGTGCAGAACAAAATTTGCTTTACACATTGTATAATGTTGGTCGCTGGACGCTACGCTGTAATATATAGAAACGATGGACAATTGCCGATCAAACGCTTACGCATACGCTTTCACGGACGCGTACGTGTTAGCAATTATACTTTAAGAGTATGCAAGATAGATCTTTCCCGGACAGTTCTGGGGTAAAGACTGAGCGGTCAATCACAGTTCATTTACCAAAAGGCATAACCTTCCCCACTCCGTGGCCAGATTCTCCAGGAGCAGAGTCCCTATACCTTGGTAATACGGCGACAGGCCGATTGCCATGTTTGGTCTTTTATTCCTTATTCAAATAAACAATCCTTCGACACCAAATGGTTGGAAAACCCAAAGCGGTCGCCAGCCATCGTCGGCCAACAGGATGTTCAGTCTCATTCATTCATTCTTAAAAACCCCTAATAAACAGTCAATCCTGGGACATTCGATAGTTGAATAGCGTCGGGCCACCATCCATCGTCTGTCGTCCAGATTGCCCGTTTCTAAGACACTCTCCAACCATACGCAGGCTAAGTCCCTATCATAAATTCTTCCCCGAATGAATAGCACTTCGCCATTCGGTCCCTTTCTTTTCGTTCAAAATATGCTGTCGCTAACAGACACGACAGAAATCAATGCCGCAATATATCAACAAAAAGTTCTTCGTGAAATATTTTTATAAGTATTTTTATATATTTATAAATAATGAAGATTTATTATATACGACTTACAAATTATTGTTATACTAGAATCACCAATTTTAATCAACCTAATCCGGCCAAAGGTAGCCAGAAAAGATACAAATTTAAAGAAAGCTATAACTATTCAAAAGCGACTCAAGTACCTTCTTTGGAGCGGGTCACAATACCGACAGCGGATGGGACGGCCGAACCAAGTAAAAAGTAACGCTATGAGGTATCAAGACACACTTCACATTTCTTCCTAGACCTTGTCTAGACCACTTGACTAGGTAACAAATCCCGGTACGGTAACAAACGTGGACGCACTTTTACATGCAGAAGAATAGGAAATGGGTCCCACACCAAACCTCGTTACCAAAAACTGACGTAACGGGTGTCAGTAACAGGCCTAGGTAACAAGTGTGGACCCGCCTTAACAGTTCTTCCATGGTTTTTTCGTTGCGCGTTTATGAGTTCGGTTTTTTCTGAGCTGTTTGTAGCATGGTTTCTTGATTGCGGGTTTTTGGGAGTCACTTGTGCCTACAATCATGTGACTTGAGTCTTTGTTTACTTTTGTGGTGAGGTTTGAGTCGTCAGGAATTTCGGATCTTGTGCGTTTTAGTGATATAGGTGAGATATCTATATCCATGACATCTACTATTTTGTTACTAGTAGGCTTTCCTGTTTCCTTTGAGATTTCTGTGTTGTCCATGTTAGTTATGTGTGGGATTGTTGCAGCTGTTTGTGCATTTGTGGGTGCACTTGTTGGTGGTGTGTCGAAAGGTGCGATTTAATTTTCTTTGGCTTTACAATTCTTTGCTAGGTATCCTTCTTGTTTACATATAAAACATTTTAATGTGTCTGTGGAGGGATAGATCCAGTGTGTAGTTTGGTCGTATTCGATTCTTATAGCGTCCGGAATTTTGTTTCTGTCTTCTGGATGGATAAAAATTTGTCAGCGGAAGTTGAGTACATGCGTGAAGCCTTCCTCCGCCATGCCCGCCCACAGACAGCAGACGGCTTACTCTCTTCTGACTCCCAGTTTGTCAAAAATTTCTTCGATTATTGAGTGCGGAATTGTTGGGTATACATTTGACAGTATTATGCGCTGGGATTTAGTAATAAGCGGTCTCGCGGTAAAGTTAGTGTCGGTGACTCGGATGTGTTTGCATTTCTCGGTCCAGGTGTCTGCGATTTCTTTGCTCGCTAGAAAATTCTGCCTAGTACATGGGCATAATCCTTAAGTTGAATTCCATCTTTGGCTTCAATTATTATCGCCTGGTCCTGTTTGGGAAAACAGTCGCTTTGTACTACGTTTGTGTAAGTTCTTCTTTGGTGTACGTTGGAATCATTGCTGATGACTTGTGGTGGATGGTTTCCATTATTGGCGGCCATTTCGGTGAAGAGATTGAACCGAAGTGGAAAGGCTTGACTTGGATTCTAGTTTCTTGTTGCTCACTGGTTTTTATTATTTATTTATTATAATCCTTGCCTTTCGGCTTAGGATGGCCTCTAGTTTTTTTTCTTTTACATTTTCTTACATCTACCCTAAGCCTATTTTCTTAAATTCTACCCTCTCCCATTCCGATTGCACTTCTTGTTTGGTATCGTTCGCTTCTTCCGCCTCCTTCCTCCTTTCTCTTTCCCTTTCAATCTTCTTCATTGAAGCTTCATTCCCAGCTTCATTCAACCTTGGATGCGAACGGGCGAGTACCCTCGGCTGATACGGCGTATCCCAGAAATTTGACCTGCGCTTGTCCGAAATTGCACTTTGCCGCGTTGATTGTTACGCCGTGCTTGTTTAACCGCGCGAACACCTCCTC